>CM075989.1:11552738-11756495 GCA_038087875.1 Malacoraja senta | reverse complement strand
CAGCGAGCAACACCGAAAATTGGAGGAAATGCACCTCATATTCCGCTTGGGCAGTCTACATCCTGGGGGCTTGAACATTGAATTCTCCCAATTCTGCTAGCCCTTGCTGTCCCCTCCCCTTCATCAGCCATCTGGTTGTCTCCTCCCCTCCCCCAGCCCTCGGGCTCCTCCTCCGCCTTTTTCCTTTTTTCCTTTCTTCTCCCCACCCCCTATCAGTCTGAAGAAGGGTTTCGGCCCGAAACGTTACCTATTTCCTTCGCTCCATAGATGCTGCTGCACCCGCTGAGTTTCTCCAGCATTTTTGTCTACCTCTCCAACATATCCTGATTGTGTTAGCACACTCAGAACATTCACATGAGTTTCCTCAATCCAAACGTCTGATCCATGGGACCAGAATTTGGCCATTTGGCTCATCGAGTCCACTCCGCCATTCAATCATGGCTGATCTATGTTTCCATCTCAACCCCATTCTCCTGCTTTCTCCCCGTAACACTTGACGCCTATTTCTGGCAAGTGACCCAATTTTAAATAACTTTAACCTTATAGTTTCATCAGAGTTGCATTCCGTTTCTTATTTCAATAAAAGTATTTCCAACAATGCCTTTGCCACTGAAAGTACCCTGAATTTGAAAAGCTCACTGAAGGTCACAACAGCTGGTGGAAGCTGGCCTTGGTGATTCGTCCCTGCCCCGTTGTGGACCAGGCCAACACACGACTCATTGTTTTTCCAAACAAAAGGATCTCTCACGCAATTTACAGCAAGCGTTGCTCAAATGTGAAACCGCACACTCTCTGGTCAACTTTACGTTAATCCACAGGCTTTAATGCACAGGTGGAATGATCCACCCCATCCATTCTCCTCTACATGTCCTGAACTGTCATCGTAATTATTCTGCCATAATGGGACCAACATAATTAACAAGAACTGCAGATGCTGAAATCTTGAGCATAACCACGGAATGCGGGACAGACTGCATCAGTAGAGGGAATGAATAGGTGATGTTTTAGGTTGGATCTGAAAATGGATCTTGACCCGAAGTATCACCTTTTCATACCCTTTACAGATGCCACCTTGCCTGCTGAGTTACTCCAGCACTTTGTGTTTTAATTACTAACAGACATAGAATCGTGGTATTGTTCAGGAAAGGAGCGAGACCACTCCACCCTTAGTCTCTCCTCGGTCCCTTCTCCTGCTCGTACCCTTTAGCCCTGCAAGTTATTCCCCCTTGTGCACCCATTCAATTCTCTTTTAAAAGCATAACTTCCATCACCCTTAAAAAAGTTGATGGAGCACATTAAATGAAATCAAACCTTACTCAGGATGTGACCATGATGAGTTTTTCTTCATTAACAATGATTCTGTTTCGCATATTTACAAGAGAAAAAAAGATACATTCATCTGAAATTTGAAGAATGTGAAGGAGAAACAGAATGAGAGGGTCACTAAGTTAATGGTATCAATTGGACTCTGCATCATTTTTTAGATTCCATTTAACACTCAGTATATGAGGCAGACTCCACTCCCTATTATACATACTCTGGGGTGTAGAAAATGTGAAGAGAGGTTGGTTGATGCCAAAGAGAACCAGACAATGTTTAATGAATCACAGCCACCTCCAGGCTCTCCACCATCTGACTTGGAAATATATTGTTGTTCCTTCATTGTTCCTGGGTTCAATCCTGCAACTCTGCTTCCGTCCCGAACACAACAGATAGAGCAGCTCTATCAGAAAGTCTACCAATCGTCTTGTAGGTGCTCATCCCCATCTTGCCCAGAACAGTGGGGGATGGGCAATAAAAACTGGCCTTTACTAATCCTCTCATCCCAATGGAGAGTAAAAATGATCAACATTTCTTAGATTAATTGTTTGATTTTCTCAGCTCATATCTTTCAAATAACTGTATAATTTATCTCCTAACACAGGCAAAATTTGGATATTTCTAACCTCCCCAAGCAATATTAACAGGATTTTCTTGATGATTAGTCAATGTTCCAACGTTAAAATAGAACGTAAAGTTGCGGAGGCTGCAGATCCGAAAGTAAAACTGCTCAGTGTGTTCCACATCACATCAGCCTGGAGTCCATAAGGATCGCAACAGCCTCTGAATGGATTGAGTTACAATACTGCTTCTCTTCACAGCTAGATAGCATTACCTTCCAGAAGGAGCGAATGTCTGATTTGAACATTGTGACACAGTAAAGTTAAAGCTCAATGAAAGCTAAGTACATAGAAAGCATCTATTTATGCGTTAAGGAGCACAGAAGAGCTTTATGAGTGATGAGCCTTAAGGTGGCAGTCCCTGCTCTGAGATACAGTCTCCCTCTCTCTGGTTAGGGACTTATTATACCTAGGGTGGATTGTCATAAGGACGTGCCTGTGCCGGAGTAACTCAGCGGGTCAGACAGCATCCCTGCAGAACATGGATAGGAGACGTTTCGGGTCAAGACCCTTCTTCAGACCGATTGTAGGAGGTGAGAGAAAGCTGGAAAAAGGGAGCGGCATGACCCATGTGGCAGGTAATAGATCAACACAGAGGAGGGAGGGGGTTTTGAGAGGCAGCACTTTTTTCCCTTGTGCCCCACCAAGCATTCCCACCTATTTCTACCCTCCACTAACCTCTCCCTCTGCCGATTTCCCCCCTCTGGCTTTACAATCTGTAACTCTTCAAACCTGTCTCACGCCTTCCCTCCTTTCTTAGAAACATAGAACATAGAAACATAGAAAAATAGGTGCAGGAGTCGGCCATTCAGCTCTTCGAGCCAGCACTGCCATTCCATATGATCCTGGCTGATCATCTAAAAGCAGTACCCCGTTCCTGTTTTTTCCCCCATATCCCTTGATTCCTTTAGCCCTAAGAGCTAAATCTAACTCTCTCTTGAAAACATCCAGTGAATTGGCCTCCACTGCTTTCTGTGGCAGAGAATTCCACAGAATTTCACAACTCTCTGGTGAAGAGGTTTTTCCTCATCTCAGTCCAAAATGGCCCAGCCTGTCCAATCTTTTAAGAATTGTATATGTTTCTATAAGATCCCATCTTTCTAAATTCCAGTGAATACAAGCCCAGTCGACCCATTCTTTCACCATATGCCAGTTCCACCATCCTGAGAATTAACCTGGTGAACCTACGCTGCACTCCCTCAATAGCAATAATGTCCTTCCTCAAATTAGAAGACCAAAATTGCACACAATACTCCAGGTGCAGTCTCACCAGGGCCCTGTACAACTGCAGTAGGAACTCCTTGCTCCTAAACTAAAAGGCAGAAAAAGTTATGAATTGTGAACCCAGAAGAAGGAAGGTGGAGGGGAGAGGAGAGGTCTGGAAGTCTAGGTGGGGCACAGGGGAGAGTGTGCGGGAGAAATGGAGGGTTTTGTAGGGGTTACCTGAATACTCCAGGTGCAGTCTCACCAGGGCCCTCTATAACTGCGGTAGGACCTCCTTGCTCCTAAACTCAAATCCTCTCGCAATGAAAGCCAACATGCTATTAGCTTTCTTCACTGCTTGCTGTACCTGCTTGTTTACTTTCAATGACTGATGAACAAGCACACCTAGGTCTTGCTGCACCTCCCCTTTTCCTAATCTTTCTTATCCTTGGTCTTTGTTCCAACCAGCTGCCTATCAACCACCGCCCCCCCCCCCTCTCCCTCACCTGTGATGACCTTTACCTGCCAATCAGGTCCTCCTGCCTCTCCCCTTTTCCAGCTTTCTTCCCCTCCCACAATCAATCTGAAGAAGGATCTCGACCCAAAATGTCGCCCATTCATGTTCTCCTGGGATTCTGCCTGACCCACTGAGTTACTCCAACACTTTTTCTCCTTTTGTGTATTAACTGGCATCTGCAGTTCTTTGATTCTACATGCCAGGACAATAACCCATAACAGGTGGCCAACAGCCCCTTACCTAGTTATCTCCTCCTTCAGTGTGGCAGGGTCCGTGGGATAAAACTTGACACGGAAACACATGGTATACGGAGGCTGAGCTGCCAAACAGAGGGGAGAGTCACGTCATTTTTGTGTGCGCACTGCAAAATTATTTTGTCAAACAACAGCCTATAATAATCAATGATTATATTCCCTTCTTTTGCAATCGGGTTGCAAATTACTATACAGAATCGATGATTCAAACCGCTACCCCACCTGATCTCAGACCACCCCACTCCTTCTTTTCCTTTTTCCCTCACGTTTATCCACATGCAGTTAGTAGTTGGTTTGAGTTTGAGTTGAGCTTGTTGTCACGTGTACCGACGCACAGTGAAAAGCTTTTGTTGTGTTCTAACCAGTCAGCAGAAAGACAATATATGATTACAATTGAGCCATCTACAGTGTACAAATACATGATAAAGGGAATAACATGAATAACATTTATTGCAAGTTAAATTCCAGTAAAGTCTGATCTAAGATAGTCTCGGGGTCTCTGATGAGATAGATAGTAGAGAATGATTAGCACAGTTGTGGTGGACCAAGGATGTTGTATGACTCTGGTAGAGTCAATAATGAACAGAAGAAAGACAGATAGATAAGTGTCTTTCTTTGGTCTAAACCAGCATCTGCAGTTCCCTCAAGCACAGAAGAAGGTTGTTTGGCCCATTGAGTTCATACCAATCCCATCAGTCACCTGCCCTTTCACTGTGACCCAGGGCCGAAAACCGGCGTATAGATCAAAGCTGATCTACAGTGCCAGGCTCAGTGTTTTGTTCTCACCCATATATTTTTTTAAATATTAATGGAATGTTCTTAGAATCGCCTACATTGGATACTGACAGGCAGATATTTACCATCATTACCTGGTGAAGGAGTCAGATGTTATCTAACAGTCTGGTTATCTAACAGTCACAAAGCGTGACAGGTAATAGGTAGATGTGTTGACAAAGGCTAGAGTTGTGAAGCCACAGAGAGGAATGTAGGTGGAGAAGGAAGGAGGGAGATAGGTGTGAGTCCAGGTGTGGCACAGAAAAGGGAAACAGTGCTGGATCTACTGAGTGGAATAACAGACAGGGCCACTCATTGAAATTGCAGACAGGGTCATCCAATGGAATGAGACAGCCACAAAATGGATTTGTAGACGGGGCAACCAATGGATAAAGAGGCAAGGTCACCAATTGGAATTGGTGACAGGACACCAATTGGAATAAAAGACAGGGTCTCCCAAAGGAATAAGAGGCAAAAACATTCAGTGGAACTAGAGACAGGGACATACATTGGAAACAAGGTCACACAATGAAATATAACACAGGGTCTCCTAATGGAATAAAAGGCAGGATCTCTCAATGGAATAACAGGGTTACCAATTGGAATTAGAGGTAAAGAACCCATTGTAGTAATAGATATGGTCTCCCAATTCAATAAGAGACAGGGTGACTAATTAGAATTGAAGGTAGGGTCAGCCATTATAATTGGACCTTGTGTGACCTTATTTCCAATGTATGTCCATTATAATTGTAGGCAGGGTCAGCCATTGGAATTAGAAACAGGGGATTAGCCAGCCGAGCAGAGTAACCAAGATCTGAAATAATCTGCTATTGTTTGGTTTAGATGCATGCGTGATGAGAAATCAGAGATTATATATTGATGTTCTACCACAATTGACTACAGCGTAGTGAACACAGGAAAATCTAAATACATTGTAAAAAAAGATTAAATGTAACATTTTCATTGAAAAAATCACAATGCAACATTTTAACTAGAAAAACTGCCAATAATTTGAGAACTTACATTTCATTTGTTTAATAATGGATTTGGAGATATCCAGCCAGTGCTGTGAAAATAATAACAGGAAGAGACGATTAAAACATCACGGCTAGGTGACTTGCTAAAGATACAGAATCACATTGAGCTCGGTGGGTAGACGGAAGAAGGTCTTGGTTGTTCGATGGGTTCCTCCTGATCCCTTGAAGATGGGTTGGAAGGATATCCAGGTGAGCAGTACAAAGCATTGCGACTCACAGCTACTGCAAGGGAGAGAGACCAGGATAGTGTGTCCATTCCCACACTAAGTCCTCCCAACCATCACGATCTTGGAAACAGGTCCCATCTCACCACACCATTCTCAGCTCGGGGAGCATTGAGACACTCACCTTTATCGTGATGGGAACGGGGTGCAGTGTTGAGAATACAAGGCAGGACAAGACAGATAATAAATTAACCACAATCATGAGAGTGTTAGTTCCAGCAGCAAGAATTTAAGTTGAGTTGAAGGTTTCTCTGGTTCATCTCACTGAGCCTCATCTGCATCAGATCAGCAAGCACGTTATAGGTGAAACTAATGAGTGTTTCCAGCATTCTCTGTTTTTGTTTCAGATTTCAGCATCTGCAACTTTTTGTTCCAATTTCCCCGAGTCAAAATCATTCAAATTAAGCAAATGACAATCGCAAACTCCAAGGTTCATGTTTACCTGCAAAGGAAGAGTATTATCCCTCATTTAGTTTAGTTGCTCCACAGCTTGCACTGTGCTGTTGAATTCACCAGTTAATCTCTGCACACTGGGTAACCCCTCAGGCTTTCAACCCATTCGGATCACAGGCAGTAACTTATCCTCGCCACCAACCCGGACAGATTGCCACCCAGTTGATGTGTGATAGCCACAGGCACGCAGGTCCTGGCCTCAACCTCACCCCTCCATTCTCCAGAGTGACATTCCCTCTATTTGGTAACAATCTCTCCAAAAAAACAACAGGAAAGAAACAAGAATCAAATTCAAGTGGAGAGAGATGCAGAGATTAGAGAAATTGAATTTGGAGGGAGACAAAACAGCGGTGGCTGCCTGACAATGTCACATCCTGTGTGGTCCTGAGTTACTCATCCTGTCACAGTGAGCCATTGATGAGGCCACCACACCTTCTCCTGACCATTGCTAGGACAAGCCCACCCTCTCCACCTGATGAAAGGCCATCCCATTCCTTGATTCACACCTCTCCACGCATACATCAGCACTTCTCTCGGCAAACAAACATTACAGGACGATGGAAAGTTCTGGAAACTCTATTTCTGTGTCTCAGGAGGAGGTAGGACAGAAAAGAAGCCCCACACTCATATTGACTGTGCAAGGCAGGGTTGTGCGGTTGAGTGGTCTATTCCTGCTGCTATTTTGTTGTGCTTTATGAGAGCTGAGGAAACTCCCAAATAATTGCAATGTCTCTCTCAGATCAGGATTCACCACTGACACCAAAATAAGCAGGTCAGTTCTAGGGGGCAGACAAATAGGAACAAATGGAGAACTGTTTCAAAGGCCTAACATGCGCAGGAAGGGCTGAATTACCTTCTTGTGTGCACTATGGTCTATGACAGTAAGGGGATGTCAGTGCTTGAGAGTGAAGAAATGTTCCAAGGTTTAGGGTGAGAGTGGATTCCTGGTACCAGTTACAATGCTGTTGAGAAAAAACTCTGCCAGCTGGGCTAACCATCCAGTGAGGGTGGAGGGTAACTGTGGTGGGTTACACTGGACTCACCCTCCATGGGACATGAGAGATGACAGAGATGGATTACACTGGACTCACCCTCCAGTGGGAGGTGGGAGGTGCCGTTACACTGGGCTCACCCTCCAGTGAGGGTGAGAGGTGATGGAGGCGGGTTACACCGACCAACCCTCTAGTGTTGGTGAGAGGTGACTGTGGTGGGTAACACTGGGCTAACCCCCCCCCCCCCCCCCCAGTGAGCCCACATGCATCCACAGCAAGTTGAAAATATAAATCCATTCTAAAAATAATTTTAAAAATCAGGAAATTTGCCATCGCTTAAAGTGAGGCTGGAGCTGTCAATGTTGTAAACATCCAAATGAGTTCATCGATGTATTTTAGGAATGCAAGTTTCCAGCCTCCATTGCCACGGCCAAGGTGTGAGTCCAGAGACACATCAGTGGGTGCTGGAACCCAACTGCCCTCTGAAGTTGCCTGTGTTGTTCTAAAGTTTGGACAAAGGAGGATCAATAATTATGTGGGTGAGAAAATATTTTAAAAAGCTATGTGGAAATGTGTGCATTTTCCCTAGATACACAGGTCCTTGCCGCACCCTTGCTGTTCCATCTACCTTTCTTCCTTTCTTTGAGGATCATGCCCCTGCCTGTACCTCGCTGGTGGGATCAACAGCCTGCCCCCAGTCCACCCAGTGATGATCCTCAGCACTATTCTTCTACCTACTGCTCTCTCTGCAATGATGTGAAGACAAATGTAGGTGCCTTACAATCAGAGACAGGTGAATTTATAATGCGAAACAAAGAAATGGCAGAACAGTTAAACAAGTACTTTGGTTCTGACTTCACTAAGGAAGACACAAACAATCTCCCGGAAATACTAGGGGACCGAGGATCTAGTGGGAGGGAGGAATTGAAGGGAATCCACATGGTAATGGTGCTAGGTAAACTGTTGGGACTGAAGACAGATAAATCCCCAGGGCCTGATGGTCTGCATCCCAGAGTACTCAAGGAGGTGGCCCTAGAAATCGTGGATGCATTGGTGATCATTCTCCAATGTTCTCTCGACTCTGAATCAGTTCCTGTAGACTGCAGGGTAGCCAACATAACTCCACTTTTTAAGAAAGGAGGGAGAGAGAAAACAGGGAATTATAGACCAGTTAGCCTTACATTGGTAGTGGCTCTGATGCCTGAGTCGATTGTTAAACATGTTCTAGCAGCAGGAAAGCAGTGACAGGATCGGTCAAAGTCAGCATGGATTTATGAAGGGGAAATCATGCTTGACTAATTTCTGGAATTTTTTGAGGATGTAAGAAGTAGAATGGATAAGGGAGAGCCCGTGGATGTAATGTATCTGGACATTCAAAACATCTTTGACATGGTCCCACACAAGAAATTAGTGTGCAAAATTAGAGCACATGGAATTGGGGGTAGGGTATTGACATGGATAGAGAATTGGTTGGCAGACAGGAAACAAAGAGCAGGAATTAACGGGTCCTTTTCAGAATGGCAGGCAGTGACTAGTGGGGTGCCGCAAGTTATTTACAAAATATATTAACGATTTAGACGAGGGAATTAAATGTGACATCTCCAAGTTTGCGGATGACACAAAGCTGGGTGGCAGTGTGAGCTGCGATGAGGATGCTATGAGGCTGCAGGGTGACTTGGATAGGTAGAGTGAGTGGGCATATGCATGGCAGATGCAGTATAATGTGGATAAATGTGAGGTTATCCATTTTGGTGGCAAGAACAGGAAGGCAGATTATTATCTGAATGGTATCAGATTAGAAAAAGGGGAGGTGCAACGAGACCTGATGTGCTTGTACATCAGTCACTGAAAGTAAGCATGCAGGTACAGCAGGCAGTGAAGAAAGCTAATAGCATGTTGGCATTCATTGCACGAGGATTTAAGTTTTGGTCTCCTAATTTGAGGAAGGACAATATTGCTATTGAGGGAGTGCAGCAGGTTCATCAGGTTAATTCCCGGGATGGCGGGACTGACATATGATGAAAGAATGGGTCGACTGAGCTTGTATTCACTGGATGAGAGGGGATATTATAGAAACATATAAAATTCTTAAAGGATTGGACAGGATGCAGGAAAAATGTTCCCGATGTTGGGGGAGTCCAGAACCAGGGGTCACAGTTTAAGAATAAGGGGCAGGCCATTTAGGACTGAGTTGAGGAAATTTTTTTTTGCCCAGAGAGTTATGAATCTGTGGAAATCTCTGCCCAAGAAGGCAGTGGATGCCAATTCACTGGATGATTTCAAGAGAGAGTTAGATTTGGCTCTTAGGGTTAAAAGTATCACGGGATGTGGGGGAAAAAGCAGGAACAGGGTTCTGATTTTAGATGATCATATTGAATGGCAGTGCTGGCTCGAAGGGCCAAATGGCCTACTACTGCACCTAGTTTGCTAAGTTTCTATCGTGCAGAACATCACCAACATCCTTGTACAAAGCTGGCAGGCATCCATATTAATTAATTTTCTTCTCCTGAGTCACAGTGAGATCATCTAAACTCAATTACTGCAGGTCACTGCAGTGAAAAGAGATCTTCACCCCATTCATCTTCCCTACAGCTGAGTTTAACACCAAGAACAAACGGGTTCTGCCTATACCGCAGCACAAAATCACTTCTGATAGCAGCTGCAACAAGCTCGGATGTAGTGAGGTGATTGCAATGCCCAACCCTGTCCACCAAATGTTGCAAGGGCCTTGGGATTCCCAATGCTTCAGGATTCTTCAGGAATTATGGATCAACAGCAATCTGGGAGCAGAATCCCTACGGTATTTCAATCATTGATTGATTGATTGAACAATCATTCTGGAAATAGGCCCTTCGGCCCACTAATTCCCATGCTGACCATCGATCACTTGTTTGCATTAGTTCTATGTTATCCCATTTCCGCATTCACTACTTACACATTCGGGAAAATTTACAGGGGCCAATTAACACACACGTCTTTGGGATGTGGAAGGAAACCGGAGCACCCGGAGAAAATACACACATTCACAGGAAGAACGTGAGGTCAGGATCGAACCTGGGTCTCTGGCGTTGTGAGGCAGCAGCTGCACCACTGTGCCATCAACTTGTAAAGTTTCAATTTGCTCTGTAGGTTTTGATTAGTTATTGCAAACGCAGTTTGACTAAAGTCAGAAAACACTCAACTGGGAAATGAAAATGACAATTTGCCAATGGATGTAAATATGTTGAATGATCAATCCACCAAGGAGGTATCAGAGGGGGAGAGCATTTGGAGGCAGGAGGGTCATGTGATGAAACTCCAAGCAAAGCTGTCACCCCAACTGAGCCCAAATGTTTCAAGGCTCTGTGTTCTCTAGCCTGTGACCACCTCCAACAGGACCTCTGTCTACTCTCCACCCTGCCAGCACAACTCCAGATTTAGCTGAATGGCCCCGAGTCATGCCCTACAGGTGCTGTCTGTACGGAGTTTGTACATTCTCCCTGTGACTGCGTGGGTTTTCTCCGTGTGCTCCGGTTTCCTCCCACACTCGAAAGATGTACAGGTTTGTAGGTTAAAATTGGCTTTGGTGAAAATTGTAAATTGTCACAAGTTGTAGGATAGTGCTAGTGTACGGGGTGATCACTAGTCAGAGCAGACTCGGTGGGTCAAAGGGCCTGTTTCCGCACTGTATCTCTAAAGTCTAAAGTTTAAAATCTGCAACATAGCAAAGTAATAAATCCACAAGTTTATAATTAATATACCACGTTCCCTATTGTCTTGTGAGCACCTTCATTCAGATATATATTACACTGACAGAAACCATTCAGCCCATTTTGTCTGTGCTGGCTCTTTGTAAGGACCCCCATAGGGTCTCTCTCCGCAGCGTTCTCCTTCCTCCCTTTAATGTTCGCCCCTTCAAGTATTCATTCATTGTTCTATTGCAAGTTCCTGATGTTTGCACTCTCTCTCTCTGTCCATTCAAACTAGTTCATAGCTTGCTCTCTGAGTTGAGTCTCCCCCCCCACTCTGGTTATTTCACTAGTTACATGAAATCTGTGGCTCAGGTGACCCTCTCTTTCCTTGTACTCTCTCAAAGCCCTTCATTTAAACTTGAATTAAATGCGACTTTAACTTTTCAAGCGATAGGAAGAATCCTATTTTCTGCAATCTGTCTCCCGACACCGTAAGAGTGACAATTCTGTTTAAAGGCATAAAATTATACTCATGACGTCAAATGGTGCCATGGCAACCCTCAAGAAGGGATGCCCTTGTGCGGGTCCTAGCCATGAATTAAAAGCAGTGATTTAGTGCGCTCCACAGGGAGAGAGGGTGAGCAAGGAATCAGGAATATAACCTCTCCTCCAAATCAATGTCTCATATTTCCAATTCTCAAAGTCATCCGTTTAGTTTAGGTCAATTTAGTTTAGAGATACAACATGGAATTAGGTCCTTCAGCCCACCCCGTCTACGCCCACCTGCGATCAACCGTGCACTAGTTCTGTCCTACAGACTAGGGACAATTTACAGAAGCCAATTAACCTACAAACCTGCACATCTTTGGAGTGTGGGAGGAAACCGGAACACCCGGAGAAACACATGGGGTCACAGGGAGAACGTACAAACTCCGTACAGATAGCACCCGTAGTTAGGATCATACCCGGGTCTCTGGCGCTGTAAGGCAGCAACTCTACCGCTGCGCCACTGTGCCGCCTCTGCCACCTTGCTGACATCGAGGGGTATTTGGGGTTCCACCAGCCGACTGGAGTAAACCCACTGACCTGTTGTTTGCATGAGGCTCTCCATCCTGAGGGACAAAGTGGAAATAGGAGGGCCTGAGAATAGAGTCATGGGACACAAATGATTCAAGTCAGGTCAAGTCGACTTTATTTTCATACGAACATGTATTAGTAATAGTATTGATTTATGTTTATCACATGTACCGAGATATTGTGAAACTTTGTGCACTATCCAGTCAAATCATACTATACATGAGTACAATTAAGCCATACACAGGTACAACAGATAGTGCAGAGAGCAAAATACCAACGTGCTGAGTGTAGCATTACAGAGATACAGTTACAGTTCCAGAGACATTGCAAGGTCTGCAATGGGGTTGGTTGGAAGATCGGTTGGAACTATATCCGAGCTTATGCGAGAACAATGAGGTACAGATACAATGAAAGTTCAACTCTGCATCTCAGCACAGCACCGGAGTCCATGGTGCAGACATGCAAAGTAAGCACGTAAGGTTATTAAAAAAAAAAAATATTCTATTTCAACAAACCACTGCAGGCACAGTGCATAGAATTGAGACATCAACCTCAGCATTGTAATGTCCAAGCAGAACTTACATCAGAGTTAAGAGACCGCAGATAGTAACATTTGGAGAAACAAAAGAGTTTTTTCCTGCTGTTGGGAAGAACTAAACCTGATTGAAGAGTCAAAGACTCAGACAGCACAGTAACAGGCCCTTTGGCCCATCATGTCTATGTTCACCATCGTATCCACTTACAGTCATCCTATTTTCCAGATTGTGGTCCGTAGACAGCTATGCCGATGAATCAGGTGCTTTGTCCAGGTAAATACAATGAGGGTCTCTGCCATCATCACCCTTTTAGGCAGTGCGTTCCAGATTCCACCATTCTTTCTCAGATACCACCGTACCGTAATATAACTATGCCCTCCGATTATAAGATTCTCCACAACGGAAATATGAAGACTTTAACCTTTGCTGATTAAATGCTCATCAGCAATACTGGAGGTTGCTGAGTTTACGTCAATCCTTGCATGTTGGTGTGAAAGTAGGGCCGCAGATTGACATGCTAACCTTCCAATTCACCATGGCACTGGTACCCACAGGCTTGTTAGAGATGCCATGTTGGGAGAGAGAGGGCAGGTGTTTTGGATTTACCAGCGGGCGGAAGTACAAGTCTATCTCTCAGATCCAAAGTGTGCAGTCGCGATCCCCTCAGGAGCTAAGAATGTAGTTCCGAACTCCCAACCTATCTCATTGCAGCCCTTGCACTTTTTTTTATTCTGCATTTTCACCTTAACTATAACACTAAACTGCTGTAGCACTATAATCTGCACTCTGGGATTTTTCTCTAATGCACTACCTGTTGTACATGTGCATGGCTTGATTGTCCTTGTGTACAGTAGGATTTGACTGGATATCATGCAAAGTTTTTCACTCTATCTTGACATGCATGACAATAATAAACCATGACCATGCCACTATATTGAGGTGGAACCAGATGTGTCAAGCTTCCCCACTCTTGTTATTTTATGGGAAAGTTGTGCTACAACGGTGTTTTAATAAACTAATCCCAATGAATTACAAACACAGCAAACATTGACACAACATTTTGTTTAAAAATAATAACTGTCACGATAGTTTTTATTTTGCTTACTGTATAAGCCGTCCTTGGATTACGAAGGCTCGACTAATACACACCCCCTACTTACGAACAACCTCCATAATATTATTACATCCAAGAGTCTGATGTAAAATGAACGTTCATTACCATGAATGACAAAACTAGTTTCATCTCCCTCTCTCTATTTTTTAATTGTTCTTTCTTGTCAGTCTGCTGTGATTTTGAGGCTATTCTCTGTAACAGTGTTGGAGGTGAGTAAGTGGAATGACTTTTATGTATTTTCCTATTTATGGTCAAAAGGAGGTTAGCGGCAGATACTATAACAGCATTTGAAAGACACTTGGACAAGTAATGGGACTGGATTAGCTGGGACATCTTGGACAGGTTGGGAAGAAGAGCCTGCTTTCGTGCTGTATGACTCTATAAATTTGTCAAATGGGAGTCCATAAAAATGGAAACCCGAGTTCTGCCTGTATTGTGGAATCCAAGGGTCTCTCTGGGCAATCATATTTTTGCAACAATTATGGATGGGCTTTCACTGATGTTGCATACATAATTACATCAACCCAAAGTTCCAACAATTCATACTGACAATCTCCAAAACTGACATAAGTACTGGAGGAACTCAGTGGGTCATGCAGCACCTGCAGTCTCTTATATCTCCAGAACTGACTTGATTGCCACATCCCAAATGTTACATTTTCTGCCAAAACACTAAAATCGAAGACACCAAAAGTGAAACAGCTTTACTCGACTTAATGGCACAGATTTAACAGGAAGTAACAGTGGGTGAACAATGCCCTTGGCTACTGGGCACTAATTGGCAGCAACTACAGCGAGCAGTTGATACCACTCAGAGTGGGAATGGCAACAACTGGTCGAATAATTCGCAGCATTCTGTTAACTTCACAAAAAGGCATCTCGCGTTTAACCTCCCCATGGTTAACATGAGGTTGTTACATTTGCACAATAATTAAACATTAAACAGAGTGCAGAAAATCAAGTCTGGCAATTAACAGCATAATGACCCCTTTAACAATAAAATAATCATTACAGTTTTCCAATTAATCCCATTAACCCAAAAGGTGAACAATTCGCAGTCCAGAGCATCATTTGTTCCTTTGTTGACATCTTTAATTTTTTTCCTTTATAATTTTAACTTTCTCTTTATTGCTCTTTCCATCTCCAATTTGACATTGAGTTTCCCCCGGTTTATTTTTCTGTCCTTTCCTCTCACGAGTGAAGGAGATGGACTGTTTGTCTTGTTATTCCTTGTGGGAAAACTTTATTGAAACAACCTGCTTTCTATGGCACCTTTCACATCCCTTTCAGGCCACCCCAGAGCAATTAATCTATAGGGTTCCTGTTTGATGTGCAGCCACTGTTGCAGTGTAGCACATGTGGTAGCCAACTTGCACACAGCAAGCTCCCACAGACATTTTTTAGAAAGTCAGATTTTGGTCAGGAGACCATGAAGAACTCCTGCCTTCTTCAAGCCAGTGCCATGTCTTATGTGCACATGAGAGAAGAGAAGGGTTCAAAGTCTCATTCAAAGGACAGATCTCCGATGATGCATCATTCCCTCAGTAACGCACTAGAAGAAATGTAACTAATGGAGGTATGCCGCAAGATGCCCACTCCAGTAAATTCTGGCCCAGTACCATAACGTTTCCCTCCGAGGACGCAGCCTGCTCTTGGATCTTGCATGAAGCCAACTTAACACTGAGCCTTGCCGAATCTAGCAGAGGCGTTTATTCATACAAGGGAGAAGAGGCTGGTCCTTGGTAAGCGCGCTGGCTTCTCGGTCAAAGATCATCTCCTCCACTCTTATACATGGTTGCCACTAACAGTGAAGGTGAACTGACGGATCAATTGATGGGTTGAACGGAGTTCAAGAGGAGAGACCAAAACATTAAACTTGGAGCCAGACCCTTCAGGAGGTGTTTCTTCACAGCAAGGGGAGAGGATATTTGCTGCATCCTCCCCAAAAAATCTGGAGGCCAAATGGAAATGTCAGAATTGAGACGTAAGGTTTTTGATGCTGTGGGAATACAGGTTAGAGAACCAGGGCATGTAAATACTGAGCAACCACAACCTCACTGAATGGGAAAACAATTGTAAAGGGCTGAATGGCCTTCCCGTGTTCCCACGGGACCAAAGATGCACTAAAATGTTTCATGAGATGAAGAGCCAACACAAATGCAAATATAAGTCCATTCAGCCCTTCAAAACTGTCCCAGTCAATGAAATTAAGGCTGATCCAAGGCTTCAATCCGAAGCATTTGTTTCCAGGATATAAAAGGGGAAGAGATTCTGTGGGGAAAAGCCAGGGCACAATAACTCTGACAGTGCTTGATTGGTGCCCAACAGCCTCTCCCAGAACCTA
This sequence comes from Malacoraja senta, assembly GCA_038087875.1. NCBI lineage: Eukaryota > Metazoa > Chordata > Chondrichthyes > Rajiformes > Rajidae > Malacoraja > Malacoraja senta. The sequence goes on along the minus strand of CM075989.1, from coordinate 11,740,359 downwards.
CCCTCTGTTTGTCAGGGTCCACAAACCTGATTCCGAAGTAGTCCTTCTCCAGCAGGTTCATGTGATGGCAGAGAAGATCAATCAGATAGTGACCCTTGGCATCCCGCTGTGAAAATAAGAACAAGAACACGTTCAATTCACCCTGGATTCACTGCAGCTGAGGCCTCCTGTTCGAATGTGAGGCTATTGACATTGAATTACATCCTAAATGGTAGAGGAGCTCAGGACAAAGTAATTATCAGAAGAAACATTTACTGTGACCAATGAGAAAGATATCCTGTCACTTTTATCCAACTTAATCACTGAGGAAATCTTTTAGATGAGTTATTTATGGTCAGAGAGATAAACTGCATGGAAACACAAGCTTTTGCCCAATTTGTCCATGCCAACCAAGTTACCTACCTGAGTTAGTCCCATTTGCCTGTGCTTGTCCCATATCTATTCAGACCTTACCTATTCATGTAAAGAATATTAAGAATGGAAAATCAGTAGTGAACGGGGAATCAATGAGTGAAATGGTAAATGGTAAACATGACCGTAGAGGAACAAAATGTCCTCTACAACCAAGACACAAGGAACTGCAGACGTGGTTTACAAAAAAAAAGATACAAAGTACTAGAGAAAAACTGCATCTGAAGAAGGGTCCCAACCAAAAACGTCACCTATCAAGTGTACTCCAGAGGTACTGCCTGACCTGCTGAGTTACTCCAGCATTTTGTGTCCTCTAGAACCCATTGGATACTCTGAGGATCTCTAGAACAGGGCAAACACATTATCAATACATTGACCAGAGTCTTTATAATACTGCAGTTGATTGGACTGAAAAATAAAACCGCATTGTGTCCTGTTTGAGTCGACTGACGAGAATACTTCTGCCAGGAAAGGGCATGGGCCTCCAAAGCCCCGGATCACCCTGCCTTCTCAGTCCCCAAGGCTGACGTCAGAAGATCCTTCATGAGGTTGAAACCTCATTAAGGATGTGCCGTGATGGCTGCATTCTCAAAATCTGCATGAACAACCTAGCTGGAGCTTTCACTGATATCATCAACCTTTCCCTATGGTCTGAGGTCTCCGCCTAATTTAAAAGGACATCCATAATCCAGGTGCCCAAGAAGAGCAAGATGGTAAGCCTCAATGACTACGGACCAATAGAACTCATTGTGCAGAAGTGCTTTGAGAGGTTGATTATGACATAAATCAACTCCTGCCTCAGTAATGACCTAGACCAACTCCAATTGGTCTACCACCACAACAGATCAACATTATCTCACTGGCTCTCCACTCTGCACTGGACCACTAGTCAACAGGAACATGTACATCAGGCTGTTGTTTGTCAACTATAGCTCGGCGTTCAACACCATTATCCTTTCCAAACCCTTAGAAACTCAGGGAACTGGGTATTTGCACCTCTCTAAACTGAGGCACCATGAACCTGTATTCATTGATGGGACAGCGGTGAAGAGAGTCAACAGCTTCATATTCCTGGGTGCACACCTTTGATGATCTGTCCTGAGTCCGGAACATTCATGCAATCACAATGAAAGCTCACCAATGCCTCTATTTCCTCTGAATCTCCATGAGGAGATTCAGCATGTTCCCAACTACATTATCAAGCCTCTACAAGTGAACGGTGGAGTGCGTAATGACTGGTTGTTTCACTGCCAGATTTGATCATTCGAATGCTCAGGAACGAAGGAGGCTGCTGAAAGTGGTGGACATTGGGTCCATCATAGGTACTGGCCTCCCCACCATCAAAGGGATCTACAAGAAGAGCTGCTTCAAGAAGGCGGCTAATATCATCAAAGACCCACATCAACCTGCCCACACTCTCATCTTGCTGCTGCCATCGGGAAGAAGGTGCAGCAGCATGAGAACCATGACCTCCAGGTTCAAGAACAGCATCCTCCCATCATCATCAGGCTCTTGAACCACCCTGCACAACTCTAACCATGACCTTATCTCAGTACCAAACCACTAAGGATTTTGTACAGCTATGGTTGCTAAACATACTTCGGTTTTTGCACTGTCATGGTCAGGTTTTTATTTTTATTTTTTTATTTTTTATTTATTAGAAGTACATTAGTACTCGTCACTTATATCTTCTTACAATTAATGTACTCCGTTTGTTTTTTACACTAGTAAAAGGAAAGGATGAGATTGAAAGAAAGAAGAAAGTGAAGGAAAAAGTGAGAGTGTAGAAAATGTGACAACAAGAAAGAACGAAGACCCTATAAGAACAAAATTAAAAACAAAAGAAAAAGAGTTAAGAAATAGACCCTAGAAAAGAAGGAGAAAGAGAAAGAGGAAAAAGAGAGAAACAAATAGTTTTTATGAGCATTACGCAAATGGGACATACCAACTCTCCAACTATCATCCCCCATTACCTGACCTCAATTTTTTTTAAGGTACCTTTGCACCCTATATTTATAATAATTCTATAAATGCAGACCACGTCAGGTGGAAGTGATCTGGTTTACCTGCCAGGAGGAGTCTTATCTCTTCTAGGTGTAATGTTTCGAACATATTTGAAATCCACATGTTTATAGTTGGTATTGGAGCCTTCTTCCAAAATTTTAGGATTAGCTTTTTTCCAGTTATTAACCCATAGTCTATTAGTTTCTTTTGAAACACATTTAGTTCTGGACCATCTTCCGTTATTCCGAAGATAATCCATTCTGCTTGGGGTATCAGTTTTATTTTAAATAATTTTGTAAAGATTTCGAAAATTTAATTCCAAAATTTTTGAATTTTTGTACAGAAAACAAATGAGTGCGCTATAGTAGCTTCTTGGGATTGACATTTATCACAAATGGATGATACATTTGGGAACATTTTATGGATTTTAGTTTTGGAATAATTTAATCTATGTAAAATTTTAAATTGTATTAAAGTGTGTCTTACATTAATCGAACATTTATGCACGTTTAATAAGTGTTCATTCCAACTTTCCTTTGAAATTTTAATAGCTAACTCTTGTTCCCAGTCTCTTCTGATACCCTCCGTAGATGGTATTTCTACATTTAAGATAATATTATACAAATATGATATTAAGTTTGCTGATTCAGCTTTTATCTGCATTGCCTCATCCAATACATCTGCTGGGTTATTATAATGATCTTTTGTATATTTTTTCAAATAGTCGCATATTTGAAAATATTTAAAATATTGATTATTTCCGAGTTTATATTTTGTTTGTAATTGTTGAAATGAAAATGACTTAGAATAATTGATAGTTTATTTCAAGTTTATTTATTGTTGTTGTTGCACCTAATGTGCTTGCAGCAACTAAGACTTTCATTGTTCCGGTTTGATATCTGGTGCATTTGACAAATAAACACTTAAAGAGGTTGCTGTTGGATGTCACCATGTCACCGGCGCTCCCAGGAGTGTGATGTGACTGACGGCCAAGGAGAGATTCAGGACTGGGCTTGATGAATATTTGGGACAATTCTGCACAAACCAACAACATTTCCTGCATGAGTTGTTTGAGATGTTCTGCACAAGGCAGCAGATCTGGAGGGCCGGACAGGGTGTTCACTCTGTCACTTTGAATGGCAGCTCCACAGTAATCACTGCAATGCGGTCCGACATAGAGCGCGCGCGGGGCTGAGAACTGGGCATCCGACACAAGGACATAAACAGCACAAATACCCTCAGACCCTGCCCAGGGCTTGCTCCCCATCAACAGATCAGAGTTATTGCCTTTGACAACCCGCCTCGGGGTGGAAGATTGCAAACTTCATGTGGTCCGCCCTGTTTCGACTAATGCAATCAACTCGACGTGCACAAACAGAAGATCAAATAGAACAAGTTGTCCTACAACTTTAGGCTGTGCACGCCACACGAAAGAAGAAGAAGACAACATGCCTCCCTGTACCAGCAATACATAGCATAGCCTTCCACGTGACACTTCAGCTCATATCGTTGAGCTGGCGAACTTGTCAGTATTGGTTTATTAATGTCACGTACTGAGGTACAGTGAAAAACCTTGTTTTGTGTGCTATCCAGGCATGTACCTTGTTTTGTGTGCTATCCAGGCATGCACAAAATGCTGGAGCAACTCAGTGGGACAGGCAGCATCTTTGGAGAGAAAGAATGGGTGATGTTTCGGGTCGAGACCCTACTTCAAACATCAGTCTGAAGAAGGGTCTCGACCCGAAATGTCACCCATTTCTTCTCTCCAGAGATGCTGCCTGTCCTGCTGAGTTACTCCTGCATTTTTGTGTCTATCTTTGATTTAAACCTGCATCTGTAGTTCCTTCCTACACAAATCATACCATATACTGTAGGAGTACATCAAGCAATGCAAAAAAGATATACAGAATACAGAAAATAGTGTACAGAGAAAGTGTAGATAAAAAGTGCAAGGATTGCAACTAGGCAGACTGATTCATCGGGAATTCACCCTTAGCTTATTAGACTTTAGACTATAGAGATACAGCATGGAGACTGGCCCTTCGGCCCACCGAGTCCGCACCGACCTGCGACAACCCCACACACTAGTAGTACTACACTAACACACTAGGGACAATGTACAATTAACAAAAGCCAATTAACCTACAAACCTGTACATCTTTGGAGCGTGGGAGGAAGCTGGATTACCCAGAAAAAACCCACGTGGGCACAGGGAAAACGTACCAACTCCATACCGACGGCACCCATAGTCAGGGTGGAAATTGGGTCTCTGGTGCTGTCAGGCAGCAGCTCCACCGCTGCGCGACTGTGCCACCCAAATGTTTATGATGACCCAACGTTAGCCATAGTGAACAAGGGCTAAAATCCTCATGGTCTCATCTACAAAACAACAGCCACAAGCATTAATATAGCACCTTAAGGAAGCCAAGTATCCTAATGTGCTTTAGAGGAGAGTTATCAATCATAAATCTGACATTATGAAAATTAAATGGGAGATTTGAGCTGGTTGTGGATTGAACCTCAAGTCCTGGCTCATCCACATATGCTGCCTGACCCAGCTTGATGTTGCAATCTCTTGTGCCTTTCCCTTCCCTGTTTAATTTGTGATTGTTCAGGTTCACACTTCCTCCTGCAGTCCCACCACCTCTGTGGCCATGAAGCTGGGGGTTGTGAGCATAATTTGGTGCTGACTAGGCCTGGAGTCTCTCACCTAAGCCCAATTCCCAGTGGCGTCATTGCTGAGGTCACAGTGCCTCACTGCTCCCACCCGGTGGTGAGGGAAGGAATTAAAATTGGGATCCAGTGGGATGGGTGAGGGGTAAATGACTGCCTCCATTTTATCTACAGCTTGGGCTTAGGTATCTTTCCAGTTCGGGTCTTTGAGTACTTTGAATGATTTGTCTTGAGGCAATCCAGATATCTGAAATACCTGGGTAGGAAGTAACTGCAGATGCTGGTTTAAATCGAAGATAGACACAAAATGCTGGCGTAACTCAGCGGGACAGGCAGCATCTCTGGAGAGAAGGAATGAGACCCTTCTGAAGAAGCCCATTCGTTCTCTCCTTTCGGCCAACAATGTCTGTGCTGAACATGAAGAAGGCAGGGAATGGCGTATCTGGCAAAGCAACACTGCCCTGGTGCTGCCAATTGACTGCATGTGTGCGGGGGCTGGGGATTGACAGCGTTCTGACTCAATACAAGCACAGTGCGGACACTGGGGCTGTGTGCCTCTCAGCTGGCTGTCATCCAGAGATACTGCCTGTATTTTCCAGCTACACTTCCAGACTGCCAGCCAATTAAACTAATTGCTGAGACCAAACCCAAAGACCAAACAATGGCAACCTCTCGTTAGTATGTGGCAGACAGAAGCAAGGTCCACTGACCGGTTCCCACTGGGATGGGCCACGTCAACATCAGAGTGCTAACTGGTTAGGAGAGCAAGATGCGACTGCTTGCTGTGGTAACCAACGGGATCACACCCTGTCAGGGGGAGGAGGGCTTGTTACTCAAAGAACATCTGAGTCAATGGTATAGCAGTAATACAGGCAAGCACGAGACGTGGATGGAGGCTTAGTGGTTCAATCCCCCTTCCTGACAGCCCAGTGAGAGAGACAGGAGCTCCAGAGCTCTCGTCAGAGGTGAGAAACTGGTCCCACAATCTCCACGGCCCCACACCAGGATCTACCCCTTACTGAGGGAACATGGTGTCCCCTTGATCAACATCAAAGAAGATATGGCTTTGTTACAATCTCAGTGAACAGCCAGTCCCAGCAGAACATTCAGCTTGGAGCAAGATGTGGGATCTCAAGTGCCGAATGTGGGCCAAAGTGCCCGGCTGTGATCTCCTTCACCACTCATCCCACCTCAAGTGAGGCACTAAATGACATAATGGAATCAGGGAGACTGGTTCAAATCATTGCTGCCTACAAAGCAACAGGAGCAGGAGCAGACCATTCAGCCCCTCTGTCCTACTGCATGTTGCCATCCAATCCCTGCAACCGCTCACGTCACTTATTATTCCATAACATCAGAACCCTCTGGCCTGGAGCAATGCAATCATTCACATGTAGATGTCCTGAATGGCCAAGCACGTGTACCCAAAGCTTCCAGGATGCAGCTTCTCCAGTCATGCCCTCAGCCTCTCCACACCACGACCTGACTTGGAGGAAAGTCTGCCCAGGGGTTTGGAGATGAGGCCTTGAAACTTTCAGAGGCAACAATGCCCAGAGATCGAGCTGTTAGATTAGACTGCCTTCTATGGTCGAGATAAACATTTGCTGCGTTCAAGGTCAAGCCTCTTTATTTTGGGATATTCCGCTTGTTGGTTTGATGTGAGTTTATGACAATAATGGGAGCATTGTAGAGATCTTCAATCACATGGCAAATGCTGTCCGACAGTTTGCCAGCCTGTTTGTGAGACCGACTTTGGCAGCTGCTGGACTACATTAGACAATACTCTTGCTAAATGTCTGAACAACTTAGGAACAATCTTTCAAACGTCCTGGACAATGGGGCAGCTTAGTTCCAGGCTGGGAACAGTGACGGAATGCAGCAGTTCATGGGGGTGGGTGGGGGAGAGTTCAAACAAAGGATTGTCTCCTCCCTCCCTTCCTCGCCCACATTTGATGGCTTTCCACATCGGGAATTTCCATTTCCTTCTCCGGCCTCTTGTTCCTCCCCAAATTCCATCGCTCCACTGCCCAAGCCCTGAACCTGGTAATTCCCTCCCTAAACCCAAGACCACTCTCTTCTTCCAGATGCTCCCTTTAAAATTTAACTCTTGTTCTAACCTCTTTTTGTGAATTGATGTACAATTTTTGTTTAGCCCAAACTGAGATATGTTCACAAGGCAAGTATGGATACAAGGTTGAACCACAGAATCAAAGAGTCATTCAGCATAGAAATAGACCCTTTGGCCCATCAGGTTCATGCTGACCATTCTATCTATCTGTCTATACTGATCCTATTTACCAGCACTTGGTCCATGGCCTTTGCCTTTTTAATCATTCAAGTGCTCATCCAGATACTTTTGAAGCTATTGTGAAAGTCACTTCTTCCACCTTCTCAGATAGCATATTCCATTCTCCAGATGAATGTACTTTTCCTTGGTTCCCCTCTAGCCCCTTTACTCCTCACCTCAGCCTTTGTCTGTCTGTGTTATGGGGAAGGGTTTCTCACTATCCATCCTATCTATGTTCCTCCTACTTTCCAGAGCTCAGGGTCGTGGCAGTTGAAGACATGACACCACAGCAAAGAACGTTGGGAATCGCAAATCAAGACAGCAGAAGTGGAGGACAGATCTGCAGGAGGTGAAGAAAGAGAGGGAGGGGCAAACCTGGGAAGGGTTTTTTCATGGAGTTGGGTGGAGCAAGGGGAGGGCGGAAGCGTGGGGGTGGGAGGTAAAGCATGGACGGAGGGGATTGAGTAACATCTGAGGCAGGGCAGTCGGGCAACCTTATTGGGGGGGAACAAGTGGACTGTGAGCAAACATACCCACATCTCACACCGTAATGACCTCTCCTTTGGATTGAAGTGTCAGAGGGATTTCACTTGGGATGGCGCATGTTACTATAGCACCGGCTAATATCACCACACTGGTCTCTCCACACCGCTAAATATGGATAACACACGCGCCTCTCCCTGTTGGATTCTGTGGAAAGGAATTATCCCAAAGGAGATGTCAGCAGCCTCTGTTCTTCAACCTGCAATAAAGGAGCAGAGCTTCCTTCTGCTACTGATTAATGACCACCTGCCTGCCACACATTGTCACTTGTTCAGCTTCTCCTCAAAAGCATTTAATGGCTGCACCAGGATGAGTGACGTTTTGCAGAAATTACACTGAACAAGCTCTGGAGAACGGCCCCAGCAGCTCGGCCTGAAGTAGAGCCACATCCTCATAGTGCAAATGACCCAAGTTCAATCCTGACCTTAGGTGCTCTCTACGCAGAGTTTGCACGTTCTCCCTGTGACTGAATGGGTTTCCTTGGGTGCTCGGGATCCCACAGCCCAAAGACAGGCGGGCTGGTCAGTTAATTGACCACTGTAAATTGCCCCACGTGTGCAGTGAGTGGTAGAATTAGAGGAGAATTGATGAGAATGTGGGATAGTGTGAATGGGTGGCATTGACTCGTTGGGCTGAAGGGCCTGTTTATGTGCTGTATTTCTCTATGACTATTTCTAAAAGGAAGTTTCATTCTGAGGCCAAGGTCAGCATGGCTTTGAGAGGTGGAAATCATGTCACACAAATTTGATTTAGTTTAGTTTAGTTTAGAGATAAAGCGCGGAAACAGGCCCTTCGGCCCACCAAGTCCGCGCTGACCAGCGATCCCCATACACTAGCACTACCCTACACACTGGGGCAATTTACAATTTTTACCAAAGCCAAATTAACATACAAATATGTACGTCTTTGGAGTGTGGGAGGAAACTGGAGGAGCCGGAGAAAACCCACGCAGTCACAGGGAGAACGTACAAACTCCATACAGACAGCACCTGTATTCAGGATCGAACCCGGGTCTCTGGTGCTGTAAGGCAGCAACTCTACCGCTGCGCCGCCGCGCCTGCCCCATTTGAGCTTTTTGAGGAAGTGACAACCATATTAGAGGAGGGTAGGGTAGTGGATGTTGTCTAAATGGACTTCAGTAAAGGTTCATCGTGGTAGGCTGATCCTGGAGATGAAGACAGGATCCAAAATTGGAGGCACAGAAACCTTTGCACACCACCAGGTTCAGAAACATGTATTTTCCTGCAGAACCCTAATCCTATCTCGACAATGGAACCTTATGGACCATTCCTTGCACCACCATGGACTTGTTTCTTTTTCTAATTGTGTTTTGCACCAATGCCTTTTTTTTTTTAATACTGTCCCTTTCTCTTTCTTGTCTTGCATAATTTTATGTATAAGATAGGTATAATTTATGTTTTTCTGTGTTTGTCTGCGTGCATGTGCCTGTGATGCTGCTGCAAACAAGATTTTCATTGTAGTTGTATCACATCGTACTTGTGCAAGTGATAATAAACTCCACTTGACTTGAAGATAGACACAAAAAGCTGGAGTAACTCAACGGGAGAGGCAGCATCTCTAAAGAGAAAGAATGGGTGACGTTTTGGGTCAAGACCCTTCTTGCCTTCCTACACTACTTGACTTGCTTTAATTTGATTATAGAAGGGGTGGATGGGTGTTACTCCAAGAGGAGGTCTGTGACCAGCGATGTCCCACAACATTCAGTGCTGGGACCTATTGTTCGTGACATATATAAATAATATGGATGAAAATGTAGGTAGTCTGATTAGTAAACATAACACGGCTCAATTGCAGACAACATGATAATTGATGGATAGTGAGGAAGCTTGTCAAAGAGTATAGCAGGAAATCTCTAGTACTCCTCTGCCATGAGATTTTTTGCATCTACTTAAGAGCATTGGAACGAGAAGCAGAGCAGACCATTCGGCCCCTTGCACCTATTTCACTATTAGATAAGATCATGGATGATGTATCATTGGTCTGAACTCAACCAGCCTGTTCCCTGCAACCCGTGAATAGTCCATTGTCCAAAACTCTATTCATCTGAGCTTTGAATATACTCCATTGTATCTGTGGTAGAGGGCTTGCAGCCCATTGAGGGAAGAAATCCCTCCTCATCAGCTGATTCCTTCTTTTTAACTTGGCTCACAAGGGGAAACATTCTTCCAGCGTCTACGCTGTTCAACTTCTGAATCTTAAAGGTTACAGTGAGATCAGCTCTCATCTTTCTATACACTTTACTATTTGTTGGTTAATTGGCCTCTATAATTTGCCCCGAGTGTGCAGGGAATGGATGGGAAAACGTGATTACACAGACCTAGTGTGAATGGGCGATCGATGGTCGGTGTGGACTTGATGGGCTGAAGGGTCTATTTCCATTGTCTAGCTCTATCTCTCAACTAAACTGAACTGAACTAAACTTTAGAGTTGGCAAATAAAGTGAGGGGCCGACAGGATCAGATGAATGAATCAGTAGGGTGAACATCCTTCCATCCTCTTCAGACAGTTCTCCATCGGACGACAGAATTCAAACAACAACTTGCATTCAAGTAAAAGCTCCAAAATAGTGGAACTCAAATGATTTCCAAACAAAATTTACTGCTGAGCCACTTAAGGAGGTTAATGAGGACACAGAAGCTTTGAGGACGAGGACGGAACGATAGGGAGGGCGTGGGACCCAGGCAGCTGAAAGCAATGACCGCTGATGGGGCAGAGAGATCAGTGAGGCCCATGAGTTAAAAATCGGAGAATCTCCACAACTCAAAGGTCCCCCTAAGGAGACAGCAAGTCCCCGAATCTAGTTTCCAGTTGAATGTCTTTAATTGACACATGTTGGCTTAATGAATTGTCAGGCTGCATCCCTTCTCCACTGCAAGTGAACTGAACACATTGAAGTATTTGGGCAAACACCGCTGGCAGAGTGTCGAGTTCAGCCACACTCCGAGCAAGGAGGTCAAGTTTAGCACAAGGTTAGGAGAGCATGGATCAGACAGGAAAACCAATCATTGCAAAGTCGAGGTACACATTCACATGGCATACAGCACACACACAAGCTGTTCGGCCCCACCAGCCAGTTTCATGTGGACTCACCACATCCATTTTTCCTTTTTTTTAATCAACATTCCCCTTATTTATCCAACCTCTCCAAAGTATATCCTTGTCACAACCACCCTCTGAGTGAGTGAGATCCCCTTCTCTACTATGAGAAAATGAGGCTTCTTTAACTTCCTGTGCGAACCTTGTATTTAGCTTAGTTTAGATTAGACATACAGTGTGGAAACAGGCCCTTCGTCTCACCGAGTCCGCGCAAACCAGCGATCCCTGTACACTAGCACTATCCTACACACAAGGGACAATTTACAATCTTTACCAAAGCCAATTAACCTACAACCCTGTACATATTTGGTGTTTGACTGGAGCACCCGGGGAAAACCCACGCAGGTCACGGGGAGAACGTGTAAACTCCGTACAGATAGCACCCTCTAGTCTGGATCGAATCCGGGTCTTTGGTGCTGTAAGGCAGCAACTCTAACACTGTGCCACCGTGCTGTTGTGATGTAATTCTAATGTTATCAATGGTCTCTTATAAATAAATGGCAAGAAAAAATACAATTCTTTGTGACACAGAGTTGCACCCATTAACTGCTGAACCATGAGTACTGTTCTTCCTCTCCGAGTACACTGATGGTATATTTGTGACAATTGGCAGCGGGAATGGAATGAAGACTGGATTCAGGAGTAAGTGTTGGGTGCCTTTTATGTGACACTGTTGTTCTTTCTTTGGAGCAAGCGATAAGAAGGCAAATGTTATGTTAGGCTTAATTACATGGGGATTTGAGTAATTGAGTGAAGATATCTTACCGCAATTACATTGGGCCCCAGTGAGACTACCCTACAAGCATTGTGTATCATTTTAGTTTCCTTGCCTTAAAGTGGTTGCATTTGTCACAGAGAGTGTCCAGCAAAGAATCACCGAAATGGTGAATCGAGGGATGGCAGGTTTGCCGGTGTGGAGAGATTGCGTTGACCACAGTATTCTATAGCGTTCAGAAGAATGGGAAGCTTACAAAATTCTTACAAGGCTCACCGGGATGAATGCAGGGAAGAATTTTCCCCTTGCTGAGGGGTCTAGAACCAGGGGTCACTGTCTCAGATAAAGGAATCAGCTGTTAAGGACTGAAAGGAGAAGAAATTCCTTCACCCAGAGTAGTGAATCTTTGGAACTCTCCAACCTGTGGGGGCTCAATCACTGAGATGATTCAAAAACAGATATCAATAGATCGCTGGGCCTTGAGAGAGTCAACGGATATGGGAAATGGTGTTGAGGTGGATCACCCATAATGTCAATAAATTATGTAGCCAGTACTCCTTATGTTCTTAAAATGGTGAGCAGATTTCAGACTCCATCTGTGATCTCATCAAAAGCCAAAGCATATTTCACACAGCTTCTCTTCTTCTGAAAGCTAAACTCTTGAATAATCTCCCTTGCTTAGTGTGAATATTTTGTTCCTTATTAACTTGCATTGCCATTTCTCATGGCTTTGTATGTACTTTCCATTGCCTCATTCAGAATCTTGTTTTGTATGCAATGTTTGACGTCTTCATTTTTCACACTGAAAAGTAAAACCTCAGATTTCTGTTTTGAATTATGTGGCATTCTACGAAGTTATTTTGTTTCTGTTTCTCAGATGCTTTACCATCTTGGCAGTCACCTTCAGCATAAATTATTCCTCTTTATAAGGGGGCGGCTATTTTTTTTGGAGATGCAGATGAATCTCTTCACTCTGAGAGCTGTGATTCTTTGAAATTCAGTATGGCAGGGAGGACTGTAGGCAGTCACTGAATGCACTTGAGGCCAGAATAGGCAGCTTAGAGGAGGGAAAGTTTATGGGGATTTTGCAGAAAATTGGAATTAAGGACAGAACAGATAAGGATAGGATGGTGACAGCAGGGATGGACAGCATTTGGTCGATTGAGCATACTGGCTATGTAATAGCAAACTAGCCAGTCCCACCCCCACCCCTTCCCACAGCCCTGAAATTCTTCCCTTTTAGAAACGTATTCAGCTCTCTTCTGAACATTGCAATCGAATCTGCCTCCACTGTCACCCTGGCCACACATTCCAGACCACAACCACTTACAGCTTTCTGTCGCAGCCTCCAGACTCAATATTGAATTCTCCAGCTTTTGGTTCCCCAGCTTTAGGTAATTTTCTCTTTCTGCGAGAAAAAACCCAAAAGGCTGGAGGGACTGAGCAGGTCAGGCAGCATCTGGGGAGGGAATGTTTCAAGTCGCGATCCTTCCTCAGACTGAAGGGTCCTGGCCTTGAACGTCGCCTGTCCATTCCCTCCCCAGATGCTCTCTGACCCAGTGAGTTATTGCTCAAGATTCCAGCATTTGCAGTTTCTTGCATTTCCAATTTGCACTTTCAGAACTGGCCATTTGTGCTCTCATCATTTTGGCTCAGTATTATTTTTCTATTAATATAGTCTGTTTTGCAGGGCATGCCCCACTAGGCTGCTATTAGTAACACATATTGCAGACAAAAAGTATATGTGTGATACTAATTGCCACATGAAGTCACTTGGGCTCACCTTAGCAGAGATATTCTCTTTGTTCGACCAATCTTCCCCACTCTCTGCAACTGAAAGCCAACTTGTTTTTCTCCTTTCCCAATTCTGACAAAGGGACTTGAACCCAAAACATCTTCTGTTTCTCTCACCGTAGAGGCTGTCTGACCCGCTGAGTATTTCCAACATTTTCTACTATTATTTCAGATTTCCACCATCTGAAATGATTTGATTTGCAGTTTTTTACATACAGGTTCATCATGACTTCCTGACTGTGTATTCTTTAACCATGGTGTACATGTATCCTGAGTTCACTCTCTCTTGTAGCTCGTTCAGCACGGAGTCCACTCGTTCTTCCTCTCAACCATCACTCCTTATTAAAGGACAAAACGGGCAGAGAAAGGCTATGGACAAATAGTCCAATTTCCTTTATTCTTATTTGTTTTCATCAAGATGTTTTTAAATTGTGGCTTTGATTCAAAAGTCTAAAAATTACTTCTCACACAAAGCTGCAAATATTATCTGCTGAATCATGAGTATTGTCTTTAATTTGACGTTTGTACACTTTGAATGATGCCATGGTGATGAATGGATAAAGGAAGACTAGCCAGGTCCTCGACACCTGGAGTCAACCATATGGTACATTCTATCCTTGCCACTCTGAATAGGTCCATTTACTTTGAATCATTGCTTTGTGTTGCAACCAGATGGAGATTCATTCTGTGGCAAGTCCCCTGACTCTGCAAGCTCTGACCTTAATCATTACTCTATTATGTCCCTTCAAACCAGAAACCAGGCTTATTTCTGGAGGGACAGAATTAACATGTAGATACATTGCATTAAACTTGGACTTAATCTCTGTTAGCTAGGCTTGGAGCAGCCAGAAAACAATAAAAAATATAGATATCTTGGAGAGGATGCAAAAACAGATTGAGAAAGGTGGCATTAATGACCAGAGGGCATGAATATGATCAATAAATCCACTCGAAAGTTCAATAGAGAATTCATTATTTGTGAAATCTGATAAATGATAACTACTTTATGACCCATGGTCTATTCTCAGAAACTCTCATCGAATTCAATGAAGATATTTATTTTCTTCACTATTCTTTTTTTAAATATTTTTAGCATTGAGGATTATGCTTCTGATGACTTTAGGTTCATTTTTTTGCGGTGTGTTTTGGTGAATGTTATCCGAGAAATGATGGATGGGCAATTCCCCTCCTCCCCTAGATGAGATAACCCAGGGGACCCCCTGTGAAACATTCTCATGGTAATTATTCTTTGCCTACTGCCTGTTCTGCATTTAATTTCAGAAAGATAATCCATGCATTAAACTAATGCTGCTGTCAGAGAAAATCTTTAAACATAAATTGATTTTCACAGCAATGTTGAAATTACCCTTTTTATTCTTGATCAGTTGCAGCAGATCAACCTGCGTTTTAAGTGGTATTTCCTTAAGTGGTGATGTTGGGGATAAATATTGGCCTCATGTTAGAGTTGTACACAATGCTGGTTGAGCCATACTGTGTGCAGTACCACAAAAGATTCACAAGGAGTTTGCCTGGATTGGATGACTTGAGTTATCAGGACAGATTGGAAGAGCTGGGTGTGTTTTCCCTGGAGCAGAGGAGGCTGAGAGGTGACATGATATCAGTGTATAAAATTATGAGAGGCATAGATGTGCCTATTTCCCATGATAAGGGTGTCTATAATTAGAGGGTTTAAGGCGAGAGGGAGGCGTTTTTAAGGGGATCTGAAGGATACATTTTTCATACAAAGAATACTTGGTATCTGGAACGAGCTGCCATAGCAGATAGTAGAGGCAGGAACAGTAACAACATTTAAGAGGCATCTGGACAGGTACTTCAATGAGCAAGGCAGAAAGTTAGTGCAGGCAAGTTGGATTAGTATAAATAGGCATGAGGGCCGGCACAGAGGTGGTAGGTGGAAAGGGCTATTTCTCCGCTGCACAACTCTTTGGCTCTAATGCAGCGGGAAACCACTTGAAAGGCAGACAGGACATCACTTCAGGATGTGAAAGATGGCATCTCTGACAATGCAGCACCCTCCGCAACCAAGCGCCCCACCCCACCCCAGCCCACCCCAGAACACCCATTCCACCCCACCCCACCCATGTACTGCACTGAAACATTAGCTGTGGTCTTGGAAATGGACTTGACCACGTCGCCTCTGACCTCCACAGAGCACTGTCACCATGAGGTCAATTTCATATTCATAGTGTCATACAGTCACTGAGCTCTAAGCAAGGGAACAGGCCTTTCGGCCCATCTTGTCCATGCCAATTAACTTCGCATTCTGGGCTAGTCCCATTTGCCTGCATTTAGCCCTTAAAGCAAAATTTATTTTAAAAGTCATAATTGCATCTGCGTCTCTCTCTTCCTCTGGTCACCTCTTTTCTCTCAGACCACCATCTGAGAGAAAAAAGTTGGCCCTGAGGTCTCTTAAATCTCTCCCCTTCAGCTTACACCCTTTACTTTTAGAATTTGCTACCCTGGAATATCTCCTCATTGGTAATACATATATGATCTGAGACATCACAACTCCTTTGCCTCAATTCCTTAGCATCCATGATCTTCTCTCCAGTAAAAGTGGTTGAGAAATATTAATTTAATATCTCCCCCTATGAAACTAATGCGATTTGAGGAAGAGCAGGGACTTTGCTCAGTTTTCTGAGGCCAGAAACCGCCCTGCTGAGCACCGACCGCCAGCAGGTGGTTGGTTCATTTTCACCTTCCTCTGTGGGATCCCACAGCACAAAACAGATTGCCCAAGTTCCTAAATTACAACATTGAATCCACTTCAGAAGTATCTCGTTGACCGTGGAGTGCATTGGGAACCGACAGGGATGTGAGAAACGCTACAGAATTTCAGATTCACTTTTCTCGGTCGAGTTGAAGGCTGGTCGATTCCACTCAATTCCAGTGTTACTGAAGAAGAGGAGGATTGAAGTCTGATACAGGAGACACTAAAAATGTCACAAGCATTAAATTCATCTCTTAAAGAACTGGATTAACAGCAAGTGGGACACAATACCATAGATAATGTTTCTGACAGCTGTTCTGAGCTTCCCGCAAGAATTCAAGAGAATTAAGCATTCCAGTGATCATTCGCCCACACTGCTGCCTTCATCATAACATATTTTATATTTTATTTTCCTATTATCATATATTTCAATGATACCATTCAGCCCGCCGAGTCAATGCCAGGTCTCAGCACAATCCCATGTCCCCACAAAGCTCCCTGTAATGTATACCCACACATGCCTACTAACCCCATCCTGACTGTCCCACCGGCCAACTGCACTTGGGACAATCTACAGTAGCCAATTATCAACCTGCCAATTAGCACCCCCTGCATGGACACACAGCACCTCCACCCCAACTGAAATCCAGAGCCAGTTTCTTGCAGACAGTCCCACCTCTCCAGACAACCAAAGAAACAGCAAGGACCAACATCTGGAAAGATGAATGGAAGCAGCTCAACACACGAGCCCACGACTGGATGGAGAGAGGAATCACTCCGACTGAATGCCTCGCCAGCGGGCACGACCTTCCATGGCCAACCTGGAAGACCCTCAACAGATTACGAGTGGAGCAGGGGAGGTGTAAAGCACTTATGAAAGCATGGAACTACCAGGCAGAAGACACATGCAGCTGTGGAGCAGTACAGACAATGTCCCACCTACTGGAGTGTGACGACGCCCCCCAGTGCAGCCCCCAGGACCTGGCTGAACCGACTCGACCAGCTGTGACCTGCGCCAGATACTGGCAGAACGACATCTGAGATTACAACGGACTCGAAGAAGAACCTGCTTGTCTTCGGGATGTGGGAGAAAACTGTAGCACCCGGGAGAAACCCCACACGATCGCAGGGAGTACGTGCAACCTCCACAGAGATGGGACTGGGGGCCAGAATTGAACCAGGGTCACTGGGACTGTGAGGCAGCTGCACTATGTGTGGCATCATTGTGTTGCCCAACTATATTTCAACTCAAAGAGCCACTGCCTTAAGGCTGCCTGACACTGCTCATGGGGACAGTTCTGACACTGGAATTAGGCATTTAAAAGGGTGAGGGAAAGAGCAACAGTGGCAGAAAGTGGCAGAGGTAGTTGTAAAAGGGGAAACCTTCAGGAAGAAAAGGATGGCGGATGGACAGACAGAGGATGGGAATGAATCATTCGTGAGTGGTCATCAAAGGCCAGGTTGGATATAATTTACATTTAGTGAGCAAGGGACAAATATTGACTATAATCAATGACACAGCTTCTCCTGAAGGAGTCAGGAGAGTTCTCTTGGTTCACACCATAATGTCCAACCCCTCGACACCTCCATCCACACCAGGATCGCTACTGCCATCACTCCCTTTCACCTGAACATCTTCCTCTCTAACTGCACTCAGCTGCTCCAAGCCAAACATGTTGCTGCACATGCCCCTTCAGTGAATCTGTGGAACAGTCCTCGGTTCACACCAACTCCCACCTTCTCTCAACTCTTGTTCTGTCACACGGACTCCCTGCACTTGTGCAGAATTCACACACATCATTCGATTTTTTTCCCCCAAATTCCATCTCTTACTTTCACATGGTCAATATCTGTCTCTTCCCTTTCCTGGCATCCTGGTCCATCTCAAGGGATAGACCAGAAATCAACATCCACTATAGGTCAAAAAAAGACACAAAGTGCTGGAGTAACTCAGAGGTTCAGGCAGCATCTCTGGAGAACATGGGTATGGGCATGGAAGGCATGGATAGGTGACCTTTCGGGTCAGGACAGTTAATCAGACCATCATAACCAGGGCCTTGATGGTTGGGAGAGGACACTGTGTTGACTCACTTATCCTGCCAATGAATTGGGAAACCGCTGACACGCACACAACAATCTGTGCTTCACAGAGTCGGAAATCTACTGATCAACCTGAGAGGGAAATTTTGGATTTAATTCTTCTCACACGGAATTTGCCTCAAATAGTATTTGACAAGAGCTGTCTCTGCAAATCCACTCAATAGCAAAAGAAATGAAAGAACAGGAAATAATTTGCTTGCAGCCCGATTAAAGGACACTTCAGTGGCTTTCCTGAATGCGCCCGTGAAGATTTCCGAGCTGTCACTCAACTCAAACCTCCAAGAGCCGAGGGAGCCACCTACCAGTCCCGTCCCTCCTCCTCCTCCACTCCCCTCCCCCTCCTCCCCCCCCTCACCCCCACTCCACTACCCCCCCCTCCCTCTCTCTGCGTTACTGGCCTGGTGATCTCTTGGCCCGGATAACAATCGGGCAAAATTAGATCAATTCTCCCTCTGCCAACCAACCGTTTAAACTTGGTTAGTCAGGAAACACTGGAATTAAAAAATTGACATTGGTAATGGTATCCAAGAACTTCTGGATTATCATCGGCCCAGGGAAGGTCTTTATGTGCAATCTGAGTGACTCAACAGGAATGCCCCAGCTAAACATTCAGTTCAAGGGCAATTAGGGGAGGACAATAGACGTTGCTAGTTGTGTTCACATCACAAGATTCTAAATCTTGGGATTGGAAACGCAAGAGATTGCAGATGCTGGCATCTTGAGTAAAAAACGAACACCTGGAGGAATTCAGTGGGTCAGGCAGCATCTGTGGAGGGAAATGGACAGATTACATATTCGGGCTGGGACCCATCATCAGACTGAAGAAGGATCCCAACCCGCAAATGTCACTTATCTATTTCCCTCCACAGATGCTGCCTGTCCCATTGAGTTCCTTCAACAAATTGCTTTGTTACACTGGTGACCGAGCAGGTGGCAAACGACCAGTGAAATGTTTAACAATATCCTGGCCTGGATATTAAAGACATGCTGAGCACCTGCCTCTCCATCTGAAGGGTCAGTGTCCCCAACCTGTGACTTTATCAGATGCCACCCCCCCCCCCAGGGCTGGCCTGGAGCTTTCACGAAGAGAGTGCCATTTTTCCATGGAGCGCAGCAAGCTGAGGGGTGACCTAATGAAGATGTAGAAAACCATGAGAGGCATGGGTAAGGAAAATAAATGGTCACAGGCATTTTCCGAGGTAGAGGAGTCCAGAACTAGAGGGCATAGGTTTAAGGTAAGAGGGGAAATATTTAAAAGGGACACGAGGGGCAATTTCCTCACACACAGAGAATTGGTATTAGTTTATTATCGTCATGTGTACTGAGATACAGTGTGGCATCCAAACAAATCATACCATGCATAAGTATATCAGGTATTGCAAAAGAGAAACTGAACAGAGTGCAGAATATATAGTGTTATAGCTACAAAGGGTTGCAATGAGGTAGATGTTGTATGATTCTATGGGTCTAAGATGGGAGAGTGGTGGAATCTGGGGAGAGAGATGATGAGACTATGGGGAGAATACAAAATGGCATGAATGTTGGTGAAAGTTAAAAAAAACGTCAGACGCTGGATATCTAAACTAAAAATAGAAAGGGTAGAATTGTTGCCAATGGATGCTCAATCCATTGCACAATGTCCTTAAGATCAGTCAACTAGGTCTCTGAGCAAACCGTGGAAGAAGCCAATAGACAATGGACCAGAACTGATGTTCAGAGGCAAGGTACCCTGTGAAAGTTGGGTGTATTTCTGACAAATACCTCTCGAATTGATGCCGACTTGTAGATGTCAGAGAGATCATTCCCCATCCAGGATCTGTAAACTGATTAAACCCAGTCCACAAACTACCAGGTTCTCCAACACCCAGAGGAGATTTGAATGCACCACCCCTGTTCTTCCAATGTGGTACAACTGCCTCTTTGATCCATTTACAAAAATAAATTCACCGCCACCACCTTCCACCAACCTTCGCTCTCCTGTTTCTCATTCCCCCTGGTTTACCTCTCATCCAGTCTCCCCATCTTGCTTCCTCCCCCACTCACCTGCCTGCCTCCTGTGTTCACCAACTCCTGTCCTCCCATCTCCATCTGCCCCCTCCTCCCCACCTCTTTGCACATTTGTTCTCTTTAACTATGCTCTTTAAAATTCAACTCGTGGTCTGGGACGTGCGTGACTCCTGTTACCGTTTGGGTCAGTGGCCATCATTGCTGATTACAGCCTTGAGATGTTTTTGCTTAACTCCAAGTTGTTATTTCAATCCACATCAATCACCAGCTCAACCATCTGAAGAACGTGAAGGAAAGAAAATCCTGCTTGTCTTCTGACCTTGACTGAGACCGCTCTTCTGGCTGGGTGCCAAGACTTTACAGGCAGATACTAACTTACAGAGACTTCTCTCAGTAATTAGTTCCTAATCGTGTGGATTAATCTTAGCGATTTCCTTTGCTCCGCTACTGGCATCCATGCCTTCAGTTGCCAAAGTCCACAATATTAGAATTATCTCCCAAAGTATTTTCCACCTTCCTCTCCACATTTAACTTGCTGATTGAAACCTCCCTCCCAAACCGTGTTTATGAAGGCCTCTCATGTGGCTCGCTGCCAATCCCTCTTTGACTGATGTCCCTGCGAAGAGTGCTGGGATGTTTTCATAATGTGTCAGGTGCTATATAAACGCACATTGTCCTTGTTCCTGAAACAAGGGCAACATACTTATCACAAGTGTGCTCTGAATCACAAGCTAACCATGAGTGGCCCCAATGGAGAGCAGTGATTCATGTTAATGAAACATTACTGGTTGAAATGACCCTCATTGTTTCAATTTGTGTACGTGAGTGAACTTGTCTCCTGTGTATCTGTCTCTGTTTGACTGTATGTCCTTATGCATGTCTGTGTCTATGTCCATGTGTTCAGTATGTGTTTAGTTTAGAGATACAGCGCGGAAACAGGCCCTTCAGCCCACCGGGTCCGCGCCGACCAGCGATCCCCGCACATTAAAGGGCATGTCCCACTTAGGCGACTTTTTAGGCGAGTGCAGGAGACTCTGCGCTCGCCACATGATCGCCACATGGTCGCCACATGTTCGCTGGTGGTCTCTGGTGAGTCTCCTTCATGGTCGTGAGGAGTTCCCGCATTCTGGGAACTGGTCGCAGCCTCAGTATGGTCGCCGCAAATTTTTCAACGTGTCGAAAAAATTTCTGCGACCAAAAATTGGTCGCCATGGAGAAAATCGATAGTCCTGTAGTTGGAGGTGCAGTTGTAGTGGGGTCACCATGTAGTTATAGGTGGTCGAGGTAGTCATAGGTAGTTTAGTTAATCGCCTTTACTGACCGGTCATTTTCATTGGCTCATTGGGGAACAAAAACGTAAGCACGAGTTTTCAGAACCAAGGATAACCGACCGGTAATGTTAAATGCTCGCCAAACTTCACAGCTGTGTATCTCTGGTTTATTAAAAGTTGTCTGGCCTCTTAAAAGTGTCTCCATTCCTTCTCCCCCTTCTCCCCCCTTCTCCCCCCTTCACCCTCTTTTAAAGGACTTACCATACACTGTGCTAGCCGTCTTAACTTCCCTGTTCATCGCAGTGTGTGTCTGTATCACCTTGGCTTTGCACCGTGTGAATTTCAGACAGCGCTCCCCCCGCTTTCCCTGGCCCCCACCTTTGCGATGCGTTTGTGTGTGTGTGTTCCATTCTGACAGTCACCGTTCCAGTTCCCGGTTTTTCAGGCGACTGCCGGGAACTTTACAGTCGCCGGCAGTCCGCTGAAAAATCGCCTAAGTGGGACAGCCCCTTCACAGTATCCTACACTCACTGGGGACAATTTGTACCTTTATCAAGCCAATTAACCTACAAACCTGTACAACGTTGGAGTGTGGGAGGAAACCGAAGATCTCGGTGAAAACCCATGCAGGTCACGGGGAGAACATACAAACTCCGTACTAACAGCACCTGTAGTCGGGATCGAACCCGGGTCTCCAGCACTGCATTCGCAGTAAGGCAGCAATTCTACCGTTGCGCCACCGTGACCAATTGCGCTTGTGTGTTGGCTGAGGCATCTGCCTGTATGTCTGCCTTTGTGCGAGTGTCCATCTGTCACGTATGTATGCAAGTGTTCTCTCTCTTACTGTGCATGTATGCATCCGTATCTGTGTGTACCTGTATTTTGTGTGTATTTGCGTATGTGTATTTGTGTGTGTGTGTGTGCGTGCGTGTGTGTGTGTGTGTGTGTATGATTGTATGTGTGCGTGTGCGTGTGCATGTGTGTGTGTGTGTGCGCTTGTGCGTGTGCATGTGCATGTGTGTGTGTGTGCGTGTGCATGTGTGTTTGTGTGTGTGTGTGCCCCTTGTGCCAGTCCACTAAACAATGTATTTGACTGAATGCTGCCTCTGTGTTTTTGTGGCATCATCCCCTTTTGTCCAAGTGATTTGTTTGGAGGAGAATTAAAGGTGATGTCACTGCTTCAGACCTTCTGGAAAATCACTGCCTCTCAATGGTTGTCATTGTGTGGCGTCTGATCCCCTCCCATATACAAGAACAACCCACTCCCAGCACTTACAGCTGCAGACATCGCCAATTGAACCTCTGAGTCTTCAGTGAAACTCAGAATTCCCAATTTGTCCGCGTTTGATATTGTTCGATCCCTTTCTGCAGTTCACAATCTGCAAACCACAATAGTCAGCTTTTCTTTACTGTACTGTGTGTGTGGGTGGGTGGGTGGAAGAGTGATGGCAAGTGTGACCGAGAGAGAGAGAGAGAGAGAGAGAGAGAGAGAGAGAGAGAGAGAGAGAGAGAGAGAGAGAGAGAGAGAGAGAGAGAGAGAGTGAGAAAGAGTGAGAAAGGGTGAGAAGGGTCTGAGAGAGTGAAAGAGAGTGTGAGTGGGTGAGGAGCAAGAGAGAGTGATAATTAGAATGATAGTGGGAGGGAGAGTGAGAGTCTGTGTGTATGAGCGAGAGAGAAAGAGAGGCTGTGTGAGAGTGAGAGTCTGTGAAAAAGAGAAAGACTGTATGTCTTGTGAGTGTCCGAAAGAATGTATGTGTGTGAGGGAATGAGAATGCTCCCTATGTGTGTGTTTGTCCATGAGCTTGGACACACACACACACACACAGACTCCAGGTTTGTGTATGTTTCTTGGCTTCCAACCTTTCCATTTCCAGTGCCATAAGGAGGAGGCCGTTTGTCCCATCAAGTCGGACATTATTCAGTAAGCTCATCACAGATATTATCACTAAGTCTCAATTCCCTAACCAACAAGAGACTTCAGTTTGAGTTCTGTAAGTTCCAGCTGCCCCCTCCCTTCCTCACCCTTGCCCCCATTGTGAGGGAGGGGTTCCTAATTCTGCTCCCCTTTGACGTCAATAACACTCTTCATGGTTGCCCGGCAGAGGAAGTAGTTTCTCTCCCTGGACCCAATCAACACCTTGAAGCTGAGACTCCTACTCGACGTTCATATCCATGGGACACGACCCAGGTGAGTGGAGCCTGGCCCAGCCCTGTGGCCCTCTAGCCCTGGGTGGGTCTGGTCTCACTCCTCCCCACAACACAGTGTTGGCGAGAGGTCAGGTCCCAAAGCATCGCCCAGCGTCTGCTCATCGCACACCACTTTAGGACTCCCAGACAAAATAATTCGAGCTGTCTTTGTTGAGAATGGACGGGGTGAAAACAGAAAGATTTTATTCAGGATAAGGTAAGCTGAGCTGCACTGAGCCCGGTGCCAGCACCTCTGAGCACTGTGTGCAGTCCTGGGCTTTGCAGAGAGAGTAATGCCCTGATGAATGAGTTGTGCAAGCAACAACCAGCACAGAAACTGTGTGAAGGCTTAAATATCGAAGCTCTGCCAACTCTTGTTGTGGTCTGGTGCCTTCGATATCACAGCCTCTTCCTTCAAGTCTCCTTCCTCCCTGTGTTGTGACTGACATACTCATGAAGAAAGCATGCCAGCACCTCTACTTTAGCTGATACCTAGCCAATAACATCGTCCCCACGGTAAGGGTTAGCAACTTTCCTATTCAAATACCGTGGGTGGACAGGTATATTCGCGTTGCCTTGACTGCTCGCACCGCTGCTTACAACTACGGCCTGGCATCCGGCAATATGGACGACTACAGCCTGCGAAGGGAGGTGAAGGACGCAAAAAGGAGGTACAGGGACAGGATGGAGTCACAGATGGAGCAGCAGGACACCAGATGTCTTTGGCAGGGGCTACGGACTATAACTAACTACCGGAGCAGCCCCCCACTCAACCGGAAGTGCCTTCACCTCCCTAGCTGATGACCTGAACTCTTGCTACTCACGATTCGAGATGGGCAACGACACCCCTAGCTCGCCGTCTAAAATCAGCACCGCCAGCGCGCTGGCTAACGAGGCTGGAGGGACGTCCACCGCTGGGGATGTGCACACATTCTCGATGTCCGAGCACGACGTGAGGAGGGCTCTGACGCGTGTGAACACGAGGAAAACTGTAGGCTCGGATGGTATATCTGGGCGAGTACTAAAGTCTTGTGCTACTCAGCTAACTCCAGTGCTCACCACAATATTCAACCTCTCCCTGGCCAAGTCCGTGGTCCCTGCCTGCTTCAAAAGATCCACCATTGTACCAGTGCCAAGGAATGCCTCTCCAGCTTGCTTGAATGACTACCGACCAGTGTCCCTCACCTCGGTAGTCATGAAATGCTTCAAGAGGCTGATCAAGAACCACATCTGCGCCTTCCTCCCTCGCAACATGGACCCGCTGCAGTTCGCATACCGTCCAAACAGATCCACAGATGATGCGATCTCCCAGGTTCTGCACACCGCTCTCTCTCACCTTGACAGCCAGAAGGGGGGGGGGGGGGGGGGGGGGGGGGGCTATGTGAGGATGCTGTTTATTGACTTCAGTTCAGCCTCCAATACCATAGTCCCCACCAGACTTGCTGAGAAGCTGCTGGAACTGGGGCTGAACACTCCCCTGTGTGCCTGGCTCCTGGACTTTCTCACCGCCAGGCCCCAAGTAGTCAAGATGGGGAGACATACTGTACATCCAACCCCCTCACCCTGAACACAAGATCCCCCCAGGGTTGCGCCCTTAGCCCCCTACTGTACTCCCTGTACACACATGACTGTGTGGCCAGGTTCAGCTCCAACTCCATCATCAAGTTTACTGATGACACTGTGGTGGTGGGCCTGATCTCCGATAACGATGAGAAGGCCTACCGGGAGGAGGTGGCAGATCTGGCACTCTGGTGTCAGAACAACAGCCTCCTCTTCAATATCACTAACACTAAGGAGCTGATTGTGGACTTTAGAAGGGCTCAACATCCGAGGACGTACACGCCACTGGAGATAAATGGAACTACTGTGGATATGGTGAGCTGCTTTAAATACCTGGGAGTCCACATCACAGAAGATCTGACATGGACTATACACACTTCTGCACTGGTGAGTAAGGCAAGGCAGCACCTTTACCACCTCAGGCAGCTGAGGGAATTCAGAGATTCTCTGAGGATCCTTCAGTGCTTCTACTCTGGGGGTGTAGAAAGCATCTTGTCAGGCAACATCACAATCTGGTTTGGGAACAGCTCTGACCAGGAAGGTTCTGCAGAGATGAGTGCGTTCGGCCAAACGCACTATGGGAACTACACTCGCCCCCCCTGCAAGACCTATACACCAGGAGGTGCAGATCCAGAGCCAGCAACATTATGGGGGACCCTTACCACCCCAGCAACAGACTGTTCCAGCTGCTATGGTCAGGCAAATGCCTCCGCTGTCATGCTGTGAAAACAGAGAGGATGAGACGGAGATTCTTCCCGCAGGCCGTCAGGACTGTAAACTCTTATCTCACCAGGGACTGTACTAATTTACTGTTGTGTTGTGTCTTTAAAAAAAAAAAAAATTCTAACATGTAAATACTGATTCTGTTCTATTCTGTTGTGTAGTTTTTGCACAATCCGCAGGCATTGCCACTTTCATTTCACTTCACATCTTGTATGTGTATGTGACAAATAAAGTTGACTTGACTTGACTTTCTTAGAAGTTTTAAATATTTGGCACATCACCGAATACACTAGCAAACCTCTACAGATGTGCTGTAGAGAGTATCCCGACTGCTTGCATCATGGCCTATTCCAATGTAGAGGAACACAAGAGGCTACAGAGTTTGGTGGACTCAGCCCGGTTCATCACGGGCCCAACTCTCCCCACCATTGCAAGCATCTACGTGAGGCATTGCCTCAAGAAGGCAGCATCTATTATCAAGGATCCCCACCATCTGGGCCATGCCCTCTTGCATTACCATTAACTTGTTTCTAATCAATGTCATATTTTGCAGTCTTGTTTTCACTGTCTAGTATAATTCATGTCTTATTTACATTTGTGTGTGTTGTCGATGTGCTTGCGATGCTGCTGCAAGTAAGATTTTCATTGTACCCGTACATCACTGTACTTGTGTACATGACAATAAACTTGACTTGGTTTGACTGATATGATCCAAGCCAAGTTCACATATTTACCACCTCGTGTGAAAGCGGCTGAAGTTGACTCACATGTTGGGCACAGCTGCCCCTCCTGCCATCGCACTGATTACAAGCACCTTCTGTGTTGTATTATGTGACTTCTCATCTCAGAATCACAAGGTTGTGGGTTCAGGTCCCACACTGACCCCTGAGAACAAAAACCCAAGATGACACTGGCAGCGCAGCCCTATGGGAGTGCCGCATTGTCAGAGATGAGAACTTAAACTGACCTCTCGGTCCCAGAGCCACTATCAGAAAAAAGAACTCAGGAATGACTTTAATTCTCCCCAGTCTCCTGGACTGATAATAATCTCTCACCCAGCCTCTTTGAAGCATCCCAAGGTGGAAGTGGGTGCCACAGAAATGCAAATTTACTCCCTGGTCAACTCGTCCCTTCCTACCCAAAGCACCCCCTCCCCAGGTACTTTCCCCTGCAACCGCAGGAGATGCAACACCTGTCCCTTTGCCTCCCCCCTCGACTCCATCCAAGGACCCCGACAGTGTTTTCAGGTGAGGGAGGCAGAGGTTCACTTGTACCTCCTCCAACCTCATCTATTGTATGTGTGAGAAAGAACTGCAGATGCTGGTTTAAATCAAAGGTAGACACAAAATGCTGGAGTAACTCAGCGGGACAGGCAGCATCTCTGGAGAGAAGGAATGGATGACGTTTCGGGTCGAGACCCTTCTTCAGACCCAAAACGTCACCCATTCCTTCTCTCCAGAGATGCTGCCTGTCCCGCTGAGTTACTCCAGCATTTTGTGTCTACCCTCATCTATTGTATCCGCTGTTCCTGGTGTCAACTTCTGTACATAGGCGAGACCAAGCACAGGCTCGGCGATCATTTCGCTGAACACATCCGCTCAGTCCGCCTTAACCTACCTGATCTCCCGGTTGCTAAACACTTTAACTCCCCCTCCCATTCCCAATCTGACCTTTCTGTCCTGGGCCTCCTCATAGTGAGGCCCAGCGCAAATTGGAGGAACAGCACCTCATATTTCGCTTGGGTAGCTTACACCCCAGCGGTATGAACATTGACTTCTCCAACTTCAAATAGCCCTTGCTTTCCCTCTCTCTCCATCCCCTCCCCCTTCCCAGTTCTTACTGTCTCCAACTACATTCTACCTCTGTCCCGCCCACTCCCCTGAAGAAGGGTCTCGACCCGAAACGTCACACATTCCTTCTCTCCAGAGATGTTGCCTGTCCCGCTGAGTTACTCCAGCATTTTGTGTCTACCTTCGATTTAAGCCAGCATCTGCAGTTCTTTCCTACACATTCATAAAACATTGATTAGGCCACACCTGGAGAACTGTGTGCAGTTCTGGTCACCAAGCGACAGGAGGCAGTGATAGCAGTGGAGAGGGTGCAGAGGAGATTCACCGGGACCTTGCCTGGATTTGAACCCGACACATACAAGGAGAGATTGGACAGGTAGATGCACAATAGACTGCAGATGCTGGAATCTGGAGCTGCTGTAATTGTAAGCTTCTCTCCCTCAGCAGCTCACCGATGGAACAAAGACGTGTGATCCACTTCCCCATTTCGCATACTGATTGATGCAGGTACACTGGACTAATATGGATAGTACATCAGGCAGTGTGGAAATGTTGGGCTGAAGGGCCTTTTCTGTGCTGTCGGCCTCTTGTGGAGGTTCAGTGACATCCAAAGCCCCGCAGCCGTCAGTATGACTTTGGTCAACAAACTGTTATACCAACAAGGAACCTCGGACATTTCCAGTCCACGTATCTCACACACATGCCCTGTCGAGGCAGTTCCACTCTCTGTGACATCGGGCGCCCGCTTTCCCTTTCCCAGTAACGTTGTGGAGAGGATGGAGCGTCCATCCTCCACCCCACCTCCTCGCCCTCCTCCCCCCCCCCTTATCTCCTCCTCCTTCACCTCCTCTCCATCTCCTCCTCCCGCACCCCATCTCCTCCCCTTCCCTCTGCCCCCTCACCTATCTCTCTTCTCTCCATCCTTCCTTCCTTCCCTTGCTCTCCCGCCCCCTCTTCCCCTCCCACGTCCCCCTCATTCCTTGCCTCCCCATGGAAGCCTATTATAGCTACGGATTTGTTACACTAATAAAGCGGTGCCACTCAATAATTGCAGCCCACTGATGGAACAGACCAAGTCTGTTCAAATTTCAAGAACGCCTCGAGTCATTTCTCGCAGGAGGCGATGAGATGGTCTAATTGCTTTGCAGGTCCAACCTGCCACAGCTAAACTGATGTGGCAAACTCCACTCTCCCGGCCGTTCACAGAAACAAGTCTTGCACAGATCTCTCGGATAATTTCACTTCATGCATGATTTATGTTTTTGTGTGTGTGTTGCTTGAGCCTATGTACCTGTGATGTTGCTGCAAGCAACACTTTCCTTGTACCTGTACCTGACGGTATATGTGCACACAGCAATAAACTTGATTTGATTTGAAGGGCATCAGATGTCCTCAGGCAGAATGGATGATAAATGTGGGTGGCTGGAGGAGAACTGGAGGGAAGTTGATTTGTTGTTCCACACAGTCAGTTGTTGGGAAGATTCAGCAGGAATTCCCAAATAAGAGAAGTGGCTGTAATGCAAGTACAGGAACAACTGTGGGGAATGGGCAATGGAGTGGGACATAGAGCTAGCATTGGCTCGATGGGCCAAGTGGTCTTCTTCAGTGCTCTATCATTTTAGCAACATGGTGGGACACTCGTTGAAAATGGTGCCAAAACCCCGTGACTCTTGCATATTGTCTCAGTGAATGATTTCTATACACTTTGTACTTAATCTAGGATTGTGCTTATGTATAGCAATGCTTTGCTGAACAGGATGCAACAAAAATGCTTTAACCTTGGTATACGTGACAATAAACTATTGAGTTCAAAATGTTTGCTTGTGTTTGTGGCTGGCAACTAAGGCACCTGGGACACCCTCCTGATGCCTCCCAATCTGGACCTTGGGTTACATCCATATGGTTTGGGGAAATTGTTCAGGGCACCCAGACAGTTTGGTGGTTTGGGCAGGACTGAATTGGATTGTCTTGCTGCTAATGATCCGAATGTAGGCCAGCAGTGTGATGGGAGAGGGACTGGGTGGGGAGGAGTGCAGACTTCATACAACCATTGCTGAATATGCAGCATCTTGATGCTGGCTCTTTGCTTGCGCTAACTGCACTGGCCCCCTGCTGCTTGTCCCGACTCTGATCCACAGCTTTGCTGCTGCTCCTTCACTCAGACTCCAGCTGCTACGGCAGAAGCCTCTGCACCTTCATCATAAATCCAGCCACTGTGAGTGCGTTGTGTGTGCGCAGAGAGAGGAAAAACAAGAGAGAGAAAAACAGCAGAGGGAGAAAGAGAGATGATTAATAAAAAAGAGGAAAAAAAGAGAAAATATAAAAAATACAGAGAGAGAGAGAGAGATAGAGACAGAGACAGAGACAGAGAGAGAGAGGGGGAGGGGGAGGGGGAGAGGGGGAGAGGGGGAGAGGGGGAGAGAGAGAGGGGGAGAGAGAGAGGGGGAGAGAGAGAGGGGGAGAGAGAGGGGGAGAGAGAGAGGGGGAGAGAGAGAGAGAGAGAGAGAGAGAGAGTAAATAATGAACGCACTGTTGTATGATTTTTTTAATGCTATAGTGTATTTTTGATTATGTATTGATGTGTTGTATCATATGATTGTGTCGAATAAAGTTTCTGAAAAGGAAAAAAAAAAAAAGAGAGAGAGAGAGAGAGAGAGACAGAGAGAACAACAGTATTAATAGATAGAGAAACTAAAATAACTATTGCAGATGAACAAATTGACGGAATTGCTGTGAAGTAAAAGATAGACTCATTCAGCGAGTGGCCCTTGATATTCAGGCTCCGGTATTTTGAGTTGCAACGACAGCCTCATCATTCAGGGTACACGGGAATGGCCACCAGAATGTTCCTTGCCCTTCCTCCTTGGCTCTGTGCCCTCCTCCAAACAAAATATTTACTTGTGTCGGAAGGAACTGCAGATGCTGTTTCAAACTGAAGATAGACACAAAATGCTGGGGTAACTCAGCGGGACAGTCAACATCTCTGGAGAAAAGGAATAGGTGACGTTTCGGGTCAAGACCCTTTTATTTGCTTGTTGTTTACCTGAAAGGTGCAAAGGCCTCCCCGTGACAAACCCTCATCACCAACACAGGACTTTGGAAGTGTCTGGAATGGTATTTGCATCCACAAACATAAAGGTATTTCATTAAGTGCCTTCCACAAACACATGCACACTGCGTCTTCTTTCTCTGAATAGCCAGTAGTAAACACATGATCACATTTGAAAATGAGACACTTTTAGCAAATCTAGGTTGGTTGGCATTGTAAAATCAAGGAGAAATACCACAGAAATACCACGGAAACAGCCATTTCAACCCACCAAATCAAAACTGACTATTAACTACACTTTTGCATTAATTCTACATGTCCTATTTTTCATTCTTCCCACATTCTCATTAAATCCTCCCAGATTTCACACTCACGAATACACTAAGAGCAATTTACAACAGCCAATTAAACTACAAACCTGCCTGTCTTTGAGGTGGGTGGGAGGGTATTGAAGCAGCTGAGGAAAACCCACGCGGTCACAGGGAGAATGTGCAAACTCTAACAGACAGCACCCGAAGTCAGGATCGAACCTGGGTCTCGAGGGCAGCAGCTCTAGCAGCACCACCATGCTGTTAATTTTTTGCAATTGATCATAATTTTTTATCTGGAGTTGTGGATCTACAAAGAGGTGATTATCTTAAAGGGGTGAGAGCAAGTCCGATATGATAGAAACCACAACATGGGAGTAGGAGCAAGTTATCTCCATCCACGGACTGCTTAATAAGCAGAAACATTATAGTTTAATTCACATCTGCCCGTTATGCCATTACCAAGTGAAGAGACATTATGTAGAAATAAGGATCTGCACATTCTGGTTAATAAACAAAAGGACACAAAGTGGTGGAGTAGCTCAGCAGTTCAGGCAGGAAGAGTCTCGACCTGAAACATCACATATTCATGTTCTCCAGAGATTCTGCCTGACCTGCTGAGTTACTCCAGCACATGTGTCCTTTTGCAGAATTATAACAATATTCAGTGATTCTTTCACACCATTAAACCAAGTATGACATACACTCCAAGAGGCCCGAACTACCCTTGGATTAACTTGTTTCTATTCAATTGGATTACCTTTGAAGGATGATATGTTATCTGGTTCACACTTCGTGTGATGTTACATTGACTAGTCTCTCGACCCAGGAACAATATGTACATCAATGCATCGCATCATTGGCACTCCCTAGGCCCTGAATTAAAAAAAGACTCTGCTTACTCCTCCTTGACTCAGCCTCAGCTGCACGGCAACAAGTGAGGAGTTCCTCCAGAAGCTCCTCTCCCCCACCTTCATTCAAGCTTCCACCATCATTCACACAGAGCAAGTGCTCCACAGTAATGAGATCTGTAATCAGTCAATTCCACAGTGGTGCCAACACACTCCTTGAGCCTTCTGAACCTTCCACTGGGATTTTGCAAGGGCTTTGCACCTCATAATTCAAAACCATCCGTCAAACTCATAAGGAGCGTCAAGTGAACCAGCATCAAACATTTTTGCATCACTCAGTACTTGTGCAAGATTATCAAATGATTTTCTTTTCTGCACAAATATAGTACCAGGGATATTTTGCTTTGTATATTGCCTCAAGTAATGGTTACCCTTGATAACTTGGTGGTTAGGAGATTAATAGCACATGTGCACAGAACATAAACTGTCCAATTTGTCATTTAATTGCTCAGTTGAGACTAGTAGATTTTTCAAATTCTATCACAGGTGTCACATGCGGCACGGGAGTTGTCTGTTTTACAGTCCAGCCATTTCAGAGAAAATGCCTGTGGCACAGGGTACAATAACCTAAACTGGGATTCAATAAATTTGCTTTGTTTTAAAATATAGCTTCTCCAGAAGCTAGAATGTATCTGATCAACAGCTTCACTCTGTCTACCACATAACACATCAGTTTTAACTGTAAAATGTTAACAATTTTGGGGATTGTTGTAATTTTGGGGATTGGAGCGGAGACGGCGTTCCAGCTTTCGGCGGTGGTGACATCACCATGGAGGTCCGCTGGCTGGAGGGCGGCATCTTCGGCCTGGATCGATCGCCTCAGCGCAGAGGGAGAACAAGGAGGGAAGAGACAGAGACTAAGACTTTGCCTCCATCACAGTGAGGATGTGCTTGGTGAACTCACTGTGGTGGATGTTTAATTTGTGTTTATTGTCTGTTTTGTTATTATTGGTTCTGTGTATGACTGCAGGCATCACAATTTCGTTCAGACCGAAAGGTCTGAATGACAATAAAGGAAATCTTGAATCTTGATCTTGAATCTTGAAAATGTTTGTGCCAATGTTAACCCAATGCTACTTATAGAAAGAGCCAGGAGTCTCACAATCAATGGGCAGCACAGTAGCACAGCTGGTAGAGCTGCTGCCTCACAGTGCCAGACACCCGGATGTGATCCTGACCTTGTGCGTTGTCAAAGTGGAGTTCGTATGTTCTCCCTGTGATTGCATGGGTTTCCTCCGTGCTTCCCTCCACATCGCAAGGACGTGCAAGTTTGTAGGTTAATTGGCCTTTGCTGCCCCCAGTGTGTTGGAAGTGGATGAGAAAGTGGGAAAACATAGAACAAATGTGAACGGGTGATCGATGGTCGTTGTGGACTCGGTGGGCCAAAGGGCCTGTTTCCATACTCTATCTCAAAACGAATCTAATCCAAACCAAAATTACACTAAGTTCCTACACATTGCATTGTTAAAATCAGGGCTGCTGAGCCCAGCTTTGAGTACCTTCAGTTGTAATGACTATTGAGAAAGCAGAAACCAGAAATGGAAGTCCAGAAGATTAAGAGGGATTTGGTAATTCTTTCAAACTATGAGCTTGGCGAGATAACAATTCCAGTAACTTGAAAATGGAAATTGTCAAAATACCAAAGAGAGAAAATGGGAAAAATAATGTAGAAACAAAGAACTGCAGATGCTGGTTTACACAAAATGACACAAAGTGCTGGAGTAACTCAGCGGGGTCAAACATCATCTCTGGAGAACATGGATAGGTGACGTTTAGGATCATGTTTTTTTTCCAAGATAAGGGTTGTTATGAATGAAATGAAGTTATTGTTCAAAGTGTAGGTAGGGCCAGAGACAGTTCCCAGAGCAAAGATCTATGAATTTGAGGTCTGAATTTGAAACCACTCGGAAACTAAACTTCAAATAATTTAATATCATTTTGAATGGCAGGGTAAGCTGAGGGGGGTGAGTGACCTATTCCTGCTCCTGTCTTCTTGTGTAATGTAAATAAACACAAATTAAAATGTTGGTCTCAATAATGGTCCCTGCAGTACCACTGAGTTATCATCAAACCCTTTCTGGTTCACTAATGCCCTTTGAGAGATGGGGAGGGGGGGGAGGAGGGGGGGGGGGGAGGGGTATCTGCAGTCCTTCCGCAACCCGGCCTCTCTGGGACTCCAGACCTTCCCCATGTGTTTGACTCCTCAATGACCTCTCAGCTCAAAAGCGATGCGGAATGGAGAGTGAATTGCCAGTGACATACGCATCAATGGGATAATAAAATAACATACCCACGAGCCAATCTTGAAACTTTCTGTAACTTTCGAAAGGGGAAGTTGATAAAATATTTGAAAAAGAAAATTACAGGTCTTCAAAGAAAGCACGGGGGGAGTGGACAAAACAAAGAGCTTGGAATATTAATGCAGGAGCCCAAGCCATCTCTTGTCCTGAAAAGTCAACAACTCTAGAATGCCTTCTAGAAAAGAAAGGCAGAAGGAAATTGCTCCATGTCTTCGATCCTTTGAAGCACTTGCAGCTATTGATGTGCACTTACAGTCTGGTCACGGTAGTAACAGGGCAATTGATGCTCGGAGAGCCACCAGAAAAGGTACTATGGCAATAAGATGATCATCTAGGGTTGGTTGAGAATAATATTGCACTGGGTTGTTCGGCAAATTAATTTCTAAAATCAAGCATATGTTCATGCCAATTATGGGAGCAAATCTGATTGATTGAACCTGCTGGCCGGACTCATGATGTAAAGTGGCTACTGGGGTAAAGGCTGCAGGCAGAACTGGAGAGAACATGAACGTTAACTACCAACCACCCCCCCCCCCACCCCGTATCAACCCACGACCTGCCAGGCTTTGGCCTGCCCCTCCTCTCTTACAGCTTTCTCCCCCCCCTAATCCCTGTAATCAGTCTGAAGAAGGATCCCGATCCAACACGTCACCTTTTTTTGAGTTTGAGTTTGAGTTTAGTTTATTGTCACGTGTACCGAGGTGTAATGAAAAGCTTTTGATGTGTGCTAACCAGTTAGTGGAAAGACAATACATGACTACATATCCATGTTCTCTAAGATGCTGCTTGACCCACTGAGTTACTCCAGCACTTTGTATCTTTTTTTTGTAAACCAGCATCTGCAAATCCAAGGATCCACATATACATTAACTAGCCAGTTGAATTTTACAATAATTGTGAAATTATAGTTTGTGAATTGGGAAGAACGCCCTTGCTCTTTGTCAGGATTGAGCCTGGGTATCTCTGAGGACATCTGTAGGCCTAACGGAATCAAGGGATATTTGGAGAAAGTAGGAACAGGGTACTGATTATTGATGATCTGCCATGATTATATTGAATGGCGGTGCTGGCTCAAAGGGCCGAATGGCCTACTCCTGCCCCTATTTTCCATGTTTCTATGTTCTATGTTTCTAAAAGTCTTCTCCAAAAAGCAAACCTCTGGCAGTTCAGCGGTCAAGCTCGTACTGTACCCGAGTGTTAATCTCAATGTCTGTGCCCATGTGTCAGAACTAGGGCTCAGCTCTACAGCTCGACTCCTGCTGAACCACAGCAACACATGGAACATCACAGGGGCTCCCCAGCAGAGGCACCTTCCCACAGAGTGGGGAGCAACACAGGACGGTGATGAAACCAGTCGGGAGTGAGCGGAGATCACTGGGGAACCACCCTCTCACCACTCAGCTCCCGGCCTCGAGGGTAACCATCTCAAACATCAGTCAGCTCCTCCTCTGCCCCCAATAGCTCTGCTATTGGGGGGAGAGGAGGACTATGGGGGGGGGGGGCGAGCACTGACAGCCCACTCCACGACACGCAACCTGAGGAGTGCAGGGTCCTCAGCAGCGGCAGAGAGACGAAGGTTTACTGCAGTGATCAATTCCCTGCATCTCCTGCTGCCAACCACCCTGCGATCAATGCTCATTTAATTATAGACTTAATGAAAGATCTGCAAAAAACGACTGGTTATCGCTTTGCACCGTCCGAGAGCTGATGGAGTCCTGCTCCTGCTCCAACGGAGCCCTTCCCAGCCGCCCACCTGTCCCCACGGGGCTAGGCACCTGGGCAATGTGGTTGCCAGAGCCCCCCTTCCCCATCTGACGTGGCCGCACACACTGCGAAAGATGCATTTGTGGGCCGTGGCTCTTTACTGCTCATACTCATCTCCCCAGGAAGGTGGGGAGGATCCCGTTCACATCGCTGGGGAGGGACAGGGGCACAGGGCACCTTTTTATGTCTATCTTCGGTTTAAACCAGCATCTGGAGTTCCTTCCTGCACGGTACACCGTGTCAGGGCCACTTCCAGGGCAGTCAAGAGTCAGCAACTCTGGATCGGGGTTGGAATTCCAATGATAGTTTATTGTCACATGTACCCAGTGAAACCCAGTAACTGTTTGTCATGTTGTTACTTGTGGGCGGAGCACCAAGGCAAATTCCTTGTATGTGAATACTTGGCCAATAAACTTACTTACTTACTTACTTATCATGCATCAGACCTCACCTTGGCAGAAACTCAGGTGTCGCTATGTTTTGCCACCGACAAAGTTCAACAGTCCTAACTACTGTCTGACATTTGCTTCCTTCCCTGAGGGACCTTGTTGAACCATTTGGACTTGCACAGAAACACCTTAAGACTAAACTGAATTTAAATTCACCAGCTGCCCCACTGGATTTGGGATCTGGGCCTCCAGATGATGAGTTTCAAAGATAATCTCAACACTGTCATACTCGTCCAACCTGCTTGAAGCCATGCAAGTGGGTTTCTGAGGGAGAACTTAATACAATGGGCAGAGTTCGCTGACGGAAGTGGGAAGAGTCCTCGTGTCACCGTCAGTACCTCTGTGTTCTTTGTGTCAGTAGACCTGCTAGACAAAGATACATCACAATCCACCTCTTCCACCAACTGGGCAAACCATTCCACCATCACGTAAAGAAGTAACCAGTAATTGATCTTCATCGGTGGCTCTACCATAGAGCCAAGTACAAGGCTGACAATGGTGGGGGTGAAGGTGATCAGGACCGGATGGGAAGGCAGAACTGGAAGGCAGAACTGGAGTCCTGCGGGTTCTAGGGCATAGAAGGACTCTCGGATGTGAAAGGACTGCAGATTTATCCTAAATGTTTGTTCTTGCTCATCATTGTGCGGCTTATTGCATTCTGACAAGCAGCCAAGTGATTTAAATTCATGAATAAGTAAATTACTACAACACTATTAAACGCAGCCTTGCATCCAGTACATGCCACGTGACTGATGGACAATGTTTTGCTGCATTTCTGCAGAGCCTCCGCACACACAGGGATCCAGATGATGTCAAGATTCTCCAAATGTCCTGTTCGGCTTCAGAATCTAATGGCATCACGTGGTCTTCGCAACTCGCAGTCATCGACTCAGATATCCTCATGTCACAGGAGCCTGTTCGGCCCATCGAGTCTCTGCTGGCTCACAGAGCAGTCCCGTTCCCCACTAATTCTCCCCACATTCCAATCGACTGCTTCCAGATTCTAGCACTCACCTACACACCAGGGGCAAGTTACAGAGTATTTATGATGTGGGAGGAAACCAGGGCACCTGGAAGAAAACCCACACAGGGGGGAGCGAGCAAACACCACACTGACATCACAGGGGACAATGGAACCTGTGAGGCAGCAGCTCCACTTGCTGCATGTAACCCAGCCCAACACTCCAGGTGAGGGGCAGTGCAGCACTGCGGGGGAGCTGCGCTACCGGATGTGCCATCTGATATTGGGAACTTGCCCTCTGAGGTGGAAGTGAAAGATCACAGGGACAGTGTTGTCCAGGGCCAATATTGAACCCAGAATCCACATTTGGTATTTATCTGCAGTACTTTTGTGGGATCATTCTGCGCACAATTTAATAGCTTGTGCCAGATTCCGATTATACAAGACAGTGAAAAAGAAAAGGACGTGCGAAACAAGACATTGGTGCAAAAACAAAAATAGAAAATGTGGTGTTCTGTTACTGATGATGACAGACTGCCCACGGTTACTGTGCCAGTGATGAGCATCGTTATTGTGCCGGTTACTCAGCCAGTACTGAGATGAGTCCACCACTTTCTGCGGCCTCTTGCTTTCCTTGATGTGGGAATTGCCGTACCAATCCATGAAGCAACCAGTGCATTTGTAGAAGTTTGTTAGGGTATTCGGTGACATGCAAAATCTCTATAAACTTCTAAGAAAGTAGATACTGTACATTGGTGCACCTTCTTTGTGATTACATCTATGTGTCAAGCCGTACAAGGTGTCAATTTGATGCTACCAACTTTCTTCACTGCCGATCCACTAATAAAAACAGGCACGGGGTCTCCTGACATCCCTTTTCTGAAGTCAACAATTAGTTCAGCGGTCGTGTTTGACGTTGAGCGAGAGGAGTTTGTTGCGCCACCACACATCCAGGTGTTCTATCTCTCTCATGTATGTTGACCCATCACCACCTGTGATTCGGACATCTGTGAACAAGATAAATCTGCCAACTCAATGTCTGTACCTGTTACTGGCCATCACTTTACTGAAGTTACTAAATAGTGCTTTACCAAATGCTACAATGAAGCCTCTGACAATTTCTCGTTGACAGCAGTGATCACTAACCACTCATTACCCAGTGATAATCCAACTTGAAAAGTATTTCACACGATGGACTCCATCTATTGTGATATATATAAATGACTTGGAGATAAATGTAGATGGGCTTGGTGAGTAAGTCTGCGGCTGATACCAAACTTGGAGAAATTTCAGACAAGTGAGGAAGGCCTTCAGGAGATACAACGGGATATAGATCAGTTGCAGAAATTGGCGTAGAAATGGTAGATGGAGTTTAATCCAAGCAAGTGTGAGATGTTGCACTTTGGGAACTTGTATGTAAGGGGAGAATATACAGTTAATGGCAAGACCCTTAACAGCATTGATGTGCAGAGGGATCTTGGAATCCAAGTTCATAGTTCACGGAAGGTGGCAGCGCAGGTAGATGGGAGGGTAAACAAAGCATATGGTAAGCTTGCCTTCATTGAGTATAAGAGTCAGGAAATCATGATGTAGCTCTATAAGACCTTGGTTAGGATGCATTTGGAGTATTGCATGTTGTTCTGGCACCCCATTACAGGAACGATGTGGGGGAGGTTTACAAGAATGTTCCCGTGATTAGAGGGCTACAGCTACAAGGAAAGGTTGGATAGACTTGGATTATTTTCTCTGGAACGTTGGAGATTGAGGGAGGACTTGATAGATGGACAGTGTATAAAATTATGAGACATAGATAGGGTAGACAGACAGAACCTTTTTTCCCCCAGGATAGAAATGTCGAGAGGACACAGCTATAAGCCGAGAGGCAGAATGTTTAATGGAGATGCGTGGGGCAAGTTTTTTTTACACAGAGAGGGGTGGAGAACTGAACACACTGCCACGGGTTGGTAGTGGAGGCAGATAGAATAGTGGCATTTAAGAAACTTTCAGATAGGAACATGGGGATGTGCAGGGGATAGAGGTGATATGGACCCTGTACAGGCAGATGAGATCAGTGTAGTTAGACATTGTGTTTGACACAAACATTGTGGGCTGAAGGGCCTATTCCAGTGCTGTACTGTTCTGTATTCTGTATTCTGTGTTCTATGTTCTAAGTTGTCTCTGCTGCTTGTAACATAGAGATTATCAGCATCCCCTTCCATGAAAAACCACCAGCAATTCCTCCAGACAACAAGCCTGGAACAGATGGCCAGCAAGGAATGTTTGTCTCTACTTATAACCCCATGGAACAGTGATGAGAGCAACAATTTCTCAATTCTGAAATAAAACAGGGAGATTAACTGGGAAAAGTAATCTTAAAACACTCACCTAGCCCCTAGTCAATACAACGTTCAATTTACACAGCATACGTGGAGGAAATATCCAAGCCCAGCTAGGATACAATGTGCTGTTTGAATAAATAATGAATATTACACATGATTCAATCTCCTCACAGCGGGAAGCATCAGATTCCGCTGCTAGACAAGGAGAGTACATAGGATTGAAGCATTCCTCCAGAGGTTAGCCTTTAACCTCTGCAACTCAAGCAGTGTTAGAGTGGGTCAACTGGATTTAAACCTGGACTGGGTACAGAACAATTGAACCCACATTGGGTACAACATGGTCAAACCCAGAGCAGGTACTGGGTATGTCTCAATGAATTGCACTTTTACCTTTTGGTTAAAGGTGCCAGGTCTAAATCCCACTCCAGAGAATCCAGTGTGGTCTCAGAGAAATACTGCACTCTTTGAGATAATGCCTTCAGAGCGAGGTTAAATTAAGTTTCCCCACAGCATCAATAATTATTCTCCCCACCACCATAAAACCAACTACCTTGTCATTACAATGTCGCTGTTTGTGGGAGGCACAGTGGTGCAGCGGTAGAGTTGCTGCCTTACAACGCCAGAGAGCTGGGTTCAATCCTAACTACAGGTGCTGTCTGTACAGAGTTTGTATGTTTTCCCTGTGATCAAGTAGGTTTTCTCCGGGTGCTCCGGTTTCCTCCTACTCTCCAAAGTAGGTTAATTGACCTGTAAAATTGTAAATTGGCCCTAGTGTGTAGGATAGTGCTAGTGTACGAGGATTGGTGGTCAGCGTGGACTCGTTGGGCAGAAGGGAGATTGGAGGAACATGCTTGAGGTGCTTCTGACCCGTGGAGTTATTGCTGGGCACAAGCCTCACCTTCGACGTGGAGACCACAGCCCCCAACCTCCCCTGCACATACACCTCCCAGATCGCTGCCTCTCAGGTCACTCCCTTGGATTTGTCCTTCTTCTGTCCGTGTCTATATATTCTGGAAAAATAAAGAGTCATCCTTGGCAAGCAGCCGACAGGATACAAACTTGACGTGAAGTGTTTCAGTAATCTTTTGTGCTGCATTAGCCTGCGGGGGGGGGGCTGGGCTATGGGGAGCAGAGGTTGACCAGGGACTGGGCAATTTGAGTGGTGAAGCCGTCACGAATGTTGCAGCTGGGCTCAGCTCTGTGCCGATCGAGGGGAGCAGCGATGGGCGCAGCTTGTCACAGCTGGTGAATTGTGCGTCTGCACAATGGGCCCTGCCGTTGCTGGAACAGTGATGAGAGCCTGCGTTAACCTGAATGAAAGGCCTTCTGTGTTGTGCAAAGTCACATCACAGAATGTCAGCTGGGCATATGCCAAGGGGAAGAGGGGTCCCAGCTACACCTCCCAAAGGAGGAACAGAGAAAGAGAGAGAGGTTGACAGATACTGACAGACAGCAGGATTGGCAGAGTGGTAGAGAAAGATAGGACCAGACCGATATACAAGAGCAAGATCAAACACAGCAAAAATATGTTTAACACTGATAACTTGGCCTCGACTTACTGCATGGAATTGATTAAAAGGCCTATTTAAATTCTGATTATAAATGATAATCCAGTGTAAAACTGGTATTTAACGGTGCTAACTACACACAAAGACAAAACCAGCCCAGGCACACAAACTCTCTACACTGTAGCGATTGATCTTTGGTTAACAATGAGAAGATCAGTGCAGCTGCAACAGAGAATTAAATATCCCGAAAACAAATGACAAACAAATTAAAGAGGAGAGGCTTTGTCAGAATTAGTTAAAGCCCTGGGTTATGTTGTTCCACGGGCTGGGGGCACATTAGCCGCAGCTGTTTACTGAACATGTCCTTTATAACAGTACTGGGATGGGGAGAGGAGGGAAGTGGTGGGGAGAGGAGGTTGATGGTGGGGAGAGGAGAGAGAAAGATGATGGGGTTGGGAAGGAGGGGTGGGGGTGGGGGTGGGGGGGGGGGGGTGAAGGAGCTGTTGTTTCTCCTGTTCCCAACCGCATTGACGGAATTCTGTCAAGGCAAAACCAAGCAGCTGAACCATAGAACAATACACCGCAGGACCAGGCTCTGCAGCCCACAATGTCAGGGTAGAACATAACGCCTATTTCAACCAATTCCTATTTACACTAATTATTTCTGCCTGCAAGTGCTCCATATCCCTCCACTACCTGCATATCCAAGTGCCTATCCAAAATGCTCATAAATGCCACTATCGTATCAGTCTTGTCCACCACCCCTGGCAGCGCGTTCCAGGCACTCACCATTATCTGTGAAACATCTCCCTCCAAACATTCCTCCTCTGATCTTAATACAGTATTTCCACCTTGGAAAATATGTCCTGAATGCCTACCTCATCTAATGTCTCTCATAATTGGGTAAACTTCCATCAGGTTTTCCCTCAGCCTCTGCCCCTCTGGAGAAACAATCCAAATTTGTCTGACCTCTCCTTATAGCTGGTATCCTGTAATCAAGGCACCATCCTGGTGAACCTGCATTTGTTTGTGCCTGCATTTCTCTGAGAGGCACAGAGTCAGATTGCACAGAAGCAAGTTTGTCAGCCCACCAAGGACGTACTCGACTTGTACATCGCGGAGCAGAACATGATCAGTGTCGCGGTGGGCTGTCAAGTCAAGTCAAGTCACTTTTATTTCTATAGCACATTTAAAAAACAACTCTCGTTGACCAAAGTGCTTTACATTGGTGGAGGTACTAACGTTATACAACAGTGGTTCATAGATTAAGTACATACATAAATACATACATATAGCCCTCCGTCAGAGGACGTCAAGAAAGGCTTGAGAGTAAAGATGAGTTTTAAGTCTCGACTTAAAAGAGTCGATGGAGGGGGCAGTTCTGATGGGAAGAGGGATGCTGTTCCACAGTCTAGGAGGTGCGGTCACCCCTGAGCTTATGCCTAGACCCCGGGATGTTCAGTAACCCCAAGTCGGCTGATCTGAGGGACCTGGAGGAGGTGTGGTGGGTAAGCAGACTTTTGATGCAGGTGGGGGCAAGCCCGTTAAGGGCTTTGTAAACATAAAGAGGGAACATGAAATTTATTCGGAACCGCACAGGGAGCCAGCGGAGAGAGGCCAGAATCGGGGTGATGTGGTCCCTTTTTCGGGTGCCCGTCAGGAGTCTCGCTGCGGCGTTTTGGACCAGTTGCAGGCGGGACAGGGAAGATTGGCTGATGCCGTGTGGGATTCGGACTCTGCCCTTTGCCAGCACCTTTTCTGCCTTCCTGTCAAGAGGTTATGACCAGATTCGTATGGCTGCCACCTCTCAGACCTACGTGAACCTGGTGGGATTCTACAGGGGGTGGGTGTCGATCAGGGGAAACTGCTCAGTCCAGCCCCTGGTCGCCCCCAAAGACCAGGAACCAGAGTGGAGGTGGAGGGAGTCAGCGACGGAGTCTGATGCTGAACAAAAGGCCCAGTCTTACCTTCCATGCCCTCAAGGTCAGCTTCAGGAGAAGCTCCCCCCCCACCCCCACCCGGGACCGGGAACAAAGGCTGAAGAGGGCTGTGGAAGCAGAAAGACGACGATTCACAGGACGACCAGAATGGAGGAGACGGCTGTAATGGGCGTTTGTGGCCTGCTGCAGCTGGAACTTTAAAGTGGTGCCTCTTGCATATAGACTCAGCAGGTTGTTCTGTACATTTGTACTAACTGGGGGATTATGCTTATGTATGATGATCATCTTGCTAATCTGAATGCAAAAATAGTATTTCACTGTACCTCGGTACATGTGATAATAAAGAAACCATTGAACCATTTACTCAATGTGTAGGAAAGAACTGCAGATACTGGTTTAAATCTAAGATAGATACAAAATACTGGAGTAACTCAGCGGGACAGGCAGCATCTCTGGAGAGAAGGAATGGGTGACGATTCGGGTCGAGACCCTTCTTCAGACCATTTACTCATAGTTGGTCTGTCTAACGTTACGACATCACAAAAGGCCTGGTATTCCAATACACACACAGCAAGATCCCACAAACAACAACGACAAGATAATGTGTGGGAGGAATATTATCAGGTTCTAGGCAGAACTCTTGTATCTAGTTCCCATAGAATGGTGGGTCCGTGCAAGGAGGCGGACTGCCTTCAGGCTGATGTCTGATGCAGGGTCTCGACCCGAAACGTTACCTGCT
Source organism: Malacoraja senta (assembly GCA_038087875.1). Taxonomy (NCBI): domain Eukaryota; kingdom Metazoa; phylum Chordata; class Chondrichthyes; order Rajiformes; family Rajidae; genus Malacoraja; species Malacoraja senta. The sequence goes on along the minus strand of CM075989.1, from coordinate 11,696,178 downwards.
CCTTTACTCCGGCATTTTGTGCCTATCTTCAGTGCAAACCAGCATCTGCAGGTCCTTCCTACACATATAAACACTGTGTCTGCAAGGTCAAAGGCCAGGTATCCCATAAAGAGCATTCTGTCCACAACCTGAATGATAACCCAGAGTCCACTGCTGAGCCCAAAGCCTTTCCACCAACTCAAGACTGGAGTCAGGAGACAGGAGTGTGATGGAACTTGCTTGGATGAGTGCAGCTCCAACCACACAAGAATATCAACACCATCCAGGCCAAGACAGCCACTGGATTGGCACCCTATCCATCCCCTAAGATCATGTCTTCCACCACTAATTTACATTCAGGCAGTGGACAGGATCCAACTATAAATGACACCAAGGTGATAATGAACAATTATTTCACGGAACAGTAAATGTGGCGAATTAACACTCTCCCTCACAAGGAATACAAATGTCTGACCTTCCTGAAGTCTGAGAGGATTTTTCACACTGTTGGAGTCACACGTTCAGTGTCACACTTCAAAAGCGGAGAGGCTTCTGCTAAATTAGACAGTGAGAGAGACAGGAAAGAGGGGAGGGAAAGGCTGAAGGGGGGGAGGGGGAGGGAGGCAGGAAAGAGGGGAGGGGTGAGTAGGCAGGAAAGAAGGAAAGGGCGAAGGGGAGGGAGGACGGAAGGGGAGGGAAGAGGGAGGAGGCAGAGAGGGCAGTGAGGAGACAGAGAGGGCGGAGGGGAGGGAAGGGGAGGGGAGAGATTGTGTGTGGAGCTGGGGGGGGAAGTGTTTGCAGTAGAAGACCAGGTATCCCAATGAGAGGATTCTGTCCACAACCTGAATGATAGCCCAGAGTCCACTGCTGAGCCCAAAGCCTTTCCACCAACTCAAGACTGGAGTCAGGAGACAGGAGTGCGATGGAACTTGCTTGAATGAGTGCAGCTCCAACCACACAAGAATATCAACACCATCCAGGCCAAGACAGCCACTGGATTGGCACCCTATCCATCCCCTAAGATCATGTCTTCCACCACTAATTTACATTCAGGCAGTGGACAGGATCCAACTATAAATGACTTTAATGGACAGGATCCAACTATAAATGACAACCAATCCATTTTATCTTGCACTAAACGTTATACTTTTTTATCCTCTATCTGTTCACTGTGGACAGTTTGATTGTAATAATGTATTGTCTTTTCGCTGACTGGATAGCACGCATCAAAAAGCTTTTCACTGTACCTCGGTACACATGACAATAAGAAACTAAACTAAGCACCACTGTGCCAAAGGAGCAAATGCCATCACAGTGTTTAATATGGGATGGAAGGCCATGGCTCAAGGCCAGGATGGTCGTCTGTGGACAAAGGGATTCCCAGTGAACGCGGTGAAGTGAATGTGAATGAAATTGGAACACAAGCCACCTGGGCTTTGCCACAAGTAGATGTGACCTAGTTTTCTTTCTGTGTGGCTCGGGTTTCCCTTAACCATGCTCCACATTTTTACAAAGAAGTTTTACTTACTGGCTGTCCAGCATTTTGCATGCTGCCAGATATTTCAAGAAGGTACTCAAGCCCAGATACTAACAGAGCCAGAAGAGCTATTAGGGTATCAAATAATCTTCTGGAGCAACTCAGCGAGTCAAGCAGCATGTGGAGGGGGGGGGGGGGGGGGTGAACTCCACTCGCAAGTAACAACACGACATATAGTAACATTTAAGAATAAAACATAAACCATTAAAACATTAAGAATAAAACATTATAGTTTAAACATGTGAATAAAATAAAATACCAGAGCAAAAGGAGGCTACAGACTATTGGTTGTTGAGTAGAGCTACTGCTCGTGGGGAAAAAAAGCTGTTTTTATGTCTGGCTGTGGCGGCTTTGACAGTCCGGAGTCGCCTTCCAGAGGGAAGTGCTTCAGTGGCCAGGGTGAGAGGGGCCAGAGATGATCTTACACGCTCGCTTCCTGGCCCTTGCAGTGTACAGTTCGTCAATGGGGGGAAGGATGCAGCCAACATCGAACGATTCGCTTGGCTGCTGAAGGCAAGGCCTTTAATAACAATGCAATTAAATTCAGCAACATGCAAGTGGCCAAAATTGGAGGAGAGCAAAGATTTTGGACAAATATGGGGAAGAAAGCAATTAGAGGGGTAAAAAAGAGTGAGGACATGGAAGGGTTTGACCAAGGAAGTGAGAATTTTAACACTGAATAATTGCTGCATTGGGGAATGGTGTAGGGGAGTGAGCACAGAAATGGGGAGTGAGCACTAAACATTATTCCCTTATCATGTATCTATACACTGTAAGTGGCTCGATTGTAATCATGTATTTTCTTTCCGCTGACTGGTTAGCAAGCAACAAAAGCTTTTAACTGTACCTTGGTGCATGTGACAACTAAACTGAACTGAACTGTGATGTGATGTGATCCATTACGTCAACGAGATGGAAGGGTGAAAACTTGCTGCTCCCTGCAGCATCCATGGGCCAGAGTCTCGAATGAAGTGTATGTACCGCAGGACGGCAGATGGAGTTTAATGCTGATAAGTGTGAGGTGCTACATCTTGGCAGGACAAATCAAAATAGGACGTACATGGTAAATGGTAGGGAATTGAGGAATGCAGTTGAACAGAGGGATCTAGGAATAACTGTGCATAGTTCCCTGAAGGTGAATCTCATGTAGATAGGGCGGTAAAGAAAGTTTTTGGTGCTGGCCTTTATAAATCAGAGCATTGAGTATAGAAGTTGGGATGTAATGTTAAAATTGTACAAGGCATTGGTGAGGCCAATTCTGGAGTATGGAGTACAATTCTGGTCGCCAAAATATAGGAAAGATGTCAACAAAATAGAGAGAGTACAGAGGAGATTTACTAGAATGTTTCAGCACTTCAGTTACAGAGAAAGGTTGAACAAGATAGGTCTTTATTCTTTGGAGCGCAGAAGGTTAAGGGGGGACTTGATAGAGGTCTTTAAAATTATGAGAGGGATAGACAGAGTTGACGTGGATAAGCTTTTTCCATTGAGAGTAGGGAAGATTCAAACAAGAGGACATGATTTGAGAATTAAGGGACAAAAGTTTAGGGGCAACATGAGGGGAACTTCTTTACTCAGAGAGTGGTAGCTGTGTGGAATGAGCTTCCAGAGGATGTGGTGAAGGCAGGTTCGTTTTTATCATTTAAAAATAAATTGGATAGGTATATGGACGGGAAAGGAATGGAGGGTTATGGTCTGAGTGCAGGTAGATGGGACTAGGTGAGAGTAAGAGTTCGGCGCGGACTAGAAGGGCCGAGATGGCCTGTTTCCGTGCTGTAATTGTTATATGGTTATATAACCAGACATAGAAACAAAGAAATATAAAAAATAGGTACAGGAGTAGGCCATTCAGCCCTTTGAGCCAGCACCTCCATTCAATATGATCATGGCTGATCATCCTAAATCAGTACCCCATTCCTGCTTACCCCCCACATCCCTTGATTCCGTTAGTCCTAAGAGCTATATCTTCTCTCTTGAAAACATCCAGTGAATTGGCCTCCACTGCCTTCTGTGGCAGAGAATTCCACAGATTCACAACTCTCTGGGTCAGACGGTCATTTAGAGCTCCTAACCCTTCAGGTATAATGATTCACCTCCAGAACACAGCAGGAAGTATAATACCCCAGAGAAAAATATAGTTTAAAATGTGTTTCTGAAAAAAAATCCTTCTACACCCATGGAATTAGACTAATTCCCAAAATGTATGCCTCCAGTGTGTGATGCAGGAATGCTACATCTGCAATTTGATTTCATTGAAATGATTTAATTGACACAAATTTCAGAGGAGATTCAAATTAAATGGCATCACATGGTGTTTCAGCAATCACGTTTCCCCTCTGCATTTCTACTCTGGGTTATTAGTCATTAGCTAACCCTTGGATGAGGGGAGAAGAAAAGGCTGTCTGAGAGACAGCATAATGCTTGCCAATCGAGGAAACTCTTTGTTTTCTGATTGACTTAAGGGGGAGGGTGGTGGGGATACTGAGGAGGAGCTGGTACAATGATTTCTCCTGAAAATGTCTAACCAGGGTCGGCCAGTGAGTGCGTGGATTTTGACCGAATGAGGAACTGTATAAACCTTGGCAACATCATCTCACATACACAACGGCAGCAAGCTGTGCAAATCCTGAACAAGTATCAACGTCTCATGTCACGAGACCTTGTGCAGCTTAGGAGCACTGGAGCACAATAAGTCAGCCTTTAATATTTATCATGATATCAATGTTTGAAACACCAGCCTTTCAACAGGCAAGTGTACCACTGGGAAATTGCTGTGGGAAGATGTCAGAACTGGCATTTCGCATACATGAACAAGAGGCACTTGAATCCGGAGATATCAACGTTTGTATAGCTAATGACATTGGCCGCTGAACCCCAGCGAAAGAGGCGAGACTGCAGAGAATGCTTGCTCTTGCAATGATTTGTTAACGTCTACTCTCAATGGTCCTACTTGTCAGGTCACACCATACAGATAGCAGCCCTTCTGTCCACTGAATCCTTGCTGACCATCAAACACTCAGTAGTGAAAATATGAACTGTATTTCCACTTGAGAAAAATCAAAAAAGCATTGAAATAAATGTTCACATCATCTTGTGACCTGAGTTTCGATGCCGTGCGTGAACCCAATTTGCTGGAGAGGGAGGACCAAGGCAATCAGATTTTATTTCAATAATGCATTCCAACAAAGGTCTATTTACAACAACAACTTGCATTCAAAGAGCAGAGCCATCGTCCTGGAGAGTATCTTTGGGCAAAGTCTGACACACAACGGGATATTAGGAGGTTGAGTTTAGTTCATTGACACGTGTACTGTGGTACAGTGAAAAGCTTTCCTTGCATGCTAACTAGTCAGCAGAAGACAATATGTGATTACAATCAGGTCATTCACAGTGTAAAGATGCATGATAAAGGGAATAACGTGAATGAGCATCTTGGTCAAAAGGAGTATGATTTGGTTAGATCGTAACAACGCAAGAACAGGCCCTTCGGCCCACAATGTCTGTCCCAAACATGATGCCAAGGTCATCACTTATCTACCTGCATGCAACCCATATCCCAATATCTGAATGTGTAGGAAGGAACTGCAGATGCTGGTTTAAACTGAAGAGAGACACAAAAAGCTGGAGAAACTCAGCGGGACAGGCAATATCTCTGGAGAGAAGGAATGGGTGATGTTTTGGGTCGAGACCCTTGGGTCACCCATTCCTCCTCTCCAGAGATGCTGCCTGTCCTGCTGAGTTACCCCAGCTTTTTGGGTCTGCTGCCAATATCTGACGATGTGTCAGCTGCATTAATAGAAGGGGGAAGAGATTGTACCCAACTTATCCATCAGTCAATTACTTCAGACACCACTGCCTCAGCTGCCCCCTCAATCCCCTGGAGTCTCCCTGCGAATGGGTCAAGATGTCTGGAATAAACTACAAGCCAGTGGAAGCTAATTAGTAATTACATATTTTGTGCATTGGATTCCTAATCAGCATGAAGATTGACACCACCTTTTCTTTTGTCAAACCAACATTATAAAACTGCTTTTAATTAGAAGCTTTACCGCCAGATGGGAAACTAACAGGGGATATGTTGTGTTTGCAATAAATTTGGCCTCCTGGTCCTTTGGGATGTGGGGAAGAAAAGACGGAAGGAGCTGTGTAATCAGCCTCGCACTCGGCTAAGATAGAAGACCAACAAAAGCATCTGCAGCTAATGGGGAAGAGGATAGAAATGACCTTCCTGCCCATTATACTTCCCCTATCATTGAGTCATTGTCTATTCTATTGTCTGGATGCCATTGCCAAGCACAATAAATGAGGAAAAAGACTACATTTCCATAACACCTTCCACAAACACAGGTACAGACACCAGGGAAAATTATGACCAACCAAAAATTGTTTAAAATAAGTGGAAAGTCGGACTTATCTTCTGGGAAGGCGTGTAGAGGCTGCAATGGACGGGACACAGAGAGGGAAAGGTTATATAGCAGTATTCTATAAAGGAGGATGAGTTATTGTTACATTATACAAAAATAAGTTTGCGGACGATCCCAAAATGGGTGGAGTTGCAGACAGTGAGGAAGATATCAGAGGATGAAGTGGGATATAGATCAGTTACAGATATGGGCGGGGATGGAGTTTAATCCGAGCAGGTGTGAGTTGTTGCACTTTGGAAGTTCAAAAGTAAAGTGAAATTATCCAGTTAATGGCAAGACCCTTAACAGCATTGATGTATAGATGAATCTTGGGGTCCATGTCCATAGCTTCCAGAAAGTAGCAAGACAAGAGTGGTAAAGAAGGAATATGACACGATTGCCTTCACTGGGTGGGGGATTGAGTACAAGAGTCAGCAAGTCATGTTGCAGCTTTATAAAAACATTAGTTAGGCTGCATTTGGGATAGTGTGTGCTGTTCTGGTTGAACCATTGCAGGAATGATGTGGAGGCTTTAGAGAGGGTGCAGAACATTAGAGGGTATTAGCTATAAAGAGAGGATGGACAAACTTGGATTGTTGGAGTGTCAGAGGCTGAGGGGAGACTTGACAAAGGCGTATAACATTATGAGAGGCACAGACAGGGTGGACAGTCAGAATCTATTTCCTAAGATGGAAATGTCAGACACTAGTGGACATTACTTTAAGGTCAGAGGGGGAAGGTTTAAAGACGTTTTTTTTAAACAAAGACTGCTGTCGAGGTGGTGCTGCCAGGGATGGTGGTGAAAACAGATACGATAGTGGTGTTCAAGAGGCTGAGGCACATGCATCTGCAGGGATGGAGGGATTCAAAACACATTCAAGCAGCAGAGATTAGTTTAACTTGACATCATGTTCAGCATAGACATTGTGGGCCGAATGGCCTGTTCCTGTGCTGCACTGTTCTACCTTCTATGTTTGAAGGATTAAAAAAAAACTGCAGCAACCTGCGCCCCCCCCCCCCCCCCCCATCCCCATGATTAGAGCTGCAGCTGCAACCAATTAGCATGTTAATGTTTATTTATAAAACCTGCCACAGTCAGATCTGCTTCATTTATTTCTCTGGTTGTCACGTGCAGGATGGCGAAATGCATCTGAGTGCGAGTTATTGTGTGAGGTGAGGTGAGCTGTAGCTCACAAATTAGGTGTCTGCCATAATCAGTCTGCACCGAGTTTGTGGAAGGATCCCAGCTGTAAAAGGGGTCTTAAAAACACCACAAAGACCTGTGCAAGGCACAAATTATTTTAGGTCATCGATCAATTGATTTCCCCTGGTTTCTGGATTGCTCAGTCGGATGAAACCTCCGTTTCGCTTGCGACTGAGCAGCTGAGGAGAGATTTGAAAGGCAGTTGTTAATGTCCCATGGTGAGTGCTCCTAGTGGTGTGTGCAAGGAAGGCAAGCACCAGTGCAGTGGCCATCCAGGAAATTTAGGAAAGGCTGTGTGTTGAGGTGCAGTGCTGTATGTGAGGGTGAGTGTTGAGTCTTGGGCTCGAGACGCTTCATCCAAGAGGCTGAGCAGAGAGAGGGTGATGCTAGGATAGGGCAAGATTTTTTTCAATTACTTTCTTCTTTAGGCTCAGTGCAGTTGGGGTGGCAGTTATAGCAATGGTATGCTCCTCCTGTGGGATGTGGGAAGTCAGGGTATCCTGCAGTACACCTGTAGGGCATGCGTCCAGCTGCAACTCCTGACTGACCATGCGAGGGAACTGGAATAGCAGCTAATGACATCGGGATCATTCGGTAGACAGAATCACGTAAATAGGAGCTCCAGTTGAGGTGGTCACACAAAAGGCGCAGGCAGAAAGTAGTTGGGCGGCCCACCAGGAAAGGGAAAGAGAGAAAGCAGAGAGTGCAGGAATCCCCTGCGGCCACTCCCATCGAAAACAAGCATGCCCTTTTGGATACTGTTAGGGGTACTGACCGCTCAGGAGAGCAGAGCAGCAGCAGCAGCAGCATCATCAGGTCTGTGGCACTGGAGACTCTGTGGCTGCAACCAAGACTCCAAGATGATGTGTTACCTTCCTGGTGCCAGGGTGTGTGATGTCTCTGAGCAGCTGCAGAATATTCTCGAGCAGGAGGAGGAGCAGATAATAATTATTGGCTCAAATGTCATAGTTAGGAAAAGGGATGAGGTCCTGCAGAGTGAATATAGGGAGTGAGGCAAAAGGTTACAGAGCAGAACCTTAAGGGGAATAATCTCTGGATTACTGCCTGTGCCATGTACTAATAAGGATAGGAATAGATAAAGAGCACGAATGAATATGCAACTGAGGAGTTTACAACAGGGGCTAGATTCATATTTTTGGACCATTGAGATATCTGGGGCAGAGGTGACCTGTACAAGAGGGACAGGTGGCCCCTGAACTACAGCACCTGTAGTCAGGACTGTATTTCTTGGAGTGCATGAGACTGAGGGTGGACTTATAGAGGTGTACAAAGTCATGAGAGGAATAGATAGAGTAAATGCACAGTCTTTATTCCTAGGTAGGGGAATTAGGCCCTTGATGCGTTCAAGGTGAGATGGGAAAGATTTAATGTGAACCTGAGGGATAATAATTTCACACAGAGGGTGTGGGTATATGGAACGAGCTACCTGAGGATGTAGCTGGGCCGAGTAATAAGGGGAAGTTACAAATTTGGGGACATTCTGGGATGCCCTGGGATTCAGTGGTGGGTTCAGGAAAGGAGCAGGGCCCTGACTGACCCCCATCACCTCCCACATGTTTTCACAGATGTTGGTCTGAAACTCAGTGACCCACATACAGCAGCCCATTGCCATTCAGTCTAGACTGGACCACTGACTGTCCACAGGGACTGCCCAACCTGCCCGGTGCTTCCAGCATCTCCCACCCTCTCAATCAGACAATTGTCCTTTTAGCTTTCTTTTGTTTTTGAACTAGGTGGGACGAGTGTAGATGGGGGATTGTTGGTTAGCATGGGCAAGTTGGGCCGAAGGGCCTGTTTCCATGCTGTAAGACTCTATGAGCTAGTGCCAGCAGAGATTATCAGTGTATTCAGGAATGGTTTGTTAATCATTATGATGCATGCTTCAAGAGACAAATTTATGGACTTCCATTTAATCTGGCTACCCCTTTATGAACTGAATCCACTGAAAACTACTCCCTGCTATTGCTGGTGAGAACAGAGTGCAGTGAACTTGTCCCACCCGTGGGAACTGGGGGCAAAAGCGGAATTAGACGAGGGATGCTGATTGGGTAAATGTGGATCATGATAAATGACATAAAAGACAACATCAGCACAGGGTGACTAAGGGAGCTCCGTCTCAAAGTCAAAGTCGTCCATTGTGACCTCAGAAAATATTTATTTCTGTGCTATTTGTAACACGCTGCATTAAATTCTGGTCAGCTGCACTTTTGAGGCAAAAAAAAAAATTATTGAGAAGCTGAGGATGTTTTAAAAAGAGAGTGCTGTGCCCAGGACAATGAGGACATGCTTCTGAGAAGACAATGAACGCACTGCAGGAGCTGGAGATTTTCAGGAAGGGGAAATTTGCAGAGAGGGGAGGTTTGGGATTAACTGGAGAGCCCTTTAAAACTGACGCAGGTGTGGTGGGCCGATTGGCCTTGGTCTGCACTGAGATTCCAGATGCATTAATTCATGATAGGGTCATGTTTCTCTATTCTTTTTATACATCAAAGGCTAGAAGTTCTGATGGGGAATGTTAGGATCTAATCCTGTATAACGTCTATATTGGGGAATATGCAGCCTTTTGCAATGTGAAGTGGCAGACATTACAGGGTGAAGTGCACACTGTCCGAGTTTCACAATTAACCATTGATCCGTTTTTAAATCACCACACTGTATTTGCCTGGCATCTCGTAGGAAAGGCATATAACAGCCTGTAAATGAGGCAGTGTCTCCTCTCTCCAGGGGTGAGGCTCAATGAGACCAGTCCGTGGAACTGAGCAAAAACCAAGTAAAATATTGAACCTAATTTGAAGCCTTTCACAAAGTGGTTCAAAAACATCACCAGGTTCAGCTACTTTCCTCCATCCATCAGTTTTCTTGAACTGACCCATATAACCCGTATCCATCCTCAGCAACGGAATATGTTGGACAGTTCTCACACTGTCATGGACTTTCTTCAATTGTGCGAAAAAAGATCAGTGCAAAAGCAGATTTTCTTCTCCCTGCCTTGCAGAAATTGTGCGATTTTGTATATTTTATTTTCTTGAATGTATTATCCGAGTCTATGTGCCTGTGATGCTGCAACCAACATTTTTATTTTACCTGTACCTCTCCGTACTTGTACATGTTTACAAACTCCAAATAGAATCATGATTCAGATGCAGCATTTCAGTAAGGTAAACTGTTAATTAGCCCACAAGAATGTCTCGTTCTCTTAAGACATGGGAGGAGACCATTTGGCCCATGGAGTCAATGGCAGCTGTGGAACAAATACCATCAATCCATTCCCCCCACTTATTTCTCTGTAATATATATACTCGCATGTCCATCTACTCTATTTCACCTTCCAATTCGCCTGCCGAATGGCTACAGTAGAGATAATTTGGAGTGGCCAATAACCAATTCACTTGTCTTTGGGATCTGGGATGAAGCCCACATGGTCACAGCGAGAATGCAAAAACCCAGCGCGGAAAAGATTGAAGTTGGGTCACCTAGAGCAGTGAGGCAGCGGCACTACCTGCTGCAACACCATGCCGCTCAGGGAGAACACCTGGAAGCTCATTTGTAGGAAGGAACTGCAGATGCTGGTTTAAACCAAAGATAGACACAAAAAACGTTGGAGTGGTTGACGTTTCAGGTCAAGACCCTTCTTGAGACTGAAGAAGGGTCTCAACCCGAAACGTCACCCATTCCTTCTCTCCAGAGATGCTGCCTGTCCTGCTGAGTTACTCCAGCTTTTTGTGTCTAACCTGGAAGCTCATGTTGTTGGGATAGATATCCCTGTGAGCGTGTCACACTGACATCAGCAAAGAGCTGTCCAGTGGAAATTAACAATCGCATGACCATCCATAGTATCTGTGAATCCTCCTTCACTGAGCAATCAGAAACCCAGTCAATAACATATGGATTCCCACCTATCTACTTGACCAGTAGTAACAGATCCATCAACATTGGATGAAAATGTTTTGATCATGATGGTACGATTGATAACCAATTACAATAATTAATTGTACCTTCCTGGTGCCCAGGATGGATGGGATGGTCCATCAAATGGCGACTGGCAGGATGAGGAATAACATAGAACAGTACAGCATAGGGATAGGCCCTTTGACCCACAATGTCCATGCCAAAGAAAGGTGCCAAGTTAACTTAGTCTCCTCTGCCTGCATGTGATCCCTATCTTTCCATTCCCTGTGCCTATTTAAAAACCTCTTAAATGCCACTATAGTATCTGCCTCCATCACCACCCCAACAGCGCATTCCAGGCACATACCTTCCTCTGCGTAAAAACTTGCTCCGCACAGCTCCTTTAAAATTTTCCCCACCGATGTTAAATCAATGCCTGTAGTCTTCGACAGCCATTGTTCTCACAGCCATTATTATTTTACCCAGGAAAGATGCTCTAAAAAAAATACAGTCAACTGAACAAAGAGATTGGATGTACAGTGTGAAAGAACAAGGTCACAAGGAATAGGAGTAGAATTAGGCTATTCAGCCCATCAAGTGTACTCCGCCATTCAACCATGGAAGTGGCGGCGCCTAATGGCAGCGGCTCGACTGCAGTCCGTTTGTCTTTTTTAATTTTTGTCCAGTTAAATGTAGTTGTCTGTGTTTTTTTAATACTGTTTTTAACTGTGTATATGTGGGGGGGGGGGGGGGGAGGGGGAACTTTAAAAAGCTCATCCCTGCACGGGAGACCCGACCTTTTCCCTGTCGGGTCTCCGTTGTCGTTGGGGCCTAGCTCCGTGGAGCGGCCTCCGACCGGGACGACCTGGGGCTCCAGTCGCGGAGCCTGCGGAGCTGCGGACTTACCATCGTGGGGCTGGCCGGCCTCGGAGCGTGAGGAGCGGTGCTGGCTCGCTGCTGCGGCCCGACTCCGGAGCTCCAGCTGCAGACCGGTGGACAGTGATATAGGGAGCTCGCGGGTCCGGGTGAGAGACCGCTTTCCGGAGCTCCCGCAACGCAACTTCTCCCGCCCGTGTCGCGGGGTTGGAACGACCCGGAGCGGGGCCGTAAATCGCCCGGCGCGGCTTTAATGGCCGCGGGATATTCCAGCGCCCGCCGGGGGCTCCAACTTTGGACTGGAGCGGGGCCATACACCGCCCGGCGCGGCCTCAACGGCCGTGGGACTCACCATCGCCCGCCTGGGGCTTCAACATCGGGAGAAGGATGGTGCAGGGGAGAGAAAAGACTTTGCCTTCCATCACAGTGAGGAGGAGATTCACTGTGATGGATGTTTTTCTGTAAATTGAATTGTTTGTGTGTCGTGTAGGAATTGTTTTGTTTGTATGGCTGTGGAAATGGAATTTCGTTTGAGCCTCTTTGAGGTTCAAATGACAATAAAAATCAATCAATCAATCAATGGCTGATCTATCTCTCCCTCCTAACCCCATTCTCCTGCCTTCTCCACATAACCTCTGACATATGTACTAATCAAGAATCTATCCATCTCTGCCTTAAGAATATCCACTGACATGGCCTCCACAGCCTTCTGTGGCAAAGAATTCCACAGATTCACCACCCTCTGCTGAAAGAAAATTATCCTCATCTCCTTCCAAAAAGAACATCCTCTAATTCTGAGGCTATGACCTCTTGTCCTAGATTTTCCCACTAGTGAAAACATCCTCTCCACATCCCACTCTATCCAAGCCTTTCATTACCCTGTATGTTTCAATTTGGTCCCCCCTCATTCTTCTAAACTGAACGAGTACAGGCCCAGTGCCGACAAACGCTCATCAGAGGTTAACCTACTCATTCCTGGACATCTTGCGACACAAGCCCCGGACACGGTTAAACTCTACAGTGAGACTGGGCAGAGGTGCAAGGAGAGATTTTACGAAACAAGCTCTGGACTGGTGTCTACATGATGGTCAAACCTCCAGAGTCAGGGAGGTTTCACATTCTTCCCAAGTGACCTTTCTACTCTATTTCTGACCAGAACTGGTTGGATGGCAGAGAAGATTGTGTTAATGAATATGTCTGGGCAAAACTACCATAAATCATACAATCACTATCAACGGTAATAACTGTAGACGATGGGATATTAATGCCCAGAAATCCTCACACACTCATCCCAACCCATGTAATAATTGATGCTCTGGAGCAACTATAGACACCAATTTAATAACAGAGTTCAGATGGTTTATGCAAATATTAATGGGCATTGTAAATGACTAGAAGGTGGAAATTTGATGCTCTGGAGCAACTATAGACACCAATTTAATAACAGAGTTCAGATGGTTTATGCAAATATTAATGGGCATTGTAAATGACTAGAAGGTGGAAATTTAATTGAAGGGTTCCAATAATACCCTGCGAAGAGAATAAAACCCACAGCTGGAGGTTTTAGAAAGCGGGTCGATCCATCTCCTGGCAGTTTTGAAGAATTATAGTTCGCAGGAAAGACAGTTGAATTGTTCCCCCTGGAACAGAGAAAGCTTTTAAAGTAGGGAAGGTTTTTTAAATGAAACGATCATGGAGAAAGACTATTTGCTTTGGTTGGCTAAGCAGAGAGTGAAGGGCGATTCAAAAGGTGTCAATTGATCAGATCAGGAGTTGTGGTTCTATTCCAGGCACTCAAGCACAAAACCTAAGCAGATGCTTCAGTTCTCCTCAGAGTTAATAGATACCATGTGCAGTTCTGAACGCTCCATTGCAGGAAAGATGTGGAGGCTTCAGAGAGGATGCAGAAGAGACTCACCAGGATGTTGCCTGGATCAGAGTGTATTAGCTAGAAAGAGAGATAAACTTGTTTTTTTTTCTCTGGGCACATTGAAGGCAGAGGCCAAAATGATAGAAGTTTATAAAATTATGAAAGGTGTAGATAGGGAAGATAGTCAGAGTCTTTTTCCCCAGGGTAGAAATATGAAATACTAGAGGGCAAAGCTTTGAGGTGAGAGAGGTGAAGTTTAAAGGAGATGTGTGAGGCACTTTTCTTTTACACGGAGAGTGATGTGTGTCTGGAACACGCTGCCAGTGTAGGTAGTTGAAGCAGATAAAATAGTGATGTTTAGGAGGCATTTAGGCAGGCATATAAACACATAGGGAAGGGGGTATATTGTTCATGAGCAGACAGATGGGGTTAGTTTATTTGGCATCAAGTGAACATAGACATTGCGGCTGAAGGGCCTGTTCCTGGGCTGTAACATTTTATGTTCCTGCGCCCATTGGGCCTATTGTAATTGCCCCAGAATTTATAGTCAGCAACAAAGTAATGTCCTGAAGAGATAGTGATCTCTACGGAAAGAACTGCCTCTACCAAACATCAGTTCAAAAGGATCCCTGGAACCTGCAGCCATAATGTCAATGGGCCGACTGAACAACAAATCACACTAAAGAATTCTCACAGGCCACAAACCAGGAAACAATTGGCATCAATTTTTAATTAAGATTTTAAACACTTTAAAAGATCACTGAGTAAATATTGGAACACATGCAGTCAAGATAGAGGATATATCCTAAATTTATTCCTTATAATTTGAAATGTTCAGATAAGGAAATTACAATGCATTTACATAGAATGTTATTTGAGAGTGGATAATTTGCTAAGCCGTAATTATGGCTCCTTGCATTACAAATTCAAGCTTTTTAATGCAAAGGCAGGCAAGATTTTCAGGGTAATTTATAGCAGGACATTCATATAAATCTGCAATTATTGTCTATTCAGATGCTTTTGTGGAATTTCTGGGCAAAATTGCGTTCAGGCGAGAGTATGAGTGAATAAATGACAGCAATCTTGGGATTTATGCGTTAATTCACAAATGCATAATTGCAAGTACGTGCCAGTTTTGATGACAGATGGTTTCATTATCCCTCATCCTGTCTTGCAGCTCCAACAACTCGGGTTCATTCCTGAACTCTGATGATGTCAGTGTGGAGTTTGCACGCTCTCCCTGTGACTGCATGAGTTTCCTCCAGGTGCATTGGTTTCCTCCCACATCCCAAAGGCATGCGTGTTGATGGGTTAATGGATCACTGTAAATTGCCCCTAATGTGTCGGTGAATGGGATAATTGATGTAGATGCAGAGAGAACTACAGGGGAATGGGACTACTTGATGAGCCAGCATGGACTGGATGGGCTGAATGGCCTTTTTCTTCACCCTGAGGGAGTATGATAATATGAAAATCTGTCCCATTAATCTGGGCACCATCTGTCCTTTGGACAGAACAGCTGCCATCCTCTGGGACTAATTGCAGAGCACTAGGAAGTGTTGGGCAAGATCAATTCTTCCAGGACAGAGATGAGCAGAGGATTTTGTGACCTAGAGGGTGGAGACAGTGTTGAACACACTCCCCTAGAAGGCTATGGAAGCTCAATCACTGAGTGCCTTCAAGAGACTGAATAGGATATTTGAATAGTGAGGGGGTCAGGGGATACAGAGCCGGTGGATGAAAGTGGCAGGAAAGAGTCAAGTGAGGGACAAGAGTGTTAAATTGTCATATGTACTGAAACAGAACAATGAAATTCTTACGTGCAGCAGCACACCAGGAGTGCAAACATGGTACTCAATACATGACAAATGACGACAACAAAAAATCAATTTAAAAAAAACCCAATATTAGTCCAAAGTAAAACAAAGTCCTCCATGTATCCAAGACAATTTGCAGTTTAGTTGGTGTTTGTAGTATTCAATATCCTGATGGTTGCTGGGAAAATGCAGTTCCTAAACCTGGATGTCAGAGCAGATGTGACAGATGAATGACCAACTCTTCTATTTCTTATGGATACAGAGCATAACTAGAGCAAGGGTAGGCAATTCGACATTCAAATTTTCACTATTCAATATGAGCAATCCTCTACCTCAATACCTTATCCCTAGGTTTTGTATCTAGAAAGCTGTCTCTCTCCTTAAATATATCCAGAGGCTTGATTTCAACAGGTTCACCTCATTCCAGTCTCAAACCTAGCTGTAGTCCCTGTAGCTGCAGGAAACATCTTCCCCATATCCAGGCCATTGAGCCCCATCAGAATTGTGTATGATAGGTGATCAGTGAGATGTCCCAATCTTCCAAACTTTCCTGAATATGAAGCCAGTCAACCCAATGCTTCCTCGCATGACTGACCCACCATCATGCCAGTCATTCTGTGGCATTATATTTGCTATCCTCCAGTCTGCAGATTCTCATGATCCCACACATCACTAACATTTCAGACAGCCTGGCTATTTACTTCACTGTTATGCGTGGGGATTTGCTGTGTGCAAATTGGTCATTACTTGCTTTGTGAATCATAAGTTCATAAAGTCTAGGAGCAGAATGAGTTCATTTGGCCCATCAAGTCTACTCCGCCATTCAATCATGGCTGATCTGTCTTTCCCTCTCAAACCCATTCTCCTGCCTTGTCCCCATAACCTCTGACACCCTTACTAATCAAGAATCTGTCAATCTCTGCCTTAAAAAATATCCGTCGACTTGGCCTCCACAGCCGACTGTGGCACATCAGTGATTGCATCAAAAATAAAATTCTTGCAAACCAGCTTTGGATCCTGGATTGGGGGTCAATTTTTCATTCACTGAGTCAGCAGAGATAGAACAGGGAGATTGGCCTTACTTCCTATTCTGGATTGAATGAATTGACAAACAGTATAGACTGATCCCGATGACAGGTGGTACTGCATCTGCTGGAGCTGCTGCCTTAAAGCTCCGGTGAACAAGGTGCAATCCTGACCTCGGGTGCTGACTGTGTGGAGTTTGCACGTTGTCCCCGTGCCCATGTGGGTTTCCCCTGGGTGCTCCAGTTTCCTCCCACATCTCAGAGGCCTGCGGGTCGGTAGGTTAATTGGCTGCTATAATTTTCCACTGGTGTGTGTAGGTAAGTGCTAGAATCTGTGAGCTGAAGGGAAAAAATGTAGAGATTGGAAACAGGATTATTGTAGGATTGGTGCAAATGGGTGGTTGATGGTCAGTATGGACTGAAAGGTCCGTTTCCCTCTGGTATCTCTAACCTGATATGGGAGTCATAGAATCCTAGAGTTATACAGCTTGGAAACAGACTATGCAGTCCAACTTGCCTATGCTGTCCCAGATGCCCCATCTACACTAATCCTACCTGTCCATGTTTGGCTCATATCCCTCTAAACCTTCCTTATCCATGTATCTGTTCAAATGTATTTTATATGTTCTTATACTGCCTACCTCAACTACCTCCTCTGGTAGCTTGTTCCATATACCCACCACCCTCTGTATGAAAAGGTTGACCCTCAGCTTCCTTCCCCGCTTTCTCCTCTCACTTAAACCTCTGTCCTCTGGGTTTAGGTTTGTTGAGCACTGTTTTGTTATCAGTTCACAGTCAATGTTCATGCTGCCAGTGACTATCAGGGTGAAGGACGCCTCGGCAGGCTGTGCTCGGACACCGAGCTACATTCACTCAGTAAGATTAATGGATCTGTTTCTCTGCCAAAGAATTCTTCAGAAAGTGCTTGACTGTTCAGCAGGGAGAACAGCTACTGCAACTCTGCCTCTGACGCAAGTCCTGGCCAATGTTCATCCCTCATCCATCATTGCTCAGAGATTAACCCGTTATGTATCACAATGCTCTTTGTGAGATGTTGCTGTGCACAAATTGACTGCTTCGAAGCAATGCCACTGACACTTGGATATGACCTCCAGCTGTGGTGTGCCTTGATATTGCTGGAGGTGAAGGAAATTACTGCCCAAATGATTTTACAATTGGAACCAAAAGTAAATGCAATTGGTGAGAACATCCTGGAACAGCCGGTTGTGGCCACATGAGGAGATAGTGGAGACATGGTTCCCACAACCATCTGCAGGACAGACCCTGCCATCTGCTGTAGCTTCAGGAATCACCAGCACTGAAGAATCTTTTTGCATTTCTGGAGCACCTTTCTCAGCCTCAATCACCCAAAATGTTCACACTAAATGAAGCACTTTTTGAAGCGCCGTCATTAATAGAAATTAGGGAGCCTGGCGGTCAATTTATGTACGGTGCGCTTCCACAAACTGCGTTGTGAAAAATAACCAGATAACCCATTGTTAAAGATGTTAAAAGCATGATGAGTACTGCCACTTCCACATCATTGTCCCTCCCAGGGCGATACCTCAACACTGCCCCCATCCCTCGATGTGGCACTCTCTCGCCACTACCCTCGCCAGATCACTACCCCACCCATGCCACTGCCCCTCCCTCGTCACTGCCCCTCCCACTCCACTACCTCTCCCACGGCCCGGCGCTCCCTCGCCATTGCTCCACCCATGGTACAACGCTCGGACTGTTTCACCATGTGGGGCTTTTCTTCCCAGGTTTTGTGCCGAATCCTCAAATAGAACGTGAGCATGCATCCACCTAACCAAGAGGAGAGTGAGCCACTCGGGGAACCTCAGCAAACACCAGCACGGAGTGAACTCTCCTGATTATCGCAGAGATGATGGTTTCAAAATGGAACTTGACAATCTTCCAACCAGCAGACGGAGAGAGACATGGCATCAAACACAGGGATCGGCAAATCTGCCCGACCTGTGCAGCTGCTGGAGTCTCGATGTGTTCAGTGCCGCAGAACAATTGGTTACACTCGGGCCGAGAGTATTTATTGATGTTTATATCATTTTTATTACGCAATGACAGTTATTTTTATTTTATCTCCTCCTTTGCTCTACCTGAGATGAGAATTGCTGCTGAATCTGCTGTTTTTTTCTGCTCCACATCTAACAATTCTTCAACTCCCTCAATGCAATTTCCATCCTCAATTTGTTCAGTAAATTCCTTTGCCGAGCCCATTGCTGTTATTTTACTCCTTATAAAGGCACCCAGAGACAAATCTCCTGGGCCAATCCTTCATCATAAGGGGCCTGGAACTGTGTACCAACCCCTCCTCACCAGGCAACACTCACACATGTACATGCATGGGCACATGCGTGTGTATGCAGATTCATACACAAAGGCATAAGCACTTCCCTTCACAATTCCTTGGTCTGCTCTTCCACCTGTGGCATCCACTCCCATTCTTACAACAGTTTCCCTTGCAACCACAGGATATGCAATGCCAGTCCTTTCGCCTCTTTCCATCCCACCATCCAGGGACCCAGGAGCCTTTCCAGGTGAAGTAGTGATTCACTTGCACTTCGTCGAATCCAGTACACTGCATTCGGTGTTCACAATGTGGTCTCCGCTATACCAGAGGAACCAAACACAGAGGGTGCAAGACACAGAGTAGCTGGAGTAGCTCAGCGGGGCAGGGAGCATCTCAGGAGAACATGTATAAGTGACGTTCAGGTCAGAACCCTTATTCGTTCAGCAAAATTAGAAGAAGGGGTCCTGGCCCAAAGCGTCACCTATCCCCGTTCACCCGAGATGCAGCCCGACCCATTAAGATACTCTAGCACTCTGTGTCTCCTTTCGTAAATCAGCATCTGCAGTTCCTTGTTTCTACAGATAGGGTGATCTTTTGTGGAGCATCTGTGCTCAGTTCGTAGGTCCTCACTGACTGACACTTTAATTCTCCACCTGGTTTACACACTGACCTGTCTGTGGCCTCCTGCACGGTTATAACAATGCGCAAACACATCTTCCATCTGGGCATGCTAGTCTCACTATAGAGTTAGAGTAATAGAGTCATACAGTTTGGAAACAGCTCTTCAACCCAATTTGTCCACGCAAACCAACATGCCTGCCTTTGGTACGTATCACTCCAAACCCATCCTATCCATGAAACTGTTCAAATAGACTTTTTAAATTTTGGTTAGTACCTGCCCCTCCCTCGCCACTGTCCCTCCTGCGGCAGCTGGTTCCATATACCTACCACCCTCTGTGTAAAAAGATGGCCCCTCAAGTTCCTACTAAAGGGCCTGTCCCACCAACGCGACCTTTCAGCGACTGTTTCCGACCTTCAAGCTCGAGGGCAACTCGCCTGAAAAACCTCGAGCTGGATCGACCGTCAGCGATGAAACCGCGAGCTGGATCGACCGATTGCACACACACACATCGCAAAGGCGGGGCCACGGAAAGCGGGGGAGCGCTGTCTGAAATTCACACCCGCGATGAACAGGAAGGTAAAAGACGGCTGCTCAGTGTGCGGTAAGTCCTTTAGAGAGCGCGGTGGGGGGTGAAGGAGTGGAGACACTTTTAAGAAGCCAGACAACGTTTAATAAAGTTTAGTGGGCATTTAACTTACCGGTCGGTTTTCCTTGGTCCTGAAAACTCAAATGAGCCAATTAAAATGCCCGGTCAGCGAAGGAGATTGCCTACGGCTGCCCTCGACTGCCTGTAACTACATAGCGACCCCACTCCACTGCACTATGAGTTCAAAAGAACCATGCCAACCAATTTTTACTCGCGGAAAAATTTTCAACATGCTGAAACATTTTCCTCGACCAAACTGAGGCCGCGAGTAGCGGGAACTTCCCTCGAGCATGAAGGAGAGTTCCAGTGACCTCATAGGACCTCCTAGGACCACGTGTCGTCTATGATGCGAGTTTGAGTCGAGGGCAAACTCTTCTAAACTCGCAGATTAGGTCCCCGCAGTGGGACAGCCCCTTAAATATTTCCCCCTCACCTTAAATCTGGTTGTTGAATCCCCTACTCTGCATAAAAAATGCATTAAAAATGCTGTGCATTTACCCTACATTCCTCTCATGATTTATACAACTCTATGAGACCACCCCTCGTTTTCCTGCACTCCAAGGAATAAGGCCCTACAGCTCAGGCACCCGAGTCCTGGCAACATCCTCATAAATCTTCTCTGTAATTTTTCCAGTTGAACAACTCCAGGACATTAGGTAACTTGCTTTCTCTGTGTTATTCAGAGCTGGTAAATGATGCAATCTTATTACAAAAGAATTCCAGGGCACAATCCCTCCAACTCAATCCCTCCCATTGCTTTCAATGCCGATGGACCAGTCTCTTTCCTACTCATGGAATCCCAACTTGCTCTGTGCAGCAAGGATGACTGAATGTCAGTCCCAATGGGTGTCATGCAATCCGTTTACACACAACGTGCAGAAGTGCTGATCAAATTAAAAATAATTAATAATCCCATTTTAATTATGAGTCACAGCATGGTTGACGCATGTGTTGTCACCCAGAAAATGCAGAGTATTCAAAAAATCGCAGTACTATGTGCAAAAAAAGAATTTAATTTGGCACTGATCTATCTCTTGCTTTTGTTTATGTTGAATTAGAGAATGATATTTTTATCTTTCATCTGGTAGAAATCCTGATCCAAGCACAAAATATCCTGGGCAATAAATTACACACTTGTCACAGTAACAGGTGACTGACCCAAATTTCTTGCAACAAGGGTTGCTTCAGATCGGCTCCAGCTCCATCACATAGTGGCTCCAGGTTCAGTCCTACTCACTGGAGTTAGTGGTAGTTCACTGGAGAGATAACATTGAATGGAACACCAGTGCACAGGCAGTGAGTGAAACAATGCCAGGTAAATGACTCGACTCACCTTGATGTGACTCACCTTTCCAGATGGAACCGTTTGAGGAAGAGCAGGAGAGTTCTTAGTGCTCTAATATTTATCCTTAAAATACACCATCACAATGCCATCTGTAGGAGCTTGGTGTGCACTAAATGACCCTCCATCACAATACTGGTTGTGCAATGTATTGGCTACGTGGCTTTGGGACATCCAGAGGTCATAATAGGTGATATATAAATGCAAGTATGTTTGATAAAACTAACTTTGCTTGCTGTCACTACAGTGTATGTGTTCGCTAGTGCAGTGCAAGTATTGGTGCAGCAGTTAATATCACTGCCTCACTGCTCCAGCCACCAGAGTCTGATTCTGACCTCCAGTGCATCTGTGTGGAGTTTGCCATCTTCCTGGTGACTGCATGGGTTTTGTCTACGTGCTCCAGTTTCCTCTCATGTTCCAAAGTTGTGTGGGTTGGTAGCTATATATAGATTGGTGGCAAGATAAATGGGGTTGATTCCATGATACTTTGTTGTCACATGCATACGTTGTTGTGAAATGCTTTGCTTTGCTTTGCATACAGCCCAGTAAAATCATGTAGCAGACCTCACCTAGGCAGTACAGAAGTGTCACCACATTTTGGCGCTGACAAAGTTACTAAAGTTTACCAAACAGTCCTATCTACTACCTGCTGCTGCACGTGGCATCATGCCTTATACAACCCCTCCCCCATCCCACCCCCTTTGATTCTCAGCGGCCCTGTCCGCTCTCCAACGGCCCACCTCGTTCTCTCAGCAGTCGCTCGTGGGTCCCTCCTTGCTCTCACGGCGCTGTTCCCGTCGACATCCGCAGTAGGTGAGCCGGGCCTACTAGAAGGCTTGGCCCCACTCGGTGGGAACACTCCCAGTCGCTCTGCTCACCAGGATCACGGGATCATTCCCGGCCAGGCAACTTTCCTGCAGTCAACCTGTACTTTTCAGGAAGTCATTTTGCAGCTTTAAAGGACTTTGGTTACCCAATAACAGAAAAGATATGGAGGCTTTGGAGAGGGTGCAGAGGAGATTTACTAGAACACTGCCTGGATTAGAGGATATTAGCTGCAAGCAGAGTTTGAACAAACTTGGATTGTTTTCTTTGGAGTGTCGGATGTTGAGGGGAGACCTTGTAGAAGTATACAAAATTATGAAAGGCATAGATAGGGTAGACAGCCAGAATCTTTGTCCTCAGGGTATAAATGTCTGACTAAAGTGAGAGGGGGAAAACTTAAAGGCGATGTCCGGGGCTTATTTGGCCCCACCCCACCAATACATAGAGAGTGATGAGTGCCAATAATATGCTGCCAGGGGTGGTAGTGGTGGGAGACACAGTAGGGCCATTTAAGAGGCTTTTACAATGGCACATAAATATGCAGCTAATGGAAGGATATGGATCACATGCAAGCAGAGAAAAATCGTTTAACTTCATGTTCAGTACGCACATGTTGGGCCAAATGGCCTGTTCCTAGGCTATACTGTTCTACGTTCTATCCCAGATCCTTTAATATTCAAAAATCTGTGAATCTCTGTGCATCTTTTCCTGGTTTTCCCATCCCTCTGTGTTCTCTCCTCACCTTGCATCTATGAACTCCTCAACACCATAAAAATCTCTGCACTAGGTCATCTTTGAAGGCAATCAAGCTGTGCTTGTTAGTTAGTCAGTTTAGTTTATTGTCATGTGTACTGAGGTATAGGGTAAAGCTCAGCGGAAAGACAATACATGATTACAATCGAGCCATCCACAGTGTACAGATACACACTGTGCTTCCCACTCTGAAAATCACTTCCTAAACCTCTTGGCCTCGCTCCCCTCAAGATGCTCATCAGAACCTACCTCACCATGCAGACTCCTGATCACCTGCCCAAATATTTCCCTATGCAGTGCAGTTAAACCCTGCCTGGCTCTGCTACCATGAAGTGCTGCGATGTGACATGTTTACAGCGAGCTGTTATTGTTGGGTTTAATGTCAGCTTCTAAGGATTGCAGCTTTTTCCAACAAAGTGTTATTCTATGAATGATCCAATCCAAACCTTTAATCTTTCCTCCTATTTCAGACCTACACTACACCTCCATCTTTTCCCCGTTTATGGTTTAAATTTGCATTACCAGTGAACCGGATGCAGCTCTGTCCACTCGCTCCCTGCAGTCTGGTCTGAGTGGATTAGTTTGCTGCATGTTCCTGCTCCTGAATCATTGTGACTTCCTCCTGCGAAAGGTGCCACTGAATCTCAGTGCCTCCGCCAGTGCTGGCGAGCTGAAACTGTGCAGCAATGATGTACAATAAATGAGCACCAACACGAACAACAAAAATATTGATACAGAAAATAATCACCAGCATTACACAGCAGCTCGAACACATGTCATTGCATTAAATGCTAATGTTTATACTGCCATCCATTAATACTGAGTTATAATGAATAATTTGACCTGATCCAAAGCTGGGCCTCTGCTCTTCCAGTGCCCACAAAGCAAGGAACACGATGGCAATCAGGGTCTACTTACATCACATGAAGATGATTCTCATATCAACATTGCCCGGGACTGACAAATGTTCTGAACACCACCAGGGTGACCTCTTTCAAAATAACATTTTCAGCATTACCAACGTGGCTTGTGGCAAGGGAAGGTTAAGGACATGTTCAATATCTTTCTTGGTGTGATTAAGCCAGGACACTCTAGCGGTTCAGCTTGACTTGCCAGCCCAATCCTGCCATGAGTCTTCATCTCCATATTCAATGAGCTGATTGCCATTTGTTCCATACCTTATCCATATCATTTCTCCCCCCCTCCCCCCCCTCCCTTCCAAAGCTTCATGTAAGACACATGTAATCAACAGCCAATAGTCTTGCACACACTTAGTGCTGGCGTCAAGATATATCCAGGGTGCTGGCCACGAGTCAATGAATGACACACTGACATCACAGTCAAAAGTCTGACTTGATAAAGTCTGACTCCTGAGACCCAAACCCACGGACCCACACTCCCAGTGTGCGACTGAAGAGGTGCCACACGGTCAAGTGTAGTTTTGTCAGGTTCAAGTAAGTTTTGAGCCCAATCTGTCTGGTTACTCAAAGAACTTGGGGCTTCCTGGAGATGTCCAAGCAAACATTTATCTTTCATCTAATTCTACAGAAAACACCAGGTTATTTGGTCGTTACTGTTGAAGAGATTTTTGCTGTGTATAAACGGCTCACATCACAACATTGTCCATGCCTCACCTTATTGCTGTGAAAATTACAAGACCACTTTTCAACCCTGGAGGTGGTGAAAGACGCTATGTAAATTTGTTAAGTTCCAACATCAGATTTCTCACCAAGACCTCAAAGCCACTCCCATTTAACGAAACAGTCCATATTGTACTTGGAGAGTTCACATTACAGAAGAGATCAGCTATGATCATATTGAATGGCGGTGCTGGCTCGAAGGGCCGAATGGCCTACTCCTGCACCTATTTTTCTATGTTTCTATGTTTCTAAGAGGAGGCGCTGAAGTTCTTAAAATGCAATGTGAATAAGTCCCCGGGACCTGATCAAATGTATTGAAGGACATTGTGAGAAGCTAGGGAATAAATTGAGCAGTTCTCGGTGGAGATATCTGTATCTTTGATAGCCAAGGGCAAGGTGTCGGAAGACTGGAGGGTGGCTAATTTTGTACCCAAGTTTAAGAGAGCTTGCAGGTAGCTGGATAGAAAAGGTTTGGAGGGATATGGGCCAGGCACAGGAAAGTCGGTCTTGCTAACTCTCGCTAACTCTGCATGGATGAGTTGGGTTGATAGACCTGTTTCCGTGTTGCTTCGCCCTATAACTATAACTCTCGTTTCGAGTCCAGTGATTATTGCTATGTCGTTTTGGGACGATTTATAATTACTTCCATCCATCTCTAGCTCAGAACACAGTTGTCGGTGTGCTTCTTAAAGTCTGCAATATTAAAGTCTCATCATCGAAGAAATTCTACTCTCTCAACAAAATGAAACCTGGTGAAAAGTACATTTTTTGGAATCGCTGATAACAGGGATCTAAAAGGGTTAAAGTCCTTGTGACTATCAAGGAAATTAAACTTGGATTTCTGAGACAGAGGACTCGGAGGCACCATTGCGAGCATTTGGCAAATTGTGTTGGTGGATTCCTTCCTTCCGTGGAACTATTCTGATAACATCACTCGGACAAGTGATGTTATCAGTGGGCCAACAGAAAGAACTATAATCACTTTCTGAACAGTGAGATTAGGTACCAAGCGTGCTGAAAACACAGAAGGCTCGTCCCAGTAACTTTAGGAAATTAGATGTCTCCTGACCCAAAGATCCACACGTTGGTGTATCACAGCTGGCCTTTTTAGTTTAGTTTAGAGATACAGCGCGGAAACAGGCCCATCGGCCCACCGAGTCCACACTGAACAGATATCCCCACACACTAACACTTTCCTACACACATTAGGGACAATTTACAATTTTACCAAGCCAATTAGCCTACAAACTTTGGAGTGTGGGAGGAAACTGGAGCGCCAGGAAATAAACCCACGCAGGTCACAAGCAGAAGGTACAAACTCCGTACAGACAGCACCCATAGTTAGGATCGAACCTGGTTCTCTGGTGCTTTGTGTCCTTTTATGTAAACCAGCAGTTCACAAAATCTTGGTCGACAACATCTTTCAATGTTCAAAATTTCACCGTTTGTATTTCTTCGTTATCACCTCGCCCCCAACCAACAATGGACCATTGTGGGCTCTGCCTTTCCCGAGTCATCGATGCAAGCTCTGCTTTGTTCTGTACCTTCCGATACCTATGGTGTCCCCCTCCCGGACTCACAATCTGGTGAAGGGTCTCGACGCAAAACGTCACCTCTTCCTTTTCGCCAGAGATGCTGCCTGACCCGCTGAGTTACTCCAGCAATTTGTGTCTATATTTCAATGTTAATTAGCTTGAAGTATGTGAGGAGTTCACTGCATGCAAATAGCTGATCAACTCTTCATATTTACTGACCTATGTAAACCTCAACAGGCTCCAAAATCCAATGGTTGGGGATAAGGTGTTATCAGCAAATGGGGCAAACTGCTGGACCATTCAGAATAGTGAGGTTTACCCTCATCTTCTAATATTATTTGACTACAAATAAAACACTCCTTGAAATTCCAGTTCAAGCTGCAGTAAAGCGTCTTCGTCTTTCAGTTCTTGCACAACTGGGTTGCTTTCTTGAGTCGGGCTGTTAAGTCAAAGCAATTCACTGCTTAGGATGGAATTAATGGAATCTGTGATCCAAGTAAAGCACTGACACTGAGAAAGCGTCTCAGAGGATTGGAAATAACAGCAAGGGCAATGACGGAGTGAAGTCAGCAGCTCGGGCGGTGGGGTCTGAGTGCGGGGGAGGGGCAGCAGATCGCTCAGCTGAAAAATGTTCCGGTCTCAGGATGCCCGCTGCATTCTGATGTGTTCACTTGTGGAATAAGGGCACGGAGCATTTGACAAAACCCTAAAACCGAACGGGAAAAGCGGGGAAATCTCCGTAAGATTCAGTACACGTCTCGTGTGATATTTCCTCCAGATGCCATGGAGCTCCTTTTGTGGCTTGAAATGAGGAGGGGTGGGGATTAGTTGCGACGAGGGAAGAGTTAATGAAGGCTCGTGAGTAACCTTGACCGCAAAATGATCGGAGTTGCACAGAAGACACGTGCAGCTCAGAACTGAAGGGAAATTGAACACAGCACAAAAAAAAAATAAGCCTTCGCACAAAATAAAAGAGAATTTTCTGGACGTGATTGGAAAAGCAAACTAAAATATCACAAAAGGGAAACAGCTGTGAACCTACAGAAACCATTTCCAGGTAAACGTGGTGACCGTTTCATCTCAAGGTTACTGCTCCCCCGTCCTCTTACAGACTGCGGATGCTTTTGGTTTCAACACTAACAACTGTTCACCTTTTACACAGCCTGTCCGTGTGGTTCTGAGGACAGTGCTCCAGCTTCTGCCTCTGCAGATTCAATTCCTGCACGGACACAATAGTCTGTTGGTGTTCAGTGGGATACTGATGGAGGGCTACACTGCTGGAGGCAACGATGGGGGGGGGGGGGGGGCGAGATGGGATATGCCAACAGCATGTGGTTAAGTTAACAGACCAGCACCCAGAGTTCAGGACCATTAACCCAGAGATACGCATTTTATATTTATTTGCCATCACACCCTCAGCAGTGAGAATTTTAAGTCAAATAATTCAATTCAAGTTAGGATTGATAACAGCTACTATAAAACGATCAGACTGTTATAATCAGATGTGTCTGCCCATTCCCTCCACAGATGCTGCCTGACCCATTGAGTTCCTCCAGCACATTGTGTTTTGATATAATCCGAATCTAATTCATTCAGATTTCACGCCTACTTGGATCACTGCTTCCCCTCTTCCTTTAGTTCCACCCCCCCCCCCTCTACATTCAGTCTGAAGGGTTCCAGCCCAAAGCGTCACCCATCCTTTTTCTCCAGAGATGCTGCCTGACTGGCTGAGTTACTCCAGCACTTTGTGTCTATCATCTGATTCACTCATGCCCATTTCAGGAAAAAAGTCCTTACCCAAACTATTTACGACTTCAGTTACTTCCACCCACAAAGTGATTAACTTCTTTCTCAGTCCAGCACAATGGGGGAATAGACACTTTATGCCAGTAATGTCCCTTGAACAAGGAAAGGAAGCAACTGGAAATCCCATCCACTCTCTTGCAAATACTCCTCTGAAACCATTTACAGGAAATCTAGTGGAGAGACTATTGACTCCTTATTCAACATCAAAGAGCTGGCCAACATCATGTTGTTGTCTGTGGGAGCTTGCTCTGCTGAAACTGGTTGCTGCATTTCCCACGCTGCAATAGTGACTGTAGTTCATTGGCTGCAAAACACTAATTCTACATAAATTATGACAATGAAAAGAAAAGGATTGTGCAAAATACAAAACATTAGTGCACAAACACAATCATGTAACAAGTCTCTGGTAGTGTAAGATGTGGACTAAAGTTTTCTGTTGCTGAGGTAGGATTAGGGTTGTGCAGGTCAGTTCAACGTTGTGATGAATGTAGAAAAATAGCTGCTCCAAAACCCGGTGATGCGGGACTTCAGGCTATTGTACCTCATGCCTGACGGTAGCAGCAAAAAAAAAAGGGACATGGCCTGATGGTGGGATCCTTGATGATGGATGCTGGATGCTGCCTTTTTGAGGGCTGTGCCCATGATGGACGGTCTGAGTCCACCGCACTCTTCCACCTCTTACTTTCCTTTGCATTGGAACTGCCATAAGGTCATAAGTGACAGGAGTAGAATTAGGCCATTCAACCCATCAAGTCTACTCTGCCATGGCTGATCTATCTCTCCCTCCTAACCCCATTCACCTGCCTTCTCCCCATAACCTCTGACACCTGACTGCTATACCAGTCTGTGATGCAACCAGTCAGGATACGTTCAACAGTGCACCTGTTGAGGTTAGTTGGAGTATTTTAAGAATGTAGAAGCGCTGGCACACCTTCTTCATGCTTATTAGTGTTATCCTGACAATTGGACAATCACAGCGGTGTAAATCCTTGGTTACAGAAACATCTTAGAAGAGACCATATCCAGGACTTCAGTAAATTTAAAGTAAAATGTGCTTCAGTTACAAGAATCCTGCAACATCTACAGACCATGCTTTACAAAATTTGGATTATGATTTAACAATAATATTAATTTATGTGGCACCTATTACACAGTGGAGCTGCAAAGGGATATCACAGACACATTGTTGACATTGAGCCCGATAAGAATTGGAAAGTATTCTCCTGTGAAAAGTCATCACTTCCCTGTAGAATTACGAGCACTGCCCAGTGCCAGGAAATTCATAACTCGCAAGCAATATGGGACGTTTTAAGCTTCCCGAGAGGTGTAATGTTGAGGAACTTGCCCTCCTAATATATAGCCAGGATGTCTAGCACAAGGACAACAGGACCAAACATTCCAATGATGTGAATGGATACATGATTCAGGTATGCAATTAATATATTAATATGAATATTTTAATTAATGTAGTATATTTAAATGCTTTTAATTGTTTAATTATTCTTAATAGTTTTTTTAAATATTTTGATTAGAGACATTCACGAGTTTTTACAGTCAGCTAAACCAAAAGGACATTGCAGAACAAGTCAACATTGTTTCTTTCAGCTTTTCAGTGAGATGGGTTTGTTCTGGCCCTGACACAATTTGATGTTTACACATGAGAGACTGTGCGCTGTTCTAGACTTCGCTGATGAAAATTGGAACTTCTCATTGGAGATCCATGCAACGTAAACCAGGGTGGACTTAGCAGGTCCATTAAAGGTGGGTATGGGTGGCTCCCCCGGCAGGAAGTGCTGGGCCTTTAGGACATGCGAGTACAAGTTTAGTCATGGACATGAAAGGACAGTGTGCTGGTGTAACTCTTAGCGGGTCTAACAGCATCTCTGGAGAACATGGCTAGGTAACGTTTCGGGTCGGGACCCTGCTCCAGTCTGAAGAACAGTCCTGACATGAATCATCACCTATCCATGTTCACCAGAGATGCTGCCTGACTTGCTGAGTTACTCCAGCACTTTGTTACCTTTTGTGCAAACCAACATCTGCAGTTCCTTTTTGCTACATTTAGTCATGGACATGTTTGACATGACACCATTTTTGTTTTTATTTACAGAATGTGAGCATCACTTAAGACCACAATTTATTACCCACTTCTAATCACCCTTAAATATAATGGCTTACTCAATGCATTTCAAAGCACCTTTAACAATGAACCACATTATCGTGAGTCAGGACTTTCAGTTGACCATCGGTCTCCTTCACTGACGAATGTTAAGGAACCGCATGGGATTTGACGACTAACTGGTAGATTTCCAGTCACCAATGCTGATGTCAACGTTTTTAAATTCTGGATTTATTTAGCGAAGTGAATTTATTCCCTAATGCCAGATATGATTTGAACTTAAGATTCTGGATCTGAATACCAGTAACATAATAACCAGACTACTATATACTCTTTGAAGATTGAGGGGAAAGGAAATGAAATCAATCATTTTGAGTTCTATTGGCACCAAAATAGTTTTGCAACATAGCTGTTTTTGAGATTGGTTGCAGCAGTGATTTGTGGGCATTAGGACAAAGGAACACTCAAACTACCCACCAACCACCAACCCTCAGCTCCATGATAAACCCAATTCCCCATTGAAAACCCCACATCCCTCACCTGTCCTTACAACCATATGTTGCACATAATATAGCAAGTATCCTTCAAGGTCATTTGCTAAATTGTCAAAATAGCACAAACAACCTGGAACAACTCTACCCATTTAAATGAGTTGTTTTAAACCTCAAATGCAAGGCAATCACATTATTAAAACAGAATAAGAAACACTGCAGCAATTATCTCCACATTTTCATCGCAAGTTCAAGAGAGGGAGCTTGGGGCAGAATCTTACAATTCAACCATTATTGGTTTTATATAATGGATATGATTATGGTTTTAATTACCCAGACGTTATTTCAGTCACTTACAAGATTAGTTGCAATTAATGAATGTGTTCCTTAAACACTTCAAGAAGTCTGTTAACTGCTGAACACTGAACAGAGTCAAGAGTCAAGTGTTTTATTGTCATATATCCCAGAAAGAACACTGAAATGTCCCAAACAGAATAAAGAGACTTGAATTTAGGTAGCACCTCATGACCTCAGCGGTGTATAGTCAATGAAGTATACTGCTGTGTAACATCGGGTATGTGGCAAACAATTTGTGTATAGTATGCCTCCATAAGCACATCAGATCTTCAGAAAGGCCCCGACCCGAAACATCACCTATTCCTTTTCTCCAGAGATGCTGCCTGACCCGCTGACTTACTCCAGCATTTTATGTCTATCTTCAGAACAAAGAGAGCATTTGTCATGTGAAGCCATGTAATTTTGTTTAGGTTGAATAGAGCACTCCTGGGCTTATATCAGGAAGCCCTTTTTCTAGCTCGGGGGAGCTGAATTTGGGATCTCTCTCCGTAAACAAGATTGATGTCAGAGTGGATTGGAAATTTCTAATCTAAAATTGACCATACTTTGGTAAAGGGACTTCAACCTGGTACATTAACTGTTTTCTCCTCCATACATGCTGCCTTGCTTGCTGATAATTCCAGTATTACCTATTTTTATTCCTAATTTCCATAATTCTGCAGGGTTTTTTCTTTGACAGTATATCTGCAAGATAAGGTTGCCATTGGTTACAGAACCAAGGCACCAATAAATGGAAGAACAGCTTGTTTGGCTGACTGGCCTCCTATACCTGTACTGAAGAAGAGTCCTGACCCAAAACATGACCTTTTCGTGTTTGCCGGAGATGCTGCCTGACCCGATGAGTTACTCCAGCTCTTTGTCTCTTTTTTCTAACTAGCATCAACAGTTCTTCATTTCTCTACTTTAAGTTGTCTGTCAGAATATATTTCTGGTTCAAATCAGACTAATTTTACTCAGTTTGTGAATTTACTAAGTTAGCAAATAATATTATTATGGTTAAAATATAATTAAAACAATGGTTAACTAATACCCAACTTCAACATAAGAGTGTAGGAAGGAACTGCAGATGCTGGTTTAAACTGAAGATAGACACAAAAAGTTGGAGTAACTCAGCGGGACAGACAGCATCTCTGGAGAGAAGGAATGGGTGACGTTTTGGGTCGAGACCCTACTTCAGACATAAGAGTGTTAAGCGTTCACATCATGCTCGATTGGCCTTCTCTGGTTTCGCTCCCCTTGGGTGCCACTGCCAAAGTGGTTGAGTGGCTATTGTAAATATGCACAACATTTTCAACTGGGCACTCGCTCTCAGAGAGCCTCATCCACAGTTGAATACACAATGGATAGCTATTTATCAATATTTATTAATGACACAAAATTTGGCAATTAGTAATTCATGTTGATAAATGTAAAATTATGCATAGACATAGTGGTTGGGCAAAATGGCAATAGATGCATTTTTTTTTTATACAGGCCACTGTGTGATTATATATTTGTAAAAGATGTAAACGGTGGAGTCCAAAAATAAGTTACGGTTTTACTAGAATATCATAGAGTCACACAGCACAGAAACAGATCCTGCAGCCCATCAAATCCATGTTGACCATCAAGCACCCAGTTACACCAATCCCATTTAATTCTCCTCACAATCTACCACTCAGCTACATTCTGGGGCAATGTGTAGTGGCTGATCAATCTACCACTTGCATGCCTTTGAGTTGTGGAAGAAAACTGGAGCACAGAGAGAAAACCGATGTGAGCGAACATGCAAACTCCACATGGGCAGCATTGGCGGTCAGGAGTGAACCTAGTCTTGGGGCACAAATGTAACAGCTCTACTAGCTGCACCAAAGTACCATCCCAAGAGCAGTCAGAACTAGATACACCAAAAAGAAAACAAATGAAATGATAGCTTTTACAATTAGGTTGGTAGAATAAAAAGGGTGAAAGTTTTACCAAACTGCACAAACCCCTCATTGGATCATACTTGGAGTGGTGGGCATTGCTCTGATTGTTACACCTTGGAAAGAAAATTACTGCCCTTGGAAGAATTGGAATGGATTCCTATAATGATACCTTGGCTCCAAGGTTCAGACTGTGACAAAATATTATGTAAACCAGGGGTGAATTCTCTATCAAAGATAAATCGATAAGTTGTTATTTTGGAGGTCAAAGAGGCAACCTTGAAATCAGATGAAGTCCAGAAACATTGGACACCAGACGAGCACTGAGAGAGTAGAACTTTCTAACGGTGTAGAAATTGCTAAAACAGAGTAATAATATTAAATCCAGCAATTTGCTAACTCAAACGGATGGATATAATTTAATAATGATAACCTACTGTGTTCCTATATTGCAGCCATCCTTCTGAAGTATCCATTGAATGCCGAGAGCAATTCCTTCACCTCTTCCATCCCTGCTTCTCTCCCTTCCTTCCCTCTGAGTAACCTTCAATATTTTCTGTGTAACTTTATGCAGCCCTCAACCACCCTCCTGCATCCTCCCCCAGCTTTACAACTCATCTTCTCTGTAATCTCCTCCATCCCTTCCCCTCTCAGTAACCTCCAACCCACCCTCTGTGTAAGTTCAACCCACCCTCTCTCTGTTACTTGCATTTCCTGTACCCTACTGCCACTGTTACCTCCACCTTCAGCATTCTTTAACCTCCTCAGTCCCCTCACTCCAGACCTACAACCTTCCAGGATCTAGGTGCTCTCCCAATTCTGGCCTCTGCAATATTGAGAACCCCGCATTCAGCTACCAAGACATTTCCTTCAGAAAACCTCATTCTCCTTTAAGATATTCCGTAAAATGCACTTCAGTGATCAGGTGAAAACTATTAGCTAGTGTTCTGGATCATTAATCCAGAGACAAATTCGAATCATAAATGCATCAAAGGAATTTAATACAATAAATCAAATAAATCTTGAATTTAGAAGACCAGAAAACGGGCTTCTGGTCATTGGTGTTCTTCAGGAAAGAAAAACAATCGTTCTTGCCCGCTCTGACCTGTATTTGATTCGAAAACCATGAGAACATTGAAATCAATGGAAAAAAAATGCTTGAAACAGCAGCATCCGAGGTGAGCGAAACAGAGCTAAATGGTTCAGGTCACAGGTGGTTGACTTGAAACGTATTTCTCACTCCACAGACGCTGCTTGACCTGCTGAGTGTTTCCAACATTATCTGTTTTGTTTTATTTCACCAATATAGTGTAAAGAGTATAGCCTCCGATAATGTCGCGTGTTTTTTTTTTTTGCACGGTTCCTGTATTGTACATATTTTTGCTTTGAATAGAGTTTATTTTGATATATATTTAAAAATTCACCAATATAGTTACATCTTAGCCTCCTCCCCAGTTTGGGCAGATAATACCTGCTGACCCCACTAGAGACCTCTGCACCCTGTCGATGACTAAATATGCTTGAGAAAGACAATGATTGCTTTAACGTTTGTGCTTTAAATAGCACAGTAATTTTCTTTCTAAGGTGTCACGACGTTAGGTTTTGCCTCCTAAGTCGGCTGTAAAGTGCCTGGGGACACGTTACCAGCGTAGAGGTGCTCGGTGTGAAGGTTGTGGGTTAGTAAGGACATACAGTGACATTAGCGCCGTCTGCTGCGCTGTCAACTTCCAGTCCGCAGCCGTCACCTTGTTTTACTCGTTTTTTTTTATTGTTTACATCTGCGGCTTTGCTCAATGTCATCCTCCGTGCCAGTACATATTACTACAGCCCGAGTAAACCATGACGTGAGGCGCACCAGCGAGCCACAAAGCTTCTTCGCTGCAGGACGCCACGGGTCCTTACTCGCGCCCTGCCGCTGCCAATGGCAGGGACCCATCCAACCAAAGAACAGCTTATTTCACCAAAGTTATCTTGTACTTTGCACACATTTGTTTGGGGAATGGCAATGGACCGGTTTGGGGGGAGCGGGAGGAGATGAATTGGAGTTAGAAACATTGAAAATAGGTGCAGGAGTAGGCCATTCGGCCCTTCGAGCCTGCACCGCCATTCAATATGATCATGGCTGATCATCCAACTCAGTATCCTGTACCTGCTTTCTCTCCATACCCCCTGATCTCTTTAGCCACAAGGGCCACATCTAACTCCCTCTTAAATATAGCCAATGAACTGGCCTCAACTACCTTCTGTGGCAGAGAATTCCAGAGATTCACCACTCTCTGTGTTGATGACATTTAGCTCACGACCAGCACTAAGAAACCTAAATTGCATTCCCCCAGTTTCAGCACTCAACGCTGGTGCAAAGATGCATCGGAATCAGTCAGCCTGCCCATTCACCCCACAAATGCTGCCTGGCCCGCTGATTTCCTCCAGCACGTTGTGTTTTACTCGTGAGTGTTTTACTCAAGATTCCAGCATCTGCAGTTCCTTGTGTTTCAATTAATCTCTTTGTGTTACCCTCTGTGTAATCGAGAT
Source organism: Malacoraja senta (assembly GCA_038087875.1). NCBI lineage: Eukaryota > Metazoa > Chordata > Chondrichthyes > Rajiformes > Rajidae > Malacoraja > Malacoraja senta. The sequence goes on along the minus strand of CM075989.1, from coordinate 11,660,672 downwards.
CACTACAAGTCTAAAGACCCAGATTTCTTAATCTTCCCGGAGTGATTTGCTCGTCTGATCGTCCAAGAGTTATCCTACTTTGATCCTAATCATTCTCCGTTCCCTAGCACCAACCACCAGAAAGGCACCTAATCCACAGCAAATCGTCGCTATAGGCCATGCAATGTGCACAATTAAATTGCTTCTCCCACACCACGGGAGCTCTGCACCGTGGCAGAAGCACTCCCTACATTTTGTTGAAGTTACAATATAAAAACCATTGGGAGGATGGAGTGAGGACCAACAGTTTAACAGAGAAGTTCAAGCCCGCTTCCACTGATGTAATCGGGCTTCGCCGCGACCGGCGTCCCATTCATTCGGCGCAGATTGGCCGCTGAATAGCTCGGCGGTGCATCCACACACAGACAGTAACTCCGTTATCAAACATTCACGCCCGCGGATTGAACATAAAAGATGCAAAGTGTTTCATTCACACACACGGCCGCGTCCGTGCCGGTCCCCCGCACTGACCTGAATGGTGCAAGGATACTCGGAATCGTCCAGCAGCCTGACGGTGCAGTCGAACTCGCGGTCCAGGTTCCTGATGCTGCCGCTCCTCAGCCTGCTGAGCATCTTTCAGCTGTGCGAGGCGGCTGGGGAGCCGGAGAAAGGCAACCGATCCGCCCGGAGCCGGCTGTGTGTGTTTTGCTGGGCTTTCACCTCGGTCGCCAGCTGCTCGCTAACGCGCTGTGGCCGGGCTGCCCTCTCATCGCTGCCGCCAGCTGACGCGGCCCTTTAACACAAACTATCGGCCGCCACAAAAGTATCCGTCTGCCCCTGGGGGGCGGGGTCTGGAGCAGCCCCTGACGGGCAGCCCGCTGCTCCAATCAACGACACGCGTTGCCTGAGTGGCGTGGGTTCCACCCAATAGCCGCGGGGTCGAGATAGGCAGGGCTTAACGCCAACCAATAGGCGGGCAGAGACCGGCGGGCCCGGCAGAGGGAGCGTGTACACTGGAGAGGAAGGTCGTTGCAGGAATTGGAGGCAATCTTGTGCAGGACTCCGAGTTAAATGCTTCTTTTTTTTTGCAATGCAATAAATAATGTGATCTGCCAGGATTTTAACTCGGTATTTGCATCGAATTGTTTCGTATTTTTTGTCCGCTGGTTCTGCATTTCCCATTGTGCCTTCTGCCTTGTAAATGTCGTGTAATAATGGCTCCGACATCACCGGGTTTGATTTGTTCTCTCCGCGTGTCTGCAGCGCCTCTGCACAGCTCCTGGTTGCTGTTCTGCATAAATCTGCCTTTATTATCTGGCAGATCGGTTGGGGGGGATCGGTACAAGGTGGGATTCAGCCACAACGCTGGATCTGCTCCCATTCCCAGGAACAGTTTCAGCCCCGTTGGGAATGTTACGGTGAAGAGGTCGGTGGAGAGAGTCCGTAGCCGGAGAAAGCACAGGCAGGCAGCGAATCCAAGGAGACAAAAGGCTCCTCCAGTGCCAGCACCGCCACGGTGCATAAGAAATAGAAGGAGGTGCAGGCCATTCGGCTCCCCGTGATTGCTATTCAATAACTTTGTGGCCGATCCATCATATTAGCGCAAAAAATGACACAAAGTGCTGGAGTAATTCAACGGGTCAGGCAGGCAACATCCCTATAAAATGTGGATTGGTAACCTTTCTGGTCGGGACCCTTCTTCAGACTGATTGTTGCGGGGGGGGGGGGGGGAGAGTACTGGAAGATAGGAGGGGTAGGACAGAGCGTGGTAGGTAATAGATGACATATGAAGGGGCGGGGGTGGTGGTGATAGTCAGATAGAAACAGGTGACGGAGTAGGCCATTCGGCCCTTCGAACCAGCACCGCCATTCAATATGATAATGGCTGATCATCTAAAATCGGTACCCCATTCCTGCTTTTTCCTCATATCCCTTGATTCCTAGAACCCTAAGAGCTAAATCTAACTCCCTCTTGTAAACATGCAGTGAATTGGCCTCCACTGCCTTCAGTGGCAGAGAATTCCACAGATTCACAACTCTCTGGGTGAAAAAGTTATTCCTCATCTCAGTCGTAAATGGCCTTCCCCTTATTCTTAAACTGTAAATGGCCTTCCCCTTATTCTTAAACTGTGACCCCTGGTTCTGGACTCCTCCAACATCGGGAACATTTTTCCTGCATCTAGCCTGTCCAATCCTTTAGGAATTTTAAATGTTTGTACAAGATATCCTCTCATCCTTCTAAATTCCAGTGAATACAAGCCCAGTTGACCCATTCTTTCATCAAAGGTCATTCCTGCCATCCCTGGAATTAACCTGGTGAACCTACGCTGCACTCCCTCAATAGCAATAATGTCCTTCCTCAAATTAGGAGACCAAAATTACACAAAATACTCCAGGTGCGGTCTCACCAGGGCCCTGTACAACTGCAATAGGAACTCCTTGCTCCTAAACTAAAATCCTCTAGCAATGAAGGCCAACATGCCATTAGCTTTCTTCACTGCCTGCTGTATCTGCATGCTTACTTTCAGTGACTGATGCACAAGCACACCCAGCTCTCGTTGCAAATTCCCTTTTCCTAATCTGACACCATTCAGATAATAATCTGCCTTCTGTTTTTTGCCACCAAAGTGGATAACCTCACATTTATCCATATTATACTGCACCTGCCATGCATCTGCCCACTCACCCAACCTATCCAAGTCACCCTGCAGCCTCATAGCATCCTCCTCGCAGCTCACACTGCCACCCAGCGTTTTGTCATCTGCAAACTTGGAGATGTCACGTTTAATTCCCTCGTCTACATCGTTAATATATATTGTAAATAACTGGGGTCCCAGCACCGAACCTTGTGATACCCCACTGGTCACTGCCTGCCAATCTGAAAAAGACCCGTTAATTCCTACTCTTTGCTTCCTGTCTGCCAACCAGTTCTCTATCCATGTCAATACCCTACCCCCAATAGCATGTGCTCTAATTTTGTGCACTGATCTCTTGTGTGGGACCTTGTCAAAGGCTTTTTGAAAGTCCAGATACACCACGTCCACTGGCTTTCCCTTATCCATTCTACTTATTACATCCTCAAAAAATTCCAGATAGTTGGACAAAGACCAGAGATTAAAAAACAGGCGAGACAAAAGGAGGAAATAGTTATGCATTGTGAACCCAGAAGAAGGAATGTAGGTGGAGGGGGAGAGGAGAGATCTGGAGGTCTAGGTGGGGCCGAGGGGAGGGTGTGGGGGAGAAATGGTTTTGTAGGGGTTACTTGAAATTAGAGAATTCAATGTTCATACCGCTGGGTTACAAGCTACTCAAGCAGAATATGAGGTGCTGTTCCTCCAGTTTGCAGGTGGCCTTACTCTGGCAATGGAGGAGGCCCAGGACAGAAAGGTTTGCATGGGAATGGGAAGGGGTGTTAAAATGGTTAGCAACATCACCTGAGCACTACTGTTCCTCAGTAACCCCATCTCTGCTGATTCCCTTATTACCCAAAACTCTTAATCACTGTTTTAAAGTAGTCAGCAACTGAATCTCCACAGCCCTGTTGGGGAGAGAATTCCAAGATTCACTACCCTCTGCTGAAGAAATTTATTCTCAGTCCTGAATGTTCAGACTATGGCACTGGTTTGGAATTCTCCAGTCAGGGGAAACTGTCAAACCGTCAGGCCTTTGTAAAATATTTCAACAAGACCACCCCTTAATCTATTGGAGTACAGATCTAAATTAAATAACATTATTTTAAAAATGCTAGAAATTTGAAATATTTTTTTAAATGTTGGAAACACTCAACAGGGATAGAGAGAAACAGTCTACATTTGAGGTTGGAGGCCCTGTATCAGGATGGTCAAGTATAGACCCAATCTACAAAATGGCTCAAAGTGCTGGAGAAACTCAGCAGGTCAGGCAACATTGCTGAAGAACAGGGATACAGGGATAGGTAACATCTCAGGTCAGGACCCTTCTTCAATCTATTTAATCTCTCCGAGTAAACCCCTGGAATCCTCCTCACAGCTTGCTGTCCCTCCACCTGTTGTATCATCCAAATTTATGGCTACATTGTGTTTGGTTCCTTCCTCGTCAGTGTATCAAAGAGATGCAGCCCCAGTATTGATCCCTGTGCTACCTCACTGGTCATAGATTGGCAACCTGACAAGGACCCCCTGTAACTCTATTCACTGTTTGCTGCGTTATTAAATCCTCTATCAATTCAACATTCTACCCTTCTCTCTCACCCCCCACACACACACCATGAGTTCTTACCTCACAAATAAACCTATTGTCAGGATTGTTAGACATCTTTTGAATTTCTAAGTACACAGGGTCATAGAGTCATGCAGCACAGAACAGGGACATTCGGGTTACTAATTACTTTACCCAGATGAGCTGGTCCCATTTGCCTGTATTACACCCATATTTGTATAAACCATTCCTATGCATGTTCCTAACCAACACTATAATTGTACCCACCTCCCCTACTTCCTCTGGCAGCACGTTCCACATTTCTACTACATACGTATCATGTGTGAAAAGTTGCCCCTCAGGTCCTCTTTAATCTTTCTACTCTCACGTTAAATCGATGCTCTCTAAATTTAGATTCTCCTGCCCTGGGAAAAAGACTGTGACCATTCAATTTATCTCTGACCCTCATGATTTTATGTACAGCTGCAGGATCACCCCTCAGTCTCCTAGTTTCAGAGGAAAAAGTCTTATCTAGTCTCTCCTTATAACTCAAGCCCTCCAGTCCCGCAATATTCTTGGCAATTTTTTTTGCACCCTTCCCAGCTTCATGACAACCTTCCTATAGCTAAGTGATCAGACTTCATTCATCATCGTTGAAAACATTAGCGACAGTGGTGCTGGTTTCCGACGGGAACGATAACGGACGCACCACACATCTCCGCCCTCCAGTTCCTGCGGACTTCCGCCGCTGGAAGTATAGGATTATGGTGTGTGTGCTTTATCATCATTCCTTACAATGCTATGTACGACAGTGATTGCAACTTCTACTGAAGTGTGGATGGCCCTTGGCTCGCTAGAAGCTCATCCGCCCTTTGACATTCAGGACTGAGAATAAATTTCTTCAGTGATCAGTACTGCACACAATACTGCAAGTGTGGTATCACCAATGTCCTGTACAGTTGTAACATGACATTCCAACTCTTGTATTCAATGTCCTGACTTATATAGGCAGTCATGGCAAATGTCTTCTTCACCACCCTATCTAACTTTCAGGAAACAATGTACTTGTACCCTTAGATCTTTCTGCTCCTCAACACTTCCCAGGGCCCAGTCAATTAATAGTTTAATTTACCAAAATGCAGCTCTTTGCACTTGTCAGAGTTAAGTTCTATCTCCCAATCCTTGGCCCACTTTCCCAGTTGGTCTAGATCCTTGTGTAGTCTTGGATAAACTTCCTCACTGTCCACTATACCTCGTGTATTGGTCTCAGCTGCAAACTTGCTAACTACATTCTCATCCAGTTTGTTAATGTAGGTGACGAACAACACTGCACCCAGCACCAATCCCTGCTGCAACACATCACTGGTGACATGCCTCTGATCTGAAACAGAAATCTCCACTACTACCCTTGGACTCCTCCCGCCAAGACAATTTTGCATCCAGATATTATATATTTTAGTCTCCCTCCATCACTTTAGCTGATACTTGTTTGATAAATCTTTCAGACATGATTACCTTTCACAAAGCCATGACTCTGCATGACCAGGCTACAACTTTCCCAATGCCGGTCCCGACTATTACCTCCTTAATATTTGATTTGAATATTTTTCAATAATAGCCTTTATTCTAATCAAACTATAGCTATCTATTTCTTGCACCCCCTCCTTCTCCATCTTTTTTGAATGTGTTTCAAGATTGGCAGCTTTTGAAATCCTCCAGGACTTCTCCAGAATCCCGGGTTTTTTGAAAGATTGCAAATGGTGCATTAATTATCTCCATCGACAATTAATTTTGGTTATTTTTATGCAAAGTATTAGGTCCAGATTTCAGCACTATTGGTTTGCCTGATACTAATTATCTGCTAAAGATTGACACAAATCCATGGTCCGGTTCAAATCTCTTTCAAACATGTAGAAACAAGGAACCGCAGATGCTGGTTTATACCAAAGTTAGACACAAACTGCTGGAGTAACTCAGTGTGTCAGGCAGCAACTCTGAAGAAAATGAATAAGTGACATTTCAGGTTGGGAAGGATGAGGCTACTCCAGCATTTTGCATCTAGCTTTAGTATAAACCAGCATCTGCAGTTCATTTTAATTACTAATTTATATTCTTGTCTGTATTTTTTAGCATTGTCAAGGATTTCAAATTACTTGTGACCATTAGATTCTCACAAAATATCTGTTAACTGCTTCCTATTCCATGTTCTCTGTAACAATTTGCTAGCCTCATTTTCTAAGAAGTCTTTGACCTCTCCCTCTTCCTGTTTATTTATGTACTTAAAAGTGTTCTTGTGTGATTTTTTTTTACTATTTCTCACCAGTTACTCTGCGTTTCTCATTAGTTTTGATTCCAGTCCTTCTTTGTTGGCTCTGAAATTATTCCACTATTCGGATCTACTGATAATTTTTGCCACATTGTGTTTGCTTTTCAGTTTAACACTCTCCTTAATCTCCTTGGTTAGTTATGATTGGTTCCTCCCCTTACATTCTCTCCTCCTCGATGGGATATAATTTTGCTGGGAATTATGAATTATCTTCGTAAACAGCTGGCACTGCTTATCCATGAATACCTGCTTATCTACTTGCCCAGTCCACTTCTACCCTCATGCCTTTGTAATTCCCCTTGTTTAACTTGCACAAGGCTGTTTCAGATTCATGTTTTTTACTCTCTAGCCAAATGTAAATTATATCATAATGCATTCACTGCTTCCAAAGGGATCTTTTACTTTGAAATCATTTATTAAACCTGTCTCTTTAGACATTACTGGATCTAAGATAGGCTGTTCCTTGGTTGGCTCCATAACACTTTACTTCAAGATACTATCCTGACTGCACTCCATGAATTCATTCATGTGGCTACCATTTCCAATACGATTAACCCACTCTACATGAAGATTAAAGTTACCCGTGATTAATACATTACTACCTCTACATGGCGTCCTGAATGGGAATCCTTTCTGACAGATTTATTAGCATACTTTGAAGAAAGCATTAGCTGGAGTGGGTTCAGTAGTAAGTGGCACAGATAGTCAAGCTACTGCTTCACAGCCCCACTGGCACAGGTTAAATTCTGACTTTAGTTGCTGTCTGTGTGGAGTTTGCACGTTTTCCTTGTGACAACAGGCTTTCCTCCGGGTGCTCGGGTATCCTCCACATCCACCAGTTGCTGCTAGTGTGTGGTGGATTTAGAATCTGAGGAAAGTTAATAGGAATGTGGAGAAAAATAAAATAAATGTGTGTGTGATTAGAGTGAAGATCAGCGCTTGATGGTCAGTGTGGATGGCTGCACTGAAGGACCAGTTTCTGTACTGTATCACGCTACAGTTCTAGCTCTCTGCTATTTATGTTCTTTTTTGAATATTATGTCTATTTTATATCTACCTTTCAGGCAATATGCATGGCTCCTACCAATGTTTTCATTCCCTTGCTATTTTTACTTCCAACCAAATAGACTCTACATGCTCTAACCTGGATGAAGCAATATTTGGAATTAACCAAAAATAAAACCAACTTAATGACTTTAAAATAACAACATTAAACAAAATACAAATAATTTAAAAGATGTTGCTTTGTGCCCCTTTCTACTGCCCAGGACTCTCTGCTGGGTCCTTTACCTGATCTAACCTGGTACTGGGTCATACTGTCATATTTTCCCATTTTAGCGGTTTGAGAAACGACTACTGGAGTTTCAACCAAAACTTTATTCGAAAGTAAGTTGCAGTACACAGGTTTGTCAAACACGTCTGACCACATCGGTGGTCAGCACTCAACTAACTCGCGCCAAGGGAAAACCGCGCGAAAACAACGGCCCCTCCCGGATCACGTGACCGCGACTTCCGAACGCCGGGTTCGATATCTGCGTGCGCTAGGTGGCGCCGCTACATGGCCCCCCCCAGAATCCGCGGTACGGAAACGTGCGGGTAAACGGACGGTGCGACCGGAACGTGTAGTCCGAAGTCGCAGGGCGAGTGTAACATTTGGGACTGGCACAACAGGACCGGAGGGACGCGAAAACCGCAACCGAGGGACGGGCGTAACAAAGGGGACCAGAGAAACGCGACCGGAGGGAACAGGTGTAGAGGGTGTCAAAACGGCAGGTGGACGTCCTCTATGCCGTGGGGTAGCAACTGTCACTGGGCTATCCTCGTCGACATGTGCAGGCTTGAGGCGGCCTACAGAAACAAACTCCTCTCTGCCGCCCATGTCCAAAGTGAATGTTGAAACCCCCGCATTGAGCACCTTGTACGGACCCTCATACACCCGCTGTAACGGCGAGCGATGAGCGTCTCTACGGAGAAAAACATAAGCGCATTCCCATAACACAGAAGGCACATGAACCGAAGACGAACCGTGCCGGGAAGTTGGAACTGGGACCAAAGCGCGCGCCCGCTCGTTAAGGTCCTCCAACACCTGCGAGGTGGCATTCTCCTGATCCCTGGGGGGCAGGCAAGAAATCCCCGGGAACCCGCAAAACCTAGCCATAAACTAACTCGGCCGAGGAGGCTTTGAGGTCTTCCTTGGGCGTTGTCCTGATGCCCAGGAGGACCCAAGGTAACTGGTCGACCCAATCAGGGCCGGTGAGTCGTGCCTTTAACGCCGACTTAAGATGTCTGTGGAATCGCTCGACCAGCCCGTTAGACTCAGGGTGGTAAGCAGTAGTTTGATGTAACTTGGCGCCGTACATCTGCGCCATACTGCCCCATAGGGAAGATGTGAACTGGGCCCCGCGGTCCGTCGTTATATCTGAGGGGACCCCGAAACAGGCGACCCAATTTGAGACAATGGCCCTCACGCATGCCTCGGCGGAGGTATCCGCTAACGGGATGGCCTCTGCCCACCTGGTAAACCTGTCCACGATAGTCAGTAAGTGGGTAGCCCCGCGCGAACAAGGTAAGGGACCTACCAGGTCTACATGGATGTGCAGGAACCGGCCGTCCGGGACATCGAAATCCTGGACCGGCGGGTGTACATGTCTCTGCACTTTGGAGGTCTGGCATGGGATACAGGAACGAGCCCATGCAGCGACTTGCTTCCTCAAGCCGTGCCAGACGAACTTCGCAGCGACTAGGGCAGAGGTAGCGCGAATTGACAGGTGTGCTAAACTATGGATGGTGTCGAAGATCCGGCGTCGCCAAGCGACCGGGACAATTGGTCGGGCTTTACCGGTGGAAACATCACAAAGGACTCGCGCGCCGGAGGCGCCACAAGGCACTTCAACCAGTTTCAGTCCAGATTCAGTGTTGTGGTAAATCCCCATACCGGTGTCTGCCCGTTGGGCAGCGGCCAACTCCTGGTAATCGATACCCAGACTGAGCGCGGAGACCTCGGGCAGCGCTGGACGAGATAATGCGTCGGCCACGACATTCAGCTTTCCTGCCACATGTCGAATGTCAGACGTGAATTCCGAAATGTAGGCAAGGTGCCGTTGCTGTCTAGCGGACCACGGATCGGAAACCTTGGTCAAAGCGAACGTTAGTGGCTTGTGATCGGTGAACGCAGTGAAAGCTCGCCCTTCTAGGAAATAGCGGTAATGGCGGATTGCTAGGTAAAGCGCAGTATTTAATTTCCGGGGCGCGCAGTTGCCTGCTGAAAAACGGCAGCTGCACCCAGCGACTGCCTACCCGCAGCTCAAGGACGGCCCCCACCGCGACATCGGAGGCGTCTACGGTTAGTGCCGTTTGGGCCGAAGCCCTGGGGTGTACTAACATAGTGGCGTTGGCCAATGCCGTCTTGGCCCCTTCGAAAGCTTTCTGCGTCTCCTTAGACCAAACTAGGTCCTTGGGCTTACCGGCCAGGCATTGGAATAGTGGCCGCATGATGGCAGCTGCCGACGAGACGAAACGGTGATAGAAGTTAACCATCCCGATAAACTCCTGGAGACCCTTAATCGACAATGGCCTGGGGAATTGCTGAATGGCGTCAACTTTCTCGGGAAGGGGTTGCGCTCCCTGGGAAGTGATACTATGCCCCAAGAACGAGATAGAGCGCAGCCCGAACTGGAACTTCTCGGGATTGATTACCAACCCGTGTTCGTGCAGCCGTTCGAAAAGTAAGCGGAGGTGTTTGGTATGTTCTGCCTCCGAGCGGCTGGCTACCAGGATGTCATCCAGGTAGATGAAAATGAACAGCAAACCCCGGCCGACCTGATCCATTAACCTTTGGAACACCTGGGCTGCGTTCTTCAGGCCAAAAGGCATTCTGAGCCACTCGAAAAGGCCGAACGGGGTAATGGTGGCCGTCTTAGGGATGTCGTCAGGGTGGACCGGGATTTGGTTATACCCGCGGATGAGGTCGACCTTCGAGAAGACAGTCGCCCCTTCCAAATGGGCCGAGAAATCCTGAATGTTTGGGACAGGATACCGGTCGGCCGTGGTTATTGCGTTTAGACGTCGATAGTCGCCGCAAGGTCTCCAACCCCCGGACGCTTTAGGTACCATGTGTAACGGGGAAGCCCATGGGCTATCCGACCGCCGGACAATTCCCAGGTCCTCCATGAGCTGGAACTCGTCCCGCGTGATGCGCAGTTTATCGGGCGGGAGACGGCGCGCGCGGGCGTGCACTGGCGGACCCTTGGTGGGAATGTGATTGACTACGCCATGACGGGGTGCGGCCCCGTCGAACCAGGGCATGAGTAACCCGGGAAAATCGGCGAGCAGGGTTGTGAAAGGTTTCTGGATCTCAGCTACCTCAGATAGTTGCTGCGAGGGCGTTGACGGGTTGCGCGGTGTGTCAGGGCATGGTCCCGATGCAGGGATCATTCGACCACCCCGTACATCGACTAACAGGGAGAACGCGCGCAAGAAATCGGCGCCCAGAATCGATTGGGCGACGTCAGCAACGATGAACTTCCACCTGTACTGGTGGGAGTCGAAATTTAGTTTCGCGGTCCGCGTACCGTAGGTGCGAATATTGCTCCCGTTTACGGCCGAGAGGACAGGTCCCACCTTACCTGCACGGAGGTCCCGGGTGTTTGGAGGCAGGATACTGACATGGGCACCTGAATCTACCAGGAAACTTTGGACTACTGGAGTTTCAACCAAAACTTTATTCGAAAGTAAGTTGCAGTACACAGGTTTGTCAGCACTCAACTAACTCGCGCCAAGGGAAAACCGCGCGAAAACGGCCCCTCCGAAAACAACGTGACCGCGGCTTCCGAACGCCGGGTTCGATATCTGCGTGCGCTAGGTGGCGCCGCTACACCATGATATTAGAAGAGGTTTTTTGGCCCTTCACATTCACGCCATTTTCAGCAAGTAATTCTATCAGTCCTGTTCCCAGTCACTGAAGCTGTGCAGTAGCAGCACTGGCGGCAATGCTACACGGCATCTGTGAGCAGTGTTACATCTAAGCATAGGATAGGAAGGAATACTTTACTGTCATGTGACTAGTCAAGTCAAGTCAAGTCAAGTCACATTTATTTATATAGCACATTTAAAAAACAACTCTCGTTGGCCAAAGTGCTTTACATTTGTTATAAGAATAGCACAACAAAACAAACTACATACATATATACATGTAGCCCTCACTCAGAGGACGTCAGGAAAGGCTTGGGAGTATAGATAAGTCTTTAGTCTTGACTTAAAAGAGTCGATGGAGGGGGCGGTTCTGATGGGAAAGGGGATGCTGTTCCACAGTCTAGGGGCTGCAACCGCAAAGGCGCGGTCGCCCCTGAGCTTATGCCTAGACCATGGGATATTCAGCAACCCCAAGTCGGCCGATCTGAGGGGCCTGAAGGTGGAGTGGTGGGTGAGAAGACTTTTTATGTGGTGGGGGCAAGCCCATTGAGGGCTTTGTAGACATGGAGGAGGATCTTGAAGTTTATATGGAACCGCACAGGGAGCCAGTGGAGAGAGGCCAGGATCGGGGTGATGTGGTCCCTTTTTCGGGTGCCCGTCAGGAGCCTCGCTGTGGCGTTTTGGACCAGTTGCAGGCGGGACAGGGAAGATTGGCTGATGCCAGTGTAAAGGGAGTTGCAGTAATCTAGGCGGGAGGAGATGAATGTGTGGATGATCTTTTCCAGGTCATCAAACTGGAGGAATTGTTTTATTTTAGCTATCGTCTGAAGCTGAAAGAAGCTAGCTTTTACCACGGCATTGACTTGTTTGTCAAATTTCAGTGCTGAGTCAAATATCACGCCAAGGTTTTTGACGTGAGGTTTGAGTAGTGGGGTAAGGCTTCCAAGGCTGCCTGCTATCAATTTGATTGACTAGGCACAGTGTATACAAATAGCAGCCACCCACGGCGCTGACAAGGTTACAAAGCACACCGGCTCCCTCTTTTGTTCCCCTCCCACCCTTACAGTCCATCCCCGTCGGGCCCCCATTGTTCTTCCCTCACGGTGGTTCTCCACGCTCTCATCGACCGTCGACCCGCGAGGCATCGCCGCCGCCGCGAGGCTTCACCACCGCCTAGGCCCCATCATCGCGAGGCCTCACCGCTGTTGACGCCCCATTTCCCGCCTCCGTGGTGCTCTGCTCTATAATCTTTGGACCCTGGCCATGGGCCCCGCCGGCCGCTTCGCCGACCCGCGAGGCCCCGACCCAGGCTTCCACGCGGCGTGGTTCTGCTTCAACACTGGACTTCACGAGGAGCCCATGGAATGGCTGACAGAACTCGACCAGTAAATGTAGGACCTGTGTCCACACTGGAGCCCCGAAACCAGCTGGCACTTCTGTCGAGAGAATTACAGTGGTAGCTTTGCGTGAACCCTGGACATTTCCCAATCACAATCCCAGCCCAGTGCATCACTCCTTCAGTTCTTCATTGTACCTGTACCTCACCATCTACGCATATGACAAGAAGCTCGACTTGACTTGTCTTGCAGTGAGAGTCAGCTTCGACTCTTCTTCAAGTGTCAAGAGACCCAACTGCAAACGAATCGAGACAAAAGTTGCAGTCGTCCACGCAGGGGGATGTAAAAAAACACACTTCTGGGGACCTTTCATTGCTGACCCTGAGAAACTGGGCAAGCAGTTTGATAAGACAGGGCCCTTCAGAGGGAAGTTATAGCAGACAAATCTGCCAGTGTAGTAGCCGAGTCACGTTCCCCTGGGAGGGAGTGGCAGGTGTTCTTCCTGTTGGACGCTATGAACCAGATGGGCTGTCACACAAACTGACAGAGATGCGGCCACTTATGCTGAGACCAAGTTTTCATTTGCAATTCTGTTTTAATGCGAATTTAAACTCGCAAATCACCACATCAGAATTTTAACCCCGTTCGCTATATGTCTAGTCCAGGAACAGAACCACTATGTATAAGAAGGAACTGCAGATGCTGGTTTAAACCGAAGGTAGACACAAAAAGCTGGAGTAATTGAGCGGGACAGGCAGCGTCTCTGGAGAAAAGGAAAGGGTGACGTTTCGGGTCGAGACCCTTCTTAAAACTGGTTAGGGTCAGAACCACTATGCTGTAGGAAAACCGATATATATATATATATATATGAACATTTAAGAGGCATCAAATTAGTTCAAAGAATTTGATTGCATAGCATCTGCTGGTAAAAAAAATCACATTGCGAGTGCTTGCTTTAGTTCAAACAGAAAATGTTTCTGCTCAAAGGCATAATGTTTTGCTGTGAATCGATTTTGCTCAGATTTTACCTTTGAAAGAGTCAAACGTTCACTGAGAGGCAGCGATCAGTCGCTGCAATGAGAATTAAAGTGGGAAACGCTGCCCCCTCCTGGAGACAACAAACACTCCGTCCAATACGTCCTTGAAAGGGAACAAATCCAATGGGAAACTTTGCTCTGGAGTAAATATGAAATACTTTCTATTAACAGGTACTAAAGTTAATAATTGCAAGTAATGTTTTTTCAGAATATTGATGATGTTGAAACTTCTATTTGCAGAGGTGCGTATAAAACCAGGAAGAAATTGGTAGCCCATTCTGCAAGCCAGTATTTATGTAGAGATTTAGTTTAGAAACACAGCATAGAAACAAACAGGCCCTTCAAACCACCAAGTCCTAGCTCACCATCAATCACCTCTATGTTAGGCCACTTTCGTGGCACTTCCTACACATTAGTGATACTTTACAGAAGCTAATTAACCTACAAACCTGCACGTCTTTAACGTGTGGGAGGAAACCGGAGCATCCGGAGAAAACCCACGCGGCCGCAGGGAGAATGTACAAATTCCGCACAGACAGCACCCGTAATCAGGGCTGGTACTCCGGACCTGGGACTCTAGCACTGTGAGGCAGTAGCTCTACCGCTGCGCCATCGTGCCACTCTTATTTATTGTCCACCCCTAATTGTCCTTGACAGAGTGTGGTGTGCTGCCATGAATCACTGAGGTCCTTCTGCTGCGGGTTCTCGCTGCTGCTGGGGAGGGAGTTCCAGGATTTAGATTCAACATCGGTGAAAGAACAACGACGTATTTCCAGGTCAGGGTAATGCAGTGTTTGGAGGGAGCCTTTGGGTGGTGGTGTTCCACTGCACCGGTTGTCCCTTCTATTCCTGGCTCCAGGTCCGGGTTTGGAAGATCACTGTTGGAAGTGGACTGGAGGAGCAAAGGGATCCTGAGCCCAGAGACACGAGTTACTAAAACTACCTGCACATTTCAATATGGAGGTGGAATTATAAGGAGATCAATGGGGATTGTTATTCAGAGGAATAAATTCAAACCACAGTGAAACTAGTATAGAACTTTGGTTAGATCACACAATGTAACAGGTACATTTCTGGTCTCTATAATTGTAAGTCTTATCCAGTAAAATTCACTTTTACCAGTAGGATGTGGAGTAATGGCTTTGTGATTTGGGCTTACAGAATCCCCCTTGAAATCTCCAAGGCCTCAGTGAGCTTCGGAGCATTGAAGGGATATTGCATTGCACTTCCGGGAATCTCTGCAAGTCTAATCGATAAGAGTGTGGTGGTGTTAAAATTCTCCGCTGCCGCCACTGTTGGCTGTGGGCAGTCAGAATCACAAGGCACTCTCATTCTGATCTCCTTCACTCAAAGTGCCATCCAGTGGCCGCAAAGGAAAAAGTGGAAGAACAGGGGATTTGGTAGCAGGCAATTCTCAGAAACAGTGAAGGGGAGGGAAAGTCAAACAAAACCTCTCACAGCAGCGAATAGTGGAAACCGATCACTGCATAGGAAATTGATATTCAACAACATTGTGTTGAAACATTGGGCAATAGCACAGTATAATGTGCAAATCTCCATGCAAAAAAAAAGTATTTCTATATCAACTTTCATATCCTCTCAGCGTATCACAGTGTGTTACTGAGATCAAATGCGATATAATCTCTAAGTAACAGTGGATCAAGGATCACTGAAAATGTTCAACATGGAAACACTGGCCCAACCGGTAATGTCAGTGTTGACATTTTACCCGGTAACCTTAATTCATATGGCATTCTTTAATGCAGCAAGACTGTCCAAGTTGTTTCAAAAGAGATTTAGCAATAAGGGTAAATGTCAAAGTACAGAAGGACGGATTGGCTCCTTTGATCAAAAGCTTGGATGAAGAGGTGAGAACAAAGGAGAATGGTAATGCTCGTTGAGAGGGGGAAATGTAGGAGGGAATTTAAGAGATCAGAGAACTGGTAAAGGCCATTTAAGCCCTTTTCCTGTATTTTCATCTCTGCCCTTTCTCGCCATCTTAAAATTTCCCTCTCCAATGTTTCCCAATTATGATGAAGGGTCATTGACCTGAAATGTAATTCTGTTTTTTTCTCCATTGAAGCTGCCTGATGTGTTTGCAGCATTTTCTTTTATTGCAAAGCAGATAATAATAGCTACAAAACAAGAGTAACCAGATAACTGTGGTTTGTAAAATAGAGCAAGGGTTTGTTAGATTAGTTGAATAACCAACATTGTATGTAAATTGTAGGATGGACTAAAAATTGCGGCTGAGCTTTGGACAACAAGACAGATAAATCTGCAAATGATTAATATTTACATTGTTTGATTGTGCTATATGTATTCAGTTCTCGGGGGCTGAATTGCTTAAACTGGTTAGTAGGTTAATTAGTCTCTACAAATATTGCTCCTAGTGTGCAAGGAGTGGATGTGAAATAAGATAAAAACTAGTGTGAATGGGTGATCGATGGTCGGCATGGACCCGGTGGACCGAAGGGCCTGTTTCCATGCTGTTTTTTTCTAAACTAAATAAGTTAACTGAACTAAACTAAACTACATAAACAATTTGTATACTTTTCAAAGGAGTTCTGCCATATTAACAAAGCATGCTTGTGGAATATCTTATTTCTGTTTGAAAGAGAGGTCGAGATTAGTCAGTTAGTTTAGTTTATTGTCACATGTACTGAGGTACAGTGAAAAGCTTTTGTTACACGCAATCCAGTCAGTGGAAAGACAATACATGATTTTAATCGAACCATCTACAGTGTATACATACATGATAAGATTCCTGAGCAGGGATAATTCAGGTCATAGTGAGGACCTGACAGTGAAGATTCACAAGGATGTTACCAGGATGTGAGACTATTAGCTACAGGGAGAGGCTGGATGGGCTGGTGCGGTTTTCCCTGGTATCATTGTGCTGGTTTACCAAGGTACAGGACAGCAGACTGAGAGAGGCCTGCCCTGACATCGTAACCAAGTAAAGCTGAAGAATATTTATCCTGATTTCA
The DNA here is from genome assembly GCA_038087875.1 of Malacoraja senta. Taxonomy (NCBI): domain Eukaryota; kingdom Metazoa; phylum Chordata; class Chondrichthyes; order Rajiformes; family Rajidae; genus Malacoraja; species Malacoraja senta. Next base: position 11,643,916 of record CM075989.1, on the reverse strand, counting down.
GTTATCCATTATTCCATGACCAGATGGCCTCCTGAAACAAAGTCCTTTATTGACCAATGCTGCTCTGACAGCCAGAATATTTATCCAGATTTCTGTTCTCCATTATTCCTTGACCAGATGGCAAGGAATATTTAATCAGAAACGTCTTTGTTGACGGATTACTGTCCTTTTCCCATACTCTTCTAATCATTCTGTGGGTCACAGAAATAATTGCTTTTGCTGGGGCTCCCCTTTTCTGAAAGGGAAGGAGGAAGTCACTTGTTTCTTGCTTGAAGTGGCAAAATAACCTGGCTTTAACATGACAATAATTGCAAGTACTATTTTGGGACTGGCAGCCGCATTTCTGGAATGTAACTACAGCAGTATTTGGGTTTAGGTTTAGGTTTATTATTATCACCTGTACAGATGTACAATGAAAAGCTTTGTTTTGTATGCTATCAAATGAAATCTAGTAGTTTCTAGTATTAGAGACTTCGAGTTCCTTTATCTAGCTTGCTCTGAGTGTGATCATTTGGCATAACTATTGTATATGCATGGCCATTACACTTATGTATTATTGTATTGCATAGTGTAACAAGGTCTTATATTGTATTATGTCACAATATCATGAAATCATATATTATGTAATAATGTTGATAGTATGTATTAACGTACGATGTATGATAGGTGGTATATGGTATTATGCACTAACATTATGCTGTAACACATAACTTTTGTTATTATTGGATTTGTAAAGTTAATTAACAATTGTTATAAACTATAACAAGTGGGGATGGAGGGGTTTTGGGATTGGTGTGTGGGTAGGTGGGTCAATGAGAGCCTCTATGTATGTTATGTCTTGTGCTGTATTTCTATGTTGGACCCCCTCGAAAACGAGATGACTGTCCATCTCAAGGGGTTATCCATGAATAAACTTGTTCCAAATCAGATAATAATATACATAAAAACAATCAAACCAAACTCAAGTAGAGCAAAGGGAAAGATACAGAGAGCAAACTATAGTTCTCAGCATTAGAGTGCAAATGTCCCAGAGACAGTTCAATGTAAGCAGCGAGCTGGAGGAGAAGTGCATTCTGCCCTAGGTTATGGAAGGATTGTTCAAACCTGATAACCGGGGGGAAGAAGCTGTCCCTGAGTCTGGTGATGCATGCTTTCAAGCTTCTGTACCTTCTGCCCGATGGAAGCTGGGAAAGGAAGGAATGATTGGAATGGGAAAGGTCTTTGATTATGAACAAGCAAATATGAGAGGAGATGGGCAGTGCTATTGAAGGAAGCTAGAGTTACACACAACCACAGGTCCACCAATTGTCCAAGAGCCAGTTTCAGTTGCTAGGTCATGACAGGGGGAATGGAAGAGGCTTGTCGATATGCCAAAAGTCCCAGTGGCCTCTGAATCGATCGATTGTCTTTTAGACAGATAGATATTTATAAATCTCTCTGATTAAATAGGTGGGGCTAGCTCTGTGATATCATGTGCAGAAAGTAGTGATTGTGTAAATCAAGCAACCTTGCCGTGCTTGAGTTGATAGGGATGTAAAGGTTGGAATTGTGTTATGAGCCCCGTAATTTTCTCTGAATCAACCTTTGCAACATTACCTAAAAACCAAACATAATCTTAAATTGTTTTAATTTCTGCAATTTTGTGATTTATATGGCGAATAAGAAATAACTATTTGGTTGGTGTTAAGAATTGGAGATGGTTCAATACCGGGTTTACATTTAATAATAATAATAATATGTTTTATTGTCATTGCACAGAGGTAATTTTACATTGTAAGTACTACTTTGGGAGTGGCAGCCGCATTTCTGGAATGTAACCTTTACATCCCTATCAACTCAAGCACGGCAAGGTTGCTTGATTTACACAATCACTACTTTCTGCACATGGTACATTCCCAGCAACATTTCAAATGAGATCCAAGGTGAAGACTTTGGTGCAGATTCTGCTCCTCTCCATTTATCTTGAAGGAGACAATGAACATTCAACTCAAACCATTATTTCCACGTGGGGTGATGGTTGAACCAATCGACTGCTTCACTAGGCCACCTTGGAGGCCAAGCAGGAATCAGTCATCCCATCTAGACTGGAGTTTCAAGTTTCCTTCCCAAAAGCAGATGAGCCAAATATATTTTGGGATATTAAGATAGTTGAGGGATGTGGTATTAATGCAGGAAATGGGACTGAGGCAAAAGATCGGCCATGTTAGATTTGTGGTCACTTTCAAAGACTAACTTCACGTTTTTAGGTTTCTATAACCTGATTAAATTTTCAGGCAGCCCCATGGTGGAACTGAAACCAACGATCATTAGCTCACTCACACAAGCACCAAGTAGAGAGGTATTGCAGATGCTGTAATCTGCAGAAAAACAACACTGCTGGAGGAACTCAGCGCGTCAACCAAAATATGGAGTTAAGAGAAAGGAATAGTCAAAGTTATGCATCCAGATGCAGGGTCATGACCTGAAACATTGACAATTCCTATTATTCCACAGATACTGCTTATCTCACTGAGTTCCTTCTTCTGTTTTGTACACCTAGTACAGTGATGAAGATATATTTCTATTATCGATAGGCACAGGTGAAGTGCCGGAAGACGGGAGGGTGGCCAACATTGTATCTCTATTTAAGAAAGGCCATAAGGAAAAGTCTGGGATCTACAGACCGGTGAGCTAAACATTAGTGGTGAGTAAGTTACTGGAGGGGATTCTGTATCTCAGTACACATGACAATAATAAACCAATACCAAAACAGAAACTAGTGGAAATACTCAGCAGGTCTGACAGTAACTGTGGACAGAACAACAATTAACATTTCAGGTCTGGAATCATTTGTCAGAACTGGGAAATAAAGAATCCAAGTTCGTTTTTTTTAGCAGAAGAGAAAGTGGGAGAGGAATGGGTAGAACAAACAGAATGTCTCTGGTAGGATGAGACCAAATGATAATGTAGCATTTAATAGAGGGGGGGAGGGGGGAGAGAGAGAGAGAGAGAGAGAGAGAGAGAGAGAGAGAGAGAGAGAGAGAGAGAGAGAGAGAGAGAGAGAGAGAGAGAGAGAGAGAGAGAGAGAGAGAGAGAGAGAGAGAGAGAGAGAGAGAGAGAGAGAGAGAGAGAGAGAGAGAGAGAGAGGGGGGGGAGGGGGAGGGAGGGAGGGAGGGAGGGAGAGAGGGAGGGAGGGAGGGGGAGGGGAGAGGAAGAGGGAGAGGAGATATTTTGAGGAAATACACATTCCTCAGTGATGGAACAATTGAAAGCAGCAATACACAAGAGGACAACATTTGTCAAGCCCACATATGTGGGGAGATGGGGAATTGAAAACAGTGAAAATACAGCGACAAGGAAGGAGGAGACCATGGAAGGATATATGCACAAGGGAATATATTAACATTTATAGAAACATTTATTAACATTTATAGAAACATTGAAAAAAACATGGGGCGTTCCAAATAACATCATAGAGTTATATAGCAGGGAATAGGCCCTTTGTCCCAACTCATCCATGCCAACCAAGTTACTTAACTGAACCAGTCCCACTTGCCTGTATCTGGCCCATGGCCCAAATCTCCCTATCCATGTACCTGCCCGTGCCTTTTAAATGTTGTAGTTGTACCTGCCTTTACCACCTCTCATGGCAGCTTGCTTTATATATATTCATATATGCATATGTATATGCGTGTGAGAAAATTGCCCCTCAGGTCCTTTTTGAATATTTTTCATTTTACTTTACTCCTATGCCATCTAGTTTCTGACTCCATTACCCTAAGGAAGATATGCAGGTGAAAATGTTGATCCTCCTTCCTTCATCTGCCTCATAAAAATATACCAGAGAACAATAGGTGTGGACAATATACTAATATGTCATAAAAATGACACAAAGTGCTGGAGTAACTCAGCGGGTAAGGCAACATCTCTGGAGAACATGGATAGCTGATGCGTGTGTCTGAAGAACGGTCCAGACCCGAAATATCACCTATCCACATTTACCAGAGATGCTGCCTGACCTGCTGAGTTACTCCAGCACTGTCTTTTTGTAAACCAGCATTTGCAATTCCTTGTTCCTATTTTCATATATCATCCTGACATGTAATTCACTCACATTAAATATTATCCGTACAAAGAATGCACAAAATGGAATGAACACAATGGTCAGGGGATAGTGTTCTCCTGATCCCAGTTCCAGATTCGAGGTCATCCTTTGGTGCTGGTCCTTGCAGTGAGCAGTGCTAGACCTTTATGATCAGGTGCGCTCTGTATGTGGTGCATTGTTTTCTGTACCATCTGTGTATAAAATTAAAGGAAGCAACAGGGTATCTTTGATTGGATGTTAGGACTTTTCTCAGTGTTTCTTCAGTCGTAGAGCATCAGATCTGATTATACCCTGGTAAAAAAGGATAATCCCAAATATTCAGATTGCTTTAATGAAGAAAGATTAACCGTTTTAATCAAGACTCAGTTGCTTCAATTAGCTCATCGGTCTGCTCATGTCAAATCAATCATTCAGTCTGGTTTTACTTGGTCTCATTAATCTGGCTTTGAAACATGTCAAGGCCAAAGAGGGCTGATATTCATTGCATAAACAACAACTTTCATTTATACAGCGTCTTTAAAAAGCAAAATATGCAAAACCTCTTCACGGGAGCCTCATCAACGTCTGTTGTAGATTGGCTGCATATAATGATACCAGAATGGGTGACTGTTAGCTTGGACAAGGGATTAAGTTCTAGCCAGCATCTTTACAAAATGAAAGAGAGACAGAGGGACAAAGAGATTTATGGAGGGAATTCCAGAGTTTAGGTCCCCAGCAGCTGAAGGAATGGCCAGGAAGGATGAAGAAATAGCAGATGAACATTTTGCATCAGTTTTCATCACTGAGAATACAAGTAACATCCCAGAAATAATTCTGAACTAGAAGGAACATTGCAATCACCAGGGAAGTGACACTGAGCAAATTGTTGGGGCAGATGGTGGACAAGTCACAGGGTCCTGAAGGATTTCATCCAAGGGTCCAAAAAAAGAGACCAGTGAGATAGCTGATGCATTTACTTCTGTTTTTTTAAAACTTCCCTTGATTTGCTGAATGTTCCATTCCAAGAGAGCGAGAGATACAAAAAAGGGAACCATAGGTCAATCAGCTTTCTCAGGGAGAATGTTAAGAGCTATTACTGAAGATGTAATCACAAAACATTTAGGAAAATTCAAAGTGATCAGTTTAAATCAACATGGTTTAGGTGAAGGGGAATTATGTTTGACTGATTGAAGCTCTTTGAAGAAGTAATTTGCTCTGTGTATAAAGGGGAACCAGCGACAATGATAAGTGTTGCATCAGAGGTCATTGAGGAAAATGAAAGCTCACGAAGGAAGGTAACATTGATGTGGACATAGGTTATCTGGAGCGCAGTGCCAATGATACTAAGATAGTAATTATCAAGCGGGCAGAGGAGGCTCCAAGGGGTATCAAGTGGTTGTGAATGGAGGAAAATCTGACCAAATGGAGTATAATTAAAGAAAATGTGAAATTATCCACTTCATCTGGGAAAGTAACAGTGAAGTATATTATCTAAATTGTGACAGACTGCAGAGCCCTGAGATAGAGAAGGAAGGGTATATCCTGTTGCGTGATGTAAGGATGGTATACAGATACAAAAGGCAGCTAGTAAAGATAACAGAATGTTATTTGTTAATCCAGGCAAATTAAATACAGAAGTAGAAGGTCATGCTTCAGTTATATGCAGCATTGGTGAGACTATATTTGGAATATGTGCATAGTACCGGCCCCCTTATTTGAAGGAGGATTTTAATTTGTTAGATGTAGTTCAAAGATGTAATGAATTAGACTGATACCTATTGTTTGAAGAGGCAATATTGGGTAGGTTCAGCTTGTATCCACTGGAATTTAGACGTGATTTAAACATGTAAGAGCCCTAAATTTCTTGACAGCGTGAATATGAGGGAGATGTTTCCTCTTGTGGGAAAATGTGAACGAGGATTCATTATTCAAAAATAAAGGGTTCCACTATTTAAAACAAAGAGTGGAGATTTTTTGCTCAGTGGTCACTTGCCTTTGGGACTCTCCTCCTTAAAAGGCAGAGAAAGACTCTGAATATTTTTAAGAGAAACAGCTGGATCTTTGATAAGGAAATGGGATGATATGGTGTCCTGGGTAGTCAAGAATGAAGTTAAGCGAGTCACTGTGACATGGAATGGCGGACCAGGCTAGTGGGGCCTGGTGACCTACTTCTTATCCCAATTTGTATGAGATTCATTTCAAGGAAATCAAGATGCCAGAAATAGAAGAACACTGAGATCTCAGAATGTCACAGGGTTGGAGAAGATTACAAAGATATGAAGGGAAGCCGAGTGAAGAGAAGGATGAGAACTTTGAAATCGATCACATTGCTTAATTGACCAGTCGTTTAATAATTAAAAACGGCAAAGCTCGTCTTGTAGTCCTCCCCCCTCCACACTCGGACAGGAAACTAAAGCCTGAGGGAAACTGGAGGCTCCGACCCTGTTACTGGCCTGAAATGGACCAGAATTAATTAAATGTAGAATTGACACCGTTATAATGTGGGAAATGAGCAGTTTACATACAGCAAACTCTGACATAAAGCAGCATATTCGTAACCATACCTTTTAATTATGGTGGTGGGACCAATTTTGGACTGACTGGAGCTCCCCAGACCTTCTTTGAAATGTGCCATAGAATCAAAAAACTTTCCACTTCCAGTTATCTTTCAATTCAAAACTGACATGATGGAATCTGGAGTAAAAGTCCAAGGTTATTATCCCTAGACTTCCGCCAGCCATCTTGTCAATTAATTTGGATAGGAAATGAATGCAGCTACTTAATGTATTCATGTCTTCATTTCCTATCAAGAAATTATTGAATAATTGAGCAGAATTTCCTAAGAAGGGGAGCTTCTCAGTTCTCATCTCCGACTAATGCATTAAATCCGGATTTACTTGTAAGTCAATCCCAGATGACACCTTGCAACCCCAAGTTGATCCAACGGGGAAACCACTGCCTGGCAGCAGAATCATGGAGTGAGTGAACCAAAACGAGGCCCGCCCATGAAACTGCCCAAAGCTCTTTGACAGCCAGCTAAGTCATGCGCCATTAACCAGCTGTTAAGGCTTTGAACTACCGAATATTTCTCATATCCGTTCAAAATAATTACAAACCTTCAAATTATAAAAAAAAATGAAATTATTTAGTTTTACAAAATAACACTGCAAACATTTATATTCATTTTAAAAACATGTCAATAATCTAAAATACTAACTGTATATGTACATTAACTGAAAGCTTCCTGGGTCAACACAGCTGTTATTTTCAGAACCACTGTTACTGTGGTACACCTGAATTTGTTTAGATGAGGCCTGAAGCATGATCTGGTGTAATCTTCACGCTCTTGCATTTGGCCGCAGGGCTCTAAATTATTATTGAGAAATAACTAATGGCAGTTCAGGGCTTCTGCACTTGCAAGGGTACTCAGAAGTTGCTATCACATGCAACAGTTGGCAGTCACATCATTAATGTGATTTCTCCAGGCAAAATCAGGGGGTTGTTGCTAAAACATTCATTATTGATCTGGAGATCACGAGGACACACATTTTATTTCCCCCCAACAATACATTATCTTCACAATATGTACAGTGAATGCAATTGGGACACAACATTTTTAAAAATTCAAGCAATTCAGCACATTTCCTTAAAAAAAAGTCATCATTTCCAATGTTTCACTGTTAAATGATGCAGCCTTGAAGCATTTGAGAAGCTGTACATGGGACAGGCCTGCCATGTCCAGTGACGCATGACCCTAGATTGTTGCTTCATCAGGCTTCAGTGCATTCCTCAGCACACACTCCCGCACTATAGAATGTGCAATCAGTTGTGGACATCTCTATGCTTTGGAGACAAATGTTACGAGCAGGCCAAAGTTCTTCTTTCACTGAGTTGATGATTTTCTTGCAGCATTCAATATTTGTCTCACTATGTTTCTGTGCAAAAGGCAAAACATGTAAAACTGCACAGAGTACTGCATTACAAAGCTGCTTGGGACAAACCTTGCTAAAGATCATTGCATTCCTTTTCACTCCTTCATGACAAACGTACACAGGGACTTGGGCAGAATCTTGTAATCTACATTCAATATTGATACTGATTTATTATTGTCACGTGGACCCAAATACAGTGAACCTGCACTCCCTTACATGTTAACTAATTGTGCTTTGCACGAAAGTCTTGTTTTTACACAGACCTTTTCTTTACACTTGTAGAACATGTGTAATTTATGTATAATTCACATTTTTGTGTGCTCTCTGAATCTATGTATCTGTCATGTTGCTGCAGAGGCAACGTTTTCATTGCACCTGTACCTCATCGTATTTGAGCATATGACAACAAACCCGACTGGACTACATTTATTGAAGTCATGAAATTCAAAGTTAAAGATGCCCAGCTACTGAGAAAATCTTTAATTTGAACCCACCACTGCTTCATTCAGTAGAACGGTGAAGATATTTTTACAGAAGAAAGGTGAAGAATTGCTGAACACTGCCCAGTCCATCACGGGTACTGACCTCCCACCATCGAAGGGATCTATGATAGTTGCTGCCTCAAAAAGACAGCCAGCATTGTCAGAGACCCACAGCTCTGAACTACATAGACTTGGGGGGCATTACTGTTTTTTTTAAAATGTATATATACACTGAACGTTTTTTGTTTATTATGATGTATACAGTGTACAATGTTTACAAATCTGTTGAACTTGCGCTGCTACAAGTAAGAATTTAATTGTTCCATTTCGGGACATATGGCAATAATACACTTGGCTCTTGATTTCCTAATGAACTTTAACAAGAATACATACAAGGGTGAATTTTTTATATTAATTAAAATGTGTTCCAAAACAGCTGAAGTTAAATGTACTTAAATTAGTTTTAAAAAGTTAGAATCAAAAAACATTCTTATTGTAATGCTGATATTGAAACTAATGAATGTCGTGAAAATACACTTGGTTCATTCACTAATGTGCTTTAGAGAAGGAAATATATGCAGCAGTGTATTAGAATCTGAATTTCTCTCTGAAATGGTATAGCAAGTGCTCAGTCTAGGTAGATCAGAGCCATTATGTCAAAACACAGTAAGAATTAAGTATTTGCAGAGCCAATATTGCAGACTGAAGAATCTTCAGGTCTGATGAAAGGTCTTTGACCTGGGATGTTAACCAGCATCTGCAGGTCCTTATTTCTCAATTAGCTAAATGGGATAGATTCAGAATACATATCTAAGCATTAGGTTGATCTATTTTATACTGCACCAGCATTGAAGAGACAAATACATCACCCGATTGATAACATTGGAGTCACACATAGACCAGATTGGGGATGGATGGCAGGTTATTTTCCTGGGGCTCACTGGGTGATGTCACCAGATTCCAAGACACAGATCATCCTGATTTGATAATATATCTCTATTTATTAATCATCATTAACCCCGGAATTCCCTCCCCAATTGTACTGTGGAAGCACCTGCGGTTCGAGAATGTAGTTCACTCTGTCTTCTCAAGGGCAATTAGAAAAGGGGTAATAAATACAGTCTATACCAGTGACAATCACATCCTGTAAATTAACAGGAACACATCAAGATTAAATAAATAATATCCTGGAACTGGAAATAAATGAAATGGGAAGTAGCTAATTGTTCGTCCAAGACTCAACATCTTTTAAAACGATAAAACGGGCAGCCTGAAGAAAGGTCCCGACCCGAGATGCCGTCTGTCCCTTCCCTCGGCAGAAGCTACCTGACCCGCCAGCACGCCAGAACTCCTCCAGCATTTTGTGTGTGTTTTTCTTAGCAATGTAATATTGTTTACAAAGAGAACATTGTAAAATGCAAGTCAAGGGGGAAGCAGGTGGTAGAAATGTATTCGTTTACGGAAGGTAAATATCAATGTTGTTGTTGATACTTTATCCTCCATCACACCAATTCATTTCCCCAAGTTCAACGAATGCGGAAGCAGCAACTCATTGTTTGCACGGTCCAACTAACTTGCTGCCGCATAGCGCCCGCCCACCCCGCACGTCCATCAGAGCGGCATGGAACCAATGAAGAGGGAGAATGCGGCTAAGCGGGAATTTGAGTGGTCGAATTGGCACCTGAAGCCCGCCTTCTTTCATTATCCTCCAATGAGCGTCCAATAGCGTCACAATGCCGGGAGCCAGCAGCCTAGGTGGCGCTGCATTTATAAAGGGCTGTCAGAAGGGGGCGGGCATTTCCGAGGTGCGGACAGTCGGGCAGGAGGCGGGCGTCGTGTTGGGCAGCGCAGCTAGAATTTATATGAAGGTCGATTCTCAGTTTAAAAAGTCAGGCGATAAGAATATTGTGAAGGCAGAGGCGCGATGAGCGGGCGGCGCGGCTGCGGTCTCGGCCTGCGGTCCACCCATCATGGTTAAACTGGGTGCCGGCGGGATGAGGTAATCGAGCGCCGGGTTGGCCTCGCCGAGGGCAGCCGGTGCCCAGGCTCCGCTCCGCTTCTCTTCCAGCCTTTCATTCGGTCGCCTTCCGCCCGGAGTTTCGGGCCTTGTCTATTGCCCGGGCCTCGCTTGTGCCGCAGGAGTCGCTCCTGCTCCCGGCCCGAGGATGTTCGGCAACAGCCGGCGTGCAGGCCGCCTGCCCTCGCTGCTGCTTCTCGGCCTCCTGGTGCTGGCAGCCGTCGTGGCCTTCAACTACTGGATGGTGTCGACGCGGAACGGCAGGCTGCAGGTCGAACTGGCCGAGCTCCAGGTGCAGGTAGGCCGGTGCTCGGGCAGGGGGTGCGACCGGTTACGGACACTCGCCCAGAGACTTGCTCACAACCGGGGGCTGTTGCTTCACCCTCTCCACCGTCCACACATCTAGGTGCTGATTCGGATGCTCTGCACTCCCCCAAAAGCTGGAGCACTTGCACAGACACAAGCTGTCACAGCCCAGCCGACACCCAGGACACCTACACCCGGATACCACTCCCTCGTACCTGGGGTGCTGACCGTGCCCCTTTGCACCTGTAGCCCGTGTGATTCCTATGAGGATCCTGTGTACATGCACACCATCCTCTTCCCGGTGGGTGGAGTGGGTGAGTGAGACACTCAAACTTGATTAGTGAGTCTGGGGTTATGGGGAAAACCAGATGGGGTTGAGAGGGACGGATAGATCATCCAATATTAAATAGCAGAGTAACTTGATGGGCTGAATGGCCAAATTCTGCTCCTAGAACTATGAACATGGTGGGTAGATTGGTGTGAGACACCCAGGCAAGGTGGGTAAAGTGGTGACAGGAAGCATGTACATGCTTCCGCTTCCTGTCACCACTTCAGATTCAACTGTACTGTACACTGCACAATGACAATAAAGTTGAATCTGAAGTGGTGACAGGAAGCATGTACAATCATACACATCACTTGTCATGGATGCACCTAGTTCGCTTAATCCACCAATACCCTAATATTGGTGTGGACCCATTCATCAAATGCAAGGGGCGGGTGAGTGTTAGCTGTGCCCAAATCTATATAGGCTTAGGCACACGGGTACAAAATATAGGTGTACACCCACTTATGAACCCATCTGAGACCAACCGTCTGATGAAGGGTCTTGACCCGAAACGTCACCTATTCCTTTTCTCCAGCGATGCTGCCTGACCTGTTGAGTTACTCCAGCATTTTGTGTCCATCTTCTGAGACCAACGGAATTGAACCTGTGAACCCAGGGTTGAAAAAAGGCATGTTGGAACTGGCTTACTGTGTCTCCCACATGAAATACACTCACCTGTGGCTTTACTTTGCATATTTATTATTCATTTTACTCAAATTATTACAGAAAATGTTTGGTGCTCATACTTTTACATGCACTGAAAGTGCAGCAGGTTTATGTAAAACATAGAAATGTACAGTAGAAGAACTGGCCCTTCAGACCACAATGTTTGTACAGACCATGATACCAAGATAAACTAATCTTATCAACCTACATATAATTCATGTCCCTCTGTTCCAAGCATATCCATGTGCTGATCTTTGACCCAGATGTGTCTAATTGGAGGCAATGACATTAATTTAGTTTGTTGGTGTTTGAAGGCGTGGGTGGTGACACACACATTCAGTTGTAGAATTAATAACTGTGGATAATGTCTCTGCTATTGGTATTTGAAATTGGAAATGACTCTGAAATTCTGAGTGTGGGAAGGTGATGCCCATAGGAATAGAATGATTGTGTGAATGAAGGGAAATCATCAGAGACTGCATTATCTTGTTATCTGTCCTTGGAAAAACCACTACAAATAGAATGTTACACGGGTGGGTTTAAACTAGATTGGCAAGGGGGTGGGATCTCGTGCAGGACAGAGGTAAGTGAGAGGCTAGAAGTTTAGAGATACAGCGCAGAAATAGGCCCTTCAGCCCACCGAGTCTGCATTGACCAGCAATCCCTGCACATTAACACTATCTACACACACTAGGGACAATTGACAATTCACATTTATACCACCCAATTAACCTACGAACCTGTACGTATTTGGCGTGTGGGAGGAAACCGAAGATCTCAGAGAAAACCCACGTGGTCATGGGGAGAATGTGCAAACGGCTGTGTTCAGAGGTGACATTACGGATGGTTTGTCTAGTGAGGCTATATGGGTGGAACTGAGGAACAAGAAAGGGATGATCACCTTGTTGGGGGTGTACTGCAGATCGCAGAATAGTCAAGGGGAGTTAGAAGAACAAATGCACCGGGAGATTGCCGACAGCTAGCTGCAGGTCAAATAAGGTTGTTATAGTAGGGGTTTATAACTGTCCCAATATAGACTGGGAAAATCATAGCACGAAGGGTTCAGATGGGGTGCAATTCCTCAAGTGTTCAGGAGAGTTTTAAGCAGTATGTGGAGGCCCCCACATGTGAGAGGCCAACGCTGGATCTAGTATTGGGAAATTGGGAAGGGCAAGTTAATGAAGTGTGTGTGGAGGAGCCTTTTTGGACCAGTGGACCACAGTTCAATTAGGTTTAAGATAGTTATGGATAGGGACAGAGAGGATCCACATGTTGAAATGCTCAACTGGGTGGGGTAAGGCCAACTTTGAGGGTATGAGAGAAGGTCTCGCTCAAGTTGACTGGAGTATGTTATTAGAGGGGAAAGGACATTGACCAAGTGGGATGTTTTTAAAAGTGTACTGAAGAGAGCTCAAGATGTGTACGTCCCCATTAGAGCGAAGGGCAAAACAGGCAAACGTACGGAAGCTTGACTGACGAGGGAAATTGAGACGTTAGTCAAAAACAAGAAGGATGCATGTGACAGGTATAGACAGCTGGGATCAAGTGCATCCCTATAGGAGTTTCGGGAACTAAGGAGTAAACTAAAAAAGGAAATCAGAAGGGCAAAAGGGGGCCAGGAGATAGCTCTGGCGGGTAGTATTAAGGACAATCCCAAAATATTTTATAAATACTTAAGGGGGAAAAGGGTAACTAGAGAGAGAGTGGGACCTCTCGGGAATCAAAGCGGTCACCTGTCTGGAGCCACAAGAGATGGGCAAGGTCCTAAATGTGTATTTATCCTCTGTATTTACCGAGGAGAAAGACAATAGGATGGAGGAAATTGGAGCTGTCACTGGTAGTGTCTGGAGAGCAGTCGGGGTTACTGCTGAAAAAGTACTGAAGGTACTGTCGTGTTTGAAGGTAGACAAATCTCCAGGGCCTGTTCTGATATATCCGAAGACATTGTGGGAAACTAGAGAGGAAGTTGTGTGAGCCCTGGTTGAAATTTACGAGTCGTCCTTAAGTACAGGAGAGGTGCCGGAAGGCTGAAGGGTGGCAATTGTTGTATCTCTTTTCAAGAAGGGCTGCAGGGAAAATGCTGGGAACCGTAGGCCGGTGAACTTAACATCTGTAGTTGGTAAGTTACTGGAGAGTATTCTGAGGGATAGGTTATACAGGCATTTGGATGGGCAAGGGCTGATTAGAGAGAGTCAGCATGGTTTTGTACGTGGGAGGTCGTGTCTCAAAAATCTGATTGATTTTTTTTGAAGACGTGACCAAAAAAGGTTGAGGACAGAGCTGTAGATGTTGTGCACATGGACTTCAGTAAGGTGTTCGACAAGGTTCCACATGGTAGGCTGCTCTGGAAGGTTAGATCGCATGGGATCCAAGGAGAGATAACTGAATGGATAGCAAATTGGCTCCATGGAAAGAAGCAGAGGTTAATGGTGGAGGTTGCTTCGCAGACTGGATGCCTGTGACTAGTGTGCCTCAGGGTTTGGTGCTAGGCCCATTACTGTTTGTCATCTACATCAATGATTTGGATGAGAACATACAGGGCAAGATTAGCAAGTTTGCTGATACAAAAGTTAGTGGTTTTCCAGATAGTGAAGATGGTTGTGAACAATTGGGGCAGGATCTGGATCGATTGGCCAGGTGGCAGAGGAATGGTTGATGGAATTTAATACAGAGAAGTGAGGTGTTGCATTTTGGAATGTTGAACAAGGGCATGACCTACACAGTAAATGGTAGGCTTCTGGGTAGTGTAGAGCACGGGGATCTAGGCATACAGGTGCATGGTTCCTTGAAGGTCGAGTTGCAGGTAGATAAGGTGGTCAAAAAGGCTTATGGCTCTTTGGGCATCACCAATCAGAATATTGAGTATAGAAGTTGGGAGGTCGTGTTGCAGTTGTCTTAGACATTGGTGAGACTGTATTTAGAATATTGTTTTCAGTTCTGGACACCATGTTATAGGAAAGATATTATCAAGTTTGAAAAGGTTCAGAAAAGATTTATGAGGATGTTGCCAGGACTAGAGGGTGTGAGCTATAGAGAGAGTTTATTCCATGGAGCGCAGGAGGATGAGGGGAGATCTTATAGAGGTATACAAAATCATGAGTGGAATAGATTGGGTAAATGCACAGTCTAATTGAAGCTGGGACTACCTCATCGTTTAAGAAACAGCTAGACAGGTACATAGATAGGACAGGTTTGGAGGGATATGAACCAAACGCAGGCAAGTGGGACTAGTGTAGCTGGGGCATTGTTGGCTGGTGTGGGTGAGTTGGGCCAAAGGGCATGTTTCCAAACTGTATCACTCTAATGTGAGCAGGCTATATTACCAAGTGCCTGTTGCAGTGCAATGAGAAAGCAAAGAAAATATAACTTTGGGATAGGCTTTATGAAAGGTAATCCACCTGTTGGAAGATGTAGTTGCCACATCTAAATACCAAATGATTTGTATATTTCCTTGTTCCACAAACTGAATTTCTTCTAATGCTCTGCTACCATAAAATGAATAGAGTCAAAGATTGTAACATGTCAGCACGAGCTGCAGGTGATAGATAGGTTATAAAATAAATGCAAAGAGTACACACCTATTTATACCCTGCAGTGTGTAACATTATATCAATAGTTCACTTCTGCCTGATATCTGATCAATGACAATTTTGATTTGTTGGAGTAGCTTGATAACACAATAAACCTGAACATATCATGAAATGAAGAAATAGGAGCAAGAGTAGGCCATTCATCCTCTCAAACCTGACAGCTTCTATCTTAACATAATTTTCCTGCCTATTCCCATATTTTACTGTAAACCAATAAATGACCTGATGCTAAAAAAGTAATTCGAACTAGTTTCTGCAGAGATGTTGCATTCTAAACAAATCCACTATGCCAAGAATGTGATTAAAAATTGACATTTTGATTTGTATGTGGAACATTAGCAAAGTTTTATTCTCCTGGAATTGCTTTAACAGCTTGAAAATAGTGTGGGACATGAAGTAAGTGATAAAGAAATTTAATTTTATTAACTTGGTTATATTCAATCACATAAATGATTCAAAGCAATTTAAAGGAAGTTAGGGGAATATTTGATGCATTTCTCTTATTAGTTAAGTGTTTTCATTTATTTAGGAAGTATAGTTCCAGAAGTGGCAATAAGTAGTTGGATCATTTTGTGCTTGTCGGTTGATTATGGGAACAACACCTGTGTATTTTGGGTTTATTCAAATGATCATCAGTTTAGTCTGCTCGTTTGAAATTGTAAATATAAAAAACACATTTTAAAGTGATGAGAAACTTTTTATGTAAAAGGTGAAGATGGTGAGTCTGAGCATGAGCAAAAAAGGGAGTGGCTTTTGTAGTCTGACAGAATGACCCCCTCCATGCTGAGGTTAGGTGTCAGTTCTCGGACACTTCCTCATGCCCACCACTTGACCATGACCTCGCTGGCGAACACTGGGTCACCATCTCCAGATCTTATCTCCCCTCACAGCCTCCAACTCTATGGTTCTCCACCCTTGCGCTGCTTATTTCTATCTGCTTTGCCAGAGTGAGGTCACATGCAAACCAGATGAACAGCACCTTGCATGCCCCTTGGATGGCTTGCAACCCAATGGCATAAGCATTGAATTTTCCAATTTCAAAGAATACTCCCCTACCTCTCCTCTCTTGTGCACACATTTCTCGCACACCCAAGTCACCTTGCTCCGTTCCACTCCATTCATTCATCTCCTAACCCGAGTCCCACATTTCACTTTTATCCAATCTCTGCCCCTGCCACCCCCTTCCCCTCAACCCTGGTCTTTTCACCTCTAGCCTTTGTAACTATCTTCACCCATCTGCCAATCACACTCCCCCCCCCCCCCCAATATGTATTCACATGTCACTGGTCAGGATTTGCCCCACCTCGACCTCTTCCAGCATTATCTACTACAGCTTTTTCTACTACAAACCCACTGACTCCCATGACTATCTGGACTACACTTCTTCCTACCCTGCTTCCTGTAAGGACTCTATCCCCTAGTCCCAAATCCTCCGTCTGCGCCGCATCTGCACCCAGGATGAGGTGTTCCAAACCAGGGCATCGGAGATGTCCTCATTCTTTAGGGAACGGGGGTCCCCCTCTTTGACTATAGATGAAGCTCTCACCAGGGTCTCTTCTACATCCCGTAGCTCTGCTCTCACTCCCCATTCCCCCCACTCATAACAAGGACTTGTAAAACATCCCCCCCCCCCGTCCTCACCTTCCACCCTACCAGCCGTCACATACAACAGATAATCCTCTGACATTTTCGCCACCTCCAATGGGATCCCGCCACTGGCCACATCTTCCCATCTCCTCCCCTTTTGGCTTTCTGCGGAGACCGCTCCCTCCATAACTCACTGGTCAATTCGTCCCTTCCCACCCAAACTACCCCCTCCCCTGGTACTTTCCCTTGCAACCGCAGGAAATGCTACACTTGCCGCTTTACCTCCCCCCCTCGACTCCATCCAAGGATCCAAGCAGTCTTTCCAGGTGAGGCAGAGGTTCACCTGCACCTCATCTATTGCATCCGCTGCTCTAGGTGTCAACTGCTCTTCATCGGTGAGACCAAGCGCAGGCTTGGCGATCGCTTCGCCCAACACCTCCGCACAGTTTGCATTAACCAACCCAATCTCCCAGTGGCTCAGCACTTCAACTCCCCCTCCCATTCTGTATCCGACCTTTCTGCCCTGGGCCTCCTCCATGGCCAGAGTGAGTCCCACTGCAAATTGGAGGAGCAGCACCTCATATTTTGCTTGGTTTACACCACAGCGGTATGAACATTGACTTCTCCAATTTCAGGTAGTCCTTGCTTTCTCCCTCCTTCCCCCCCCTTGCCAGCTCTCCCACTACCCACTGTCTCTGCTTCTTCCAGCCCCCCACCCCTTCATCAGTCTGAAGAAGGGTCTCGACCCGAAACGTCACCTATTCCTTCGCTCCATAGATGCTGCCTCACCCGCTGAGTTTCTCCAGCATTTTTGTCTACCTTCAGCTTTATCACCCCTTCTCCAAGCAGAAGGATCCTGACCCAAAATGTTGTCTGCCCATTCTCTCCACAAATGCTGCCTGACCCACTGAGTCCCTCCAGCCTTTTGTCAATTATAAAAGATGAAATAGCGGCATATTTGGATAGCAGTAACAGGATCGGGCCGAGTCAGTGTGGATTTACAAAGGGGAAATCATGCTTGACTAATCTTCTGGAATTTTTTGAGGATGTAACTAGGAAAATGGACAAGGGAGAGCCAGTGGATGTAGTGTACCTGGACTTTCAGAAAGCATTTGATAAGGTCCCACATAGGAGATTAGTGGGCAAAATTAGGGCACATGGTATTGGGGGTAGAGTGCAGACATGGATAGAAAATTGGTTTGCAGACAGGAAACAAAGAGTAGGGATTAATGGGTCCCTTTCAGAATGGCAGGCAGTGTCTAGTGAGGTACCACAAGGTTCGGTGCTGGGACCGCAGCTATTTACAATATACCAATGATTTAGATGAAGGGATTCAAAGTAACATTAGCAAATTTGCAGATGACACAAAGCTGGGTGTCTATTGTCTATTGTTTTTTGACTAACAAAACCTTCCTTGTCTTGACCTAGATTGAACAAAAATTGAAGGGAACGTATGCTTGATTTCTGAGAGTGCAATGGAGGGTCACACACAGTAGTCGCAAACTTTAGGGGATTAAAAACTAATTCCTCATCTCTTGTTGCCTTTTCATTCACTGTATTTGGAGGTTAAGGGACAGACTATTCCCTTGTCATTTATTTGTAGTTGAACTGGTAGAAATATTTTTTCCACATTAAATTTCCTCTTACTCGAGTTCCTGACTTTAATGAATTACTCATTTGTTGTTTAATATTTCATTCTAAGTGTGCAAAATAGAAATATAGCACCATTTATATTCTATATTAGACATGGTATAGATTATAGTTTCCGAGAGTTAATCATTCACTGACAATCCCATATCTGGGTCTGAGCCAATAATATATCTGCCTGGGATTATTGCTAGATGATATGGATGTACTTGTTCACACTCAGACTGATATTTCTTTTACATATAGTTTATCTACTTAAGACTCAGTGATTGAACTGTAGAAACTTTTTATTCCTGAATGCGAGGCCCCAATTTGGTAACTTTTTTTGTCGAACATGATGGACTATGTATTAGCTGCCAGGGCCAATGTGGTTGCTACCCTGGGACTTGAATGGAGTTGGATATTTGCAATACATGAAGGCGAAATATTATTCCATGGGGAAGGCCATGCATTAATCAGTGAAGAGGGCACTAGTACCTTTAATTTGGTCTTGTGCTAACTGTAACAAAAACAGAACTCTCAAGGCCTCTTTATGAGCTCAATTTTTCAGCATTCTAAGGGGGTATTGGTCTTTTGGAGTAACTTTTTTTAAACTTGGAATTTAAAACGTGTTTTATTCTGTACCTTGCTCTTCCAGAATATGTAATGGACTTTTGAGAGGAATTAATGTTGGTAGAATAACCTGCATCATAAATTGGTCTCACTTGAACATTCATAGAAAAGGAGCAAGTCAAACTAATCCCACTGCCCTTCCCTCGCAGCCCTGTATTTTAGTGTAATCCAAAGGTTTGTAATTAATTTTCCCCGGTGATGTAATGCTTTTAGATCAGCTACGTACTGGAATGCCATTGTTTATAACAACTCTTTCCTTATTCTTAGTACTTTTAAATTGCTGATATCTTCACTGGTTATGGGAATTAATAATTCAAATGCTCTCATTATTTTCACAAGCTCCATTAAATTGCCTTATACTCTGTTCCAATGAAAATCATCTCATTGTTTTAATTCTTTACATAACTATACTTGTATTGGCACCATTGTAGTCATTGCCCATTGTCAACTTTTTCTGTCAGAATGACTGTAATAAAAGGTGGGCAGCTCTAGAGGTCCTTCCAATGCCTGCCTTATGTGCAAGCTATGCATACAAATGAGCATTTTGGAGACGAACAAGATGGATTTGTTGCTGCTACAGGACTGCGGGCACCATCTGCTATGTTACATGATACCTAACCTAACCTGTTACATTTCCAAACGCTTTGGCTTAAATGTTGGTAGGTGGTGCATTTCTGACTTGTGAACTGTTTGGGTTACAAACAGTTCTTATGGAATAAGGGCCTGCAACACAGAATATATAAATTAGTTGTTCTGATAAATCTCCCATTTGTTAAACCAATGCAGTTTTGGTCTTTATGCTTTTATCCAATTGTACTTTTGAATAGCTTGTGTATTTGGCAAAGTTTAATTTCTCCCTTGATGTCCACCATTTTATAATCCACTGTATGTTTCAGTCTGTATTTAATTAGTTTCCTTGTTCCACTTGGTTGACCCAGTGTCTTTTTAATATACCAGGGAAATATTACAACAAATTCTCTGGTCCTAAAATAATAAATTGTGTGTGTATTTGAATTACCTTAAAAATAATTTACTGTAAGGGATATTTATATTTGTTTTCCTTTCTGATAGTACAGCTTCTGTTTTAATTACTATGCTTCAATCTTTAGTATGTTGTAAAATGGTTAAAACTTAAATTAAAATGAATGAATCTCTTCCTTTGTCTATGAGAGTTGGGTAGCTTTGCAAGCTTGGACTTGTAGGGATCCTCTTCAACCTGTGCCTGAACCAATCAGAAGTCTGGGAAAGCAGAGGTTCTTGCCACAGTTTTGCCAGATCATTTTTAAGGAACTATTTGAAAGGATGTTGATGACTTTCTGTTACTTCACATTGACTGTAAATTTCAAGACATTGATTCCCTGATGTTTATGATTTACAATGATTTATTTTTGCATTTTTGAAATTTCCTTGCCTTTGTTTCAACTTGACTATTTCGCATCTTAATGATGTCTGAATGAAATGCTTTCATGCAATGAAAAAAGGAAACAGTTGCTGTGATACTAACCTTGTATGTAGGAATGAACTGCAGTTTGAACTGATGATAGACACAAAGCTGGAGTAACTCAGCGTGTCAGACAGCATCATTGGAGAAAGGGAATAGGTGATGTTTCGGGTCGAGACCCTTCAGACTGTCGGGGGGGAAAGGGAAACGAGAGATATAGTTGGTGGTATAGAGAGAGATATAGAACAAATGAATGAAAGATATGCAAAAAAGTAACAATGATAAAGGATAAAGGCCATTGTTAGCTGCGACCTATGTGAGAACGAGTACAGATAATGAAGCTCAACAAAGGTAGACAAATATGCTGGAGAAACTCAGCGGGTGAGGCAGCATCTATGGAACGAAGGAAATATGCGACATTTCGGGCTTGACCCGAAACGTCGCCTATTTCCTTCGCTCCATAGATGCTGCCTCACCCGCTGAGTTTCTCCAGCATTTTTGTCTAGCTTCAATTTTCCAGCATCTGCAGTTCCTTCTTAAACATGCTCAACAAGATGACTTTGAAGCTGGTACAACTTGGGTGTGGAGGGATAGAGAGAGAGAGGGAATGCAAGTATTACTTGAAGGTAGAGAAATCAATAATCATACCACTGGGTTGTAAGTCGCCAATGCGAAAAATGAGATGCTGTTCCTCCAATTTGCGTTTGGCCTCACTCTGACAATGGAGGAGGCCGAGGACAGAAAGATCAGTGTGGGAAGGGGAATACAATACAATACAATACAATTTATTTGTCATTTGGACCCCGTTGAGGTCCAAACGAAATGTCGTTTCTGCAGCCATACATTACAAAACGAAGAAGACCCGAGACACAACAAAATTTACACATACATCCATCACAGTGCTGTGATGGAAGGCAAAAAAAACGTATCTCTCCACTGCACTCCCCCCCCGATGTCAGAGTCAAAGTCAAAGCCCCCGGCGGGCGATGGTGATTGTCCCGCGGCCATTAAAGCCACGCCGGGTGATGCAAGGTGTTTGGCATCCGGGAGATCAGTTAGGTCCAGGTGGACTGAGCGAAGGTGTTCAGCGAAACAATCGCCCAGTCTACGTTTGGTCTCACCGATCTATGAGTCCTAACCTTGAACAACAAGGTAGGTGAGGTTGGAGGAGGTGCAAGCGAACCTCTGCCTAACCTGTCGGGGTCCCTGGACAGAGTCGAGGGAGGAGGTATAGCGACAGGTGTTGCATCTTCTGGTTTGCAGGGGAAGGTACCTGGGGAATGGGTGGTTTGGGTGGGAAGGGATGAGTTAACCAGGGAGTTGCGGAGGGGACGATCTCTGCGGAAGGCGGAAAGGGATGAATATGAGAAGATGTGACTAGTGGTGGGATCCCATTGGAAGTTGTGAAAATGCCGCTTATGTGTTGTAAGTGACGGCTGATAGGGTGAAAGGTCGGGACTAGGACCTGTTGTGACGAGTGGGGGGGAAGCAGGAGCGGAGCTGTGAGGTCTCTCTTAAGATGAGGCTCTCAAACGTGTCTCATCGATACCCAGCAGCTTCGCTCTTGCTCTGGAAATCGGACTGCTCTACTTCCACTGGGTGCTGATCACCTAATACTTTTGTTACATTTTAAAAGACACAGATTTGTCAAACTATTTTCCTTTCATTAAATCATTTTGACCTGATTTTCTAAGTATCTTGCTATGGCCTCAGTTTTTCTACATTATACTCAATTCATTGCCTGCTGCCAATTTGAACCTCCATGTTCAGATCTCGGGGTTAAGGCCTATTACATGTAATATGTGACCACGCTAAGATCAGACTATTCACCCTTAAAACACTATAGACGTGTTATATAGGTTTTCTGGATGAGTTTGCTAATTTAGTGCCAAATGCTAGACAATCTTAATGGCATGGGTCCATGCCAACAAGTTATTGGATGAGCTCCATCAGATTCTGTCTAGAAATGTACTTGAAAACCTGAGCTTTGGTCTTGGTTCCCTGTAGTGAATAAAGAGAGACTGGTGAGGCCTAGGCCTCTTTCTTCTGGAGTTCAGAAGAATGAGAGGTAACTGTCAAAATGTACAACATTCTTGGGGGGAGCAACAGAGTAGATGTGGGCAGGATGTTTCCCCAGACTTAAAGAATTCTAATTTCAATACTAAAAGGCCTATTCTTTATTATAACACCATGACCCCTAGATTTTGACTCGTGAATTAATTTAATTCAAATCTTTTTTGTGATTTATCCCCCAGGTTGTGGTAGTTCAGTGATTGATTGCACTCAAAGCATAGTTTGAAAGACTTCTGAAGGTTAAAGGCATCAAGGGTTATGAAGAAAGGTGCCAAAGTGTTGCCTGTCCATTTCCCTTCACAGATGCTGCCTGAGTTCCTGAGGCACTGTTTTTGTGCTCAAGATTCTATCTAGTCTCTTGTGTTTCTTGTCTCCAAGTCTGACTTCCAATTGACCTGAACATCTGTGAAGTAGAATGTAGTAATTGATAACAGCAAAGAATGTTTATACCACAGTCTTAAAAGAATGCACTTCAACAGAATTATACATTCTGTTTCACACTGAAACACCATTATAAAAAAAAGAACTCTTCTACTTGATGGTATGCAGTGACCTAGACTCCTAGAGCAGGAGTTCCCAACTTTTTTCGTCCAATTTACCCCTGACAACTTCAATAGCACATAACAATGTTATTTCACTTATTTCTGAACAACTAATGATGAACAGATACCAGAACTAAACACAGTAAGTCAATGAGAAAAAATATGTACAAATCCAGAATCAACAAATTTACCCCCTGGGTAGGCAAAATTTACCCCTTGGGGGTAAATTTACCCCAGGTTGGGAACCGTTGTCCAAGAGGATGGTTCATTTTTACGAACAATTCTGTGGTTACTAATTTAAGAATATGTGATGCAACAATGAAGTTCCAATAAAAAAAAATACAAATTGTATTAATGTTGTACCTAGTACATGGGTCTTGCATACCTTGTTTGTTGGTTGGAATTTGATTTTTCTGAACACATCAGTACAGTTATTATATTTTAATAATTAGATCAGTAAATGCAACAGGCACTGCTGAACTCCAGTGTTTTGGATGGTGCTAAAGGAACAATAGTTGAAACCATCATAAAACGTGAAAAGGCAATGAAAATACCAGTTTAATGTGAATATCAAGGTGACCAAAGAATGAATATTGGTAGCAAGAACTTCTCTAAACGGATCACTGTTTGAATACCCTGTGAAGTAACAGGATTGGGAATGATAGACAAAGATTCTGATGCTCTCTATGTCATTGCTGGCTATCTTATGGGCTTGCTTTGACATTGTTATCCCTGGCAAACTATTCATGGTGCACGTTTTTGTAATATGCAACCGCACTGCTTGAGAATCCACTGCTACAGTGCATGATCTGGGGTTCGGTGTAGGTGTTTGGGTCCTGTCGTCAATATTTATTACTTTTTCTTTCAAAATAAATCTGGAAAAGAAGCATTTTAAATTTTTTGAAAGTTTGCATGTTATTGTTGCCAGTGAAGAAAATGGAAGTTACACAAATATATATGAGTCTGAAGAAGGGTCTCGACCTGAAACGTCACGTATTCCTTCCCTCCATAGATGCTGCCTCACCCGCTGAGTTTCTCCAGCATTTTTGTCTACCTTCGATTTTTCCAGCAGCTGCAGTTCTTTTTTAAACAAATATATCATATTGCTTTTCACATTTGAAGCACTTCTTTCTTGGGTGGTAGAAGGGGTTTTGAAAGATCATTTGAGTTAGAAAGAAGAATTTTAAACCGATTCTGAAAAAGTTGTTGAACCCATGATTTTTGCAGCAATAGCCATAACATTTTGCAAGCTTCAAGATTGCACTTGACTTTCTTTCGGAGCCATTTCTGAATAATGATTTTTCGCTTGCAGTTTGAAACTCTTTGAAGTGAATACAGTATCAGGCTACAGTGAAAGAGCAAAGTAATGAAATTGTATTGATAACCCAGACAGTGGGCCAAACGGCCTCTTTGCCTTGAACTTGTGATGTTCTGTCAATCTGGACAAAGTATTTCCAGGTACCAATATAGTGTGTGCTTTGCCAAGAACATTCAGTTTCTTTACCAATTTTGTAAATGATCCAAAAATTTCAGAAAATAGAAACACTGCTTTTGTACAATCAATAGCTGGGCTTGGAGCAGTTTTGAGGATATGCAAGTATAGGCTTTAGATTTTTCTCTATACTGCAGTGAAGTCATTAAAAGATGTGAACATTAGAGAAATGTGTCTCCAATTAAAATGAATATACACCTTTCTGCTCCTTTCCAGTATTGTATTATTGAAATCAATGTTTTAATCTTGTGATTGTTGATCAGTGAATTTTAAGTTGTGTCTGGGTCTGTATCTCTAAGACGGCCAACACAGAATATTGTTTAGGGCAATTTTTTTTTTTTAATAGTTTCCCATTGGAAGGCTCTAATATATGTCAGGATGAGCTATTCTAATCCTGCACCCATTTTTCTGACTTTTTGCCTTCATGTGGATTACCTAATCACATTTACAAAAGAAATAGCTGAGGCTTGTATTTTTTAAGATAATTTTTGGGTGATGTTGGGAAAAGATATTGGTAGTATCCCACCCAGCTTTTGTTTTAAGTTGGTGGACTTGACCCAAAACCCAAATTTCTGCTGCTCCATAAAGACAAAGCTAAATACTAGAGAGGAGGTTCTCAGCTAGTATCTTTGGTTCTCAGTCATTGAATAACCAGGTAACTCTGCCTTTTTCCTGCTGACTTGGTAGTAATGCCAAAGAAAAATCAATTGGGAAAAATTAATATGACTTTCACTTCAGTGGAGTTGTACAAATGCCATCACCCATTGGCAATCTTAAAATAATAGCAGTGCAGGTGATGAAGTTTGTCCCTTGTGCAATGTTAAAAATGACTCTGGTGCTACATCTTAAAACATAAGACAATGTGCACATGTTATGTGTCAACAGTTTAAAATGCAATGGAGGAATAGAGCTAGCTTGGCATTTAGATGCACAAGCTTTCAAAGACAGCAGTTGATGTTACTACGGAGGAGATAATGAAACCCTTTTTATTTGTTTCATAGAATATAAAACAATAAGTAATGTTAATGTAATTAAAGTCAGGCTGCAGTTACATTTTTTGATATACTAGAACCTTTTCTACAGAAAGACGTAGAAGGCCAGTAGAAAAGGCATGTCAGTTTGGTAGATTGTCAGGCAAAGTTTGGTGAGCACATGACATGGATCAAATGAATCAAAAAACAAACTACTGGAGGAACTCAATAGATCAGGCAGTATCTGTGGATGGAATGGTCACGACCCAGTATCTTGGCCTGAAATATTAATCATTCCTTTCCCTCCACAGCCTTATTCGCTGTATTCCTCCAGCGGTATGTGGTTTTTTTTCTTCAAGATTCCAGCATCTGCAGTCTCTTGGGTCTCCATGGATCAAATTAATTTTAGGTTAACTTTTGTTTGCTATATTTCCATTGGACAGTGCAACAATTTTTTCAAATACTGCACAATTTAAATTTCTGTGAATTGTGTCAATTTGGATAATCAAGTACTTTTAGTGCCCCAAGAACCTTCAGAGATGTGAAGAGAATGGATGTTAAGCTAAATATTTTTTTGCTGGGGTGGATTAGTGAGGTTGAGGTTGTGAGTGTGGTTGGTGGTGAGTAAAGATTCAGCGAGGTGGTTTATTGAAGAGGATGATGTGGTATCATTGTTTATGGACTGAATTTAGGGATGATCCAGGCAGTAACCGGCTTGACTGCTAGTACTGGATTGAGATTGGGATGGATGTATACGAGTTTAGGTTTGCAAATGGTAGGACTAGAGAAGGTTAGCTAATTGCATGGTTTTATATCAGTGAGTTTTTTGTTATAGAAAGACATTTAACTAAGTGGTAATGCTGCTCAGCCATGAGAGGAATAGAGAAAACCAGTAATTCCAGGAAGGAATAGGGCTTGATGTTATAGACTGGGATCTTCAGAGTTCAGTTCAGTAAGCTGGAGTTTATGGAAGGTGAAAATGTGGTAAACTGAGAGGAGATGATGGAGGTGACAAAAGCTTTTTGCAGCAAATAAGCAGGAGTCACTGGGCATCTTTGTGATGGTGATGATGACTATTACCTGATTATTGAACATGAATGTGTGACTATTACTTGCAATGAGCAATGCATTTTACATTAATTTTGATTAGCATAATAGTTTGGGCCCCATGATTATTCTTACTTCACTTCCTGCACTTTTACTTTTGTGCCTTCATCCCCATCCCTGAACTAGATGGGATTTCTTTAGCTTTTGCTGTTGAACGCATCAGGCTCGCTTAATGGATGGTTGCTGGTGGCAACCATCTGATGTACTTTACTCCCTTTCAGTATTCCAAGGTAACTGATTTCTCCAGAAAACGTTGGTGCTCTGGGTCTCTCTACCAACTAAACTACCTCCGTTCAGTGTTCTCTTCTATGCATCTGTGGGAGGTGCAACTCAATGTGATTTATACTTTCAGTTGAAGTACAATGGATTTCCTCATATGGTGCTACATTACAGATTTCTGGAGTTGCCACTGAAATTCAAATTAAGCAGCATTTCCAGTGTTTTTATTTCATGTAGTATTTCTAGCAGATTAACTGTGTTACCGTGATAAATTCAGACAATTATTTGGCATTTACAACCCTGCTACCTTCAGTCATTTGACCTCTCCTGCCATCTATCCTTTTTGTTTCCCCTCCCTTCCTATGTTTCTTAAAACACACTATCTTTATTTTTTAGTAGTTCTGATAAAAGATTTTCGGCCTGAAATAATAGCATCAGCAATGTTCTCGCCATATTTCCTTCCTCCACCACCACCCCAAATATGCTGCCTGGCGAGCATTTTAATGTTTTATTCCAGACTTCTTGCATCTATTATATTTCATTTTGTGGTTATTGGGGTTATGAATGCAGCTGAAGCCTCTATTCACTGACTTTGTAATGTCATTCATACTATGAACAGGAAAGGCGGGGGAAATTTATTTTGCACTGAGAGTCTTGCTTTGCCCATAACTCTGAAGCTTCAGTTCAATCATTTTTATTTGCTTGGAAACTTATGGTATTGATCATTTTTTGACACACAGACCGACCCTTATTGCACTGAGGTGGTGTATTGGGTAGTTATGTTGTCTTAATAAACATTGGATTAGACTTGGTGCCAATCCAAAAGTATCTGAACATTAAGAATTTGTACAAACTGAATGTACTTGACTACATTTGATCTTTCCTTCTGTAGGTACAAAATGCTAAGAATTCTGGTGGTCTAATTTCTGGGAATGCCAGAATCGCTTGAGCCCATGTCATGATGCCTGATTCATAAAGGGGATGTGGACAAAATGAAAATTGCATCAACTATATAATTTGTGATGTTTACATTAGTTTTCTTTGAAGTGTTTACATTAAGTCCATCTTGTCCAAGGATGTGATTTCTATGAATGTAGTATTTTCAAGTAATTCTTCATGGACCGCAGGGAATTGGTTAATTCCCACAAACAACATATTAAAACTTAAGAGGACATTTAAACCAAGCCAAACCTTTTTTATTTCAATCACGCCTTCTCATGCTGTCTCCCTGTGGTTAAGTGGTATGTTATTTGTGCATAAAATTATCAAACTTTAATTTCAATCATACCTCTTAATTCTGAATCTCTTGGGTTCCTGTAAAATGTTCAAGTCATTACTTCATTCATCTGCTTTTTGTTCTTCACCAGGTGAAAAAGACAGATACTGCTAAAAGTCGTCTAGAGAAGAGGAACTCTGAGCTCATGGGCCAAGTGGATACTCATAGGAGACGGCTTGATGAAAAGGAGGATGAATGTCATAATTTGGGTAATCAGCTGCAAAGTAGAGAGACTTTGATGAAAAAATGCATTGAGGAGAAGGTAATAGAGCATGTTCATTATGTTCTGATCATAATGTATAAACCAAAGCTGGCAGTTAAAAAAAAATTGCATTATGTTACACTCATAATGCACATTGTCATACCTTTGACTCAATTTCTATATGAAATTTATTAGATTGAACTACCTTGGAACTGAATTCCAGTGCAGCTATCAAATTACTGAGATACATAATTCAGGATTGCCAGGGCAGTACTTTAACCTCTTTGTTGTGTTTTTATTTGATAGTAGTACCATGGCCATAGGACATTTTCTTCCATGAGCAAAGCTAATCAAAATCACAGTGCTGCACGATTGCAATAACAAATGTGTCTTTAATCATATTTCAGTGTTCAAAGCCTATTAGCCAGCATTGCAGTGAAGCTTGCACATGAATAATTTTGTTTGCTTACCCAGTGGCTGTTACCAGTACCATAACTTAACAGGAAATTGGATAGAAACAAATTGAGCCTGAGAAACAAAATGAATAATATTGACTTGCCATGAATCTACATTCAAGTCCTTTGTCAAACTATGTAGCGAGCAATCTCTGCATTTATGTTTGTTAACCATGTCAAAACTTTAAGCTATGTCGTATGATGTGTTCTGTAAAGGTTAGTGCAGTTTAAAAAAAAAAAAAAATCCCATGTCTAAAATAGGTGAGCACTAAATTTTATAAACAGACAATAAAGTGAGTTAATCATATCAACCATAGTATGTTATATATTCATATTATACATGTACAGTTAAGAGTGGAACTAAGTTTAGGATAAGATATCTCTTAAATCACCAATTTCCAATTGTTTGATTTAGCTCAAACAGATGCCTTAGAAGTCTGTATCCAAAATATGCATGGAGTTGCTTAGTAAATAGTGTGTCAGTACATGTTTGAAAATGCTTCTAATTATAGTCAATGTAGCATATTAGTTTCCTTTTAATACCAATTGGGTATACCGTGTATTCTGTTTATTCTGAGCTCCGTGCGAAGAAGGAATTCCATTGTATACTGCTGTATATGACCATAAACTAAAATATATATTTGGATATAAAATGGCCTTTAATAACATCTGACGATGTGCACTTTAACCACATGTGATTTTTTTTCTATTACAAATCTCAAATTGTGGAGTACAGAGGCAAATAAATAAATGATGGGTCTTTGTCCTAAACATTATGGAGGGCACTGTATTTTCCAATCCTTGGCGGGATTGAACAAAGTTGAGGGTATAAATAAACAAGTCGGATGATTTTGATTTACAATCTGTGACTATTTTGTTTATAAGTCATCAACTTCAATATCTATTTGATTGGAAGAAACATGCCTTGGATGTTATTCCTGTCTTTTCCGATTTTAATCCTTGTTAAAAGATTTCTTGGCTTAAATCACAGACCAAATACTGGGTTGTGCTTGGTTAATTTACTTAAACTCTCCAGGTAGATACTTGAATGGAAAGTGTATTGCACTTATTAAACTGGTTACTATTGATCACTGTACACAACATTGTATTAAAGCAGAGGTAAAAAAAAAAGCAAATCAACTGCGTTCTGTTTTAAGAACCTTAAGTGTGCCAGCATCCTGTTTTATTTTCAGTTCCTTTTATGTAGATTTTGGGCGAGAACAAGGCCCAACTCGGTTATGATAACTTTTGTGAATTCCCTTCATCTTTGATCATCTGGAGACATGGATGAGGATGTCTAACAGACATCTATTGAGATGTGTCCTAGCACAAAACACTGCACAATTGGAGGAAAATAAAATCAAAACTTTCTCTTTAAGATGTAATATTATTCCCTTTATGTCTGTACACTGTGGATGCCTTGATTGTAATAATATAATGTCTCTCTGCTGACTGGCTAGCACACGACAAAGGCTTTTCGCTGTACCTCGTACGTGACAAGCTAAACTCAACTCAAACTCAGCTCAAAATTCTGAGACATTCTTTTGGAAAAATGGGGGCTGATTAAGGATAGTAGAGCTTGCCTTTGTGATGGGGAAATCCTATCCTATAAATTTGATTGATTGTTATAAGTGGTAACTGAAGATTGATGAAGACAGGTCAGTAATGTTTGGAATTTAGTGAGGCAGTTGACAATGTTCCACGTGGTAGACTGATCAAGAAGGCTAAGGCATATGGAGTCCAAGGTGAGCTGGCTAATGGGAAGGATGGTTTTCTGATTAAAAGTGACTGATATTCTATGGATTAGTACTGGAACCTATGCTGTTTGTGACATATGTTAGAGTTGGATGGGAACGTAACAGAAATGATTAGTAAATTTGCGTTTGACGAAAATTGGTGGTATTGAGGGGGTGGTTGTTTAAGGCTTCAGCAGGATACGTATCAGTTGGGTAGAACATTGGCAGATGGATCATAACAAGTGTGAGGTGGTGTATTTGGAGAAAGGGCTAGGACATATTCAGTATAATAGTATAAAAAGATAGAGATATATAAATCTATATCTATATCCCCCAACGCACCCGTTCCCTGCCCGTAGCCCCCAAGGGAGGCGAGGTCCTCCAGCTCAAGCCGTTCCCGAACATAAGAATCCAGCATTCCCTTGCCTTCCTCAGCAGTGATCTTTAAGAAAAATTCCAATTGCACTTGCCCTGCGTGTTGTAATAGCAATTCGCCCTCCCCCTGCTAGTCGAGCCATTGTGATGTCATCATTTGAAGCTAGTCGGTTTGAAATTTAAACTATTTTTATTTTTTAAATTTAATCAGTAATAAGTCGAGAAATAAAGCATAAAATATTCAGTGAAAGTGATCTCTGCCTCGAAGGGAAAAATGTGAATCAGAATATGTAAAAATCTTGTGAAAGTTGGCATTTTTAAAGCTTTAATCGCAAATAACGTGTGAAATATAGGATGACATCTTCATTCCGGCTGGTCTCTGCTAGCTGAGCCATTGTGACGTCATCATTAGAAGCTGGTGGTTTTAATGTCAGTCTTTTGATGTTTTTAAACTTTAATCCGTAATCAGTCGAGAAATAAAGCATGAAATGTTGAAATAAGGTGATCCCGGCCTGGACGGGAACAATGTCAACCGGAATATGTAAAAATGTTATCGTTACCGCGTAGTTTTTTCACGAAGTACACATATTAAAACTCTGATCTTGTTGGTGTGTGTATAAGTATATGATATACATATACAATGGTAGGCTGTGGATGAACAGAGTCCCAGTATCCAGGCTCTTTGTTTCCTTAAAGTAACAATGAAAATGACAAGGGTGGTGAAATCACATATGGTAAGTTTGACATATATTTAATTTAGGGCCTTAAATATAATATTTGTGTTGCAACTTCACAAAACATTGATTAGGCCACACTTGGAGTATTGTGTGCAGTTCTGGTAGCCACACAAGGAAGCATGCGATTGTGTTTGAGAGAGCACAGGATGTGGTAAATCTAGAATTACATACCTTAGTTGAGAGTACTTTAGTTATGTATAGGCTGGGCTTATTTTTCTTGAAGTGAAGGCTGATGTACCCCGATGGAAATGTATAGTGACTGAAGTAAAAACAACTTTGAACAGGTGCCAGGGTTGGTGGAAGGAAATACGATAGTGATGTTTAAGAGACTTTTAGATCAACACATGGATATGAAGGGAAATGGATCACAAGCAAGCAGAGGACATTACGTGTTCAGCCCAGATATTGTGAGCTGAAGGGCCTACCCCTGTGCTGTACTGTTCTATGTCTATAAAAAATTGAGAGGCATGAATAGGATACAAAGTTAACTTTTTTCCAAGGTATGAGTATCAAATCGTGAGTGCATCTTTGTGGGAATTAGGAGATTTTTTTAACAGAGTGGTTGATATCGAGAATGTGCTACCAGCAGAGGTGGTGGATACGATTGCAGTCTACCCTTGTTATTATTTACCTCTTTGTAACAGAATTTGGTTATAGAAGACAAACCTGGGTCTCTGATGCTAGGAGGCAATGCCAGTTGTGACCGAGGTGTCCGTTCGTATTGGGAAGGTCAGGTCTGGCGCTCGGTCTTAGACTGTGATTTTTACAATCTCTTTCAGAAAACATTGGCATTTTATAAGATTACAGAAACTCCAGGATTAAAAATAGTTAAACGACCTCATAATATGGAAATCTACTGTGTCTGATGGTTAACTTCCACTAGCAGTGTATCAGAAATTGGCCTCTGTCTGTAGATATTTGTCTAATGTGTCAGAAGTGTATGCGAAAGTGGGATAACATAGAATTAATGTGAATGGGTGATCCATAGTCAGCATGGAAGTACCCAGCAGGTTGGACAGTATCTGGTGTGAAAAACGGTTCATGTTTTGGAATATTTAAATGTTCTCTCACCACAGATGCTGCCTGACTTGAGCACTTTTATTACATTTTAGTTAAATCTAAAAGTGCGATATGTAGGGTTGATTTAATGCAAACCAAAATAACAGGATCTTGTTATCTTGAGGCACATGAATAAGAAAAGACGTTCTCTAGTCTTTTCTTGCAATTATTTTACTCTACTGCCACCTGGGGATTGTGATTTACGTCTTACTACTAAAATCCATGGTTTCAAATGTTTACTTTAACACTAAGTTGACTGAATATAATACTCAATTCTGGAAACAAAGTACTGATATTTTTGTCATTTGTCAAGATGTCTGGAATAGAAGTTTGGTATTAAATGGAGTTAATATTTTTCCTTTTCCTGATCGAAATATATTCATCTTGCAACCAGATTGCCTGACGCACTATTGATCTGCAATGCAATTGATGTTTTAGTTGCACACTTGAAATGAGAGCTGACATTTTGATAAGTACTTCCTTGGGATTTGACTGTAAATCTGTATTTCTTATTGCTTTCTATTCTTTGTCTTTCTTGACCAGATTTATTAGGATTTTAAAGTGGTTATTACTGCAGCAATGCACCAATGTTTGGTTTCTTTGGGGATGGACTTCACTGACTATAGTCAGTTTTTCTGCTTTAGTTGTTGAAACAATAGTAATGTGTAGGAAAGAACTGCAGATGCTGGTTTAAATCGAAGGTAGACACAAAATGCTGGACTAACTCAGACTGAAGAAGGATCTCGACCCAAAACGTCACCCATTCTTTCTCTCCAGAAACAATAGTAATTCCTGGGCTCCTTGCATACAGCGTCAAAGAGCAAAGTGCTGAACTTACTATGTTTAGAAGGTCTTATCTGTTTTCTCAAAGTCCAGTAGGGAAGATGAATTGCACTGATTTGCGTTGTTACCCTTGCGATTTGCCTGTTGGATCCTTAGTTAGCACTTCATGATGTCAAAGCCGTTGTTCGCTAGTCATTAAGACACACCGCCTTATTTTTTTTTGCCATCTGGATAATAGTGTCATCTTAAAGCTGGTGGGAACCTCAGATTGGTGGGGGGAAAGGTTAAAGATTTCCACCCTCCGGTCAGTCGCTTTCCACAGAATCACTCAGGAAGGGCAATTTGACGGCTGTGGTGGTGACCGTGGTATCAGTGCACCCGAGGGTGCTCACGCACCTCCCAGACATCCTTTAGCAACTGCGGTTTATCTACTGCCACACAGGTTGATGACATCACCCTGGCACAACATTCATTCCTGGAGTATCTGGATAATGTTCCTCCAGGATGATCCTTAACACGGGTGCCCCACAGGGCTGTGATCGCTGCTCTTTCCTATACTCTATGACACATAACAAACTGTAGAGCCAAATTCCGCTCAAACTCCATTTACAAGTTTTCAGATGATACATTGGGTTGGATCTCAAACAATGACGTGAATGAGTACAGAAAGGAGATAAAGAGCTTGATAGCATGGTGTGAAGCCTCCCTCAATGTCAATAAAATGAAGGAACTGGTGATTGACTTCAGGAAGCCAGCTGGAATGTATGCCCCAATCTGTGTCAATGGTGCTGAAGTGGAGATAGTTGAGACCTTAAGGTTTCCAGGTGTTAATATCATCAACGATTTGTCCTGGTCCAATCACATTCATATTATGCCCAAGAATATTCTCGGACAGCTCTACAACTTTACAACTTAAATGATGCACTTTTTACTATTTTGTTTGTATTTCATGTGTGAGGTGTGTAAATCTTCTTGGAGCAACTGATCCTGATGAAATGTATCGATCACATTTGACAAATAATGACCCCTTGAAACCAGTTTACTTATTTGTGTGGTATTTTGGGCCTCAAAGGAAGCATGTGACAATGTAAAATTTTTGTAGCAGGATGATTTTAAACTGAACGACTGTAGAGGGCATTACAGTTCTACAAGGCCTTTAATAAAATGGTGTATTGCAATCTAATGAAAGAAGCCAGAACCATGTGTGTGGGGGAGCTATTTCAGCAATTACAAACAGATGTTTGGATATAAATACTCTGAGGTGTCATTTTCTGTCTGAATGAGTATATTGTACTTGCCTTCATGAGTAAAAAAGTTAGGATATTGAAAAAGGACAGATTCCGTTGATTTATTGGCAGGGAAAAAAATTCAACCAAGTGATGAAATTTAAATTTGTTTGTTTTGGGGAGTAGATTTAGTAGCTGTAGCAGGTTTTAAAGAGTTTCTCTGTTGATATAATTTTTTTCAGGAATGGAAATGACTGTCAATAACAATTGTGAATGCTCCTGATGTAGAATCAAGTTCTACTTTAAAGCATATGCCAAGTACAATTCTAGCCACGTTTTCCTTGGCCAATTCTTGCTTGGACAATAACCAAGAGCTGTAGTAGCTGAACTGTTTAATCTGAAAGGAAGGCTTAAAGCACAACTGCATATGCAAAACTGACACTGCAGAAAATGCTCTGTAGGCCAGTCAGCATTTGTGGAGATAAATCAGGTGAGTTATACTTTGGGTATCATCCAACACGTTGCAGATGACACAAATTGTTGGAGTCACTGGCTGTGAGGAAGGCTGTCAAGGTGTACAGCAGGTTATAGATCAGGTACAGAAATGAACAGAGAAATGGCAGATGGAGTTTAATCTGAGCAAGTGTGAGGTGTTGCACTTTGGGAGGTCAAATATAAGAGGAACATTTACAATTAATGACATGATCCTTAACAGCATTCCTGTACAGAGGGAACTTGGGGTCCAAGTCCATAACTCCCTGAAAGTGGCAACACAAGTAGATAGAGTGGTAAAGAAGGTGCATGGTATGCTTGCTTTCATAGATCGAGGCATTGAGTATGAGTCATGAAATCATGATGCAGCTTTATAGGATTTCGGTTGGCTGCATTTGGAATATTGCCTGCCGTTCTGGTCGCCCCAATTGAGGAAGGATGAGGAGGCTTTGGAAAGGGTGCCGAGTTTACTAGAATGATGCATTAGCTACAGAGATTATACAGACATGGATTCTTTTCCATGGAATGCCAGAGATGCAGGGAAACGTGATAGTATATAAAATTATGAGAGGCTAGATAGAATAGATAGTCAAAAGGAGACCTTTAGATAGACATATGGATATGGAGGGATATGGATTAAGTGCAGGTAGATAAGAGACGATCTTGGTATTGTGTTTGGCATAGACATTGTTGTCCTAAGTGTCTGTGTAAGTGAGGAATTTATACCTGAAATTTGAATTTTCTGTATGTGTTGATTGCTGTTGAATATTTATAATTTTTTTTTAATGCCACAGTGGAAAATTTAAGTGAATTTGAGTTCAAATCTTAAATTTTAATCTACGCTTCCACCATAAACTCGATCTCTCAGACAGGTCTGAAGTTTGGAGGATTTATTGTAGACAAAGTTTTAAATGCTGCAACATTGCACTGAGATGGAGATGATATGGCTGAGGAAGTGTATAAAACAGAAGTGCAATTATTTTTATTTCTAGGGCTAAATTGTTAAAAATTTCACAATATGACCTCCGAGGAGGAAAAACTGAACGGGGTACTGATTTTGGATGATCAGCCATGATCATATTGGATGGTAGTGCTGGCTCGAAGGGCCGAATGGCCTACTCCTGCACCTTTTTTCTATGTTTCTATAAGGACTTCAATATAAATAAACTTAAAGATAATATGCTCTCTTGTTTATGGGTGTACTAGAAGTAATTACGGTAGTTCAGAGTTTTGTTTCCTACTTAACTGATGAGTGATAAAATGTCAGATATTTGTTATAAAGTGGATGGATTCCTCATTGAACAGTTTTCTTTAGAAGTGGCTTTGCACATTGTCCAGATTGGACTATAGAGTCTACTATATTTTTAATGTAATGTATGTATATTTTCTTAGCAAAAAAAAAGAAATATGTGGTAGATCTTAAATCTGAGTTGCATTATTGTAATATGTTCCTGAATTTGATCTCTGGTAGTAGGTGAGAAGTTCTGGAGAGTCTCAAGATTGACAGAACCTCAGAAAAGTTTGTAACTGAACCCTTGAGAATGCTTGATCTCAATGTTATTTTATTGCTTTATTACACACATAGCATTCTATGCCATTTCATTTATCCTATTGCTGATATTGAATATTTTTCCACATTTAGTATTATTAAGATCAGGACAAAGATTGATTAGTTTAACTGACATGCATTTTTTTTAGGTATTTGTTGTCAAGTAAATGAGTGTAGTCACCTCTGCTCTCTGTTGGACCTGAGCTTCACATTTCCAGCAGATATGTGGCAGTGACTTGACCTTCTGTTCAGAGTCATAGAGTGGCATAGCATAGAAACAGGATATTCAGTCCACGTGTCTATGCCAACAATCATACCTATCTATATTCATCCTACATAATTGCACATCCCTCTCTGCCTTGCTCATTCAAGTACCTAGTCAGATACCTCTTAAATATTGTTACTGTACCTGCCACCACCCTCTCCCCAGGTAGCTCATTCCAAATACTAACTAACCTTTGAATAATTTAGCCCTCGGATCCCTATTATACCTCCTCCCTGTCTCAAGCTTATGCCCTCTAGTTTTAGATACCCTACCATGGGAAACAGCAACTTGTTGTTTACTAATTTATGCCCCTCACAATTTTAAATACCTCTATCATGTCCCCTCCCAACCCCCTTTTGAGAACAAATCTTTCCTGTCTCCTTGTAACTCAAGCACTCCAATCGATACAACATCCTTGTGAATCTTTTCTGCGCTCTCTTTAGTTTAATCGCATCCACCCATGGTGTGCAAACCAGGACAGTACATAGTACTGTAGATGTGGCCCAACCAACATTTTGTACAACTGTAGCATGTTACATTCCTGTGCAATATTTAATTTACGGGCTTTTTATTGAAATTCTGGAAATCTAGCTTGATTTTTAGCATTTTCTTTACAAGTTATTGGCTTTGTTAATTTTGCCATGGTTCAGAAGCCATTTCATTTATAAAACATGAATCATTTGAAACGCATTCTGGGCTTTGTTATGAGTTATGATTGCAGACATCATTAAGTTTGTCACTTTAATCTGCCACATTTCATGAACCAAGGTATTTGTTACCTCTTAGATTACCTCTTATTTTCAAATTGGAGAGTCTAACTGGACTCCTCGGCAGTTTAGGCAGACTTGATGGCTTGTGAAGATATGAAACGAATTAAAAGTGGTACTTAATGTCATGAGTTACTGTAGTGATTGGAACTAATTTTCAATTAGAAGTCATGTGAGCAACGTTGGATAGTGGTGTGAATGTAAAAGATCACTCTGATCTTATTGAATGGTTAAGCAGTTATGTGAGACAAAATATCTATTTCTTTTTTTATGTTCTTGTGTAATTCGGTGGCTATTAGGGCATGCAGCTGTAACAAAACTTGTAGGTGAGCTGGATGCTGTGGTTATTTAACATGATTTACTGGAAAGCTATGAAGAAGCAAATGTATTTCCCTCAAGTCCAGAAATGGAGAGAACAGTTCAATTGCGATTAGCCGTCACTGATTCCTAATCTCCAAGGACTTGTCATCCTTTCATGGTCTTGCTCTCTCTATGCCATAACCTTTTTTCTGTCCTACAATCCCAACTCAACAATAAAATGCTGGAATAACTCTTTTGAGCCTCCTTGTGTAAA
The DNA here is from genome assembly GCA_038087875.1 of Malacoraja senta. NCBI lineage: Eukaryota > Metazoa > Chordata > Chondrichthyes > Rajiformes > Rajidae > Malacoraja > Malacoraja senta. The sequence goes on along the minus strand of CM075989.1, from coordinate 11,605,345 downwards.
ATCACAAGAAATAAGAGTAATACAGACCATATTGTCTCAAGTCGTTCAGCATGGAAGCAAGCACTTCAGCCCACAGCTGAAGTGCTTGGCACTTGATTCTGATCCACATTTCATCAAGTTATGTGATGCTACTTTTGTCATCTAATTCATCCTTTGACTCTCCATAAGTTTGTCTGATCAGTAGATTTTTTTTCTGCATTGGAGAGGTTTTATAAATGCTAGTGGTTGTACCTCAGCAAAGACAAAGGATTAAATGTTAGTCTGTACATTCTGAGCTACTGGGTAAAAAACAATCAGGAAGTTTTAAGCATGAAATCTGAGTGGGTTAATATAATTTAAAGTTTGTATTTAGAGTTATCAAAAGATTGTGTTTTTACACTCGTTTTGAAAATTAATTAATCTTGTTTGAATTGTAGATGTTATGTGCCAATCAGCTTTAAGTGTTACAGCTTTTTTCCTTTTCTCCTCCAGGTTAAATTTCAAAATAATGTAACAGATCAGCTGTCTTTCATTCATCGGTTACAAGGTAAGAATTGAACCATTGAATTGGCCAAAGTATTAGATTTTGGCATGCAATGTAATTTATCACCCATAGTTAATAATATGCTCAAATAATATACAAATGGTTTATCCAGTGGTATCAAGAAACAAGTTTAAGAACTACATTTTCTGTCTGTTCTGTCCAAAACATGAATCTTTTTGAGTTTCCAATTGCATGTCATTTTAATTTCCCTTTCCGTTCCCACACCGTCCTCTCTCTCCTCGGCCTTCTCCACTACCATGGTGCGGCCAAATGCAAACTAGATGAACATCTTGCTTTCTTTTGCACAGAAAGTAGTAGATGCCTGGAACACGCATCTAGTTATAGCGGTGGAAGCGGATATAATAGTGGCATTTAAGAGACTTTGAGATGGGTAGATGAATGTGCAAGGTATGGAGGGATATGTGCAGGCAGAAGGGATTAGTTTACTTTGTCATCGTGTTCTGCACAGACATCATGCTGCTGTGCTGTACTATTTTGTTTACAACTCTCACTTCCAGTTTACCTATAGTGAGTGATCCTACTCCCCTGGCCTAACTATAATGCCCTATCTATTTCTACCTTAAAAATATTTATTGCCTCCAGTTCTACTGATCTTTCAGGAAGAGCTTTGCAAAATCTCATCACCCCCCCCCCGCCTGAGAGAAAAATCTCACCTTATCTGTCCTTAATGGACAATCACCTATTTTTAAATTGTAACCCGTAATTCTAAATTCCTCTACAAGAGGAAACGGGACTAACCTGTCCAAACTTTGAGACAAACTAATCCAGGGTAGGCACAAAATGCTGGAGTAACTCAGCAGGATAGGCAGCATCTGTGGAGAGGAGGAATGAGTGACGTTTTGGGTCGAGACCCTTCTTCTGTCTGAGTTACTCCAGCATTTTGTGTCTATCTTTGATTTGAACCAGCATCTGTAGTTCTTCCCTATATTAATCTAGGTATCAGTGAAGGGGGTAGGGGGATTTGAGAACAAGGGGGGAACTGTGGGGGGGGGGGGGTTGCTGCCATGTGCGGCCGTGTGCTGCAGTAGATAGGACTGTTCAGTACTTTTTAAAACTTTTTGGCACCAACACGTGGCAACACTTGTGTACTGTCTAAGTTGTATGTAAAATAAACCATTTCATCCTAACTAGATACCCTAGGTACATGTGACTATAAAGATTCATTCATTCAAGGAAAACTTCTTTGATTTGCTTCCAAAGTGAAAACAACTTTCCGTAAATAAGGAAATTAATTCAGTACACAGTAGCCCTGCATTGGAAATCCAAATCCCTTCGCAATATCTCACCAGTTAGTTAATGTGCTCTTTATTGTTTTCTGCCAAAATGGACAGTCAAATTTTCTGCATATTCCGTTTATGAGATCTTTGTTTATTTATTCGTTCCATCCATATTCCTTTGTAGCTGACTTGTCCTATTCGCAACCTAATTTCCTACTTGCCTTTGCGTCAACAACAAATTTAGCATATGTTCAGACACTTCGTCCAAGTCATTTATATAAAATATTGCGGCTGCGGTACCACTCTGTAATGTACCGTTTGTTACATCTTGCCAACCAGAAAGAAAACGTATTGTTCCTACTATACTTTGTGTCAGCCAGCTGATCCCCTATCCATGCTGGTATGTTTCACTTGCATCAAGCTTATTTTCCACATTAACAGTGAAACAGTACGTCATCAAATGCCTTCTGGAAATTTAAGTATAATATGTCCTTTGTCTGCAGTACACTTGAAAGAGCTCTACTAAGTTGATCAAATATAATTTTCTCACAAAGCCATATTGACTTTAGCTGATTGCCTTGATTATTTTTTCCCCTAACGTCCTGTTGTAACATCAGTAATATAATTTCCAATCTTTTCTTTGACAGATGGTAAGCTGACTGACTAGTTGTCTGCCTCTGACACTCTCTTTATGAATCAAGGATTTATGTTCACTGTTTTCTAATTTAATTGAATCTTCCTCCAAGCTGGGGAATTTTGTTAAATTAAAACTAATGTATCTGCTATTTCACTAGCCACTTCTAAAACCTTCCAATCATGCTTTATCGATTCTGTACAATTTATATTTCCTAATTGTAACTCGAGGTTTTGGCAATTCTTAATTAACTCTTTAAATGAAGCCTGGTAAATTTGTGAAAATAATTCTTCATGGACCACTCATGTATAATTTTTGTATTGGTTGATGCATGTGACAGCATCTATGCTCAGTTTCAACAACATGGAAAATGTATTCGGAAAGGGCATGATTTTTTTCTGCCCTCAGCAATGCACTTAGTTAACTCCTCACAAAATGTAATAAGATTGTTCAGATAGGACAAAGCCATGCTGACTATCTCTTAGTCTCTGCCCTACCAGGTGATCATAAATCTAAACTTCCTGAATCCCTCTCCCCCTGCCCCCTAGTTGAGTGTTTCCAGCACTTTGTTTTTATTCAAGTAATAGAATAGAATAGAATAGAAACTTTATTTGCCACACGACCAGGGTTGGTGGTAATTGGGTTCGGTACATGATGGTACACTGCTTTAGCACATTAACACTAACAACAATAATAATAAAGCACATCACAAATCACAAATCTCACCAACAATACATAGTGCAAAAGAACAGACAAAAACCATAGGCAAGACACTGTATACATCAAAGTCAAAAAGTTATTGGAGGGAATTAAGTGTTCTTATTGCTGAGGGGAAGAAACTGTTTTTAAAACGGGTGGATTTTGTAGCAAGTGACCTAAGGCGCCTCCCTGAAGGGAGAGACTGGAAAAGGTGGTTTGCTGGATGGGAGGGGTCCGAGATGATCTTTGTTGCCCGTTTTGAGGTACGTTGGAGGTAAATGGAATGGATTGAGGGGAGGGGAGAGTTGATGATCCTAGAGGCCTTGGAGACCATGTGCTGTATTCTGTGTAGTGAGTGACTGTCAGTGTTTCCGTACCAGACTGTGATTGAGGAGGTGATGATGCTTTCAATGATGGATTGATAGAAGCGTACCAGGAGGTGTTTGTGGACTCTGAACTTCTTGAGCTGTCTGAGGAAGTATAGGCGTTGTTGTCCTTTCTTAATGATGTGGTCAGCATTGATGTGCCATTTTAGATTATTTCAGATATAGGTGCCCAGAAACTTAAATAAGTTCGTAAACACCAGTATTTAATTTGGGGGTTTGGAGCTTTTAATTGGGGAGTATACACCATGCTCATTGTGTTCACTAACGCCTGTGTAGAGATGGCAGAGACAAACATTCCGCAAGATTTTAGTGCATTTCAATTCTGAGCCACCTGTGCATTGAAGAATACAAAAAACACTTGCCATGGGTGAAAATCTGACACGTGTACACTCTTACACTCATTGGTGGTAAATATTTTTCTTGCATTCGTTATTAATATGGTGTATCTTTGGAGTGAGGTTTGCTGGTCCTACCACGGTGAGCTTAAATGAGTGAGGCCCATGGGTGTAATGATAGTGCAGCAGATGGGGAGTCGGAACATTGTAGAAAATAGAACAGTCAAGTTCAGTGGACACACTGGGAAGCATGGGAGGGCTGGTAGACTAAACTGCATTGACATTAATGCAAAGGGGCTTGCAGATAAGACTGAACTGAGAATATGGATCAGCACATGGGATTATGATATTACAATCACAGAAATGTGGTTGAGGGAGGGGCACGACTGATAGCTCAATGTACTGGGAAAGTAGTTTCAGGTGTGACTGATGGGGTATAAAAGGGGATGGGTGCTGCTGCACTGCTGCTCAAGAAGAGCATCGTGACAGTATTGGGAGGATATCCTGGAGGGATTGTTTAATGAAGCTGTATGGTTAAACAGAAAATGGCAATCACTTTACGATAGTCAGTGGGAATGAGAAAAACAGATGTGTAGGCAATTCACAAAGGGGTTGTGGCAGTGGGTGATTTTAACTTTCCCAGCATTTACTGGCAATGCCTCTAAGGGGCTTATGGGGTTGAATTTGTAAAGTAGTATGTAGGGAAGAGACTGCACTCAACCTTGGGGAATGAGGTTTAACAGGTGGTGGAGGTATTGTGGAGGATTTCTTTGCAAGATTAGATTCAATAAGATTAATGTTTGTCTTGGAAATTATAAGGTTGGTCTGAAGGTTAAGGTCTTAAATTGGAGGAGGGTTGATGACAAAGGTATAAAGCAGGACCTTTTAACTCTCGCTTTCTCCTAGGTATAGTCATGGGCACTCGCTAGGGCCCCAGCTATGTCTGCTTTTCTGATGCTTTATATGGAACAATCTTTGTTAAAAACATACATTGGCACCATCCCCCAACTCTTTCTCAGCTACATTGATGACTGTATTGGGGCTGCTTCCTGCACCCTTGCAGAACTCGTTGATTTCATGAACTATACCAATAACTCCGAACCTTGCCTCAAATTCACGAACTATCTCCGATACCTCTCACCTCTTTCTTGATCTGTCTCCTTCACAGGAGACAGATTACTGACTGACGTTAACTACAAACCCAATGACTCCCACATTTATCTGGAATACACCCCCTGCCTCTTGCAAAGACGCTATCCCCTACTCTCAATTTCACTGTCGTCTGCTCCCAAGAAGAGGCTTTCCATTCTGGGACATTGAGATGTCTGCTTTCTTTACTAAATGTGGTTTCCCCCTTGCTGTCATTGCTGGATCCCAATGTCTTGTGGTTCTGCTATCTAAAATGAGATAGTATGAGCTCAGAGTCGCCACGACCCTGTAAGAAGCAAAGATGGTAGGATTGGGGAACCGTGATTTACAAGGGAGATTGTAGGTTTGATCAGAAATAAGAAAAAAGGACATGTCAGGTATAGGTATTTGGTTTTAAGTGAGTCCTTTGGAGTTTATATTTGATGTTAGAGAGAACTTAAGAAAGAAATAAGGAGGACAAAAATAAGGTTATGGGGAATCCTAAGATCTTTCAGAAGTATATTAGAAGCAAGAGGATAGCTAGGGAATGGGTAAGTCCTCAGGGACCAAAAGAGAATCTATGTCGAGTAAATGGATATGAGCTGCATCCTAAATGAATATTTGTCACCGGGGAGAAGGATGTGAAGAAAGAAGAGTTAGGGCAGATGTCGCCACAGAGGGATCTTTGGATGCAAATTCATACCTCTGAAAATGGTGACACAGGAGGATAGGGTAGTGCAGAAAGCATTAAGTATCCTTGTCTATGCTGTTGCGGCGCAGTATCAGAGTTGGGACATGTTGCAGCTGTACAAAACATTGGTCAAATCGGACTTGGAGTATTGGTTGCTACGCTGGAGGAAGAATGTGGTAGCATTAGAAAGAGTGCAGAAGAGATTCACAAGATGTTGACTGGAATGCAGGGCTTTACTTAGAAGGAAATTGAATAGGCTGGATTTATTCTCACTGGAATGTAGGAAACGGGGGTGAATATAGAAAGAATATATAGACTATTAGGAACATGAATAGGTAGACAATTAGTCTTTTCTTTAGTAGGGAAGTATAAAACAAGAAGGCAAGGGTTTAAGATGAGAGGGAAGAAATTAAAAAAGATCTCTGGAATTTTTCACAGCTGTGATGGTATAGAAGCAATGTTACAAAATTTTGAGATTTTAAAAATAAAGTCTGCAATTTATCCCATCAGATAAAGCATAAAAAGAAGTTTAATTTGACACCTAATTCACTTTCATATCTTCAGTATTAAAAACGTTATGGCCATTTTCATACTCGGAAATTAGCATCTTGTTCCCTATTGCTTTTCCATTGACTTAACACAAAAGCTGTGATCGAGGACAGTCAAAATCCCATAACTTTCTTAAAAATTAAGAGAACCGAAAGAAATTTTCAGTTATTATAGATTGAAGCATTCTGAAACAAATATGAAACAATCTTACTTAGATGACATGAAAATAAAGCATATAATTAGTTAGTTACCTAATTGTAGCTAATTACAAAATTCAATTACTAGATCTAAACATCTATCAATTTCTTAAGAATATTAACATTTTTAAATAGCGTAAGTGTCCAAATAACATTCTCACAAGAATTCACAATATAACATAATTTTTAAATCTCATTGTCATGGATTTACAGGCCAAATGGAAGGAATTGAATGTTTAATACCTGTAAATTAATGGCCATTTAAATCATTTTGCGAGTGAGGTTTTCTAGAACGCGATCATTTGGAACGTTGATTTGCGGTGAATTTAACCCCGTATCGACATGAATAATTCTGCCGTTAGTTCGGGGAAAAGAATCACCTTCGCATTAAAAAATATGAATTAAAGGCTTCTTAAGAAGCACTTTTATACATTAAAATAAACTACTTTCGTTTACCTGTCCCGTGTGTGAAATCCGTCCCCGTTGACGACTTTCGAAGCTGATTTTAAAATAACTCCAGCGCTGACATTGTCGATTTAATAAAAATAAAAAATACACAAAACCCCCGTAGGAACGATTTTTCAGCAAACGCTTGTACTCCAACGAAATATAATTCAGGACAAGGTAGGAGAAACCCGTGTTTTAACCCCGCCCCCCCCCCCCCCTTAAAGGCGCCAAAATTGCGCACACGGCCAGTGGCAGAATTGCAGCGCCGCTGAAGGTAAGTATTGTAACATACCTAGGTATAGAACACACTGCCAGAGGAAGTACTAAAGGCAGATACAGTTAAGTGAATTAAGGGCACTTGGTCAAGTAATTGGAGAAGAGTACTGGCCTAATGGGGTCATATGGGATGCATGTAAATAGGCATCAAGGACGTATTGGGCCAAATGTCCAAATGCTCTGCCGTACAGATCTATGGCTGGTCATTGCTATACTGTTAATTTTGATTTGTCTGAAGTGTTTTTCTCTGTTACACAGAGCAACTCACTGAATTACGACAAGAGTTCATAAGGCAGGATGAACAACTTCAGGAGTACAGGCGGAACTCCACATCCTTGGAGAAGAAATTGGAATATGAGAGGTAAAATATTGATGATTCTCTCTTTTGTCTTTTGTACTGATAGCGATGGAATTGACAATTGAAATCGAGCTGTCTTATTAGTTATAATTTTACTTTAAATCATGTCAGACGGCATCTGTGAAGAGAGGAATAGTTAATGTTTTTGGGTTGATGAAATTTCACCTGATGAAAGGTCATTAGCCTGAAACTTTAAACCTGTTTGACTGCGGGTGTTTCTAGCATTTTGTTATTTCAGATTTCCTGCACCTGTAATTGTTTTGCCTTTGGATTACCCATTAGCAGGTGTATGTAGGACTGTCGGACACGAGCAAAGGACAGACTATTTAAAATATTGATGTTAAAATCTTGCTGCTTACGACATCATTGAAAATGATCAATACAGGTTTTCAAAAATAATTAAATAGGTATTTGAGGAAAATAATGTGGATGATATCAGGAAAGTGTTGAGTAATGACTAGATGAATTGCTATGCTGAGAGCTGGCATGGGCTTGATGTGCCATAGTGAATTTATGGTTTAAACTGAAAGAACTTGAACGCTGATGTGAATGTTGCGGTAAATATTGCAAGGCTTCTGAAAGCAAAGATACTAGAGGAGCGCTCCTCTAGTATCTTTGGCAGAAAGCTAGTGACATTTGTTAATCAAATAAGTTTGATTTGGATACAAAATTAAAATTATGTCCAAAAACAATGTTTAGTATAAATGACCAGAATTTGTGAAACAATGTATCACTGAAAACTGGTGTTAATATATTAAATAGTTTAACATGTAACGTGCAGATCGACTTGTATGCTTTGTTCTTTGACCCTTGGCAACTAGTTTTTAACTTGGATTTTAGTTCTTTCTAAGGTAAATGGAAGGATGCAGTTGTCTGGATTAAACTTGAATGAGCTTTCTGTCCTGGGCCTCCTCCATTGTCAGAGTGATGCCCAGCGCAAATTGAACAAACAGTACCTCATATTTCGCTTGGGTAGCTTACACCCCAGCGGTATGAACATTGATTTCTCTACCTTCACATAGCCCTTGCTTTCCCTCTTTCTCCATCCCCTCCCCTCACAGTTCTCCCACCAGTCTTACTGTCTGACTACATTCTATCTCTGTCCCGCCCTCCCCGACATCAGTCTGAAGAAGGGTCTCGACCCGAAACATTACTCATCACCGAAACAAACTTCTCTCCAGAGATGCTGCCTGTCCTGCTGAGTTACTCCGGCATTTTGTGATCTACCTTCGATTCAAAGCAGCATCTGCAGTTCTTTCCCACAAATTGTATGAATGTAACTTGTTTTACAGTATTTCCCATTTTAGCCATCATCCTGTTTCATTTGGTGTTAGTCTAGAGAGTTGGGGTTGCATTACTATCCAAGTGATTAACTGTCTTGTCTGCACCACAGCAGATTTCTGATTTGAAATGCATTTATCCAGATTACCTATTATTGTCTAATGTGAATACATTCAGAGCTGCCAGCTGCTGCATCATCTACCATTCTCAACATCTTTAGTCTGCCAGTTCTAATGGTTGCATAGCAACTGATGCTGTAATCTCAGACATTGAAGCAAAGGGTCATTCGTTCAAAGCAGTGGAAAATATAAATTATAAATCAATAACATTGATGAGGTAGTTCTCAGTGCAAACCACAACCTTGGAATATTTATAAAATAAAGATGACACGCATTTTCTTTGCACAATTACAGCCGCTAGACCGCATTAAAATGTTGATCTGTGCAAAGACATTTAACGTCTGCATTTTTGGACAATTGTCGTGCGGTGTCATATTGTAGAATGTCAAATAACAATCTTAGTGCCATGTGAATTTTTTGGCATGCATTTATTTAAATTGTCTAATATACAACTGATTTATTAAATGTTAAATGGTCAAAAATAAAAGATGCTTTAAAATGAAATGTCTGGTTGAAAGAGTAAATCGCTGACTCATATTTGCTAAGACAAGTTAGTGTATGTTGTGAGTCTACTCAGCAACATCAGTGGCTTAAAAAAAAACACACAATAAAACCAGAAAAGGCTGCAACACTCAGCAAATCCCACAGCATCTGTGGAAAAAGAAATTGAGTTAATGTTTTGGGTTGAGGACCCTTTGTCAAAATTGGGAAAAAGTGAAAACAAGTTGGTTAAGTTGGAGAGAGGCTGAGGGAGGGACAACCCCTCAGTTTCCAGTTGGTGTAACTATTTTCCTTCCCACTTCCATGCTGACCTATTTGTCTATCTCATGCACTATTATAAGGAAACCTACTGTAAGCTTGAGGAATAGCATCTCTTCTGTCTGCACATGTTGCATGTGACGACATCGATTTCTTTGGGTACCTTGCTTTTTGTCTGTATCAGAGCTGGCTAGAATACTATTGGTCATCCATCTGTAAAGTTGGGTCAGATTTTCCTTTCAACAATAGAATAATTTGAACTGCTGGGCATTTGCTACACCATCACATTTCACAGCTTTTGTGTTCTTTCCCCCCCCCCCTCTTTTTAATTGTCTTCATTAATGTAGCAGCCAAACGACTACTTATTACCATGGTAAACCTTGGCTGTACCCTGTCAAAGATATTCCTTTAGTCCCATCCATCCCTCCTCCACCCACTTCCCCCCCCCCCCCCCCCACCCACAGATTAATCCTGACTTGCTGTGTTTCCAGCATTTTCTGAAATTATATAGATAATCATATGCCCAAAGAAGTATTACTATTTTTTATGTTAACTCAGCTAATCATTTTCACAAGTCTAAACTATTTATAGTACTACATTTATAGTAATACTATTGCATTTTGGCTATGGAGTTGTGCATTCAAGATTGCCTGCAGTGCTGCAATAAAACGTAGAGCATGTGATTGTTCCATCTAACCAGATAGAGAGATTTGTGTATTGCCTGCAGTGTCATTTTGTTACATCATAGCAAGGAGGTTTCTTGTGTTAGAGTGGAAAGAGCATTTAATTGTCATATGTACTGACAACAGAGCAATGAAATCCTAAAGGCCCTGCCCCACTTTCACGACCTAATTCACGACCTTTTTTACTCGTGGACATTTTTCATCATGCTAGAAAAACGCCCGACCTACTTGATGCCATGAGTACCTACGACTAGCATCACGGCCTGCTACGACCTACCTACGATCTTGTGACGACCATGCTGCGAGTATGTCAAGGGCAAACTCGGCAGAGGTCGTGAAAGTGGGACAGGCCCTTTACCAACTGCAACGTTACAGGCAAATTATTAAAATAACAATAAATAAATATTCAACAATCAATAATAAAATACATTAATAATCAAATGCATTAATAATCAGTAATATTAAATACCCATACCATAACAATACAAAACCAAAGCATGTAATATATCATTGATGAGGTAGTGGCTAATGTTGTGCAGTATAACCCGATGGTTGCTTCGAAGAAGCTATTTAACCTGGAGGTCACAGTTTCTTAATTTGCCAACAAAACAGGCAAGTCGATGCATTATAATAAATTAACAAAGAGCATTAGGGGATCTGAATACCATGTTCCTATTAAACTAAGGCTAACATTGCTATTAAAAGGTAAAAGATGCCTGCAATTAATATTATACTTGCGTGGCAAACCATGCATACCGTCAGGCCAATACTTATGTTTATCTTTTGTATGAGCAGCTACTCCCTCGTCAGATCTGGCTTAAAACTGGAAAAGCTAGCCTTGCAGGCCAATCTGCCTCCACAGACTATTTATTGGAGGGGGAGTGTGTATCTATACATTCTGTAACACCCATAAAATAAATAGTCCAATGTGAAAATGTTCCTTTAAAATGTTAAACATTGGAAGGAGATAGTCATACAGCATGTAAACAGACCCCTCAGCCCATCTCTTCAATGCTGTACAACATTTCCCATCTATGCTCGTCGCATTTGCCTGTGTTTGGCCCAATTCCCCCTAAACCTCCATCCCCAGAAAATTTGCCCTGTTTTAACAGTTTTATTAGTTGAATTTGGGAACAATTTGAAATGTCTTTGCAATCTGTGAAAGATTTTCAAAATCCAAATTAGTGTTTTGTAAGTACTGCTTACATACCTTGAGAATTTTTTTTGCAGCCTGCAATGTGGACAGCAGATCAGTGCACTTAAGGAACAATGTGAAGAGAAAATCAAAACTTTAGAGAGAGTGCGCAACCAACCTCCAAAATGGCAAGAAGATCCCAAACAAAATGAAGTAAGCTCATCTTGAGAAATATTTAGCGGAGCATTATTTTGGTTCTGTTCAAATGGTGTGTGTGCGTGTATATAGATGCAATTATATTCACTTAACCATCTACCCTGAAATTTTAGTTGCCAAAAATTGGATTGATTATAGTCAATTATACCAACTCATTATGACCCAAAGTCAGAGGTTATGCAAATTAAAACCCTTCCTTCCCCTGAAGGTGGAAACTGGAGGTGCAATGTTCTTTTTATAGGGACTACATATATATTGCATTGAAAATTCCTGTCAGCCAACATTGGTGTGGAAAGTACTACTTGTAACTTACATCATGCATGGTTAGCCTTTGGAGTTGGTGCAGAAGTTCCTAATATTCCTGTCGCCTCTGAAACCACAGTTCTGCTTGGATAATCTGGTATGTTGGGGATTTTAGTACCGGATTGACAGATTTTCTGGATTATTGGATGTATTTATATTAATACCGTAACACTTTTTTAATTCACTTAAAAAATAAAAAAAAAGATGTTCCACAGTGTGGTAAATTTGTCTGAACCAAGTAAATTGAAACAGCGTAATAATTGTGGCCATGGCAGGTAGAAAGGTAGGGCAGGAACTGGGGCCCATTTGGTGGAAATGGAGTTCAGGAATTGGGCTCTGGTGAGTGGAAAAGGTACATATCAAATACTATCCAGTGAATCAGATGCAGAATCATTAAAATTCTGAATCATTGTTATGCAGTTTATCACCTCTACTGTAGTATTGGTTTTGGTTATGAAAGCAGAGGATATGTGATTGCACCAGGTGATGGATAAAGCGAGTGTTATTGAGCATCTCATTCCTCTTTCCGTATCCTTAATGGTAATTGCTTTCATTGATCAGCGATGACTCTTTACTGATTCTATACTTATAAATGCCCTATTGTGCTTCTGAATCTCGCGTCTCCTGACTGTCCACTGGGTGAATGCACAACAATGCTACTTGTTAAGATGGGAAGGAAAAATCAACTTGATCTACTGGAAGTCGGTAATTCTGACTTCCTTATGCGGAATGCAATGAGCCACTATAACATTTAAAACGTCTCGTCTCCAGAATTAATCGCTTTAACGGGTACAAGAAGTCAGAAGAAGGGTCTCTACTCTAAATATCACCCATTCCTTTTTTCTGGAGATGCTGCCTGACCCGCTGAGTTACTCCATCACTTTGTGCCTATCTTTGGTGTAAACCAGCATCGGCAGTTTCTTCCTTCACAAGAGTACAAAGTGCACAGAAGAAATTGATCCTGTGGGCAAGGAAAGTTTCTCAACTGAGAAAGTGTTTGTGGTTTACTAATGCTTGCCAATGTTACTTTGCCTCTAATTATACCTACCGTTTTCTTTGAATTTGCTGCATAGCCTGGAGAGGAGAAGGAGGAAGCACGTGATGTTCGGGAATCTGACGGGGATTACAACAAAGCCAAAGTAAATCCTGAGAATTTGCAACAGATTGTTAAGAACAATAAACCTGTCGTTAACCTTGATGGAAGCAAACTGCAATCTCATCAGGACAACGATATGGAATTATTAAGTAAGAAACACATGTAATAAGTCATGTCCTTGCACAATCTAACCAGTATTCTTCTACCTGTCAGGTAAATGTGTTTGAATATTTTTGTGTGTGTAATAATGGAAACCCCAGATTTCATAAGTATAATGCAATTTCTTTCAAGTTCATTTTTCGAGTGTATAATTAAGCTTCAGAGAAATGAATTATTCCAGTTTGTGATGCAGCATTTGTATTATGTTAATGCAATATGCAAAATATTCCTTTCCAAGGAAATGGGAATGCAATTCTGATACTTGTAATCAAATGTTATAATGAAGTTCCACCTCAAGTTGATGAGAATGTTGTAATAATTAGTTCCCCTTAGAGCTGTAGATGTGCACAGTCACATTTGCATCAACTTACTGATTGAGGTCAAAGCTTTGAGTGAGAAAATAGTTTGTCACTAAGTGTATTTGACTTAAAATACCTTAATTTGAGCATACTTGTAATCAACCGTGCACTCTGCTCTGCAGGACACAAATGGTTTTGATTAAATATAAATCACATTAAATACACTATCATCGTTCTAAAGGCTACTTCAGCCCAACTACCTTTTATTAATGTTGTTTTGAACTTTGTCCATCTGATTTAGCTTCATTGTGAGTTTGATTCGTGAAATGTTCATAATTAGGAAAGAAACTATCGTGAACAATAAACCACCTATTTCTCTGCTTTTTAGTGTTCCTTTAATACTTGCAATGCCAGTTTATTAACAAAATCTATAGTTATTAACTTCTGAATTCAGTTTAAGTAGTGTTTCATTTATTGCCATCTTTAGCTTGGTGTGCAGCCTGCTCTTGAGGGAGTTCCTAAAGCTACCTCCAAAAATAGTTTTTGTTGTCATGTCATTCTACCAGCTACCCCACCCTCAACAACCTCCAACTCAAGAGCTCAAGACTAGGCCACTCCCATAACTTGGAAAGGCTATTAAAGTATACCTTCTATTGTTTGGCAGGTTGCAAGGAACATTTCTTCTCTTTGAACTTTTTCTTTCTTTTGCTTCCTAAGCTATAAATATTCTTCCATTGGTGTGTTGAAATCTGTTTCCTGTTCTGAGGTACTTTCTCAAGGTATTGTTATTGGTTTATTATTCTCACGTGTAACCGAGATGCAGTGAAAAGCTTTGTTTGCATGTTATCCAATCTAATCATTCTATACACGAGTCCAACCAAGCCATGCATAAGTAGTACAGAGAAAAAAATATCAGTGTGCAGAAAATAGTGTTACAGCATTTTAGCATTCCGATTAGAGGAAGTGCAGATATTTGAATAGTGCAAGGTCGGCAATAAAATAGTTGGAAGATTGGGATTACACCCTAGCTTTCAAGAGGTCTGTTCAGTGGTCTGGTAGCTGCAGGGAAGAACCTGTTCCTGAATCTGATGGTATGTGTTTTCCATCAGGTACATGTGATAGAAAATCATGATGATGATGTTGGCTGCTTTCCTGAGGCAGCACGAAGTGTAGGTGTGGAGTCAATAGGTGGAGGCTGGCTTTTGAGATGTACTGAGGAGGGAGTTCTTGAGGTCTGTTGCCAAACCAAGCTGTAATGCATTCTGAAAGGACACTTTCTACAGTGCATCTGTAGAAATTGGTATGAGTTGTTGAAGTACCGCTGAACCTTAATCTTCTGAATTGGAGACATTGCTTTGTTAACCAGAACTTCAATGTGGTTGGTCCAGGACAAATAGTTGATGATACAAGGCTTTAAAATTGTAACTCCTTCCTCAGTGCGGTTATTTCTTTTCAGATTTTATATTGGCAGGAAAATGTTGGAATCAATTAAATAAATGCAGTAGCAAAACACTAAAGAATAATAAAATTATGCAGTTTCAAATTCCATTCATGAAAAGAAAATCATGGTTGACTAATACACTGAATTTCTTTGTTTGACTCGTACAATAGATTAGGTGTATTTGGACTTTCAGAAAGCTTTGATGCCCCACTTAATAGGTTTGCCAATAAGGTTGGGGCACATGAAATTGTGGATAATTGTTGAGAATTGGTTAAAAACAATGAGTGGGGATGAAAGTTGACACAATGCTGGAGTAACTCAGTGGGACAGGCAGCATCTCTGGAGAGAAAGAATGGGTGACGTTTCAGGGTCAAGACACTTCTTCAGAGTGGGAATGAACACTTCTTTCTCACATTGGCAAACAATGATTGGTGGGATACTACAGGAATTGATACTTGGGCCACAGCTATTTATGATCTACATTAATAGTTTGACTAAGGGAACCAAATATCAGGTTTATTGGTGAAACAAAACAGGATGGGATTGAGTAGTGAAGACACTTCAAGGCTACGTGACATACTGAGTGAGTGGGCAAAATTACAGTAGATAGTTGTGGGAAAATGTGATCATCCCATTTGGAGCACGGAAAAGAATACTTTGGAAATACACAAATGACTTGTATATAAATTACCGAAAACAACATGCAGATGCAACAAATAGTTAGGAAGATAAATAGTATATTAGCTATATACAAGAGCCTTTGAATCCTACTCCAATTGTAGAGGTTCATGGTGTGGCTACTCCTGTTATGAATAGTTTGGGCCTAAAGAAGAATGTACTTGCCATAAAGGTTGTGCAGTGAAGATTAATTTGACTTGTCCCAGGATGGTCAATTTGCCATTTGAATGAGAGGCAATCTCACTGTAAATGAAAACAGTGAGAATCTTTTATCGAGAGTGGCTGTTCCCACTGGCTGAAGATTCTAGAATCAGGAGATGTGATCTCAGAATAAAGATGAGAAATTTCTTCCGGCAGCAGTGAATCATTGGAATTCTCCTTTCTGGAGGGCTGTGGAGACTACGTCATGAAGTTTATTCAGACCAGGGATTGACAGATTTCAAGGTATGAAGAAAATGGAGGGATGTAGGAATAGTACAAAAAAAGACACATGTAGGAGGTCGGCCAATGGAAGAGCAGCCTCGACAGGCAAGGTGACCCACGTCTCGTGTTTTTATTGTTTTTCTTTGGGCCAAACACCAAAGCTGGAACCAATGATACAAATGGCTGCAGTATGAATGATGTACCGCAGGGACTCCAGCAGTTTGAAGAATAGCTTTATAGCTCCCTACTGCTCCAACATTTGTCATCTTACAGAGCACTACCATTTCACGGAATTCTGTCTAGGGCATTTTAGCTCTTTGGTATTTTGTACATGGAGGTCGATGTTCTGGAATTTCCTCTCTCAACTGAAGGCATGTCATTATCCCAGTCATGGGAGTGAGTGGTGCAGGAAAGCTCACTCCCCCATCACTTTTCATCAACTATGGTTCGACCAACGATAAGCGTGAACTTGGCCAACCATCCTCGTCTCAGAAACCTTGTTACAAATGAAGTTGTCTTTTGGCTTGATCATGATCTTTTTGCCAAGTTAATTTTTTTTATTAATGTGATTGTTTAAAATTCTAATATTGTCTTTACAGATGTGGGCAAAGCAGATGATGATGCTGGAATGCCTGGGATAGAAGAAAATGAACAGGGAAAGTCCATGGATATGTTGGTTGGTATGTATAAGCAACACATTTTTATGAATACATTCTATCTATATCTCCCGACTACATTCTATCTTTGTCCCGCCCACTCCCCTGACCCGCTGAGTTACTCCAGCATTTTGTGTTTATCTTCGATTTAAACCAGCATCTGCAGTTCTTTCTTATACATTTTGTATGAATACACTTGAATGTTGCCATTTCATTAAGACTTGTATCGTATCATAAAATTAGTTGGAAATTTCCCAAACTGTTTAGCATTTATGTAAATATTGGTGAATGTATTTAGTTTCATTATTGTGTTCTATTCCGGAGTCCCTAGGAAGCTGATGTTGTAATGAGCTGGCAATGTTAATCTGCTTCCATTAACTATTTTTCCTCTGCCCATTTTCTGCAGTAAGAACCAGTGGTTGGGTGCAGGAAATTTAATCTTCCTTCCTACTATAATCTTTATATTAAATTACTTGCATCCTAGCACCCCCTTTGTGAATTATTGTAAATGTTTGCTTGTCTTTTTCCCTTTGACAGTTTACCCTAGCTAAGAGACTGTAAAGTTCCCTAATGTACCATGAAGTGCACACTAGTAGGTTAGTTCCATGCTTCCTCCAGTCCTTGCATCCTGCTGTTTGAAAGTTCTAAACTCAGTGGAATGTTCTCTGAATCATCCAAAAAGCAAACGTTCAGGCTAATTGTTTTACTGATAAATTATAGATAACACCCATTGTAATATTTTGAAGAACATTACATGTTTCTCTTATCCTGAAAACAAATGGAAATATAACATGCCCCAGAGCCCTACCATTCACTGTGTACCGTAGGTCCTGCTCTTGTTAGACTTCCTAAAATGCAACGGCTCACATTGAGGCAACACCTTACTCTGAGGCACACCACTAGTCACTGGCCTCCAGTCCGAAAAGCAACTTGCCACCATTACTCTCTGCTTCCTTCTTAGAAGCCAATTTTCTATCCAGTCAGTTATCTCTCCTTGGATCCCATGTGATCTAGCCTTCCAGAGCAGCCTACCATGCGGAACTTTGTCAGCAGAGTGTCTACTGCATTGCGCTTGAAGTTATGTACAGGGCAGACTATAACAATGGCCTATTTATTCCCAAAAGGACATTAATGAGGTAGATGGGTTTTTATATTACAGTTACGCATTATTTTGTATCCCATAGCTACAGGCATTTTAATTTACTCACCCTGCCTCCAACAAATGAGGCTCACTGAAAGACAGATGTGCTACATTAAAATGCATTTTTTGTTTATTTTGCATTGAATGCTAGGGGTTGGGACAGGAAAATGGGAAAAACATTGTAGCAAAACACTGGTTGCAGTGCCATCTTGTGGTAATCTCAGAGTAGGAAACTTGTACGCCAAATAGCATTTAGAGCAGTTTTTTTTAATGTTAGAAACGCCCGAGGAAGGCTGTATCTTGTAGGAAGGAACTGCAGATGCTGGTTTAAACCAAAGATAGACACAATGCTGTAGTATTGTGTGGCGCCATCGAGAGTGGCAGCCTCGCCAGCAGCTGTCCGTCCTTTCACCCTTTTTGTTATTTTTAATGTGTCTAAAATGATGTTTTAAAGGCTTTTTTTATTGGGGGGGGGGGGGGATGGGGGAAACCGTTTCCCAGTCACTTAGCTGGTCGGAGATGTCTTTTCTCCGAGGGTGGAGGGTTCAAAGGCCCGGCCATGGGTGAACAAAGAGGAAGATGACTGAACTTTATTGCCTTCCCTCACAGTGGGGAAACGTTGATTCCACTGTGGGGGATGTTCATGTTAAACTCTATTGTGTATTGTCTTTTTATTTGTATGGCTATATGGTAACTCAAATCTCACTGTACCAATTGGTGCAAGTGACAATAAATGTAACTTGAACTTCACTTGAGTAACTCAGTGGAACAGGCAGCATCTCTGGATAGAAGGAATGGGTGATGTTTGTTGTTGCCTTCTAGCTACAATGATCTATTCTACATTTTCCTTTCTCTCCATCCCCCTTGTCTCGGTTTCACACCTTTCACTTCCTTATCTCAGTACCAACCTCTCCCCTGACTCGGTCTGAAGGGTCTCGACTGGAAACATCACCCTTTTTTTTTTTTTTGTTCAGAGACGCTGCCTGTCCTGCTGTTACTCCAGCATTTTGTGTCTACTGAGAAAGGCCATTCAGCCCATTTTGATTCAATCTTCCTGAGTTTTCCTTATGACATGGCAGTATTTAAGAGTAGAGACCTGGAAATATGAAACACTGCAGATGCTGGGATCTGGAGCATCAAGCAATCTGCTGAAGGAACTCACTGGGTCGAGCAGCTTCCGTGAAGAAAAGTGCATTGTTGATGTTTTGGATTGAGACCCCTCGCATAGGTCAAAAGAGTAGAGGGGAGATAATAAAGTATAAAGACATGAAGGACAGGTGTGGGGCAAGTGCTAGATGTCCACATCTTAGGACCACTGTTTAAATAAATGATATTAATTAAATTAATATTTTTACATTTTATATCTATCTATCTAAAACTCTAATCTTGTTTGTATGTGCGTGAGATCCCAAAACCCCGCCAAAACGGTACATGATAGCGCTACAATTTTTGGCCCACGTTACTCACCATTGTCCTGGAATGTAAATGAAACAATTTTCGTTTGGATTCATGTGATATTTTACGAGTTATTGACATTTTAAAATTTATAGACAACAATTTTCAAACAACTTTTCCACTTGCCCTGCCCATCAGCCGCATTTGTCAATGTCACAATGAGGTGACAATGGGATCCTGAATCTCATTTACATTAAAAAAAAATCGCGATTTTCAAAAAAACTCCGTTTTAATCAATCTTCCGTTTTCATTAACAGCTAACATTGTGTTTAGGTTATTTTAAAGAAAAATCTCGATTTTCATTGTGGTGGGGGGAGGGTGGGGTAGTAGGGATGTTTCATTTTAAAAAATCGCTATTTTCATTGTGGGGGGGGGGGAGGTGAGTGGGGGAGCAGGGTGTAGGGGGAGAGGAGGGGGTGGGAGGGGAAAGTGGGGGAGGTGAGGAGGGACAGTGTGGGAGGAGGGGGGATAGAGGGAGAGTAGTGGAGATAAAAGGAGAGGAGGGCAGTGGGGGAGGTGACGTGAGGGAGCAGGGAGATGTAGAGGAGGGGAGAGGGGTAATGGAGGGAGGGAGTGACTGAGGCAGGGAAAGGAGTGGGAGGTGAGGGAGGGGAGGAGGAGAGGGGGAAAGAAAAGTCAAGTCGCATTTATTTATTTAGCACATTTACAAAACAACTCTCGTTGGTGGAGGTACTAACGTTATACAACAGTGGTTCATAGATAAATTACATACAAAAATGCATACATATAGCCCTCACTCGGAGGACGTCAAGAAAGGCTTGAGAGTAAAGATGAGTTTTTAGTCTCGACTTAAAGGAGTCGACGGAGGGGGCAGTTCTGATGGGAAGAGGGATGCTGTTCACAGTCTAGGAGCTGCAAACCGCAATTTCCCAATTTCACCCAAAGAGGGGAGGTGTGAAGAGGGGGTGGGACTGCTGGGGGCATGAGTAGGAATGGACGAGGATAGGGGTATGAAGAGGAATGGCAAGGCACAGTTGGGGGAGGGTTGCCGTGACTTGCGTCACACGGGGATCTCTGGCGTCACAACGGGAACCTCAGCCGTGCCTGCGCAGTTGGGGGCTATGGGTCAGTGGTGGAATATTGCCTTGGAGGACGGGGCCAACGGGTCTGCACCTGGTCTAGTCCATAATCTTTGTAGCTTGATAAGTTCACATTGCATTTGCTTCTTTTGCAGGCTGAAATGCAAAATTCATTTTCTTTACCTATTGTTATGAGAATACTCTGGAATTTAGCTCCATAGCTACTCTTCACCTTACCAGGGTTCTCAAATGTGTCTCCTGTTTATGTGCCACATTAATACATGATCTATTACAATTAATTTTAAATGGAACAGTCAAACTTTGATTATACGTCCAGTTAGTTTTGTAACTATTGCTAATTCTTCCCAGGGGTGATGAGTAATGGCAATGCAGAAGATGGCAACTATGGGACCAAGATGTTTATTTCACAATTTTGGCCTGATTATATGATGAAAGGCGTTTCATTTGCCAGTGGACATTAACTCCTTCTCTGCTTTGTGTGTGTGTGCTGAGCCTAGGTCTTAATTCTACAGAATTGTGTAGATGCAAATTGTGGATCATTTTATCCAACTAAAGTTTTAAATGGATAGAGCAGAAATGATTAACGTCGTACTAAATTATTCCTTCAGATCACAAAGACAAGATGAACTTTGAAAGGATCGAGAAACCACCAGCTAAGAGCATGGAGAATGAAGTAGAGCCTGACCATCGGGGTCCAGCTATGCAGGCTCCACCCAAACTCCCTGTGCAGCATGATAATCAAGCAGAGAAACAAGTCAATGTAAACATGCCAAATCCTGGAGACCCTGAGGACCTAGCCAACATGGAAGTTGATGACGTTCATGTCAGAGCAGATGAATTTGGAGAGTCTCAGAATCAGCAGCAAGGTAAATGTCATTTGTGGAGCACTCAGTCTTTAAAACAGTTATTTAGGCATTTGCAGCTGTCTAAATTGGTGTGTAACAACCTGAATTGTCTCGGCTCATGGCACTGGCTAAACTACCACTCTTGTGTTTCAATCAGCATGTCCATCAGTTCCTCATTTTCATCTATTCCCTCACCCTTTCACCATCCCAGTGCCACACTCCCCTCCCACTATCATTTACTGATTCTCAGCAGGCAGATGTAATAAGAGCCAGGCCTGTAAAATAATGTAGAATACTGGTGTTAGAAAGTCAGACCCAAATTCTCCTATTTGAGAGTAGAAAGCATAATATTACTCCAACTTAAAAATTACATGGGTTGCGTAACAATTGCTGCATGCATGTTACGCATGCGCGGGGGGGGGGGGGGAGCCCAACTTCCCAGGTTAACTCATCCCTTCCCACCCAAACCACCCCCTCCCCAGGCAGAGATTCACTTGTACCTCCTACAACCTCATCTACTGTATCTGTATTGTTCAAGATGTGGACGGTTATACATTGGCGAGACAAAACGCAGACTGGGAGATCGTTTTGCAGAACACCTTCGCTCAGCCCCCGTGAACCAACCTGGACACTTTAATTCTCCTTCCCATTCCTACACAGACCTTTCTGTCCTTGGTCTCCTCCATTGTCAGAGTGAGGCGAAACGCAAATTGGAGGAACAGCGTCTCATATTTCGCTTGGGCAGCTGACAGCCTAGTGGCATGAATATTGATTTCTCTCACTTCAACTAACCCCGGCATTCTCTTTCTATCCCCCTCCCACCCGAGTCGCACTAGCTTCTCATTTTCACCCTACAAACAGCTAACAATGGCTAATTTCCTTTATCATTGTTACTTTTTTGCATATCTTTCATTCATTGTTCTTTATTTCTCCACATCACCGTCTATCTCTCGTTTCCCTTATCCCTAACCAATCTGAAGAAGGGTCTAGACCCGAAATGACACCCATTTTTTCTCTCCAGAGATGCTGCCTGTCTTGAGTTACTCCAGCTTTTTGTGACTATCTTCATAATCTGAAATTTGTGTTCTGTTTGCATACATAATGTGATAATTACATTACGAAAAGATATATCTGAATTAAAATTTGTTCCTTTGTCTCACAAATATAGTCTTGGATAAGAAGCATCAAGGAAAATTAATGCAATTAACGAAGGAGTCTGTCATGCAGCTGCCATCTAATCAAGCTCCACACTTAATTCCTGGCCAAGCATTGTCAAATCATTTTCATCGGCAGGGTGGGAAAGTCCATGAGAAAGCAAATGAACTCAGAGAGCACGTTAAAGGTCAACGAGGTGAGTGTTCTTTGTGCGTAATGATCGCATCAACAACTCTGCTTTTCATGGGGAGCTAATTTGTAACACCTGTCCCTGTTTCTGCATTATGCCACTCATTTATTGCAGCTTGTTAAATGCCATTGTAAAACCAAAAAAACCTAAACCTGCTCTTTCAGTACACATCTATGAGTTAGCACATTTTAAATGAGACATTTTAAACATCGGTTTATCATAATCTTTGTAACAAATCAATTTCAAGGATCTCTTGCAATTGTCTGGTGTCTTTAACAATATACTTTTTTTTTTTTAACCTATATCTATTCATAAAGAAAATATAACATCCTTGGAGGATTTTAGGAAACCACGCATGGTGTGTGAACAGTGTCCTTGTGTTGCAGATAGGAAGCATGGAAATCCTTTCCGGCTGGATCAGATTGGAGCGGTGTTATTAAATAACACCCTTCAGCAGTTGCAGGAGCTGACAATTGGATGTCAGTGGGCTACAGGCTCGCTTTAAACAACTATCTGGGTGGGACCATGCATAGCAGTGACCAATCTAGATGGTGTCCACGACAAATACATAATGTCATTAACTATCTTAACAAATAATTTTGTTTAGTGATAAAAGATAGATATCCAGTGATACTGTACACAAAGCCAAAACACAATCTTTAGTTGATTGTGGTTAAAGGTTAATAGATAATTGGACCATGACAATAGGTTATATTACCCTCTTTAAAGCGTGGATTCTGTCCCTGGCATTCATTTCTATTTATGAACTTCGAAGTTGATGTTCACAATGGAAGATGTCAATATCTGTTTGAGTAAGCTTGTTAAGATTGTGTGATTACAGCAAATGCTGTGGTGCTGCACAAGATGAGAAGCCAAACAGTAAATGTCAGTTGTAGCATGTTGGGAGGCCAAAACTTGGGTGATAAGGTGTGATTCAGTTCATAGAAGATAGCCGTACTTAAGATGCCTCAAATGTTTGTGCTTTTTGATAAGATCATGTTGGATCTTTGTTCCTCCTAATCCCCATTATTCATGGTTTCCCCAAACATCAGAAATTGATCTCAACTTTGAATATGTTCAAAGATTCCTCCTCCAAAGCTATCCAGTAGAAAATTCTGAAAATGCCTTTCACTCTGAGTAGAAATTCAGAGAATTACACAGCCCAAATGTTAGCCTCTTTGGACCATCTTGTCCATGCTCTCGACCCGAAACGTCACCCATTCCTTCTGTCCAGAGATGCTGCCTGACCCGCTGAGTTAGAAGACATAGACATAGACATAGAAAATAGGTGCTGGAGGAGGCCATTCGGCCCTTTGAGCCAGCACCGCCATTCATTGTGATCATGGCTGATCGTACCCTATCAGTAACCCGTGCCTGCCTTCTCCCCATATCCCTTGACTCCACTAGCCCCTAGAGCTCTATCTAACTCTCTTAAATCCATCCAGTGATTTGACCTCCACTGCCCTCTGTGGCAGGGAATTCCATAAATTCACAACTCTCTGGGTGAACTCTCTGAGTTACTCCAGCATTTTGTGTCTACCGACAGTGATGCTGCTCTTTGCTAATCCTATTTTGCCTACATTAGGTCTGCATCCCTCTCCTCCTGTACTATTCCAGTCCATGTCCAAAAACCTTTAAACATTGCACTTGTATCTGGTTCCACCACCACCTCTGCCAGTTTGTTTTAGAGAAGCCTCTTCAGAATTTTGTATATTTCATTAAGATAACTTTTCGACTTCTAATGGGCTGTGTGGGCTCCATCTTTCTTCAGAAGTGCACATCCTGGATCCCGGAATCAGTCTAGTGACACTTAGTTGCAATGCCACTAAGACGGCATATCCTTCCTTAGGCGATGAAAATTGTCTTCACTGTACGTCATGTGGAACCACCAAAGCCCCATGCAGTTGCAGCAATAATTGTGTGCTTTTTGTCACTTTCATATTTCCAGTGTAATGGCAAAGTAAGCATCAAATTACTTGAACCCATGTTTCAGTAGTAGTGTGTACTGTCTCCACTGGGTATATATAATGTGCAAGTCTACCAAATTATTTCCCATTATATTTGTGAATAGAATAATTTATTTTGCAGTTGACGGCAGTCTTGCTTTATTCCCAGTTAATGTTTTGTAAGATTGCCAAGCCTGAGGCTCCTGGAATTGATTCAATTTTAAGCAAACCAGGAGAAGATTAGCAGAATATTACAAAATATATCTAAATTTCATTTTTGTGAATTGTTGATAGGAAGGTGATGTGGGGGAATGATTTTGTGTAAGGCACCTTGTAGGTTAGAAGATTATATGATGGAGGCATATAATCCTCCATGCCTACATTGAACTAGTTTAAAGACAGCCCTAGTCAGTTATGCTGTAATTTGTCACATACCTCAAGTTAATTGAGTTCCACAGTTTCAATTCTTGTCACCATTGTGACTGTCATAGAGCCTTAGAAATTAAAGGAATGGAAGGAGGCCATTTACCTCTATACCTGTGTAAGGCAAAAATAGAGCAGATCAGGTTATTTGTTGTGCTTGTATAGTGGGGCTGTATGCTGTTATGTTGCTTTGTAAATGTGTTGAGGGATTTTCTCTCCTCCCCCCCCCCCCCCCCCCCCTTAAATTGGTTAGTCCATAAAATTAAAGCCATTTGATTACCTTCCTTCCCTCTGCCTATTTGTGCTCTGAGTTTCTCCCACTCTGTTCCTTTTATTTGTTTTAACTTTACATTTTGTTTTCGTTTTGCCATAGTGTTTATGGTCCACGTGATATTTTTAATAAATGTGTCTGGAATGAACTAGGGCAATCATCCAGTTTCTATTGAATTGAAGAACAGAAAGATTATAGACCAATGGGAAACTAAGTTTATTTGGAGATACTTTGAGATTTTTCAGTACACCCAAGTTTCAGATTATTTGCAAGGCCATTAGATGAGATTTGTATAAATAAACCTTTTCATCTGGTTACATGAGATCTTTACACTGGATCATTCTGTGATTGGCATCTCTGAAGTTCAGTTTTAGAATGATGTTGATCACTTTTTCTTGCGTACAGTTTATTTCTATAAATTGAGTTAATACCCCCTCTTCATCGCCCCCACCCTCACCCCCACCCCCCTGAACATCTTGTTCCAAGGAAAACAATGCCAGTTTAGCTTATCTCTACACATAATTAAAATTCTTGGCAACATTGGCAAATTTCCCTGCACCTTTTTTTAGTATTCTGACTTCCTTCCTTTAGTATGGTGACCAGGACACACACATATTCTGGCTTGGATCTAACTAATATCTCAGTGTAGTTTAGCATATTCTTCTTGCTGTTTTATTCTATGCTTCAACCAGTAATTGTAAACATCCCCTTGCCTACACCCAATTCTATCAGGGGTATATAATTTCTCCAACAGTAGGAGGAAACAAGTGAGACATTTTCCACAATTAATATTTAAATGCCATTAAACAAATTAAACGATCTAAAATGAGCTACACACTGAAGCATTAAATAGTTTTGAAATGCAGAACACATTCAGTTCAAATAAATAGCACCATAGGAATGATTTCTTATGGTGGAGCTGCCTTGCAGCTGAAATCCTTGCATTTTCTGGTTGCAAAGTGTGGTGTATATGACACTAAATGGTCAGTGGACTGTCCAGAGCCTATAAATATCTCTTTGATACTTGTCTCATTGTTGTCACAGTTATTTCTCAGTTATGAATTCTAATGGCCTTAAATATAATTGTAAATGCCACATAAATTTGTTACCATAATCTGAGCACGAGGTTCAGATTACCCCATTCTATCTGAATGTTTTTCGTCTGACTGACATAGGTATTGCTCAATATCGGAATTTAATAGGACTGGTAATTTAATAGGAACCATGATTAACACATTTTGTTGTGAATTCTTAATTGAATGTGGGCATGGAATAAAAACAAAATGCTGGAAATACTCAGCAGACAGGGGTATTAACCTTTCTGATTAATGGTTGTCAACATGAAATATTAACTCTTTATCCCCACAGATGCTGCATGTATGACCTGTTGAATATTTTCAGCATTTTTATTTTCTGATTTACATCATCTTCTGTTTTCTATGGCTTTTTGAATGCAAGCATGGGTTATTTGGACAAAATAAACTTCTATCTGTTTTTAATTTTCTCAGATTTCAGTTTTTTTAATTACAGCTGTAAATCCACAATATTGACCAACCGATAACGCTCTGCATCCTGAACAGGCTAAGGAAAGCACTGTGGCAGCATGTCACTGATTAAAGGGGGAAAGGTGTCAGGGGGCTAAGAAAAAACTATCAACTGGGCCTGGGATTTTTTAATTCAATACTTCCTGCTTTTGGAATTTTTTGTCCTTTGAAACTATAGAGAATTAAAGAATTCCAGAGGAAAATTTTGAAGATGGTCTGGTTTCTGTTGACATCCACTTGCAATAATAAAAACAATTCTTTATTCTCCATTTACATTGTAGATTTCTGCTTTCTCCCTCTCTCTCTCTCTCTCCCTCTCTCTCTTCTGACTTGGATTCCTCAGGCCAGTTCTTTGATGAAAATGAATCCCCAGCTGATCCGCAGCATGACTCTAAAGTGGCAGATTATAATGGGGATGATGGTAATGTGGGTGAGTACGAGGCAGACAAGCAGGCCGAATTGGCTTACAATGAGGAAGAGGATGGTGATGGTGGGGAAGAAGACGTCCAAGGTGAGCTTGGGCCTGATTTCCTTGAAACGGAGAGCTGTGATAAATCTGTGTGTGTTATCTGCTGAATATTTCAGTGCTCCAAGCATTCAGTAATTTTTAGTTAGGCTGTGGACTTTCTCCACAAGGTATATCAGTTTTATTACCTTTGTTTATATTTGGAAGAAAGCATTTTTTTTAATCAACTTAAATACTTAAGTCTGTTGGTACACCTATAAAACGACCATGACATAAGGAGGTTAGTCCATAAGATTAAAGCCATTTGATTACCTTCCTTCCCTCTGCCTATTTGTGCTCTGAGTTTCTCCCACTCTGTTCCTTTTATTAGTTTTAACTTTACATTCTGCATTGGTTTTGCCATAGTGTTTATGGTCCACGTGATATTTTAAGGAAATGTGCCTGAAATGAGCTAGGGCATTCATCAACCTGTTTCTATTGAATTAAAGAACTGAAAGATAATAGACCACTGGAAACTAAGTTTATTTGAAGATACTTTGAAATTTTTCAGTACACCCAAGTTTCAGTTTATTTGCAAGACCACTCTATGAGATTTGTACAAATAAACCTTTTCATCTGGTTACATGGGATCTTTACACTGGATCATTCAGTGATTGGCATCTCAGAAGTTCAGTTTCAGAATGATGTTGATCACTTTTTTTCTTGCCTATAGTTTATTTCTATTAATTTGAGATTGCAGTGGTGGCAGACTTTGAGGTAAAGTACTTGCCATCTCTTTTTGTAGTTTGGTTGAACACAAAAGTCAGTTTAGTTTCTTGGTTTGGTTTGTGATGCTGTAGTTGTTTCTTTAGTAAAACATTTTAGTTTAAATTTTCCTATTTTGGCATTTCTTAAGCTTATTTTGGTGACTCACTAATCTGAGTGTAGTCAGTGTTATCATGCAGCTGCGTCAGAGGAAGCTAGTATTTTCCTCCTCATTTCCCATCTACCTTAGTTTTTGGGACTCCCTGAATGAAATCGGAAACTGTGCTCGTGGCATTTTGAGTGGCGTGTTGGGTGAAATTTATCAATATTTTATTTCCCTATCCCTCATTTTTAATTAAACTAGGTATTTTATGCAACATCATGAATTGCTGAAATGGATGCTCATCCTTGGCACAAGAGCCTTTCCTAGTTTATACTTGTAATTTTTGAAAATGAGTCAGAGCTGATGTACAACTTCGTAACCTAAAGAACATGAAGACTAACTTTATAAGATGTGATTAAGCTGGGATAAGAAAAGATTCACCAGGCTTTTGCTGTCACTTTTGACTTGAGTTATAAAGAGACTGGAACTGCTTTCCCTGGAGCGAGGGAGGCGAAGGGGTGATCTTATAGAAGTACACAAAATCATGAGAGGTATAGAAAAGTGATTGGCTGCAGCCTTTTTCCAAGGGTAGGGGAGTCTAGAGGCCCTACATGGGTTTAAGATGAGAGGGGGGAAATCTAAAGGGGATCCGAGAAGTGGGTTTTTCCACAGGGTGGTGGGTAAAGAGCATGAGCTACTAGAGTAAGTGGTAGAGACTGGGACAATTACATATTTAAAGGACTTTTGGCAGGTTCGTGCAGTAGGACAATTTAGAGGAATAGAACATAAAACATTGAGCAGTAGCGCACATGAACAGGCCTTTGGCCTAAGTGTCTGCGCCGAACATGATGCTAAAGTAGACCAATCTCGTCTGTTTGCACCTGATCTACAGCGCTCCATTTCCTGACTACCCATGTGCCGATCTAAAAGCCACTATTGGATTCTGCCGAATACAGGTAAATGAGACCAACTCAGGAAAGCACCTTGGTCGCATGGATGAGTTGGGCCGTCAGACCTGTTTCTGCGCTGCATGAACTGACTCTAACTTGCAGAGCAAAGTTTTTACTTCATTCACTTCAAATGAAAATGAACTTGGATTCACAGAATGAATGTACAAATCAACATGATTTTTAAGTGCCGTGAAAAGAAGTGACCTTTTCATCTCACAGTGCAACGGACACGTCTGGTGCCAGCTGAACTGGAAGTATTTTTATCAGGATGACAACCATAACTAACATCTTCCTAAATGACTATGCCGCAAGGAAGAAAGTAGGATGAGGGGGAGGGGTGAAAACAGCCGTGAATTGGTATAGAATTATGCATTGTTCCAGTGAAAGTGAAAATGTTTTCCCCCTCCAGTGACCAGCCAAACTAACATTTTTATTTTTCTATTATTTGATGATGGTCCAGAGGAATGGTCAGTCACTTCAGATAGACTGAAAAAGAGCTGCATGGGCCTTCTCACATTTCCTAATCTCTCAGGCCACATTGTCTGCCCTGCATTATTTTGCACATCCACTATCTCAGCCAGATACATTATTAAAAAAGAATTTCAGAAATTTGAGAATATAATAAATTAAGTGCTCTCTCTAATGCCGAAGAACCTAAATACAAACTCATAAACTGATAGTGTTCTAAAGCAGTTTGTGAGTCAAGTAAATGGATAAAAGTATTTTTGAAGTAAATCTTCATGCAGATAACACATTTAGATTTGGTTTCAGTTTTTTTTTGCATGTTACCATCTGCTTCACTGCTTTGGTCAGTTTGCTTGCTGATAACTGCATGCAAACCCCAACCCCTCAGAAAAACACATTGGCATAATTGTCTTTTTTTTTGCATCAAACCTTTAGATGTGTATCACTAGTTTATCTAGATTGAATGTGATGTGCACGGTGCTTTCATGTTAGTTCTCATTGTGAATATGGAATATTGTCTTTGCGCTTTGATTGCTTAATTCATTGGTTTGTGCAGATTTGTCTTGGCATTTATTTTGCCATAAAGTTGTATCAATTGATAATGTTAGAATTTATAGGTGGAAGAATGAAGGAAGAATCAAAGTTGAGTGCTGACCGCACACAATCTAATTTTGGGTTTGTGCTTAGTCCATTGCAATTAAGTTTACCCCGTCTCAGAATAATGCTTTGATCCAAATATTTAAAAAAAAAATCTTGGCAACTTGCATTGCATTAAATTCAGTCACGTTTATCATAAAGCTTTTATATTATTATCGTTGGAACTTGTCTGTAAACAAGATTGCTTTCCTCAACCTTCATACTTTCTTACTGCTGCACTTTAATCTAAATCACAGAGTTTAACTCTCATCTTCTTCACTGCTGCTACAAGAGTGTGATAGTGAACTGACACTAATCTGCATATGAATTAACCCAAGACTGATATCATTGCTCATCTAACATGAGTCTTTTACAAGGGATGCTGCAAATGGGTCTGTTACTATATTGCTCGGATCCCTGGTGCTGAAGTACTTAATCTCTTGCTCAGCTTGATGGACTGCATGGATTTTCTTCATGTTAAAAATAGTATTTCAAATATTCACTTTTGTTTTTCTTTAAATAGCTGTTCATAGAGCTTGTGAGATGTATAATCACCATATGTTTAGTTATAGTGATATGATTACTGTCCTGAATGTTACTACATTTTAACTGGATTCCATTGACTTTACCATCTCATTCAAAATAGTTTTAAATGTTAATTAGATAGAGTACCAGATTGACTCCACATCCATTGGTTTGGCATAGGTTGTCAATTTCCTAATTTTAAAGCCACCTCTGTTTAAAGTTGTCCATTAAAACATTTAACAAACATTATCATTTTCATTCACTTGCATTTTTAATTGCAATATCTAGAATGCTGCAGAAAAATCCAGCAAATCATTTTCATCCCTTAACAGATCAGAAGAAATTGTTTAATTTAATATGGTCCTTAGTGGGTTTTGCATTTATTTCTCAATTTTGTGCATGTTTTGAGGCTCACCTTCAGGCAATCAACAATATCCAATCCTACATCCACTCACCACCTTATAACATGCAACTGTCGACTTGAATTGTTCTGGAATGTTTGCCTCTATTTCATTACAAGACCACAAGCTTATTAATTTGTTGGCATGTCCTGATTTAATTTGAAACTCTTGTAATTCTGCCAGTGCTATCAGTCAATGAGTTTAGAGGAGGGATAGTTTGTGACTCATGGTAAACTGTCTATTTCTAAGTAAACAAAGTTTCTCCTGTAAATTGCAGAAAAAAATACAGCATCTTCTCCCTGGAAAAGTGGAGTAATTTCTCCAATCTCAGTCACTCAACAGTGGGTCACTAAGTCTAATTTAACAGGAGAATTAGTCAAGTCATACCCACTCACACTTTCCGCAGTACTGTAATCTCAACCTGCCTTCCACAATATACTTCCTGCATGCAGTTTATTAACTGTGGAAACAAAATGTTTAGCCAAAAACAGCTGTATGATACAGATGCACCAGAAATATAAATCACCAAAGTTGACTGCAAGGAATACAGACAATGCTTTATTGCTTGAAAAAGTTCCAAACAACATGCTGGATTTGTAATTCCCTGCTTCCTGTTGACATAATAAAGAGCACTTTCCCAGCAAGAGATGGAAGTTTCAGCTACCTGAGCACCAGATTTAAGTGGGATCTTGGACATGTACTCACACAACTGCCGTCTGCTTCATCAGGTGATGTCTTTCCCTCTGCTTTTTGATCAAATAAACTGCTTCCACTTCCAAGCTTACTTCTAGGTGCTGCCAAATGGTTTTAGGAAGGTAGAAAGTGTCTGTGTTGGCTGACATCTATGGGTTGGTATTTCTAATTGATCTTGCAGTTGCTAACTTTACTCGCATAAAGCAACAAATGGGAAGCCCCCAATCTCAGGTGGAACACCCAACCCAATATTGGAGTGATGGACAGTCGAAAGGGGAAGGAAGAGAAACTGACTTGGAAGGAGAGGGATATGGAGAGTAAAATTAGGTGAGGTGTTAAACCAGGTTTGCAACCATCCCAGTCTATTGCATTCAGTACTCTTGATGTGACCGCTACACTGGTGAGACCAAGCACATATCAGGCAACCTCTACACCAAGCACCTGCATACTGTCTGCCATGACTCTCTGGAGTTCATGGTTGCAAGCCATTTTAATTCCACTTCCCATTCTCATAATGACCTGTCTGCATTCGGCCTTATATACTATTAGGGCATGGTCAAATGCTAACTGGAGGAACAGTTATTCTTCCCGATTGTCTTCAATTAGACAGCATGAACACTGAATTCTACAATTTCAGGTAACCAGCTTTCTCTCAGTCCCTTTCTCTCTTTCTGATCCACCTAGTTATCTCACACAAACTATTTCCACCCCTCCAAGCCCACACTCACACAGTTTCTTTCCCTTCCCCCACCCTCTCCATCTGTCCATGTCTTGCATTCAATCTACTCTTCAGGATTAGATAAGGTTAATGTTGACTCAGTTTCCCTCAAAATAGATGTTGCCTCTTCTTGGTGTACTCCATTCAGTTTTCAGATCAGATTTCCAACTTACAAAATCACTGTTCCAACTCTGTGATCTTCCTTCATTACTGAATACTCTGAACAGATTATTTTGGGTGAGCCCTTTATGGACAGCCACCTTAATATGTTGTGGTAGAAAAAGCTTGCCCTGGTTCTATTAACCTGCCATAGCAGTGCAGTTTTTTAATATATTCATGACTCTTCTTCAATCTGGCATAGATGAACACCTGCTCTTCTGGATTTGTATTTTGATTGCTTTTAATCTGAAGCAGTATTTACTTGGAATATGACTTGCTTGGATATTGGTGCTAACAGTGGGGTATTTATCTTCTATCTGATAACAGTACTTTGTAGGGAGGGCAATACAACAGGACATTTAGGGAAGAAGTGACACAAAGCTGGAGTAACTCAGCAGGACAGGCAGCACCTCTGGAGAGAAGGAATAGGTGACGTTTCAGGTCAAGAACTTCCAGCCTGAAAATCACGGGAAGGGGAAATGAGAGATATAGACGATGTAGAGAGATATAGAACAATGAATGAAAGATATGCAAAAAAGTAATGATGGTAAAGGAAACGGGCCATTGTTAACTGTTTGTTGGGTGAAAACGAGAAGCTGGTGCAACTTGGGTGGGGGGGATGGAGAGAGGGAGAATGCCAGGGTTATTTGAAGTTAGAGAAATGAAATATACCCCGGGGTTGTAAGCTGCCCAAGCGAAATACGAGATACTGTTGTTCCAATTTGCGTTTAGGCTCACTTTGACAATGGAGGAGAAAGCAACAAATTTCATTTATTATGGGTGTTCAGTCACTCCACACCTCCATCCTCCACCAGGAAGGGCTTAAAACCCTCTGTTTCTTCTTAGGTTTCTTCTTACTCCAGCTTTTTGTGTCTATCTTCGGTTTAAACCAGCATCTGCAGTTCCTTCCTTCACTGTACATTTTGGCATATCTGTCTATTCATTATTTAGCTTGTGCATCGTTAAGGAGAAGGAACCTTTTCCTATCCCCAATTGTTGATGTACTGTTCCAATGCTGAAAGATTGAAAATCCATGAAGTGCATCCAAGCTGCATTTTATTTGTAAAGTTACTGTGCAAATCTATATGAATTCTTCTATTTGTTTCGTTGAAGTTCACCATGGTCTACGGTGCCCTCCATAATGCTTGGGACAAAGACCCATCATTTATTTATTTGCCTCTGTGCTCCACAGTTTGAGATTTGTAGCAGAAAATATCTTATGTGGTTAAAGTGCACATTGTCAGATTTTAATAAAGGCCATTTTTATACATTTTGGTTTCACCAGGTAGATATTACAGCTGTGTTTATACATAGTCCCCCATTTCAGGGCACCATAATGTTAGGGACACATGGCTTCACGGTGGTTTGTAATTGGTCAGGTGTGTTTAATTGCCTCCAATGCAGGTGTAACAGAGCTCTCAGCACCTAGTCTTTACTCCAGTCTTTCCATCACCTTTGGAAACTTTTATTGCTGTTTATCAACACGAGGACCAAAGTTGTGCCAATGAAAGTCAAAGAAGCCATTATGAGTTTGAGAAACAAGAATAAAACTCTTAAGTGACATCAGCCAAACATTAGGCTTACAAAAATCATTTGTTTGGACATCATTAAGAAGAAAGAGCACTGGTGAGCTTACTAATTGCAAAGGGACTGGCATGCCAAGGAAGACTTCCATAGCTGATGACAGAAGAATTCTCTCTATAATAAAGAAAAATCCCCAAACACCTGTCTGACAGATCAGAAACGCTCTTCAGGAGTCGGGTATGGATTTGTCAATGACCACTGTCCGCAGAAGACTTCATGAACAGAAATAGAGGCTACACTGCAAGATGCAAACCACTAGTTAGCTGCAAAAATAGGATGGCCATGTTACAGTTTGCCAAGAAGTACTTAAAAGAGCAACCACAGTTCTGGAAAAAGGTCTTGTGGACAGATGAGACAAAGATTAACTTATATCGGAGTGATGAGCAAAGTATGGAGGAGAGAAAGGACTGCCCAAGATCCAAAGCATACCACCTCATCTGTGAAACACGGTGGTGGGGTGTTATGGCCTGGGCATGTATGGCTGCTGACGGTACTGGCCAAACATTATGGTGCCCTAAAATGGGGAGACTATGTATAAACACTGCTGTAATTTATCCATAGTGAAACCAAAATGTATAAAAATGGCCTTTATTAAAATCTGACAATGTGCACTTTAACCACATGTGATTTTTTTTTCTATTACAAATCTCAAATTGTGGAGTACAGAGGCAAATAAATAAATGATGGGTCTTTGTCCCAAACATTATGGAGGGCACTATATTGGTTGATATTTGGGATGGCTATTGAACAGAACTAGCCATGCTAATTTGAACAGAACTAGCCATGCTAATCAGCATGGATTTACGAAAGGTAAATCGTGTCTGACGAATCTTATAGAATTTTTCGAGGATGTAACTAGTAGAGTGGATAGGGGAGAACCAGTGGATGTGTTGTATCTGGACTTTCAGAAGGCTTTCGACAAGGTACCACATAAGAGATTAGGATACAAACTTAAATCACACGGTATTGGGGGTTCAGTATTGATGTGGATAGAGAACTGGCTGGCAAACAGGAAGCAAAGAGTAGGAGTAAACTGGTCCTTTTCACAATGGCAGGCAGTGACTAGTGGGGTACCGCAAGGCTCAGTGCTGGGACCCCAGCTATTTACAATTTATATTAATGATCTGGACGAGAGAATTGAAAGCAACATCTCCAAGTTTGCGGATGACACTAAGCTGGGGGGCAGTGTTAGCTGTGAGGAGGATGCTAGGAGACTGCAAGGTGACTTGGATAGGCTGGGTGAGTGGGCAAATGTTTGGCAGATGCAGTATAATGTGGATAAATGAGGTTATCCACTTTGGTGGCAAAAACGGGAAGGCAGACTATTATCTAAATGGTGGCCGATTAGGAAATGGGGACATGCAGCGAGACCTGGGTGTCATGGTACACCAGTCATTGAAAGTAGGCATGCAGGTGCAGCAGGCAGTGAAGAAAGCGAATGGTATGTTGGCCTTCATAGCAAGAGGATTTGAGTATAGGAGCAGAGAGGTTCTACTGCAGTTGTACAGGGTCTTGGTGAGACCACACCTGGAGTATTGCGTACAGTTTTGGTCTCCAAATCTGAGGAAGGACATTATAGCCATAGAGGGAGTGCAGAGAAGGTTCACCAGACTGATTCCTGGGATGTCAGGAGTTTCATATGAAGAAAGACTGGATAGACTTGGCTTATACTCGCTAGAATTTAGGAGATTGAGAGGGGATCTTATAGAAACGTACAAAATTCTTATGGGGTTGGACAGGCTAGATGCAGGAAGATTGTTCCCGATGTTGGGGAAGTCCAGGACAAGGGGTCACAGCTTAAGGATAAGGGGGAAATCCTTTAAGACTGAGATGAGGGAAAACTTTTTCTGGAACTCTCTGCCACAGAGGGTAGTTGAGGCCAGTTCATTGGCTATATTTAAGAGGGAGTTAGATGTGGCCCTTGTGGCTAAAGGGATCAGGGGGTATGGAGAGAAGGCAGGTACAGGATACTGAGTTGGATGATCAGCCATGATCATATTGAATGGCGGTGCAGGCTCGAAGGGCCGAATGGCCTACTCCTGCACCTATTTTCTATGTATCTATGTATCTATGAAGCTACTCTTGATTGGTCTGCGATAGCATAGTAATCTACTAGATGCAGAATTCAACTATTTCCTTTGGAAGCCATGCCATTTGTTTTAAACAATATGGTGAACTTCAATCTCCTGATACATTTGGTCATAATGTTTGCAGGACTAGTTAACTTTCTGTTATTTTTAAGAAGATAAATCTTAATCCTCTTAAATCCTTCTAAACTAAAAATCAAAATATTTCTTATCCAGCTATCTGTCCAAATGTCTGATAAATGTTGTTATAGTACCTGTATTAGGAAGTCTGAAATGAGCCATGTAAAATTAAGAACAGGGTGGAAATTGGTAGCAGAAGAATTGAGAGATTAGAGTTATCAATCATCAATGCAACAGCGAAATGGGCGAGGGAGGGGGCCTGAATAGAGAGCTCTACATCGTTCTCGGGAGACGAGCAAAGCTTGGTTTCATGTAACTTTCCATTGGCAATTTCTTTTGAAATGAAGAAATTGAAAGTAGTTGAAGGAGAAATCGTTCAATTTAAGAACAAATTTAGCCAGGTTTGTTGTGGTGGCCAGGTCTGGTTAGGCTTCTTCAAGGGAAAAGTGAAGAGCTGGACCATGCTAGTGTGGATGGAGGTGTAGAGAGATTGGATATCAATGATGAAGATGAGGTGGTTGAGACCAGTAAACTGAGATACGAAGTGAGAGGGCACTGGGAAAAGGGAGAAAGAAGAGGAGGGGAATATGTGTCCCTCCAATTTTCCAGCTTTAAACCTAGTGAGCAATTCTTGCCTGCACAGCAACTATAAAGCTGGGAGCAGCTGCATTCTGATGTAAGAATTCATTAACCAACTAAGAATAATTTCAGGTATCGCATTGTATGCATCATCCATACACAGGTGTACTTGCTTCCGTGCAACCCATTTCCTGTTTATCTGCCCATGTCTATTTTTAAATTATTGCCTGTCGTAGCAAAATTCCTGAGTCAAGAAAGCAGTCAACTAAGAATTTGATCTCTGAACACATGGATCTTGAAGGATTGTTCCTTCATGGTTCCATGAGGTTGCAGCTCTTCTGACTCCCCTCCCATGAGTTTCCATGATCAATCTTCATAGGTCATAAGGTCATAAGTGATAGGAGTAGAATTAGGCCATTCAACCCATCAAGTCTACTCCACCATTCAATCATGGTTGATCTATCTCTCCCTCCTAACCCCATTCTCCTGCCTTCTCCCCATAACCTCTGACACCCATACTGATCAAGAATCTATCTCTGCCTTAAAAATAACCACTGACTTGGCCTCCACAGCCTGCTGTGGTAAAGTCTTAATAATCATCTTAACAATTCCAATATTTTAGTGACTCCTTGCTTAAACTTCTCCAAAACACTAAAGATGAACTGATCTTTATATAACTGAATGGCTCATGTGCAATGTTCCGATCAGTTTCCTCTCCATAATTTGCAAATATCCCGACTATACTATCATTTAAAATACTTGAAGGAATAATAGATGGGAAGATACATTTCTACCCATTGCTTGATAACTGCAATTGCACAGGAAAGGTCAGTGTTACATAAAATTGGATGGAAAGGTGGATTTTCCCCACTAGTTCTGATCTAAAATAGCAGATTAGTTTAGTTTAGAGATACAACGCGGAAACAGGCCCTTCAACCCACCAGGTCTGCGCTGACCAGTGATCCCCACACATTAACACTTTCCTACACCCACTAGGGACAATCTTTACATTTACCAACCCAATTAACCTACAAACCTGTACGTCTCTGGAGTGTGAGAGGAAACCAAAGATCTCAGGAAACCCACGCAGGTCACGGGGAGAACGTACAAACTCAGTACAGACAGCACCCGTAGTCTGGGTTGAACACGGGTCTCCGGCGCTGCATTCACTGTAAGGCAGCAACTCTGCCGCTGCGCCTTCCTGCTGTTGCGGACAGGAAGGCACTACAACGGGTGGTGAAAACCGCGCAGCACATCATCGGTGCCCTGCTCCCTGCCATGGATGCCCTCCACCGAAAACGGTGTCTGAAACGGGCTGGGAAGATCATTAAAGACCCCTCCCACCCCAAACATGGACTGTTTGCCCTCCTCCCATCAGGGAGGCGGTACAGGAGCCTCAGGTCTCGTACCAGTAGGATGAGGAACAGCTTCTACAATCATACCGTCGCATTGCTGAACTCGGAGTCCCGCCGATAGATTCCTCCGGTCCCTCCGTCCCCATTGTTTATTATTCTGTATTTTTTTTATTATTCTGTATCCTCTTTTAAAAAAAAAAAATCTATATTGCTATACTACTACGGACTGACGCAAAACTGCATTTCGTTGTACCCATACCCAGTATTTGTGCAATGACATTAAAGTTGAATTGAATTGAATTGAATTGAATGACCGTGTTGTGTTTGGAAGCATTCCTTGAAATAAAGGCATCTAGAATTTCTTGACACCTTTCTGATCCTTTCAGCATCTCTCAATCACTTTATAGCCAATGGTGTATTTGGGCGTGGTCATTGCTGCAATGTGGAAACACTCCTTTTAAAGCAAAGGGATGTACATGTCTGTTGCATATGGAGGGAGAGAGCAGTTTGTTTTTTCCCATATCTGCATCAGATATTTTTCTATTTGAGTTTAATTTTGCATGG
Source organism: Malacoraja senta (assembly GCA_038087875.1). NCBI lineage: Eukaryota > Metazoa > Chordata > Chondrichthyes > Rajiformes > Rajidae > Malacoraja > Malacoraja senta. The sequence continues at coordinate 11,566,456 of CM075989.1, read as the reverse complement.
AAGTGGAATTGAGGTTATTTGGCAGAATTTGAAGGTCAAATGCTGAATCAAAAATTATCTTTAACATGTGTTTAAATTTTTTTTTTTAATTTTTTTTTTAAAGCAGTGGAACCCAGCACCACCACCACCACTTGCAGCACTCAATTGGTCACAGACTTCCAGACTGGAAAAACAAACTACCATCCACTCTTTGACTCCTTCCACCAAGCCAATTTTGAATCCACTTGGCTAGCTCATCTTGGATTCGATGTGATCTAACCTTTCCAATTAACCTACCATGCAGGATCTTGTCAAAGGTCTTTCTAAAGTCTATATAGACAACGTCCACTCTCCTGCCATAAATCCGCTTGCTGATTTCTTGCTGCCCTTGTTAAATAACGGTGCAACACCAGTCTTCTGGAACTTCATCTGTGGCTAAAGATGATGCAAATATCTTGCAAGGGCCTCAGCAGTTTTCTCCTTAGCTTCCCACAAGGTCTTTTTTACTTTATACATGCCCCTCATGGTCTTTTATGCCTCAAGATCATCCTTCGGCCTCTTATGCTTCAACAGAAAAGGTACCAACCTATACAACCTCTCCCTATAACTCAAGTACGCGTCAAAAATAATTTACAAGGTCTAATCTACACACATAACCTCACTGGATGATCCTCCTTCCAAAGTGAAAACTCTGCCTTTTCTTGCATCACATTCCATCTGCCAACTCGCAACAAATTTGCACGCCTTTGCAGAATCTTACTCTTATTTCCAGCTCATTTTTCTAACATTTTTATTCTATCAAACTCGGATTATAACACTATCTTTTAATCTAAGTTCTGTAATTTGATAAGGGCCCAAATACTGATTGTTGTCAAACTAGTTGCAACCTAGTTTGAAAAAAATCTATTTATTCCGACTGTACTTTTTGACTTTTAATCAATCATCTGCAATACAATGAAAACTTCACTTTGTGTCAATGTTTGATACCTCATCAAATATGCATCAACAAATTCCCTTTTAACCCCATCTGTTAAATCCTTTAAAAAAAACTCCCAAGTCAACATTACTCAACTATTGTCCTGCGTGACTTGCATTTTTGGTAGCAAAGTGTCAGGTTAATTGAATTCTTCATTGCCATGGACACTTTAGATCTAATATTCTGTCATAGCCATCAAAAAGACCCCAGAATCCATCTTTTGCACTGACCTGGAGACTGTTGGCAGGGAAGCTTCACATACAGTGTTTAGTTTGGGGAAAGAAACATCTGCAGGATAACCGTCTGCCGATTTATGACCCATAGTCCATCTGGAATACAAGCACGCATGCATATGCAAGCATTGGGTAAATCCCAAATCTTGCTCTGCTACTCTTTGGTCAACCATCTTTGCAAATACTAGCTCTAAGATCACACAACACCAAATTAGCCAAAATAAAAGAGAGGATTTAAAAAATACTAATGATTTAAATTTGTTTTCTTTTATGTGTTTTTGTTTTAAATTTAAAAAACAATCATTTGAGTTAACATTTTGGACCAATGTTTTTAAATGTATTTTAATCTATTAATTAACTCAACACTATTTCCAAAGCTGCGTTTCTAATGTGTTTGATTATCTCATTTCCAATGGCAGACGAGGAGGAGCAAGACCTTCCAGAGGCTGTGAACAATCCTGCTGCATATGAAAACCGACGGTTTGTAGTAGATGGTTTGTAACTATTTGATACAAGACTGAGCCTGGGTTTTTAAAGGCTCTGGAAGGAATTCTGATTATAACACAATGCAATAATGCAAAATCATTGTATGGTGTACCCTGGCCTTTACAAGTGCATTACTTGATAAAACTTGAACTTCTTGTATCGATGTTGGGTGAAATAGAAGGAAGAGATGCAGACTAATATTTCTTAAAGTTTAAATGCAACTTGTTTAGATTGATTTTATTATTTCAAATATGTTGGGCAGGGGTGGGGTAAGTTTAGTTTCTCTGTACATTATTTTGTATATTTTGTACTTTTGAAGATTTTATGAACAAAATTTAGTTATTTTGAATGGTTGAGTTCACTAAATCAATACACAAAATTGGCAATTTATCCAGTTCAGCGGTAATCTGCTATTTTCATGTTAATCAAAATAGCACTTGAGAAGTGATCTGTTTTAAATTTACCATATTAAAAAAAAACGAGCTAAATTAGCGGAATTATTTTGCCTTGTACAGCCAACTGAGATTTTTTTTTGTTCTGCATTGTACTGTGAAAACAGTGAATATTGTCTCGGTTCTTTGGAAGAAGTGCCGAGAATCTATTCTGGTGATTTGAATGCATTCTGACTTTTTAATAAACAAGGTGAATGTATAGATATATGTATTAATTTACAATGAGCAAATTAAATTAATCTGAACTGTCTTCAACAGTAGTATAGTTTGGGTATTGATTTTTGTGCGCATTCCTTTTGTTGCTTCCAACAATTTGTGTATTGCAATGTAAATAAAGTCCAGGGTGAGCAATGAAACTTGGACAGTCCTACCTGCAGAAAGGTATAGTACAGGCTGTTTCTGAATCTGGGAGGGCTGCAATGCAGTGCCAACTCTAAAGCAGTTATAGAACAATCCACCATCTTAAATTGTGGTACAGAATGACATGCCTGCCAGTTGATATGTTATTTGATGGGTAGAGAACTATTAATGAGCATTTTAAATGAATTAAATATTGGGCCTCTGTCCAGTGAAAATTAGCTGTCGTGTCTGTAACACTAAATAATATACAAGCCAAACACTACTTGGTGCTTTGGGTATGGTCTTCGTTCTTCCTAGATACAGTTAGAAATGATCCTGCAGCAGTTGGTGGTTATTATCTACTATGCATAGCAATGGGGCAATACACTGGCTCTTTTTAAAATGATGATTTATACATTCTAATCATTAAAAATGCTCATTATAGTTCTCTACCCATCTAATCTACTGGCAGGCATGTCATTCTGAACACAATTGAAATGTATTTTCTATAATGCTTTAGAGTTAGAATGTTCATTAGGTGTAATGAATATGATTGCAAAGTTTGTACTTGGGGAAGGGGGGAATGATCAGAGCAAAAATTTGGATTTCAGAGAACTAATGCATCTTAGCATAATTTGAGTTTTAAATATTTAAAAAAATAGATAATTTCAGATTTTATGAACCTTCTAACTTTAAATGGGATGAGGTTGTCTTCAATAGATAAATTAGATTCAGTGAAATGTGGGATCCCTCAATATTGAGTGTACAATGGAACATGATACCTAAACATGATGCATTTTAAATAAATGATTAACAAAAAGCAGAAGTGAATTTTACAACTCATTTTTGATAGAACCTCTGAACAATCATTTGATTCATTTATTTCATAACTCGTTACCATCACAACTATGTTAGAGCATTTCTAATTCAATTCCAGTTATTTAATCTGTAATTTTTAATTTTATTCATGCAAATGATAATTGGTGTGGGCTCTGTGCACAGCTTTTCAAGAGCAGGCTGGGGTTGATTCCCTTTCCAAGTTAAATAATTGTATTGGGTTTTGTGCTTCTGAAATGTTACACCGTGTTGTGAAGCTGTAAAATGCTGCATGGTACCATGGTTTCTGTTCCTCTGATTTGTTTACAAAACTTTGAATAAACCGTTTCTTTGAGTTGATGTTGAAAATATTTGTGAAATACTTTCGATTTAAATGTATCATTTGGACTAACTGCAGGGTTCACCAGAACATTGGGCTATCAGTCTGGCAGGATAACCCAAGCTCTGGTCTCACTAAAATGTGGAATAAAGAACTTGCATCAACTCGGTAACCACTCAGTCGATTGTTGTGAAGGTCCCAACCCAAAACGTCACCTATTCCTTCTCTCCAGAGATGCTGCCTGTCCTGCTGAGTTACTCCAGTTTTTTGTGTCTATCTTCGATTGTTGTTAAACTCTCATCTCGTTCATTGATCTTTAGGCAAGTCTGCTGTCCAGGATCCACAGACTTGTGTGTAACTTTGGCCCCTCTGAATCTGGCAGCGTGGTTGACTTTAACATCTCTGAAGTTGATTTGAATGTGGGGAGAATAATGGTCAGCATGGACTCCATGTGTCAAAAGGCCTGTTTTTGTGCTGTATTTCTATGACTCTATGAAATGGTCGATCGGATCTAGGTATTAGGTTTCCTTTGCTCTCTCGGATCGCCTTCAACATTTCTTTAGTCCAATTTGGGAACAACAATAAAAGCCAACCTTGCTGGTGATACTCGCCCCATGAATGAATAATTTCTTGAGCGTGGAAGTTTTCAGTTTATGTAGTTTCAATATTAGGTGTGGAATTAATTGGACAATTAGAAATGCCTACAGCAAAAGTAATGGTAGTCATAAGAGATGTTAACTTGCATGAAGATTAGACAAATCATTTGCTGCGATGAGGAAGATTAATTCAATGAATGCATTCAAGAATGCCTTTCGAGATCATACATTGAGAAACCAGCTTCGGAAAGAGCTATTTTGGGTATCACTGTGCAATGAAAGAATTAGTTAATGATTCTATTAGCCGGGGATCTTTAGAGAAGGGTAAGAGAATTTTGCATTGAGCTTGTAAGTGCACGTGGTTCAATACAAAAGTGGAATCGTAAAGCCAAACAAAGGAAGTTATGTAGGTACGAGAGTAGATTATGATTGATTGGGAAAATAAGTACTGTGGACAAGGAATGGTCTGTATTTAAAGAAATGATGCATATTTGCAAAATAAATATGCCCTTTTTAAAGCACAAGGCCCAAGGAACATTGATTTGTCTCTTATCTGCAACCGCCAAGAGAAGTTAAAGATGGTATTAAATTTAAAAAGTGGCTTGTCAAGTTGCTAGAATAAGTAGTAGGCCTTAAAATTGGGAGTATTTTGGAACACAATAGGGCAATATCAAGAAATCAATAAAGAAATGCATGTTAGAATGAAATTAGACTGGCAAGAAACAGTTCTTTCAGTCCATTTACAAGTAGATAAAAATGAAAAGACAAGCAAGAGCAAACATGAGGCCCAGCGACAATTTAGAATGGCATATAAGGAAATCATAAAGGAATTAAACTATTAGTTTAGATACAGCATGGAAGCAGGCCCTTCCGCCCACCGAGTCCACACTGACCAGTGATCACCCGTACACTAGTTCTATCCCACTCATCATGTACATACAAACCTGCACATCTTTGGAATGTGGGAGGAAACCAGAACACCGAAAGAAAACCAACATGGTCATATGGAAAATGTACAAACTCTGTGATCAAAGCCAGGCCTCTTGCGCTATAAGGCAGCAACACTACCCCTGTGTCCATCTTCACAGAAGACTCAAAACCTATCAGATAGATAGAATTGAGGTTCTCTTGAGAGTAAGGAATTACAGGAACTTACTTGAAAGATTGAGACACAAAGAACTGAAGATACTGAAGGAATCTTGAGCAAAGTACAAAATGTTTGAGTTACTCAGTGGGGCAGCTAGCATCTGTGCTGGAATGCCAAGACTTTGTCCCCCACACACCTCTGTTCCAGCTTTCTCCCTCGTACTACAATCAGTCAAAAGGTCTCCGACCCACAGATGCTGCCTGTTCTGAGTTACTCCAGTGCTTTTTCTTTTACTAGAGAGTTTTAAAACTTATAAATCCCAAGCACCTGATGATCTACACGTAGTTCATTGAAGATGACTTGCAATGTAGTAGATGCTCTTGTTCTGGGGTGGTTACTTTGGTTCCGAGTATCAAACTCCACTCTGCAAAAAAGAGACAAGACAGATTTACTGTGTAGGGAGGAACTGCAGATGCTGGTTTACACCAAAGCTAGACACAAAATGCTGGAGTAACTCGGCAGGTCAGGCTGAAGAAGGGTCTCGACCCGAAACATCACAGAGATGCTGCCTGACCCGTTGAATTACTCCAGCATTTTGTGTCTAGCTTCAAGACAATTTACTGATCTGTTAGCCTAACATGATTGGGAGGGGAAGTGCATGAATATTTAATAAACGGTGCAATAACATTGAACAATCCATGATCAATATTTTAATACTAAATCTGACAAACTTCCACAGTACATAGTTTTTAATCAGATATTTAGTATGAAAATATTGGTCATGGATAGGCATTTACACAAAATATAGATAATTTAGATGTTCTTAGGACATGATTGTGCAAAAAATATTGATTTTGATTATCTTGAGTGGATGTTTGTGGATTTTGAACACATGTCTGTGAAAAACAGCCCGTGCCTATTGCAGTGTTATAAACCAACAGAGTAAAATTTATGGGAATTAAACATTCAATTCCTTCGATTTGGCATAGAAATTCATGACAAAGTGAGATTTAAACATGTAATATTGTGAATTCTTGTGTGAAGGGGATCAGTTTGTTATTTGGATACTTTGGCTATTTAAAAACATATTTTTAGCCTTTTCTTAAGAATGGGATAGATGTTCAGATCTAGTAATTGAATTTAGATTAATTTAATTGATTTGATGACTGATGAATATGATTTTGTTTGTTGGGTTTTACTTTTTTTTTAACGTTACAATAATAAAGTTCTGATCTTGAGAATATCAAATTTTGAATTTTCAAGGCAGTCTTGCTATTTCCGTCACAACGGTTAATTTTGTAATTAGCTACTTAATTAGGTAATTAACTAATTATATACTTTCATTTCAGGCCATCCAAGTAAGATGTATCATATTTGTTTCAGAATGCTTCAATCTATAATAACTGAAAACTTCATTCAGTTCTCTTAATTTTTAAGAAAGTTATGGGATTTTATGTCAATTGACAGTCCTCGATCAGAGCTTTTGTGTTAAGTTAATGGAAAAGCAATAGGGAACAAGATGCTAATTTCCGTGTATGAAAATGCCCATAACTTTTTTTAATACTGAAGATATGAAAGTGAATTAGGTATCAAATTAAAGTTCTTTTTATGCTTTATCTGATGGGATAAATTACAGGCTTGATTTTTAAAATCTCAATTTTCGTAACATTTCCTAAATAAAACAGGGAAAATAACAAAATTTTGTGAAGAGCAAGGACCAGCTGGACAGGCTAAATAATGAAGGGGAAAAAAGCTAATAACCATAGATGTAAATGTAAAGTGAAAATGCTGAAACATGTCGGGCAGTATCTGCTATAAGAAAAAGAGCCAATGATACAAAGGAATTACAGCAGACCTGGTTAGTTACCTACAGCTGTAAAATTGAGTCCAGAAGGCTCCCACGTACCTAGATGGAAGGTGTTCTTTCTCAAGCTTACATTAGAATTATAAAAATGTAGAAAGCCAGAGTCAGATAGGACAGAGGTGTTGGAATGGAAAATTAAAGTGGAAGGCTACCAAAGCACAGGGTCGCCCAGCGGACTGAACGCAGGTACTCCACAAAGTGGTGACCATTTGTATTTGGTTCCTACAAAGCATGGGAATGCTTTGCCAGGTTTGCCTTGAGTTGAAAATGTTTCATTTTCCCTAGAAGTAATATTTTGGGGCCATATGGAAGGTGTTACACACAGTAACACCTTCCCTGCACAAGTTATTTGATCTCACTGACCAGTGCTGGCATTTATGCTACTCATATCTGTCCCCTTCAGTCAGGATATCCTCAATCCTTTCATGTTTATCTAGCTTCTGCTTGACCATGTCCAATCTGTTTGCCTTGATGACCCCTTATGGTACCAACATCAGAATTTATTAATAAGGATTATTAAACAAAAAAACACATTTCAATATCATTGGCATACAAAACTAAGGTTCTATCCATGAACCTTCTGCACATCCATCTTAATCCCGAAAGGGCTTCTCCAGCGCTGCATCTTATTAGGGATTAGTCACATAATCAATTCTATTGAAGAACTCATGCAGTTCATGGGGACGTCAGTTGTAAGTTTAATTCCTGGCTTCTCCAGATGATTATATAATAACTGAGTACTCAAACCCAACACAATTGTATTTATTTTGTGGCTTTAGCAAAGCAAAAATGTCCCAATGATTTACACTGGACACTTGGGGCTGAATCGTATGGAAGTTTGATCAGAGTTTGTTAAGAATGCTTAAAGGAGAATAATAGAGTTTAGGATCCTGACAACTGAAGGCACATGTCAAGCGGTGTGATTAAAATTGGGAATAACCAATGGTAGAGAAACAAGTTTACTGGCCTGTGGAGGGCACATGTAGCACACTGATTAAGTTGTGAACGTGTGCCTGTGCAGTCATACTCAGTTGTTTTCTTCAGATTACAATAGGAGTGCAGTGCAGTTTGTCCACCCTTATACCTACTACTGGCCAGAAACGGGAGGCCGAGTCCATGGGGAGTTTGGAAACAAAGGAAGAATATTTAGCTTAAGCCATTGTTTAGCTGGGAATTAAAGTGGGTCAGAAAGCAGAGGACGCAGCCAACACAGTTTGGATGAGCTCACCCTTATAGAATAGATTGAGGAAAGCTGTCCAGGAGTGTGTTGAAATAGTTGAGACTGGAAGGATCAAAGACGGCAAAGAGGGTGTTAGTCAAGAAGTCCAGACTCAACTCCAGATGGCAGGTAGACATATGGAAATTATTAACTCTGTCAGCTTGAATTTCTTTGGTTTTCACTGATTTAAAACTTTTTTTAAACACCAAAATGTAAATGGAAATTTTGTATTTTTAAACTGACAAAAGCCTGTGCCAGGAAAAAAAATGTCAAAGGCACAACATTTACATTTTTATTCATTTGATTTAAGAAATTTGTGTGGGGCTTTCATGGTTTGCTGATCAATCTCACCTGCTGATGTGCTGGTCAGTGGTGGAATAAAAGTGTAAAAGCATTGGCAGAAATGGGGTCAAAAAACAAAAATGAAGATTTTGTCAAATATATAATGTAAAGTCTGACATCAATCAGTAAATTATACAGAGCTGTCGCGTTTGTGTTGTATTTTAGTAAAACTGCCTTACAGAGAAATCTCATCTGTAGCAGTATAGATGTAACTAACATAAGCTGTAACTAAAATGAAAGCAAAGATGAAAAAGAAGAGGAATGAATTGAGAACCACATCAAATCAAATCCCTTGGTACTGCTTCGGAAATGTTCTGGCTGCAGCAAAAACTTTGTCACTTGTATGCCAACTTTATAGCAGGTATTACCAGGTTTTTTGAAAATGACTTGAAAGCATTGCCAGCTAGGTAAATATATATTTAAAAAAGCAATTAGCCTGAGATACATAGCAACCCAACTTCCAGTACCCTGTTAATGTTCTGATATGACAAACAAAACTGGAAAGAATTCTGTAATGACATGGTAACCAGCAAATGCAGTTCCTGTTTTCTGGCATTATTGTTTGGAAAAGTTTGAAGTTTTCAATTAATAAGTAATGTACTGATATATACATTGATCTTTCAAGCTAGAAGGTGAAGCTATTATGTGATTTGAAATCTCTCGGAATGAACAACTCGATCAAATCTAAAGAAAAAAAGATGTTTCTTTTGCTACGTTAACTTCATGACAAGGATTGTCATACTGGTATTTAAAACACAAAATCTGGAAACAATTAACAGGTTGGACTGCATCTATGGGGAGAGAAACAAAGTTAATATTTCAGGTTGATGATCTTACATTGAAACCTGGTATCAAGTGGTCCTGTTTTGACATCGATTAAAACCAGTCATCAGTCTAGAATTCTTTCTCCATTGTCGAGTATTTCCAGCATTTTCTGCTTTTTATTCAACTTTTCGGCACCAGCCGTTCTTTTGCTTTTTGATTACTGTCATCCTTGTGATTGAATCAATTAAACTCCTATAAAGTAAAGCAGACCATGGTCACCAGTTGTATTAAAACACTCCTCAACTAAATTCTTTTAAAAGGTTGATGTCTTGTAAATGCATTCTGCTTACCTCCCAACTATTCAAACTGTGAAATGCTTGAAGCCTCTTTTGTCACTTTTTTTCAGTTCAGTGTCATCATGTGAAAGAGAAGAAAGTGTCACTGACGGTGAAGAATTAGTTAGCCATAGAGAGATACAGCATTGGAAATAGGATTTTCGGCCCATTGTGTCCACACCAACCACCAATTTACACAAATCCTACATCCGTCCCACTTTTTACTCTCCTCACATTCTCCTGTACTCTCGTCAGATTCTACCACTCACCTCCATACTGGGCAAAATTTATAGTGGCCAATTAACCTACCATACACGTCTTTGGAGTGTATGAAGAAACTGGAACGCTCGGGGAGAGATGCAGTCACAGGAAGAACATGTAAACTCCATACAGGCAACACATGAAGCAAAACTTAAACACCGTGTTTTGGGTTAATATGAATAATAGAGTAATCTGGCATAGAAACAAACCCAACCACCCACCATGCCCAAATTGAACATCATCCACACTTATCTTATTTAGTAGATTTGGTCTGCAGCCTTGCATGCTTGGCGATTGATTTGCTCATTTAGGGCTTTCATATTTAAACCTATGTATATTTTATTTGTGTGTATACTAGACCAAGTTGGGCCCCGTTCTCCCTAAAGCAATATTCCACCAAACTGCGCTGTGCGGCTAATGGGTTCCCGTTGTGACGCTGGTCACGGCAACCCTCCCCAACTGCGCAGCCGGCAAGTGGGAGCGCGAATGCAACGTTTTTAAAGTTCAAAATGGCAATAACCTTTAAAATATAAGATCAATCTGAACGCATCTCACTCTCCCTCTTCAGTCCCCTATTCTCCTCCTCCATTATCCTCCCTCACCCCACTCTCCACCAACCCTCCTCTGCTTCCTCCTCTCACTCCCTCCCTCCCCTCCCTCTCCTCCATTACCTCGCCATCCCTCTTCCTACCCTTATCCTCCATTCTCCCTCATCACACAGCCTCCCCCTCTTCAACCTCCTTTCCCCTCTCCTCCTCCACTCCCCCACTCCCTCCCTCACCTCTCCCTCTCGCTCCCTTCCCCTACCCAGTCACTCCCCCGTCCCTCCATAACCCCTCCCTCCTCTCCCTCTATCTTCCTGCTCCACCATTCCTCACCTCCAATATCCCACCCCCACTCTCCCTCCTCACCTCCTCTCTCTCTATCCCCCACTCCCTACCTCCTCCACTGCCCCCTCTCCCTCAATCCCTCTGTTCCCCCACTCCTCATCTCCCCCCTATCCCACCCCCCCACAATGAAAATCATGATTTGTCTTTAAAATAACATAAACACAATGTTAGCTGTTAATGAAAACAGAAGAATTTGATTAAAAGTGAGTTATTTTGAAAATCACGATTTAAAAAAAAATGTAAATGGGATTCGGGATCCCATTCTGATGTCATTGTAACATGGCTGACGGGCAGGGTAAGTGGAAAAGTGGTTTGAAAGTAAAGTTTAAAATGTCAATAACTTGTAAAATATAAAATCAATCCAAACGAAACTTGTTTCATTTAGATCCCAGGACAATGGTGAGTAAGGTGGGTCAAAAATTGTAGCGCTAGTGTACCGTTTTGGTGGGGTTTTGGGATATCACATTCACGCACGCACGCATACAAACAAATAAGATGAGTTTTAGGAATATATAGATATATAATTTTAGTGGAAGTATTTGGTAAGTCAAAGGCTCAAGCAATGAAAAATTAATTATCATAATTTTATTTTTTAATCTCTGTTATATTCACTAGTTTTGATTTAATTAGCATGAAAAAAACTGAGTTGTATCTCACGAATGAAGTGTGTTCATCATTTAAAAAACATCAAGCACAAATAAAAAAGGGAAAGACTTAACTGAACAGAAAATTCATGTCTTAACTGCATGGTAAATATTGCTATGACGCAAAAGTCATAGTTGTGTCTGGACTCAAATAAAATGGTGGAGGATTTCTTAGTAACATTTTAAGATAGAATTACCAGTCAGACCAGTTAACTTTGATTATTGTGGAATCAAAGTCAGAATATCACTGGTTATCAAATTGGGCCTCAATGGTGAGCTCACATTTCCTACATTATGTTTAGGAAAGGGAGAGGGAAATTAATGGTTTATAAAGGACCATTGCCTGTGAACAGGATGCATACATTAATGTCCTGTATTTGCCTTGAGCCCCAGCATCCACCCCCCAGCTATACCATGGGTTTCCTGTGATAATTTCTGATTGACCCATGCAATGTAAAGTGCTCAAGCCTCACTCAAAAGGAGTGCTTATACTGCATTCCCTGTCTCCATGTAAATTATGAGTGAAAAATAATTGATATAGTATATCACAGGTAAAGATGCCAACACTGAAGGTGGACTTCAGATGCCAACACTTAAGATGGATATGGTGTGGGGTGGAAGATTGCAACCTTCACGTGGTCCGCCCTGTTTCGACTAATGCAATCAACTCGACGTGCACAAACGGAAGATCAAATAGAACAAGTTGTCCAACAACTTTAGGCTGTGCATGCCACACGAAAGAAGAAGATATGGTGTGAAACATACTGAGATGAAAATCATTGTGACATTAGTAGTACTTTTTTTCCTTTGAAAACTTCAATCTACTGGTTATGAAAGTATTGTGTATTTAGGATATCTAGTTTGCTAATGTACTGAGGATGGATATATTGACTAATCAGTGATAAGACAAGGGTACACAGTAGATTGATCGAGGACCCTTAGTGCATTAAAACCTCCAGGGATGCACAGAATTAACAGTTGCCAAGTCCATTGAGATATCAGGGAAATTCTGATTAGGTTGTCTCTCCATAGAGATATTTATTGGGCAAAGCAAATATTTGTTGTAAAATCCTTGTATATTCAGCAAAAGGAAATGATGTAAAATTTGCCCTGATATTTCCAGCTTTCCCCAAAGTAGTTGTCAACAGTAGTGTGACATCATTCAGTGACAGATATCTACTCATAATCTGCACAAAATCACTGAGTTGCTTGCAGCAGATGGGGATAACCTCAAAGCTGAGCCATTTTCTTGCTGACTGGAAAAGAATGGGACAAGTTCCCTTCTAGAGGATGGTCTCCATATTTAAATCACATGCAGCATAATGACATATCAATCATCACTCTGGAGTTTACCTACCACGGCAATATTTTTTGTAACCGTTTAGTCTCCAGTTTTCTTCAATCACGGGAAAATAATGAACTGCACTTGGTAAGTGTCCTACACGTGCAATGTGTAGATTTTATTTTTAAACAATGTCAAATTCCACAAAACCGCCAAGCGTGATTGTCCCCTGCTGTGACTACAACATGTTGGTAGTTTGGATAAGCTAACGCAAATGCTTTTGATTATTTTGAAATAATGAAGATTATTGAGTAAACTGCAATTCTTGATATTGCATGGATGGACTTGTCTGTGTGGGCAAAACATTGATATAGTGGATGTTAGCATAATTGAAGAACAAAGGATTAAGTAGGAAGGGACAAAGGTATGGCCCTTAGAATAGGCCAGGTATGTACAGGCCAGTGACCATTACATCAGTGGTAGAGAAATTATGGGGGGAAATTCTAAAGAACAGGATTTGTGTACATTTGGAAAGACAGGTACTGATATCTGTGGGGGATATCCAGCATCATTGATATGAATTATTTTGTGGAGATAACTAAGAAAATTGATGAGGGCAGGGTGGTGGACATTGCCCATATGGACTGAAGTAAAGCATTAGATAGTGTCCTGTGATGGGTGGTCCAAAAATTAAGACGCGATTCAAAGAGATTTGCCGAATTGGACCCAAAATTATGCTTGGGGACGGGAGGAAGTGAATGGTGGTGTACCACTGGGATCAGTGCTGAGACCTTTGTTCTTTATGATATTTA
>CM075989.1:11150715-11552538 GCA_038087875.1 Malacoraja senta | reverse complement strand
TTTTTAGGTTTCTATAACCTGATTAAATTTTCAGGCAGCCCATGGTGGAACTGAAACCAACGATCATTAGCTCACTCACACAAGCACCAAGTAGAGAGGTATTGCAGATGCTGTAATCTGCAGAAAACAACACTGCTGGAGGAACTCAGCGCGTCAACCAAAATATGGAGTTTAAGAGTAAGGAATAGTCAAAGTTATGCATCCAGATGCAGGGTCATGACCTGAAACATTGACAATTCCTATTATTCCACAGATACTGCTTATCTCACTGAGTTCCTTCTTCTGTTTTGTACACCTAGTACAGTGATGAAGATATATTTCTATTATCGATAGGCACAGGTGAAGTGCCGGAAGACGGGAGGGTGGCCAACATTGTATCTCTATTAAGAAAGGCCATAAGGAAAAGTCTGGGATCTACAGACCGGTGAGCTAAACATTAGTGGTGAGTAAGTTACTGGAGGGGATTCTGTATCTCAGTACACATGACAATAATAAACCAATACCAAAACAGAAACTAGTGGAAATACTCAGCAGGTCTGACAGTAACTGTGGACAGAACAACAATTAACATTTCAGGTCTGGAATCATTTGTCAGAACTGGGAAATAAAGAAACCAAGTTCGTTTTTTTTTAGCAGAAGAGAAAGTGGGAGAGGAATGGGTAGAACAAACAGAATGTCTCTGGTAGGATGAGACCAAATGATAATGTAGCATTTAATAGAGGGGGGGAGGGGGGGGGGGGGGGGGGGAGAGAGAGAGAGAGAGAGAGAGAGAGAGAGAGAGAGAGAGAGAGAGAGAGAGAGAGAGAGAGAGAGAGAGAGAGAGAGAGAGAGAGAGGAGAGAGAGAGAGAGAGAGAGAGAGAGAGAGAGAGAGAGAGAGAGAGAGAGAGAGAGAGAGAGAGAGAAGAGAGAGAGAGAGAGAGAGAGAGAGAGAGAGAGAGAGAGAGAGAGGGAGGGAGGGAGGGAGGGAGGGAGGGAGAGAGGGAGGGGGAGGGGGAGGGGGAGAGGAGAGGGAGAGGAGAGGGATATTTTGAGGAAATACACATTCCTCAGTGATGGAACAATTGAAAGCAGCAATACACAAGAGGACAACATTTGTCAAGCCCACATATGTGGGGAGATGGGGAATTGAAAACAGTGAAAATACAGCGACAAGGAAGGAGGAGACCATGGAAGGATATATGCACAAGGGAATATATTAACATTTATAGAAACATTTATTAACATTTATAGAAACATTGAAAAAAACATGGGGCGTTCCAAATAACATCATAGAGTTATATAGCAGGCCCTTTGTCCCAACTCATCCATGCCAACCAAGTTACTTAACTGAACCAGTCCCACTTGCCTGTATCTGGCCCATGGCCCAAATCTCCCTATCCATGTACCTGCCCGTGCCTTTTAAATGTTGTAGTTGTACCTGCCTTTACCACCTCTCATGGCAGCTTGCTTTATATATATTCATATATGCATATGTATATGCGTGTGAGAAAATTGCCCCTCAGGTCCTTTTTGAATATTTTTCATTTTACTTTACTCCTATGCCATCTAGTTTCTGACTCCATTACCCTAAGGAAGATATGCAGGTGAAAATGTTGATCCTCCTTCCTTCATCTGCCTCATAAAAATATACCAGAGAACAATAGGTGTGGACACAGACAATATACTAATATGTCATAAAAATGACACAAAGTGCTGGAGTAACTCAGCGGGTAAGGCAACATCTCTGGAGAACATGGATAGCTAATGCGTGTGTCTGAAGAACGGTCCAGACCCGAAATATCACCTATCCACATTTACCAGAGATGCTGCCTGACCTGCTGAGTTACTCCAGCACTGTCTTTTTGTAAACCAGCATTTGCAATTCCTTGTTCCTATTTTCATATATCATCCTGACATGTAATTCACTCACATTAAATATTATCCGTACAAAGAATGCACAAAATGGAATGAACACAATGGTCAGGGGATAGTGTTCTCCTGATCCCAGTTCCAGATTCGAGGTCATCCTTTGGTGCTGGTCCTTGCAGTGAGCAGTGCTAGACCTTTATGATCAGGTGCGCTCTGTATGTGGTGCATTGTTTTCTGTACCATCTGTGTATAAAATTAAAGGAAGCAACAGGGTATCTTTGATTGGATGTTAGGACTTTTCTCAGTGTTTCTTCAGTCGTAGAGCATCAGATCTGATTATACCCTGGTAAAAAAGGATAATCCCAAATATTCAGATTGCTTTAATGAAGAAAGATTAACCGTTTTAATCAAGACTCAGTTGCTTCAATTAGCTCATCGGTCTGCTCATGTCAAATCAATCATTCAGTCTGGTTTTACTTGGTCTCATTAATCTGGCTTTGAAACATGTCAAGGCCAAAGAGGGCTGATATTCATTGCATAAACAACAACTTTCATTTATACAGCGTCTTTAAAAAGCAAAATATGCAAAACCTCTTCACGGGAGCCTCATCAACGTCTGTTGTAGATTGGCTGCATATAATGATACCAGAATGGGTGACTGTTAGCTTGGACAAGGGATTAAGTTCTAGCCAGCATCTTTACAAAATGAAAGAGAGACAGAGGGACAAAGAGATTTATGGAGGGAATTCCAGAGTTTAGGTCCCCAGCAGCTGAAGGAATGGCCAGGAAGGATGAAGAAATAGCAGATGAACATTTTGCATCAGTTTTCATCACTGAGAATACAAGTAACATCCCAGAAATAATTCTGAACTAGAAGGAACATTGCAATCACCAGGGAAGTGACACTGAGCAAATTGTTGGGGCAGATGGTGGACAAGTCACAGGGTCCTGAAGGATTTCATCCAAGGGTCCAAAAAAAGAGACCAGTGAGATAGCTGATGCATTTACTTCTGTTTTTTTTTAAACTTCCCTCGATTTGCTGAATGTTCCATTCCAAGAGAGCGAGAGATACAAAAAAGGGAACCATAGGTCAATCAGCTTTCTCAGGAGAATGTTAAGAGCTATTACTGAAGATGTAATCACAAAACATTTAGGAAAATTCAAAGTGATCAGTTTAAATCAACATGGTTTAGGTGAAGGGGAATTATGTTTGACTGATTGAAGCTCTTTGAAGAAGTAATTTGCTCTGTGTATAAAGGGGAACCAGCGACAATGATAAGTGTTGCATCAGAGGTCATTGAGGAAAATGAAAGCTCACGAAGGAAGGTAACATTGATGTGGACATAGGTTATCTGGAGCGCAGTGCCAATGATACTAAGATAGTAATTATCAAGCGGGCAGAAGAGGCTCCAAGGGGTATCAAGTGGTTGTGAATGGAGGAAAATCTGACCAAATGGAGTATAATTAAAGAAAATGTGAAATTATCCACTTCATCTGGGAAAGTAACAGTGAAGTATATTATCTAAATTGTGACAGACTGCAGAGCCCTGAGATAGAGAAGGAAGGGTATATCCTGTTGCGTGATGTAAGGATGGTATACAGATACAAAAGGCAGCTAGTAAGATAACAGAATGTTATTTGTTAATCCAGGCAAATTAAATACAGAAGTAGAAGGTCATGCTTCAGTTATATGCAGCATTGGTGAGACTATATTTGGAATATGTGCATAGTACCGGCCCCCTTATTTGAAGGAGGATTTTAATTTGTTAGATGTAGTTCAAAGATGTAATGAATTAGACTGATACCTATTGTTTGAAGAGGCAATATTGGGTAGGTTCAGCTTGTATCCACTGGAATTTAGACGTGATTTAAACATGTAAGAGCCCTAAATTTCTTGACAGCGTGAACATGAGGGAGATGTTTCCTCTTGTGGAAAATGTGAACGAGGATTCATTATTCAAAAATAAAGGGTTCCACTATTTAAAACAAAGAGTGGAGATTTTTTGCTCAGTGGTCACTTGCCTTTGGGACTCTCCTCCTTAAAAGGCAGAGAAAGACTCTGAATATTTTTAAGAGAAACAGCTGGATCTTTGATAAGGAAATGGGATGATATGGTGTCCTGGGTAGTCAAGAATGAAGTTAAGCGAGTCACTGTGACATGGAATGGCGGACCAGGCTAGTGGGGCCTGGTGACCTACTTCTTATCCCAATTTGTATGAGATTCATTTCAAGGAAATCAAGATGCCAGAAATAGAAGAACACTGAGATCTCAGAATGTCACAGGGTTGGAGAAGATTACAAAGATATGAAGGGAAGCCGAGTGAAGAGAAGGATGAGAACTTTGAAATCGATCACATTGCTTAATTGACCAGTCGTTTAATAATTAAAAACGGCAAAGCTCGTCTTGTAGTCCTCCCCCCTCCACACTCGGACAGGAAACTAAAGCCTGAGGGAAACTGGAGGCTCCGACCCTGTTACTGGCCTGAAATGGACCAGAATTAATTAAATGTAGAATTGACACCGTTATAATGTGGGAAATGAGCAGTTTACATACAGCAAACTCTGACATAAAGCAGCATATTCGTAACCATACCTTTTAATTATGGTGGTGGGACCAATTTTGGACTGACTGGAGCTCCCCAGACCTTCTTTGAAATGTGCCATAGAATCAAAAACTTTCCACTTCCAGTTATCTTTCAATTCAAAACTGACATGATGGAATCTGGAGTAAAAGTCCAAGGTTATTATCCCTAGACTTCCGCCAGCCATCTTGTCAATTAATTTGGATAGGAAATGAATGCAGCTACTTAATGTATTCATGTCTTCATTTCCTATCAAGAAATTATTGAATAATTGAGCAGAATTTCCTAAGAAGGGGAGCTTCTCAGTTCTCATCTCCGACTAATGCATTAAATCCGGATTTACTTGTAAGTCAATCCCAGATGACACCTTGCAACCCCAAGCTGATCCAACGGGGGAAACCACTGCCTGGCAGCAGAATCATGGAGTGAGTGAACCAAAACGAGGCCCGCCCATGAAACTAGCCCAAAGCTCTTTGACAGCCAGCTAAGTCATGCGCCATTAACCAGCTGTTAAGGCTTTGAACTACCGAATATTTCTCATATCCGTTCAAATAATTACAAACCTTCAAATTATAAAAAAAATGAAATTATTTAGTTTTACAAAATAACACTGCAAACATTTATATTCATTTTAAAAACATGTCAATAATCTAAAATACTAACTGTATATGTACATTAACTGAAAGCTTCCTGGGTCAACACAGCTGTTATTTTCAGAACCACTGTTACTGTGGTACACCTGAATTTGTTTAGATGAGGCCTGAAGCATGATCTGGTGTAATCTTCACGCTCTTGCATTTGGCCGCAGGGCTCTAAATTATTATTGAGAAATAACTAATGGCAGTTCAGGGCTTCTGCACTTGCAAGGGTACTCAGAAGTTGCTATCACATGCAACAGTTGGCAGTCACATCATTAATGTGATTTCTCCAGGCAAAATCAGGGGGTTGTTGCTAAAACATTCATTATTGATCTGGAGATCACGAGGACACACATTTTATTTCCCCCCAACAATACATTATCTTCACAATATGTACAGTGAATGCAATTGGGACACAACATTTTTAAAAATTCAAGCAATTCAGCACATTTCCTTAAAAAAAAGTCATCATTTCCAATGTTTCACTGTTAAATGATGCAGCCTTGAAGCATTTGAGAAGCTGTACATGGGACAGGCCTGCCATGTCCAGTGACGCATGACCCTAGATTGTTGCTTCATCAGGCTTCAGTGCATTCCTCAGCACACACTCCCGCACTATAGAATGTGCAATCAGTTGTGGACATCTCTATGCTTTGGAGACAAATGTTACGAGCAGGCCAAAGTTCTTCTTTCACTGAGTGATGATTTTCTTGCAGCATTCAATATTTGTCTCACTATGTTTCTGTGCAAAAGGCAAAACATGTAAAACTGCACAGAGTACTGCATTACAAAGCTGCTTGGGACAAACCTTGCTAAAGATCATTGCATTCCTTTTCACTCCTTCATGACAAACGTACACAGGGACTTGGGCAGAATCTTGTAATCTACATTCAATATTGATACTGATTTATTATTGTCACGTGGACCCAAATACAGTGAACCTGCACTCCCTTACATGTTAACTAATTGTGCTTTGCACGAAAGTCTTGTTTTTACACAGACCTTTTCTTTACACTTGTAGAACATGTGTAATTTATGTATAATTCACATTTTTGTGTGCTCTCTGAATCTATGTATCTGTCATGTTGCTGCAGAGGCAACGTTTTCATTGCACCTGTACCTCATCGTATTTGAGCATATGACAACAAACCCGACTGGACTACATTTATTGAAGTCATGAAATTCAAAGTTAAAGATGCCCAGCTACTGAGAAAATCTTTAATTTGAACCCATTCTTAAGGCCACTGCTTCATTCAGTAGAACGGTGAAGATATTTTTACAGAAGAAAGGTGAAGAATTGCTGAACACTGCCCAGTCCATCACGGGTACTGACCTCCCACCATCGAAGGGATCTATGATAGTTGCTGCCTCAAAAAGACAGCCAGCATTGTCAGAGACCCACAGCTCTGAACTACATAGACTTGGGGGGCATTACTGTTTTTTTTAAAATGTATATATACACTGAACGTTTTTTGTTTATTATGATGTATACAGTGTACAATGTTTACAAATCTGTTGAACTTGCGCTGCTACAAGTAAGAATTTAATTGTTCCATTTCGGGACATATGGCAATAATACACTTGGCTCTTGATTTCCTAATGAACTTTAACAAGAATACATACAAGGGTGAATTTTTTATATTAATTAAAATGTGTTCCAAAACAGCTGAAGTTAAATGTACTTAAATTAGTTTTAAAAAGTTAGAATCAAAAAACATTCTTATTGTAATGCTGATATTGAAACTAATGAATGTCGTGAAAATACACTTGGTTCATTCACTAATGTGCTTTAGAGAAGGAAATATATGCAGCAGTGTATTAGAATCTGAATTTCTCTCTGAAATGGTATAGCAAGTGCTCAGTCTAGGTAGATCAGAGCCATTATGTCAAAACACAGTAAGAATTAAGTATTTGCAGAGCCAATATTGCAGACTGAAGAATCTTCAGGTCTGATGAAAGGTCTTTGACCTGGGATGTTAACCAGCATCTGCAGGTCCTTATTTCTCAATTAGCTAAATGGGATAGATTCAGAATACATATCTAAGCATTAGGTTGATCTATTTTATACTGCACCAGCATTGAAGAGACAAATACATCACCCGATTGATAACATTGGAGTCACACATAGACCAGATTGGGGATGGATGGCAGGTTATTTTCCTGGGGCTCACTGGGTGATGTCACCAGATTCCAAGACACAGATCATCCTGATTTGATAATATATCTCTATTTATTAATCATCATTAACCCCGGAATTCCCTCCCCAATTGTACTGTGGAAGCACCTGCGGTTCGAGAATGTAGTTCACTCTGTCTTCTCAAGGGCAATTAGAAAAGGGGTAATAAATACAGTCTATACCAGTGACAATCACATCCTGTAAATTAACAGGAACACATCAAGATTAAATAAATAATATCCTGGAACTGGAAATAAATGAAATGGGAAGTAGCTAATTGTTCGTCCAAGACTCAACATCTTTTAAAACGATAAAACGGGCAGCCTGAAGAAAGGTCCCGACCCGAGATGCCGTCTGTCCCTTCCCTCGGCAGAAGCTACCTGACCCGCCAGCACGCCAGAACTCCTCCAGCATTTTGTGTGTGTTTTTCTTAGCAATGTAATATTGTTTACAAAGAGAACATTGTAAAATGCAAGGGGGAAGCAGGTGGTAGAAATGTATTCGTTTACGGAAGGTAAATATCAATGTTGTTGTTGATACTTTATCCTCCATCACACCAATTCATTTCCCCAAGTTCAACGAATGCGGAAGCAGCAACTCATTGTTTGCACGGTCCAACTAACTTGCTGCCGCATAGCGCCCGCCCACCCCGCACGTCCATCAGAGCGGCATGGAACCAATGAAGAGGGAGAATGCGGCTAAGCGGGAATTTGAGTGGTCGAATTGGCACCTGAAGCCCGCCTTCTTTCATTATCCTCCAATGAGCGTCCAATAGCGTCACAATGCCGGGAGCCAGCAGCCTAGGTGGCGCTGCATTTATAAAGGGCTGTCAGAAGGGGGCGGGCATTTCCGAGGTGCGGACAGTCGGGCAGGAGGCGGGCGTCGTGTTGGGCAGCGCAGCTAGAATTTATATGAAGGTCGATTCTCAGTTTAAAAAGTCAGGCGATAAGAATATTGTGAAGGCAGAGGCGCGATGAGCGGGCGGCGCGGCTGCGGTCTCGGCCTGCGGTCCACCCATCATGGTTAGACTGGGTGCCGGCGGGATGAGGTAATCGAGCGCCGGGTTGGCCTCGCCGAGGGCAGCCGGTGCCCAGGCTCCGCTCCGCTTCTCTTCCAGCCTTTCATTCGGTCGCCTTCCGCCCGGAGTTTCGGGCCTTGTCTATTGCCCGGGCCTCGCTTGTGCCGCAGGAGTCGCTCCTGCTCCCGGCCCGAGGATGTTCGGCAACAGCCGGCGTGCAGGCCGCCTGCCCTCGCTGCTGCTTCTCGGCCTCCTGGTGCTGGCAGCCGTCGTGGCCTTCAACTACTGGATGGTGTCGACGCGGAACGGCAGGCTGCAGGTCGAACTGGCCGAGCTCCAGGTGCAGGTAGGCCGGTGCTCGGGCAGGGGGTGCGACCGGTTACGGACACTCGCCCAGAGACTTGCTCACAACCGGGGGCTGTTGCTTCACCCTCTCCACCGTCCACACATCTAGGTGCTGATTCGGATGCTCTGCACTCCCCCAAAAGCTGGAGCACTTGCACAGACACAAGCTGTCACAGCCCAGCCGACACCCAGGACACCTACACCCGGATACCACTCCCTCATACCTGGGGTGCTGACCGTGCCCCTTTGCACCTGTAGCCCGTGTGATTCCTATGAGGATCCTGTGTACATGCACACCATCCTCTTCCCGGTGGGTGGAGTGGGTGAGTGAGACACTCAAACTTGATTAGTGAGTCTGGGGTTATGGGGAAAACCAGATGGGGTTGAGAGGGACGGATAGATCATCCAATATTAAATAGCAGAGTAACTTGATGGGCTGAATGGCCAAATTCTGCTCCTAGAACTATGAACATGGTGGGTAGATTGGTGTGAGACACCCAGGCAAGGTGGGTAAAGTGGTGACAGGAAGCATGTACATGCTTCCTGTCACCACTTCAGATTCAACTGTACTGTACACTGCACAATGACAATAAAGTTGAATCTGAAGTGGTGACAGGAAGCATGTACAATCATACACATCACTTGTCATGGATGCACCTAGTTCGCTTAATCCACCAATACCCTAATATTGGTGTGGACCCATTCATCAAATGCAAGGGGCGGGTGAGTGTTAGCTGTGCCCAAATCTATATAGGCTTAGGCACACGGGTACAAAATATAGGTGTACACCCACTTATGAACCCATCTGAGACCAACCGTCTGATGAAGGGTCTTGACCCGAAACGTCACCTATTCCTTTTCTCCAGCGATGCTGCCTGACCTGTTGAGTTACTCCAGCATTTTGTGTCCATCTTCTGAGACCAACGGAATTGAACCTGTGAACCCAGGGTTGAAAAAAGGCATGTTGGAACTGGCTTACTGTGTCTCCCACATGAAATACACTCACCTGTGGCTTTACTTTGCATATTTATTATTCATTTTACTCAAATTATTACAGAAAATGTTTGGTGCTCATACTTTTACATGCACTGAAAGTGCAGCAGGTTTATGTAAAACATAGAAATGTACAGTAGAAGAACTGGCCCTTCAGACCACAATGTTTGTACAGACCATGATACCAAGATAAACTAATCTTATCAACCTACATATAATTCATGTCCCTCTGTTCCAAGCATATCCATGTGCTGATCTTTGACCCAGATGTGTCTAATTGGAGGCAATGACATTAATTTAGTTTGTTGGTGTTTGAAGGCGTGGGTGGTGACACACACATTCAGTTGTAGAATTAATAACTGTGGATAATGTCTCTGCTATTGGTATTTGAAATTGGAAATGACTGAAATTCTGAGTGTGGGAAGGTGATGCCCATAGGAATAGAATGATTGTGTGAATGAAGGGAAATCATCAGAGACTGCATTATCTTGTTATCTGTCCTTGGAAAAACCACTACAAATAGAATGTTACACGGGTGGGTTTAAACTAGATTGGCAAGGGGGTGGGATCTCGTGCAGGACAGAGGTAAGTGAGAGGCTAGAAGTTTAGAGATACAGCGCAGAAATAGGCCCTTCAGCCCACCGAGTCTGCATTGACCAGCAATCCCTGCACATTAACACTATCTACACACACTAGGGACAATTGACAATTCACATTTATACCAACCCAATTAACCTACGAACCTGTACGTATTTGGCGTGTGGGAGGAAACCGAAGATCTCAGAGAAAACCCACGTGGTCATGGGGAGAATGTGCAAACGGCTGTGTTCAGAGGTGACATTACGGATGGTTTGTCTAGTGAGGCTATATGGGTGGAACTGAGGAACAAGAAAGGGACGATCACCTTGTTGGGGGTGTACTGCAGATCGCAGAATAGTCAAGGGGAGTTAGAAGAACAAATGCACCGGGAGATTGCCGACAGCTAGCTGCAGGTCAAATAAGGTTGTTATAGTAGGGGTTTATAACTGTCCCAATATAGACTGGGAAAATCATAGCACGAAGGGTTCAGATGGGGTGCAATTCCTCAAGTGTTCAGGAGAGTTTTAAGCAGTATGTGGAGGCCCCCACATGTGAGAGGCCAACGCTGGATCTAGTATTGGGAAATTGGGAAGGGCAAGTTAATGAAGTGTGTGTGGAGGAGCCTTTTTGGACCAGTGGACCACAGTTCAATTAGGTTTAAGATAGTTATGGATAGGGACAGAGAGGATCCACATGTTGAAATGCTCAACTGGGTGGGGTAAGGCCAACTTTGAGGGTATGAGAGAAGGTCTCGCTCAAGTTGACTGGAGTATGTTATTAGAGGGGAAAGGAACATTGACCAAGTGGGATGTTTTTAAAAGTGTACTGAAGAGAGCTCAAGATGTGTACGTCCCCATTAGAGCGAAGGGCAAAACAGGCAAACGTACGGAAGCTTGACTGACGAGGGAAATTGAGACGTTAGTCAAAAACAAGAAGGATGCATGTGACAGGTATAGACAGCTGGGATCAAGTGCATCCCTATAGGAGTTTCGGGAACTAAGGAGTAAACTAAAAAAGGAAATCAGAAGGGCAAAAGGGGGCCAGGAGATAGCTCTGGCGGGTAGTATTAAGGACAATCCCAAAATATTTTATAAATACTTAAGGGGGAAAAGGGTAACTAGAGAGAGAGTGGGACCTCTCGGGAATCAAAGCGGTCACCTGTCTGGAGCCACAAGAGATGGGCAAGGTCCTAAATGTGTATTTATCCTCTGTATTTACCGAGGAGAAAGACAATAGGATGGAGGAAATTGGAGCTGTCACTGGTAGTGTCTGGAGAGCAGTCGGGGTTACTGCTGAAAAAGTACTGAAGGTACTGTCGTGTTTGAAGGTAGACAAATCTCCAGGGCCTGTTCTGATATATCCGAAGACATTGTGGGAAACTAGAGAGGAAGTTGTGTGAGCCCTGGTTGAAATTTACGAGTCGTCCTTAAGTACAGGAGAGGTGCCGGAAGGCTGAAGGGTGGCAATTGTTGTATCTCTTTTCAAGAAGGGCTGCAGGGAAAATGCTGGGAACCGTAGGCCGGTGAACTTAACATCTGTAGTTGGTAAGTTACTGGAGAGTATTCTGAGGGATAGGTTATACAGGCATTTGGATGGGCAAGGGCTGATTAGAGAGAGTCAGCATGGTTTTGTACGTGGGAGGTCGTGTCTCAAAAATCTGATTGATTTTTTTTGAAGACGTGACCAAAAAAGGTTGAGGACAGAGCTGTAGATGTTGTGCACATGGACTTCAGTAAGGTGTTCGACAAGGTTCCACATGGTAGGCTGCTCTGGAAGGTTAGATCGCATGGGATCCAAGGAGAGATAACTGAATGGATAGCAAATTGGCTCCATGGAAAGAAGCAGAGGTTAATGGTGGTAGGTTGCTTCGCAGACTGGATGCCTGTGACTAGTGTGCCTCAGGGTTTGGTGCTAGGCCCATTACTGTTTGTCATCTACATCAATGATTTGGATGAGAACATACAGGGCAAGATTAGCAAGTTTGCTGATACAAAAGTTAGTGGTTTTCCAGATAGTGAAGATGGTTGTGAACAATTGGGGCAGGATCTGGATCGATTGGCCAGGTGGGCAGAGGAATGGTTGATGGAATTTAATACAGAGAAGTGAGGTGTTGCATTTTGGAATGTTGAACAAGGGCATGACCTACACAGTAAATGGTAGGCTTCTGGGTAGTGTAGAGCACGGGGATCTAGGCATACAGGTGCATGGTTCCTTGAAGGTCGAGTTGCAGGTAGATAAGGTGGTCAAAAAGGCTTATGGCTCTTTGGGCATCACCAATCAGAATATTGAGTATAGAAGTTGGGAGGTCGTGTTGCAGTTGTCTTAGACATTGGTGAGACTGTATTTAGAATATTGTTTTCAGTTCTGGACACCATGTTATAGGAAAGATATTATCAAGTTTGAAAAGGTTCAGAAAAGATTTATGAGGATGTTGCCAGGACTAGAGGGTGTGAGCTATAGAGAGAGTTTATTCCATGGAGCGCAGGAGGATGAGGGGAGATCTTATAGAGGTATACAAAATCATGAGTGGAATAGATTGGGTAAATGCACAGTCTAATTGAAGCTGGGACTACCTCATCGTTTAAGAAACAGCTAGACAGGTACATAGATAGGACAGGTTTGGAGGGATATGAACCAAACGCAGGCAAGTGGGACTAGTGTAGCTGGGGCATTGTTGGCTGGTGTGGGTGAGTTGGGCCAAAGGGCATGTTTCCAAACTGTATCACTCTAATGTGAGCAGGCTATATTACCAAGTGCCTGTTGCAGTGCAATGAGAAAGCAAAGAAAATATAACTTTGGGATAGGCTTTATGAAAGGTAATCCACCTGTTGGAAGATGTAGTTGCCACATCTAAATACCAAATGATTTGTATATTTCCTTGTTCCACAAACTGAATTTCTTCTAATGCTCTGCTACCATAAAATGAATAGAGTCAAAGATTGTAACATGTCAGCACGAGCTGCAGGTGATAGATAGGTTATAAAATAAATGCAAAGAGTACACACCTATTTATACCCTGCAGTGTGTAACATTATATCAATAGTTCACTTCTGCCTGATATCTGATCAATGACAATTTTGATTTGTTGGAGTAGCTTGATAACACAATAAACCTGAACATATCATGAAATGAAGAAATAGGAGCAAGAGTAGGCCATTCATCCTCTCAAACCTGACAGCTTCTATCTTAACATAATTTTCCTGCCTATTCCCATATTTTACTGTAAACCAATAAATGACCTGATGCTAAAAAAGTAATTCGAACTAGTTTCTGCAGAGATGTTGCATTCTAAACAAATCCACTATGCCAAGAATGTGATTAAAAATTGACATTTTGATTTGTATGTGGAACATTAGCAAAGTTTTATTCTCCTGGAATTGCTTTAACAGCTTGAAAATAGTGTGGGACATGAAGTAAGTGATAAAGAAATTTAATTTTATTAACTTGGTTATATTCAATCACATAAATGATTCAAAGCAATTTAAAGGAAGTTAGGGGAATATTTGATGCATTTCTCTTATTAGTTAAGTGTTTTCATTTATTTAGGAAGTATAGTTCCAGAAGTGGCAATAAGTAGTTGGATCATTTTGTGCTTGTCGGTTGATTATGGGAACAACACCTGTGTATTTTGGGTTTATTCAAATGATCATCAGTTTAGTCTGCTCGTTTGAAATTGTAAATATAAAAAACACATTTTAAAGTGATGAGAAACTTTTTATGTAAAAGGTGAAGATGGTGAGTCTGAGCATGAGCAAAAAAGGGAGTGGCTTTTGTAGTCTGACAGAATGACCCCCTCCATGCTGAGGTTAGGTGTCAGTTCTCGGACACTTCCTCATGCCCACCACTTGACCATGACCTCGCTGGCGAACACTGGGTCACCATCTCCAGATCTTATCTCCCCTCACAGCCTCCAACTCTATGGTTCTCCACCCTTGCGCTGCTTATTTCTATCTGCTTTGCCAGAGTGAGGTCACATGCAAACCAGATGAACAGCACCTTGCATGCCCCTTGGATGGCTTGCAACCCAATGGCATAAGCATTGAATTTTCCAATTTCAAAGAATACTCCCCTACCTCTCCTCTCTTGTGCACACATTTCTCGCACACCCAAGTCACCTTGCTCCGTTCCACTCCATTCATTCATCTCCTAACCCGAGTCCCACATTTCACTTTTATCCAATCTCTGCCCCTGCCACCCCCTTCCCCTCAACCCTGGTCTTTTCACCTCTAGCCTTTGTAACTATCTTCACCCATCTGCCAATCACACTCCCCCCCCCCCCCCCAATATGTATTCACATGTCACTGGTCAGGATTTGCCCCACCTCGACCTCTTCCAGCATTATCTACTACAGCTTTTTCTACTACAAACCCACTGACTCCCATGACTATCTGGACTACACTTCTTCCTACCCTGCTTCCTGTAAGGACTCTATCCCCTAGTCCCAAATCCTCCGTCTGCGCCGCATCTGCACCCAGGATGAGGTGTTCCAAACCAGGGCATCGGAGATGTCCTCATTCTTTAGGGAACGGGGGTCCCCCTCTTTGACTATAGATGAAGCTCTCACCAGGGTCTCTTCTACATCCCGTAGCTCTGCTCTCACTCCCCATTCCCCCCACTCATAACAAGGACTTGTAAAACATCCCCCCCCCCCGTCCTCACCTTCCACCCTACCAGCCGTCACATACAACAGATAATCCTCTGACATTTTCGCCACCTCCAATGGGATCCCGCCACTGGCCACATCTTCCCATCTCCTCCCCTTTTGGCTTTCTGCGGAGACCGCTCCCTCCATAACTCACTGGTCAATTCGTCCCTTCCCACCCAAACTACCCCCTCCCCTGGTACTTTCCCTTGCAACCGCAGGAAATGCTACACTTGCCGCTTTACCTCCCCCCCTCGACTCCATCCAAGGATCCAAGCAGTCTTTCCAGGCGAGGCAGAGGTTCACCTGCACCTCATCTATTGCATCCGCTGCTCTAGGTGTCAACTGCTCTTCATCGGTGAGACCAAGCGCAGGCTTGGCGATCGCTTCGCCCAACACCTCCGCACAGTTTGCATTAACCAACCCAATCTCCCAGTGGCTCAGCACTTCAACTCCCCCTCCCATTCTGTATCCGACCTTTCTGCCCTGGGCCTCCTCCATGGCCAGAGTGAGTCCCACTGCAAATTGGAGGAGCAGCACCTCATATTTTGCTTGGTTTACACCACAGCGGTATGAACATTGACTTCTCCAATTTCAGGTAGTCCTTGCTTTCTCCCTCCTTCCCCCCCCCCTTGCCAGCTCTCCCACTACCCACTGTCTCTGCTTCTTCCAGCCCCCCCACCCCTTCATCAGTCTGAAGAAGGGTCTCGACCCGAAACGTCACCTATTCCTTCGCTCCATAGATGCTGCCTCACCCGCTGAGTTTCTCCAGCATTTTTGTCTACCTTCAGCTTTATCACCCCTTCTCCAAGCAGAAGGATCCTGACCCAAAATGTTGTCTGCCCATTCTCTCCACAAATGCTGCCTGACCCACTGAGTCCCTCCAGCCTTTTGTCAATTATAAAAGATGAAATAGCGGCATATTTGGATAGCAGTAACAGGATCGGGCCGAGTCAGTGTGGATTTACAAAGGGGAAATCATGCTTGACTAATCTTCTGGAATTTTTTGAGGATGTAACTAGGAAAATGGACAAGGGAGAGCCAGTGGATGTAGTGTACCTGGACTTTCAGAAAGCATTTGATAAGGTCCCACATAGGAGATTAGTGGGCAAAATTAGGGCACATGGTATTGGGGGTAGAGTGCAGACATGGATAGAAAATTGGTTTGCAGACAGGAAACAAAGAGTAGGGATTAATGGGTCCCTTTCAGAATGGCAGGCAGTGTCTAGTGAGGTACCACAAGGTTCGGTGCTGGGACCGCAGCTATTTACAATATACCAATGATTTAGATGAAGGGATTCAAAGTAACATTAGCAAATTTGCAGATGACACAAAGCTGGGTGTCTATTGTCTATTGTTTTTTGACTAACAAAACCTTCCTTGTCTTGACCTAGATTGAACAAAAATTGAAGGGAACGTATGCTTGATTTCTGAGAGTGCAATGGAGGGTCACACACAGTAGTCGCAAACTTTAGGGGATTAAAAACTAATTCCTCATCTCTTGTTGCCTTTTCATTCACTGTATTTGGAGGTTAAGGGACAGACTATTCCCTTGTCATTTATTTGTAGTTGAACTGGTAGAAATATTTTTTCCACATTAAATTTCCTCTTACTCGAGTTCCTGACTTTAATGAATTACTCATTTGTTGTTTAATATTTCATTCTAAGTGTGCAAAATAGAAATATAGCACCATTTATATTCTATATTAGACATGGTATAGATTATAGTTTCCGAGAGTTAATCATTCACTGACAATCCCATATCTGGGTCTGAGCCAATAATATATCTGCCTGGGATTATTGCTAGATGATATGGATGTACTTGTTCACACTCAGACTGATATTTCTTTTACATATAGTTTATCTACTTAAGACTCAGTGATTGAACTGTAGAAACTTTTTATTCCTGAATGCGAGGCCCCAATTTGGTAACTTTTTTTGTCGAACATGATGGACTATGTATTAGCTGCCAGGGCCAATGTGGTTGCTACCCTGGGACTTGAATGGAGTTGGATATTTGCAATACATGAAGGCGAAATATTATTCCATGGGGAAGGCCATGCATTAATCAGTGAAGAGGGCACTAGTACCTTTAATTTGGTCTTGTGCTAACTGTAACAAAAACAGAACTCTCAAGGCCTCTTTATGAGCTCAATTTTTCAGCATTCTAAGGGGGTATTGGTCTTTTGGAGTAACTTTTTTTAAACTTGGAATTTAAAACGTGTTTTATTCTGTACCTTGCTCTTCCAGAATATGTAATGGACTTTTGAGAGGAATTAATGTTGGTAGAATAACCTGCATCATAAATTGGTCTCACTTGAACATTCATAGAAAAGGAGCAAGTCAAACTAATCCCACTGCCCTTCCCTCGCAGCCCTGTATTTTAGTGTAATCCAAAGGTTTGTAATTAATTTTCCCCGGTGATGTAATGCTTTTAGATCAGCTACGTACTGGAATGCCATTGTTTATAACAACTCTTTCCTTATTCTTAGTACTTTTAAATTGCTGATATCTTCACTGGTTATGGGAATTAATAATTCAAATGCTCTCATTATTTTCACAAGCTCCATTAAATTGCCTTATACTCTGTTCCAATGAAAATCATCTCATTGTTTTAATTCTTTACATAACTATACTTGTATTGGCACCATTGTAGTCATTGCCCATTGTCAACTTTTTCTGTCAGAATGACTGTAATAAAAGGTGGGCAGCTCTAGAGGTCCTTCCAATGCCTGCCTTATGTGCAAGCTATGCATACAAATGAGCATTTTGGAGACGAACAAGATGGATTTGTTGCTGCTACAGGACTGCGGGCACCATCTGCTATGTTACATGATACCTAACCTAACCTGTTACATTTCCAAACGCTTTGGCTTAAATGTTGGTAGGTGGTGCATTTCTGACTTGTGAACTGTTTGGGTTACAAACAGTTCTTATGGAATAAGGGCCTGCAACACAGAATATATAAATTAGTTGTTCTGATAAATCTCCCATTTGTTAAACCAATGCAGTTTTGGTCTTTATGCTTTTATCCAATTGTACTTTTGAATAGCTTGTGTATTTGGCAAAGTTTAATTTCTCCCTTGATGTCCACCATTTTATAATCCACTGTATGTTTCAGTCTGTATTTAATTAGTTTCCTTGTTCCACTTGGTTGACCCAGTGTCTTTTTAATATACCAGGGAAATATTACAACAAATTCTCTGGTCCTAAAATAATAAATTGTGTGTGTATTTGAATTACCTTAAAAATAATTTACTGTAAGGGATATTTATATTTGTTTTCCTTTCTGATAGTACAGCTTCTGTTTTAATTACTATGCTTCAATCTTTAGTATGTTGTAAAATGGTTAAAACTTAAATTAAAATGAATGAATCTCTTCCTTTGTCTATGAGAGTTGGGTAGCTTTGCAAGCTTGGACTTGTAGGGATCCTCTTCAACCTGTGCCTGAACCAATCAGAAGTCTGGGAAAGCAGAGGTTCTTGCCACAGTTTTGCCAGATCATTTTTAAGGAACTATTTGAAAGGATGTTGATGACTTTCTGTTACTTCACATTGACTGTAAATTTCAAGACATTGATTCCCTGATGTTTATGATTTACAATGATTTATTTTTGCATTTTTGAAATTTCCTTGCCTTTGTTTCAACTTGACTATTTCGCATCTTAATGATGTCTGAATGAAATGCTTTCATGCAATGAAAAAAGGAAACAGTTGCTGTGATACTAACCTTGTATGTAGGAATGAACTGCAGTTTGAACTGATGATAGACACAAAGCTGGAGTAACTCAGCGTGTCAGACAGCATCATTGGAGAAAGGGAATAGGTGATGTTTCGGGTCGAGACCCTTCAGACTGTCGGGGGGGAAAGGGAAACGAGAGATATAGTTGGTGGTATAGAGAGAGATATAGAACAAATGAATGAAAGATATGCAAAAAAGTAACAATGATAAAGGATAAAGGCCATTGTTAGCTGCGACCTATGTGAGAACGAGTACAGATAATGAAGCTCAACAAAGGTAGACAAATATGCTGGAGAAACTCAGCGGGTGAGGCAGCATCTATGGAACGAAGGAAATATGCGACATTTCGGGCTTGACCCGAAACGTCGCCTATTTCCTTCGCTCCATAGATGCTGCCTCACCCGCTGAGTTTCTCCAGCATTTTTGTCTAGCTTCAATTTTCCAGCATCTGCAGTTCCTTCTTAAACATGCTCAACAAGATGACTTTGAAGCTGGTACAACTTGGGTGTGGAGGGATAGAGAGAGAGAGGGAATGCAAGTATTACTTGAAGGTAGAGAAATCAATAATCATACCACTGGGTTGTAAGTCGCCAATGCGAAAAATGAGATGCTGTTCCTCCAATTTGCGTTTGGCCTCACTCTGACAATGGAGGAGGCCGAGGACAGAAAGATCAGTGTGGGAAGGGGAATACAATACAATACAATACAATTTATTTGTCATTTGGACCCCGTTGAGGTCCAAACGAAATGTCGTTTCTGCAGCCATACATTACAAAACGAAGAAGACCCGAGACACAACAAAATTTACACATACATCCATCACAGTGCTGTGATGGAAGGCAAAAAAAACGTATCTCTCCACTGCACTCCCCCCCCGATGTCAGAGTCAAAGTCAAAGCCCCCGGCGGGCGATGGTGATTGTCCCGCGGCCATTAAAGCCACGCCGGGTGATGCAAGGTGTTTGGCATCCGGGAGATCAGTTAGGTCCAGGTGGACTGAGCGAAGGTGTTCAGCGAAACAATCGCCCAGTCTACGTTTGGTCTCACCGATCTATGAGTCCTAACCTTGAACAACAAGGTAGGTGAGGTTGGAGGAGGTGCAAGCGAACCTCTGCCTAACCTGTCGGGGTCCCTGGACAGAGTCGAGGGAGGAGGTATAGCGACAGGTGTTGCATCTTCTGGTTTGCAGGGGAAGGTACCTGGGGAATGGGTGGTTTGGGTGGGAAGGGATGAGTTAACCAGGGAGTTGCGGAGGGGACGATCTCTGCGGAAGGCGGAAAGGGATGAATATGAGAAGATGTGACTAGTGGTGGGATCCCATTGGAAGTTGTGAAAATGCCGCTTATGTGTTGTAAGTGACGGCTGATAGGGTGAAAGGTCGGGACTAGGACCTGTTGTGACGAGTGGGGGGGAAGCAGGAGCGGAGCTGTGAGGTCTCTCTTAAGATGAGGCTCTCAAACGTGTCTCATCGATACCCAGCAGCTTCGCTCTTGCTCTGGAAATCGGACTGCTCTACTTCCACTGGGTGCTGATCACCTAATACTTTTGTTACATTTTAAAAGACACAGATTTGTCAAACTATTTTCCTTTCATTAAATCATTTTGACCTGATTTTCTAAGTATCTTGCTATGGCCTCAGTTTTTCTACATTATACTCAATTCATTGCCTGCTGCCAATTTGAACCTCCATGTTCAGATCTCGGGGTTAAGGCCTATTACATGTAATATGTGACCACGCTAAGATCAGACTATTCACCCTTAAAACACTATAGACGTGTTATATAGGTTTTCTGGATGAGTTTGCTAATTTAGTGCCAAATGCTAGACAATCTTAATGGCATGGGTCCATGCCAACAAGTTATTGGATGAGCTCCATCAGATTCTGTCTAGAAATGTACTTGAAAACCTGAGCTTTGGTCTTGGTTCCCTGTAGTGAATAAAGAGAGACTGGTGAGGCCTAGGCCTCTTTCTTCTGGAGTTCAGAAGAATGAGAGGTAACTGTCAAAATGTACAACATTCTTGGGGGGAGCAACAGAGTAGATGTGGGCAGGATGTTTCCCCAGACTTAAAGAATTCTAATTTCAATACTAAAAGGCCTATTCTTTATTATAACACCATGACCCCTAGATTTTGACTCGTGAATTAATTTAATTCAAATCTTTTTTGTGATTTATCCCCCAGGTTGTGGTAGTTCAGTGATTGATTGCACTCAAAGCATAGTTTGAAAGACTTCTGAAGGTTAAAGGCATCAAGGGTTATGAAGAAAGGTGCCAAAGTGTTGCCTGTCCATTTCCCTTCACAGATGCTGCCTGAGTTCCTGAGGCACTGTTTTTGTGCTCAAGATTCTATCTAGTCTCTTGTGTTTCTTGTCTCCAAGTCTGACTTCCAATTGACCTGAACATCTGTGAAGTAGAATGTAGTAATTGATAACAGCAAAGAATGTTTATACCACAGTCTTAAATGAATGCACTTCAACAGAATTATACATTCTGTTTCACACTGAAACACCATTATAAAAAAAAGAACTCTTCTACTTGATGGTATGCAGTGACCTAGACTCCTAGAGCAGGAGTTCCCAACTTTTTTCGTCCAATTTACCCCTGACAACTTCAATAGCACATAACAATGTTATTTCACTTATTTCTGAACAACTAATGATGAACAGATACCAGAACTAAACACAGTAAGTCAATGAGAAAAAATATGTACAAATCCAGAATCAACAAATTTACCCCCTGGGTAGGCAAAATTTACCCCTTGGGGGTAAATTTACCCCAGGTTGGGAACCGTTGTCCAAGAGGATGGTTCATTTTTACGAACAATTCTGTGGTTACTAATTTAAGAATATGTGATGCAACAATGAAGTTCCAATAAAAAAAAATACAAATTGTATTAATGTTGTACCTAGTACATGGGTCTTGCATACCTTGTTTGTTGGTTGGAATTTGATTTTTCTGAACACATCAGTACAGTTATTATATTTTAATAATTAGATCAGTAAATGCAACAGGCACTGCTGAACTCCAGTGTTTTGGATGGTGCTAAAGGAACAATAGTTGAAACCATCATAAAACGTGAAAAGGCAATGAAAATACCAGTTTAATGTGAATATCAAGGTGACCAAAGAATGAATATTGGTAGCAAGAACTTCTCTAAACGGATCACTGTTTGAATACCCTGTGAAGTAACAGGATTGGGAATGATAGACAAAGATTCTGATGCTCTCTATGTCATTGCTGGCTATCTTATGGGCTTGCTTTGACATTGTTATCCCTGGCAAACTATTCATGGTGCACGTTTTTGTAATATGCAACCGCACTGCTTGAGAATCCACTGCTACAGTGCATGATCTGGGGTTCGGTGTAGGTGTTTGGGTCCTGTCGTCAATATTTATTACTTTTTCTTTCAAAATAAATCTGGAAAAGAAGCATTTTAAATTTTTTGAAAGTTTGCATGTTATTGTTGCCAGTGAAGAAAATGGAAGTTACACAAATATATATGAGTCTGAAGAAGGGTCTCGACCTGAAACGTCACGTATTCCTTCCCTCCATAGATGCTGCCTCACCCGCTGAGTTTCTCCAGCATTTTTGTCTACCTTCGATTTTTCCAGCAGCTGCAGTTCTTTTTTAAACAAATATATCATATTGCTTTTCACATTTGAAGCACTTCTTTCTTGGGTGGTAGAAGGGGTTTTGAAAGATCATTTGAGTTAGAAAGAAGAATTTTAAACCGATTCTGAAAAAGTTGTTGAACCCATGATTTTTGCAGCAATAGCCATAACATTTTGCAAGCTTCAAGATTGCACTTGACTTTCTTTCGGAGCCATTTCTGAATAATGATTTTTCGCTTGCAGTTTGAAACTCTTTGAAGTGAATACAGTATCAGGCTACAGTGAAAGAGCAAAGTAATGAAATTGTATTGATAACCCAGACAGTGGGCCAAACGGCCTCTTTGCCTTGAACTTGTGATGTTCTGTCAATCTGGACAAAGTATTTCCAGGTACCAATATAGTGTGTGCTTTGCCAAGAACATTCAGTTTCTTTACCAATTTTGTAAATGATCCAAAAATTTCAGAAAATAGAAACACTGCTTTTGTACAATCAATAGCTGGGCTTGGAGCAGTTTTGAGGATATGCAAGTATAGGCTTTAGATTTTTCTCTATACTGCAGTGAAGTCATTAAAAGATGTGAACATTAGAGAAATGTGTCTCCAATTAAAATGAATATACACCTTTCTGCTCCTTTCCAGTATTGTATTATTGAAATCAATGTTTTAATCTTGTGATTGTTGATCAGTGAATTTTAAGTTGTGTCTGGGTCTGTATCTCTAAGACGGCCAACACAGAATATTGTTTAGGGCAATTTTTTTTTTTTTATAGTTTCCCATTGGAAGGCTCTAATATATGTCAGGATGAGCTATTCTAATCCTGCACCCATTTTTCTGACTTTTTGCCTTCATGTGGATTACCTAATCACATTTACAAAAGAAATAGCTGAGGCTTGTATTTTTTAAGATAATTTTTGGGTGATGTTGGGAAAAGATATTGGTAGTATCCCACCCAGCTTTTGTTTTAAGTTGGTGGACTTGACCCAAAACCCAAATTTCTGCTGCTCCATAAAGACAAAGCTAAATACTAGAGAGGAGGTTCTCAGCTAGTATCTTTGGTTCTCAGTCATTGAATAACCAGGTAACTCTGCCTTTTTCCTGCTGACTTGGTAGTAATGCCAAAGAAAAATCAATTGGGAAAAATTAATATGACTTTCACTTCAGTGGAGTTGTACAAATGCCATCACCCATTGGCAATCTTAAAATAATAGCAGTGCAGGTGATGAAGTTTGTCCCTTGTGCAATGTTAAAAATGACTCTGGTGCTACATCTTAAAACATAAGACAATGTGCACATGTTATGTGTCAACAGTTTAAAATGCAATGGAGGAATAGAGCTAGCTTGGCATTTAGATGCACAAGCTTTCAAAGACAGCAGTTGATGTTACTACGGAGGAGATAATGAAACCCTTTTTATTTGTTTCATAGAATATAAAACAATAAGTAATGTTAATGTAATTAAAGTCAGGCTGCAGTTACATTTTTTGATATACTAGAACCTTTTCTACAGAAAGACGTAGAAGGCCAGTAGAAAAGGCATGTCAGTTTGGTAGATTGTCAGGCAAAGTTTGGTGAGCACATGACATGGATCAAATGAATCAAAAAACAAACTACTGGAGGAACTCAATAGATCAGGCAGTATCTGTGGATGGAATGGTCACGACCCAGTATCTTGGCCTGAAATATTAATCATTCCTTTCCCTCCACAGCCTTATTCGCTGTATTCCTCCAGCGGTATGTGGTTTTTTTTCTTCAAGATTCCAGCATCTGCAGTCTCTTGGGTCTCCATGGATCAAATTAATTTTAGGTTAACTTTTGTTTGCTATATTTCCATTGGACAGTGCAACAATTTTTTCAAATACTGCACAATTTAAATTTCTGTGAATTGTGTCAATTTGGATAATCAAGTACTTTTAGTGCCCCAAGAACCTTCAGAGATGTGAAGAGAATGGATGTTAAGCTAAATATTTTTTTGCTGGGGTGGATTAGTGAGGTTGAGGTTGTGAGTGTGGTTGGTGGTGAGTAAAGATTCAGCGAGGTGGTTTATTGAAGAGGATGATGTGGTATCATTGTTTATGGACTGAATTTAGGGATGATCCAGGCAGTAACCGGCTTGACTGCTAGTACTGGATTGAGATTGGGATGGATGTATACGAGTTTAGGTTTGCAAATGGTAGGACTAGAGAAGGTTAGCTAATTGCATGGTTTTATATCAGTGAGTTTTTTGTTATAGAAAGACATTTAACTAAGTGGTAATGCTGCTCAGCCATGAGAGGAATAGAGAAAACCAGTAATTCCAGGAAGGAATAGGGCTTGATGTTATAGACTGGGATCTTCAGAGTTCAGTTCAGTAAGCTGGAGTTTATGGAAGGTGAAAATGTGGTAAACTGAGAGGAGATGATGGAGGTGACAAAAGCTTTTTGCAGCAAATAAGCAGGAGTCACTGGGCATCTTTGTGATGGTGATGATGACTATTACCTGATTATTGAACATGAATGTGTGACTATTACTTGCAATGAGCAATGCATTTTACATTAATTTTGATTAGCATAATAGTTTGGGCCCCATGATTATTCTTACTTCACTTCCTGCACTTTTACTTTTGTGCCTTCATCCCCATCCCTGAACTAGATGGGATTTCTTTAGCTTTTGCTGTTGAACGCATCAGGCTCGCTTAATGGATGGTTGCTGGTGGCAACCATCTGATGTACTTTACTCCCTTTCAGTATTCCAAGGTAACTGATTTCTCCAGAAAACGTTGGTGCTCTGGGTCTCTCTACCAACTAAACTACCTCCGTTCAGTGTTCTCTTCTATGCATCTGTGGGAGGTGCAACTCAATGTGATTTATACTTTCAGTTGAAGTACAATGGATTTCCTCATATGGTGCTACATTACAGATTTCTGGAGTTGCCACTGAAATTCAAATTAAGCAGCATTTCCAGTGTTTTTATTTCATGTAGTATTTCTAGCAGATTAACTGTGTTACCGTGATAAATTCAGACAATTATTTGGCATTTACAACCCTGCTACCTTCAGTCATTTGACCTCTCCTGCCATCTATCCTTTTTGTTTCCCCTCCCTTCCTATGTTTCTTAAAACACACTATCTTTATTTTTTAGTAGTTCTGATAAAAGATTTTCGGCCTGAAATAATAGCATCAGCAATGTTCTCGCCATATTTCCTTCCTCCACCACCACCCCAA
The DNA here is from genome assembly GCA_038087875.1 of Malacoraja senta. Taxonomy (NCBI): domain Eukaryota; kingdom Metazoa; phylum Chordata; class Chondrichthyes; order Rajiformes; family Rajidae; genus Malacoraja; species Malacoraja senta. The sequence continues at coordinate 11,527,167 of CM075989.1, read as the reverse complement.
ATATGCTGCCTGGCGAGCATTTTAATGTTTTATTCCAGACTTCTTGCATCTATTATATTTCATTTTGTGGTTATTGGGGTTATGAATGCAGCTGAAGCCTCTATTCACTGACTTTGTAATGTCATTCATACTATGAACAGGAAAGGCGGGGGAAATTTATTTTGCACTGAGAGTCTTGCTTTGCCCATAACTCTGAAGCTTCAGTTCAATCATTTTTATTTGCTTGGAAACTTATGGTATTGATCATTTTTTGACACACAGACCGACCCTTATTGCACTGAGGTGGTGTATTGGGTAGTTATGTTGTCTTAATAAACATTGGATTAGACTTGGTGCCAATCCAAAAGTATCTGAACATTAAGAATTTGTACAAACTGAATGTACTTGACTACATTTGATCTTTCCTTCTGTAGGTACAAAATGCTAAGAATTCTGGTGGTCTAATTTCTGGGAATGCCAGAATCGCTTGAGCCCATGTCATGATGCCTGATTCATAAAGGGGATGTGGACAAAATGAAAATTGCATCAACTATATAATTTGTGATGTTTACATTAGTTTTCTTTGAAGTGTTTACATTAAGTCCATCTTGTCCAAGGATGTGATTTCTATGAATGTAGTATTTTCAAGTAATTCTTCATGGACCGCAGGGAATTGGTTAATTCCCACAAACAACATATTAAAACTTAAGAGGACATTTAAACCAAGCCAAACCTTTTTTATTTCAATCACGCCTTCTCATGCTGTCTCCCTGTGGTTAAGTGGTATGTTATTTGTGCATAAAATTATCAAACTTTAATTTCAATCATACCTCTTAATTCTGAATCTCTTGGGTTCCTGTAAAATGTTCAAGTCATTACTTCATTCATCTGCTTTTTGTTCTTCACCAGGTGAAAAAGACAGATACTGCTAAAAGTCGTCTAGAGAAGAGGAACTCTGAGCTCATGGGCCAAGTGGATACTCATAGGAGACGGCTTGATGAAAAGGAGGATGAATGTCATAATTTGGGTAATCAGCTGCAAAGTAGAGAGACTTTGATGAAAAAATGCATTGAGGAGAAGGTAATAGAGCATGTTCATTATGTTCTGATCATAATGTATAAACCAAAGCTGGCAGTTAAAAAAAAATTGCATTATGTTACACTCATAATGCACATTGTCATACCTTTGACTCAATTTCTATATGAAATTTATTAGATTGAACTACCTTGGAACTGAATTCCAGTGCAGCTATCAAATTACTGAGATACATAATTCAGGATTGCCAGGGCAGTACTTTAACCTCTTTGTTGTGTTTTTATTTGATAGTAGTACCATGGCCATAGGACATTTTCTTCCATGAGCAAAGCTAATCAAAATCAGTGCTGCACGATTGCAATAACAAATGTGTCTTTAATCATATTTCAGTGTTCAAAGCCTATTAGCCAGCATTGCAGTGAAGCTTGCACATGAATAATTTTGTTTGCTTACCCAGTGGCTGTTACCAGTACCATAACTTAACAGGAAATTGGATAGAAACAAATTGAGCCTGAGAAACAAAATGAATAATATTGACTTGCCATGAATCTACATTCAAGTCCTTTGTCAAACTATGTAGCGAGCAATCTCTGCATTTATGTTTGTTAACCATGTCAAAACTTTAAGCTATGTCGTATGATGTGTTCTGTAAAGGTTAGTGCAGTTTAAAAAAAAAAAAAAAATCCCATGTCTAAAATAGGTGAGCACTAAATTTTATAAACAGACAATAAAGTGAGTTAATCATATCAACCATAGTATGTTATATATTCATATTATACATGTACAGTTAAGAGTGGAACTAAGTTTAGGATAAGATATCTCTTAAATCACCAATTTCCAATTGTTTGATTTAGCTCAAACAGATGCCTTAGAAGTCTGTATCCAAAATATGCATGGAGTTGCTTAGTAAATAGTGTGTCAGTACATGTTTGAAAATGCTTCTAATTATAGTCAATGTAGCATATTAGTTTCCTTTTAATACCAATTGGGTATACCGTGTATTCTGTTTATTCTGAGCTCCGTGCGAAGAAGGAATTCCATTGTATACTGCTGTATATGACCATAAACTAAAATATATATTTGGATATAAAATGGCCTTTAATAACATCTGACGATGTGCACTTTAACCACATGTGATTTTTTTTCTATTACAAATCTCAAATTGTGGAGTACAGAGGCAAATAAATAAATGATGGGTCTTTGTCCTAAACATTATGGAGGGCACTGTATTTTCCAATCCTTGGCGGGATTGAACAAAGTTGAGGGTATAAATAAACAAGTCGGATGATTTTGATTTACAATCTGTGACTATTTTGTTTATAAGTCATCAACTTCAATATCTATTTGATTGGAAGAAACATGCCTTGGATGTTATTCCTGTCTTTTCCGATTTTAATCCTTGTTAAAAGATTTCTTGGCTTAAATCACAGACCAAATACTGCGTTGTGCTTGGTTAATTTACTTAAACTCTCCAGGTAGATACTTGAATGGAAAGTGTATTGCACTTATTAAACTGGTTACTATTGATCACTGTACACAACATTGTATTAAAGCAGAGGTAAAAAAAAAAGCAAATCAACTGCGTTCTGTTTTAAGAACCTTAAGTGTGCCAGCATCCTGTTTTATTTTCAGTTCCTTTTATGTAGATTTTGGGCGAGAACAAGGCCCAACTCGGTTATGATAACTTTTGTGAATTCCCTTCATCTTTGATCATCTGGAGACATGGATGAGGATGTCTAACAGACATCTATTGAGATGTGTCCTAGCACAAAACACTGCACAATTGGAGGAAAATAAAATCAAAACTTTCTCTTTAAGATGTAATATTATTCCCTTTATGTCTGTACACTGTGGATGCCTTGATTGTAATAATATAATGTCTCTCTGCTGACTGGCTAGCACACGACAAAGGCTTTTCGCTGTACCTCGTACGTGACAAGCTAAACTCAACTCAAACTCAGCTCAAAATTCTGAGACATTCTTTTGGAAAAATGGGGGCTGATTAAGGATAGTAGAGCTTGCCTTTGTGATGGGGAAATCCTATCCTATAAATTTGATTGATTGTTATAAGTGGTAACTGAAGATTGATGAAGACAGGTCAGTAATGTTTGGAATTTAGTGAGGCAGTTGACAATGTTCCACGTGGTAGACTGATCAAGAAGGCTAAGGCATATGGAGTCCAAGGTGAGCTGGCTAATGGGAAGGATGGTTTTCTGATTAAAAGTGACTGATATTCTATGGATTAGTACTGGAACCTATGCTGTTTGTGACATATGTTAGAGTTGGATGGGAACGTAACAGAAATGATTAGTAAATTTGCGTTTGACGAAAATTGGTGGTATTGAGGGGGTGGTTGTTTAAGGCTTCAGCAGGATACGTATCAGTTGGGTAGAACATTGGCAGATGGATCATAACAAGTGTGAGGTGGTGTATTTGGAGAAAGGGCTAGGACATATTCAGTATAATAGTATAAAAAGATAGAGATATATAAATCTATATCTATATCCCCCAACGCACCCGTTCCCTGCCCGTAGCCCCCAAGGGAGGCGAGGTCCTCCAGCTCGAGCCGTTCCCGAACATAAGAATCCAGCATTCCCTTGCCTTCCTCAGCAGTGATCTTTAAGAAAAATTCCAATTGCACTTGCCCTGCGTGTTGTAATAGCAATTCGCCCTCCCCCTGCTAGTCGAGCCATTGTGATGTCATCATTTGAAGCTAGTCGGTTTGAAATTTAAACTATTTTTATTTTTTAAATTTAATCAGTAATAAGTCGAGAAATAAAGCATAAAATATTCAGTGAAAGTGATCTCTGCCTCGAAGGGAAAAATGTGAATCAGAATATGTAAAAATCTTGTGAAAGTTGGCATTTTTAAAGCTTTAATCGCAAATAACGTGTGAAATATAGGATGACATCTTCATTCCGGCTGGTCTCTGCTAGCTGAGCCATTGTGACGTCATCATTAGAAGCTGGTGGTTTTAATGTCAGTCTTTTGATGTTTTTAAACTTTAATCCGTAATCAGTCGAGAAATAAAGCATGAAATGTTGAAATAAGGTGATCCCGGCCTGGACGGGAACAATGTCAACCGGAATATGTAAAAATGTTATCGTTACCGCGTAGTTTTTTCACGAAGTACACATATTAAAACTCTGATCTTGTTGGTGTGTGTATAAGTATATGATATACATATACAATGGTAGGCTGTGGATGAACAGAGTCCCAGTATCCAGGCTCTTTGTTTCCTTAAAGTAACAATGAAAATGACAAGGGTGGTGAAATCACATATGGTAAGTTTGACATATATTTAATTTAGGGCCTTAAATATAATATTTGTGTTGCAACTTCACAAAACATTGATTAGGCCACACTTGGAGTATTGTGTGCAGTTCTGGTAGCCACACAAGGAAGCATGCGATTGTGTTTGAGAGAGCACAGGATGTGGTAAATCTAGAATTACATACCTTAGTTGAGAGTACTTTAGTTATGTATAGGCTGGGCTTATTTTTCTTGAAGTGAAGGCTGATGTACCCCGATGGAAATGTATAGTGACTGAAGTAAAAACAACTTTGAACAGGTGCCAGGGTTGGTGGAAGGAAATACGATAGTGATGTTTAAGAGACTTTTAGATCAACACATGGATATGAAGGGAAATGGATCACAAGCAAGCAGAGGACATTACGTGTTCAGCCCAGATATTGTGAGCTGAAGGGCCTACCCCTGTGCTGTACTGTTCTATGTCTATAAAAAATTGAGAGGCATGAATAGGATACAAAGTTAACTTTTTTCCAAGGTATGAGTATCAAATCGTGAGTGCATCTTTGTGGGAATTAGGAGATTTTTTTAACAGAGTGGTTGATATCGAGAATGTGCTACCAGCAGAGGTGGTGGATACGATTGCAGTCTACCCTTGTTATTATTTACCTCTTTGTAACAGAATTTGGTTATAGAAGACAAACCTGGGTCTCTGATGCTAGGAGGCAATGCCAGTTGTGACCGAGGTGTCCGTTCGTATTGGGAAGGTCAGGTCTGGCGCTCGGTCTTAGACTGTGATTTTTACAATCTCTTTCAGAAAACATTGGCATTTTATAAGATTACAGAAACTCCAGGATTAAAAATAGTTAAACGACCTCATAATATGGAAATCTACTGTGTCTGATGGTTAACTTCCACTAGCAGTGTATCAGAAATTGGCCTCTGTCTGTAGATATTTGTCTAATGTGTCAGAAGTGTATGCGAAAGTGGGATAACATAGAATTAATGTGAATGGGTGATCCATAGTCAGCATGGAAGTACCCAGCAGGTTGGACAGTATCTGGTGTGAAAAACGGTTCATGTTTTGGAATATTTAAATGTTCTCTCACCACAGATGCTGCCTGACTTGAGCACTTTTATTACATTTTAGTTAAATCTAAAAGTGCGATATGTAGGGTTGATTTAATGCAAACCAAAATAACAGGATCTTGTTATCTTGAGGCACATGAATAAGAAAAGACGTTCTCTAGTCTTTTCTTGCAATTATTTTACTCTACTGCCACCTGGGGATTGTGATTTACGTCTTACTACTAAAATCCATGGTTTCAAATGTTTACTTTAACACTAAGTTGACTGAATATAATACTCAATTCTGGAAACAAAGTACTGATATTTTTGTCATTTGTCAAGATGTCTGGAATAGAAGTTTGGTATTAAATGGAGTTAATATTTTTCCTTTTCCTGATCGAAATATATTCATCTTGCAACCAGATTGCCTGACGCACTATTGATCTGCAATGCAATTGATGTTTTAGTTGCACACTTGAAATGAGAGCTGACATTTTGATAAGTACTTCCTTGGGATTTGACTGTAAATCTGTATTTCTTATTGCTTTCTATTCTTTGTCTTTCTTGACCAGATTTATTAGGATTTTAAAGTGGTTATTACTGCAGCAATGCACCAATGTTTGGTTTCTTTGGGGATGGACTTCACTGACTATAGTCAGTTTTTCTGCTTTAGTTGTTGAAACAATAGTAATGTGTAGGAAAGAACTGCAGATGCTGGTTTAAATCGAAGGTAGACACAAAATGCTGGACTAACTCAGACTGAAGAAGGATCTCGACCCAAAACGTCACCCATTCTTTCTCTCCAGAAACAATAGTAATTCCTGGGCTCCTTGCATACAGCGTCAAAGAGCAAAGTGCTGAACTTACTATGTTTAGAAGGTCTTATCTGTTTTCTCAAAGTCCAGTAGGGAAGATGAATTGCACTGATTTGCGTTGTTACCCTTGCGATTTGCCTGTTGGATCCTTAGTTAGCACTTCATGATGTCAAAGCCGTTGTTCGCTAGTCATTAAGACACACCGCCTTATTTTTTTTTGCCATCTGGATAATAGTGTCATCTTAAAGCTGGTGGGAACCTCAGATTGGTGGGGGGAAAGGTTAAAGATTTCCACCCTCCGGTCAGTCGCTTTCCACAGAATCACTCAGGAAGGGCAATTTGACGGCTGTGGTGGTGACCGTGGTATCAGTGCACCCGAGGGTGCTCACGCACCTCCCAGACATCCTTTAGCAACTGCGGTTTATCTACTGCCACACAGGTTGATGACATCACCCTGGCACAACATTCATTCCTGGAGTATCTGGATAATGTTCCTCCAGGATGATCCTTAACACGGGTGCCCCACAGGGCTGTGATCGCTGCTCTTTCCTATACTCTATGACACATAACAAACTGTAGAGCCAAATTCCGCTCAAACTCCATTTACAAGTTTTCAGATGATACATTGGGTTGGATCTCAAACAATGACGTGAATGAGTACAGAAAGGAGATAAAGAGCTTGATAGCATGGTGTGAAGCCTCCCTCAATGTCAATAAAATGAAGGAACTGGTGATTGACTTCAGGAAGCCAGCTGGAATGTATGCCCCAATCTGTGTCAATGGTGCTGAAGTGGAGATAGTTGAGACCTTAAGGTTTCCAGGTGTTAATATCATCAACGATTTGTCCTGGTCCAATCACATTCATATTATGCCCAAGAATATTCTCGGACAGCTCTACAACTTTACAACTTAAATGATGCACTTTTTACTATTTTGTTTGTATTTCATGTGTGAGGTGTGTAAATCTTCTTGGAGCAACTGATCCTGATGAAATGTATCGATCACATTTGACAAATAATGACCCCTTGAAACCAGTTTACTTATTTGTGTGGTATTTTGGGCCTCAAAGGAAGCATGTGACAATGTAAAATTTTTGTAGCAGGATGATTTTAAACTGAACGACTAGAGGGCATTACAGTTCTACAAGGCCTTTAATAAAATGGTGTATTGCAATCTAATGAAAGAAGCCAGAACCATGTGTGTGGGGGAGCTATTTCAGCAATTACAAACAGATGTTTGGATATAAATACTCTGAGGTGTCATTTTCTGTCTGAATGAGTATATTGTACTTGCCTTCATGAGTAAAAAAGTTAGGATATTGAAAAAGGACAGATTCCGTTGATTTATTGGCAGGGAAAAAAATTCAACCAAGTGATGAAATTTAAATTTGTTTGTTTTGGGGAGTAGATTTAGTAGCTGTAGCAGGTTTTAAAGAGTTTCTCTGTTGATATAATTTTTTTCAGGAATGGAAATGACTGTCAATAACAATTGTGAATGCTCCTGATGTAGAATCAAGTTCTACTTTAAAGCATATGCCAAGTACAATTCTAGCCACGTTTTCCTTGGCCAATTCTTGCTTGGACAATAACCAAGAGCTGTAGTAGCTGAACTGTTTAATCTGAAAGGAAGGCTTAAAGCACAACTGCATATGCAAAACTGACACTGCAGAAAATGCTCTGTAGGCCAGTCAGCATTTGTGGAGATAAATCAGGTGAGTTATACTTTGGGTATCATCCAACACGTTGCAGATGACACAAATTGTTGGAGTCACTGGCTGTGAGGAAGGCTGTCAAGGTGTACAGCAGGTTATAGATCAGGTACAGAAATGAACAGAGAAATGGCAGATGGAGTTTAATCTGAGCAAGTGTGAGGTGTTGCACTTTGGGAGGTCAAATATAAGAGGAACATTTACAATTAATGACATGATCCTTAACAGCATTCCTGTACAGAGGGAACTTGGGGTCCAAGTCCATAACTCCCTGAAAGTGGCAACACAAGTAGATAGAGTGGTAAAGAAGGTGCATGGTATGCTTGCTTTCATAGATCGAGGCATTGAGTATGAGTCATGAAATCATGATGCAGCTTTATAGGATTTCGGTTGGCTGCATTTGGAATATTGCCTGCCGTTCTGGTCGCCCCAATTGAGGAAGGATGAGGAGGCTTTGGAAAGGGTGCCGAGTTTACTAGAATGATGCATTAGCTACAGAGATTATACAGACATGGATTCTTTTCCATGGAATGCCAGAGATGCAGGGAAACGTGATGGTATATAAAATTATGAGAGGCTAGATAGAATAGATAGTCAAAAGGAGACCTTTAGATAGACATATGGATATGGAGGGATATGGATTAAGTGCAGGTAGATAAGAGACGATCTTGGTATTGTGTTTGGCATAGACATTGTTGTCCTAAGTGTCTGTAAGTGAGGAATTTATACCTGAAATTTGAATTTTCTGTATGTGTTGATTGCTGTTGAATATTTATAATTTTTTTTTAATGCCACAGTGGAAAATTTAAGTGAATTTGAGTTCAAATCTTAAATTTTAATCTACGCTTCCACCATAAACTCGATCTCTCAGACAGGTCTGAAGTTTGGAGGATTTATTGTAGACAAAGTTTTAAATGCTGCAACATTGCACTGAGATGGAGATGATATGGCTGAGGAAGTGTATAAAACAGAAGTGCAATTATTTTTATTTCTAGGGCTAAATTGTTAAAAATTTCACAATATGACCTCCGAGGAGGAAAAAGTGAACGGGGTACTGATTTTGGATGATCAGCCATGATCATATTGGATGGTAGTGCTGGCTCGAAGGGCCGAATGGCCTACTCCTGCACCTTTTTTCTATGTTTCTATAAGGACTTCAATATAAATAAACTTAAAGATAATATGCTCTCTTGTTTATGGGTGTACTAGAAGTAATTACGGTAGTTCAGAGTTTTGTTTCCTACTTAACTGATGAGTGATAAAATGTCAGATATTTGTTATAAAGTGGATGGATTCCTCATTGAACAGTTTTCTTTAGAAGTGGCTTTGCACATTGTCCAGATTGGACTATAGAGTCTACTATATTTTTAATGTAATGTATGTATATTTTCTTAGCAAAAAAAAAAGAAATATGTGGTAGATCTTAAATCTGAGTTGCATTATTGTAATATGTTCCTGAATTTGATCTCTGGTAGTAGGTGAGAAGTTCTGGAGAGTCTCAAGATTGACAGAACCTCAGAAAAGTTTGTAACTGAACCCTTGAGAATGCTTGATCTCAATGTTATTTTATTGCTTTATTACACACATAGCATTCTATGCCATTTCATTTATCCTATTGCTGATATTGAATATTTTTCCACATTTAGTATTATTAAGATCAGGACAAAGATTGATTAGTTTAACTGACATGCATTTTTTTAAGGTATTTGTTGTCAAGTAAATGAGTGTAGTCACCTCTGCTCTCTGTTGGACCTGAGCTTCACATTTCCAGCAGATATGTGGCAGTGACTTGACCTTCTGTTCAGAGTCATAGAGTGGCATAGCATAGAAACAGGATATTCAGTCCACGTGTCTATGCCAACAATCATACCTATCTATATTCATCCTACATAATTGCACATCCCTCTCTGCCTTGCTCATTCAAGTACCTAGTCAGATACCTCTTAAATATTGTTACTGTACCTGCCACCACCCTCTCCCCAGGTAGCTCATTCCAAATACTAACTAACCTTTGAATAATTTAGCCCTCGGATCCCTATTATACCTCCTCCCTGTCTCAAGCTTATGCCCTCTAGTTTTAGATACCCTACCATGGGAAACAGCAACTTGTTGTTTACTAATTTATGCCCCTCACAATTTTAAATACCTCTATCATGTCCCCTCCCAACCCCCTTTTGAGAACACATCTTTCCTGTCTCCTTGTAACTCAAGCACTCCAATCGATACAACATCCTTGTGAATCTTTTCTGCGCTCTCTTTAGTTTAATCGCATCCACCCATGGTGTGCAAACCAGGACAGTACATAGTACTGTAGATGTGGCCCAACCAACATTTTGTACAACTGTAGCATGTTACATTCCTGTGCAATATTTAATTTACGGGCTTTTTATTGAAATTCTGGAAATCTAGCTTGATTTTTAGCATTTTCTTTACAAGTTATTGGCTTTGTTAATTTTGCCATGGTTCAGAAGCCATTTCATTTATAAAACATGAATCATTTGAAACACATTCTGGGCTTTGTTATGAGTTATGATTGCAGACATCATTAAGTTTGTCACTTTAATCTGCCACATTTCATGAACCAAGGTATTTGTTACCTCTTAGATTACCTCTTATTTTCAAATTGGAGAGTCTAACTGGACTCCTCGGCAGTTTAGGCAGACTTGATGGCTTGTGAAGATATGAAACGAATTAAAAGTGGTACTTAATGTCATGAGTTACTGTAGTGATTGGAACTAATTTTCAATTAGAAGTCATGTGAGCAACGTTGGATAGTGGTGTGAATGTAAAAGATCACTCTGATCTTATTGAATGGTTAAGCAGTTATGTGAGACAAAATATCTATTTCTTTTTTTATGTTCTTGTGTAATTCGGTGGCTATTAGGGCATGCAGCTGTAACAAAACTTGTAGGTGAGCTGGATGCTGTGGTTATTTAACATGATTTACTGGAAAGCTATGAAGAAGCAAATGTATTTCCCTCAAGTCCAGAAATGGAGAGAACAGTTCAATTGCGATTAGCCGTCACTGATTCCTAATCTCCAAGGACTTGTCATCCTTTCATGGTCTTGCTCTCTCTATGCCATAACCTTTTTTCTGTCCTACAATCCCAACTCAACAATAAAATGCTGGAATAACTCTTTTGAGCCTCCTTGTGTAAAATCACAAGAAATAAGAGTAATACAGACCATATTGTCTCAAGTCGTTCAGCATGGAAGCAAGCACTTCAGCCCACAGCTGAAGTGCTTGGCACTTGATTCTGATCCACATTTCATCAAGTTATGTGATGCTACTTTTGTCATCTAATTCATCCTTTGACTCTCCATAAGTTTGTCTGATCAGTAGATTTTTTTTCTGCATTGGAGAGGTTTTATAAATGCTAGTGGTTGTACCTCAGCAAAGACAAAGGATTAAATGTTAGTCTGTACATTCTGAGCTACTGGGTAAAAAACAATCAGGAAGTTTTAAGCATGAAATCTGAGTGGGTTAATATAATTTAAAGTTTGTATTTAGAGTTATCAAAAGATTGTGTTTTTACACTCGTTTTGAAAATTAATTAATCTTGTTTGAATTGTAGATGTTATGTGCCAATCAGCTTTAAGTGTGTTACAGCTTTTTTCCTTTTCTCCTCCAGGTTAAATTTCAAAATAATGTAACAGATCAGCTGTCTTTCATTCATCGGTTACAAGGTAAGAATTGAACCATTGAATTGGCCAAAGTATTAGATTTTGGCATGCAATGTAATTTATCACCCATAGTTAATAATATGCTCAAATAATATACAAATGGTTTATCCAGTGGTATCAAGAAACAAGTTTAAGAACTACATTTTCTGTCTGTTCTGTCCAAAACATGAATCTTTTTGAGTTTCCAATTGCATGTCATTTTAATTTCCCTTTCCGTTCCCACACCGTCCTCTCTCTCCTCGGCCTTCTCCACTACCATGGTGCGGCCAAATGCAAACTAGATGAACATCTTGCTTTCTTTTGCACAGAAAGTAGTAGATGCCTGGAACACGCATCTAGTTATAGCGGTGGAAGCGGATATAATAGTGGCATTTAAGAGACTTTGAGATGGGTAGATGAATGTGCAAGGTATGGAGGGATATGTGCAGGCAGAAGGGATTAGTTTACTTTGTCATCGTGTTCTGCACAGACATCATGCTGCTGTGCTGTACTATTTTGTTTACAACTCTCACTTCCAGTTTACCTATAGTGAGTGATCCTACTCCCCTGGCCTAACTATAATGCCCTATCTATTTCTACCTTAAAAATATTTATTGCCTCCAGTTCTACTGATCTTTCAGGAAGAGCTTTGCAAAATCTCATCACCCCCCCCCCCGCCTGAGAGAAAAATCTCACCTTATCTGTCCTTAATGGACAATCACCTATTTTTAAATTGTAACCCGTAATTCTAAATTCCTCTACAAGAGGAAACGGGACTAACCTGTCCAAACTTTGAGACAAACTAATCCAGGGTAGGCACAAAATGCTGGAGTAACTCAGCAGGATAGGCAGCATCTGTGGAGAGGAGGAATGAGTGACGTTTTGGGTCGAGACCCTTCTTCTGTCTGAGTTACTCCAGCATTTTGTGTCTATCTTTGATTTGAACCAGCATCTGTAGTTCTTCCCTATATTAATCTAGGTATCAGTGAAGGGGGTAGGGGGATTTGAGAACAAGGGGGGAACTGTGGGGGGGGGGGGTTGCTGCCATGTGCGGCCGTGTGCTGCAGTAGATAGGACTGTTCAGTACTTTTTAAAACTTTTTGGCACCAACACGTGGCAACACTTGTGTACTGCCTAAGTTGTATGTAAAATAAACCATTTCATCCTAACTAGATACCCTAGGTACATGTGACTATAAAGATTCATTCATTCAAGGAAAACTTCTTTGATTTGCTTCCAAAGTGAAAACAACTTTCCGTAAATAAGGAAATTAATTCAGTACACAGTAGCCCTGCATTGGAAATCCAAATCCCTTCGCAATATCTCACCAGTTAGTTAATGTGCTCTTTATTGTTTTCTGCCAAAATGGACAGTCAAATTTTCTGCATATTCCGTTTATGAGATCTTTGTTTATTTATTCGTTCCATCCATATTCCTTTGTAGCTGACTTGTCCTATTCGCAACCTAATTTCCTACTTGCCTTTGCGTCAACAACAAATTTAGCATATGTTCAGACACTTCGTCCAAGTCATTTATATAAAATATTGCGGCTGCGGTACCACTCTGTAATGTACCGTTTGTTACATCTTGCCAACCAGAAAGAAAACGTATTGTTCCTACTATACTTTGTGTCAGCCAGCTGATCCCCTATCCATGCTGGTATGTTTCACTTGCATCAAGCTTATTTTCCACATTAACAGTGAAACAGTACGTCATCAAATGCCTTCTGGAAATTTAAGTATAATATGTCCTTTGTCTGCAGTACACTTGAAAGAGCTCTACTAAGTTGATCAAATATAATTTTCTCACAAAGCCATATTGACTTTAGCTGATTGCCTTGATTATTTTTTCCCCTAACGTCCTGTTGTAACATCAGTAATATAATTTCCAATCTTTTCTTTGACAGATGGTAAGCTGACTGACTAGTTGTCTGCCTCTGACACTCTCTTTATGAATCAAGGATTTATGTTCACTGTTTTCTAATTTAATTGAATCTTCCTCCAAGCTGGGGAATTTTGTTAAATTAAAACTAATGTATCTGCTATTTCACTAGCCACTTCTAAAACCTTCCAATCATGCTTTATCGATTCTGTACAATTTATATTTCCTAATTGTAACTCGAGGTTTTGGCAATTCTTAATTAACTCTTTAAATGAAGCCTGGTAAATTTGTGAAAATAATTCTTCATGGACCACTCATGTATAATTTTTGTATTGGTTGATGCATGTGACAGCATCTATGCTCAGTTTCAACAACATGGAAAATGTATTCGGAAAGGGCATGATTTTTTTCTGCCCTCAGCAATGCACTTAGTTAACTCCTCACAAAATGTAATAAGATTGTTCAGATAGGACAAAGCCATGCTGACTATCTCTTAGTCTCTGCCCTACCAGGTGATCATAAATCTAAACTTCCTGAATCCCTCTCCCCCTGCCCCCTAGTTGAGTGTTTCCAGCACTTTGTTTTTATTCAAGTAATAGAATAGAATAGAATAGAAACTTTATTTGCCACACGACCAGGGTTGGTGGTAATTGGGTTCGGTACATGATGGTACACTGCTTTAGCACATTAACACTAACAACAATAATAATAAAGCACATCACAAATCACAAATCTCACCAACAATACATAGTGCAAAAGAACAGACAAAAACCATAGGCAAGACACTGTATACATCAAAGTCAAAAAGTTATTGGAGGGAATTAAGTGTTCTTATTGCTGAGGGGAAGAAACTGTTTTTAAAACGGGTGGATTTTGTAGCAAGTGACCTAAGGCGCCTCCCTGAAGGGAGAGACTGGAAAAGGTGGTTTGCTGGATGGGAGGGGTCCGAGATGATCTTTGTTGCCCGTTTTGAGGTACGTTGGAGGTAAATGGAATGGATTGAGGGGAGGGGAGAGTTGATGATCCTAGAGGCCTTGGAGACCATGCGCTGTATTCTGTGTAGTGAGTGACTGTCAGTGTTTCCGTACCAGACTGTGATTGAGGAGGTGATGATGCTTTCAATGATGGATTGATAGAAGCGTACCAGGAGGTGTTTGTGGACTCTGAACTTCTTGAGCTGTCTGAGGAAGTATAGGCGTTGTTGTCCTTTCTTAATGATGTGGTCAGCATTGATGTGCCATTTTAGATTATTTCAGATATAGGTGCCCAGAAACTTAAATAAGTTCGTAAACACCAGTATTTAATTTGGGGGTTTGGAGCTTTTAATTGGGGAGTATACACCATGCTCATTGTGTTCACTAACGCCTGTGTAGAGATGGCAGAGACAAACATTCCGCAAGATTTTAGTGCATTTCAATTCTGAGCCACCTGTGCATTGAAGAATACAAAAAACACTTGCCATGGGTGAAAATCTGACACGTGTACACTCTTAAACTCATTGGTGGTAAATATTTTTCTTGCATTCGTTATTAATATGGTGTATCTTTGGAGTGAGGTTTGCTGGTCCTACCACGGTGAGCTTAAATGAGTGAGGCCCATGGGTGTAATGATAGTGCAGCAGATGGGGAGTCGGAACATTGTAGAAAATAGAACAGTCAAGTTCAGTGGACACACTGGGAAGCATGGGAGGGCTGGTAGACTAAACTGCATTGACATTAATGCAAAGGGGCTTGCAGATAAGACTGAACTGAGAATATGGATCAGCACATGGGATTATGATATTACAATCACAGAAATGTGGTTGAGGGAGGGGCACGACTGATAGCTCAATGTACTGGGAAAGTAGTTTCAGGTGTGACTGATGGGGTATAAAAGGGGATGGGTGCTGCTGCACTGCTGCTCAAGAAGAGCATCGTGACAGTATTGGGAGGATATCCTGGAGGGATTGTTTAATGAAGCTGTATGGTTAAACAGAAAATGGCAATCACTTTACGATAGTCAGTGGGAATGAGAAAAACAGATGTGTAGGCAATTCACAAAGGGGTTGTGGCAGTGGGTGATTTTAACTTTCCCAGCATTTACTGGCAATGCCTCTAAGGGGCTTATGGGGTTGAATTTGTAAAGTAGTATGTAGGGAAGAGACTGCACTCAACCTTGGGGAATGAGGTTTAACAGGTGGTGGAGGTATTGTGGAGGATTTCTTTGCAAGATTAGATTCAATAAGATTAATGTTTGTCTTGGAAATTATAAGGTTGGTCTGAAGGTTAAGGTCTTAAATTGGAGGAGGGTTGATGACAAAGGTATAAAGCAGGACCTTTTAACTCTCGCTTTCTCCTAGGTATAGTCATGGGCACTCGCTAGGGCCCCAGCTATGTCTGCTTTTCTGATGCTTTATATGGAACAATCTTTGTTAAAAACATACATTGGCACCATCCCCCAACTCTTTCTCAGCTACATTGATGACTGTATTGGGGCTGCTTCCTGCACCCTTGCAGAACTCGTTGATTTCATGAACTATACCAATAACTCCGAACCTTGCCTCAAATTCACGAACTATCTCCGATACCTCTCACCTCTTTCTTGATCTGTCTCCTTCACAGGAGACAGATTACTGACTGACGTTAACTACAAACCCAATGACTCCCACATTTATCTGGAATACACCCCCTGCCTCTTGCAAAGACGCTATCCCCTACTCTCAATTTCACTGTCGTCTGCTCCCAAGAAGAGGCTTTCCATTCTGGGACATTGAGATGTCTGCTTTCTTTACTAAATGTGGTTTCCCCCTTGCTGTCATTGCTGGATCCCAATGTCTTGTGGTTCTGCTATCTAAAATGAGATAGTATGAGCTCAGAGTCGCCACGACCCTGTAAGAAGCAAAGATGGTAGGATTGGGGAACCGTGATTTACAAGGGAGATTGTAGGTTTGATCAGAAATAAGAAAAAAGGACATGTCAGGTATAGGTATTTGGTTTTAAGTGAGTCCTTTGGAGTTTATATTTGATGTTAGAGAGAACTTAAGAAAGAAATAAGGAGGACAAAAATAAGGTTATGGGGAATCCTAAGATCTTTCAGAAGTATATTAGAAGCAAGAGGATAGCTAGGGAATGGGTAAGTCCTCAGGGACCAAAAGAGAATCTATGTCGAGTAAATGGATATGAGCTGCATCCTAAATGAATATTTGTCACCGGGGAGAAGGATGTGAAGAAAGAAGAGTTAGGGCAGATGTCGCCACAGAGGGATCTTTGGATGCAAATTCATACCTCTGAAAATGGTGACACAGGAGGATAGGGTAGTGCAGAAAGCATTAAGTATCCTTGTCTATGCTGTTGCGGCGCAGTATCAGAGTTGGGACATGTTGCAGCTGTACAAAACATTGGTCAAATCGGACTTGGAGTATTGGTTGCTACGCTGGAGGAAGAATGTGGTAGCATTAGAAAGAGTGCAGAAGAGATTCACAAGATGTTGACTGGAATGCAGGGCTTTACTTAGAAGGAAATTGAATAGGCTGGATTTATTCTCACTGGAATGTAGGAAACGGGGGTGAATATAGAAAGAATATATAGACTATTAGGAACATGAATAGGTAGACAATTAGTCTTTTCTTTAGTAGGGAAGTATAAAACAAGAAGGCAAGGGTTTAAGATGAGAGGGAAGAAATTAAAAAAGATCTCTGGAATTTTTCACAGCTGTGATGGTATAGAAGCAATGTTACAAAATTTTGAGATTTTAAAAATAAAGTCTGCAATTTATCCCATCAGATAAAGCATAAAAAGAAGTTTAATTTGACACCTAATTCACTTTCATATCTTCAGTATTAAAAACGTTATGGCCATTTTCATACTCGGAAATTAGCATCTTGTTCCCTATTGCTTTTCCATTGACTTAACACAAAAGCTGTGATCGAGGACAGTCAAAATCCCATAACTTTCTTAAAAATTAAGAGAACCGAAAGAAATTTTCAGTTATTATAGATTGAAGCATTCTGAAACAAATATGAAACAATCTTACTTAGATGACATGAAAATAAAGCATATAATTAGTTAGTTACCTAATTGTAGCTAATTACAAAATTCAATTACTAGATCTAAACATCTATCAATTTCTTAAGAATATTAACATTTTTAAATAGCGTAAGTGTCCAAATAACATTCTCACAAGAATTCACAATATAACATAATTTTTAAATCTCATTGTCATGGATTTACAGGCCAAATGGAAGGAATTGAATGTTTAATACCTGTAAATTAATGGCCATTTAAATCATTTTGCGAGTGAGGTTTTCTAGAACGCGATCATTTGGAACGTTGATTTGCGGTGAATTTAACCCCGTATCGACATGAATAATTCTGCCGTTAGTTCGGGGAAAAGAATCACCTTCGCATTAAAAAATATGAATTAAAGGCTTCTTAAGAAGCACTTTTATACATTAAAATAAACTACTTTCGTTTACCTGTCCCATGTGTGAAATCCGTCCCCGTTGACGACTTTCGAAGCTGATTTTAAAATAACTCCAGCGCTGACATTGTCGATTTAATAAAAATAAAAAATACACAAAACCCCCGTAGGAACGATTTTTCAGCAAACGCTTGTACTCCAACGAAATATAATTCAGGACAAGGTAGGAGAAACCCGTGTTTTAACCCCGCCCCCCCCCCCTTAAAGGCGCCAAAATTGCGCACACGGCCAGTGGCAGAATTGCAGCGCCGCTGAAGGTAAGTATTGTAACATACCTAGGTATAGAACACACTGCCAGAGGAAGTACTAAAGGCAGATACAGTTAAGTGAATTAAGGGCACTTGGTCAAGTAATTGGAGAAGAGTACTGGCCTAATGGGGTCATATGGGATGCATGTAAATAGGCATCAAGGACGTATTGGGCCAAATGTCCAAATGCTCTGCCGTACAGATCTATGGCTGGTCATTGCTATACTGTTAATTTTGATTTGTCTGAAGTGTTTTTCTCTGTTACACAGAGCAACTCACTGAATTACGACAAGAGTTCATAAGGCAGGATGAACAACTTCAGGAGTACAGGCGGAACTCCACATCCTTGGAGAAGAAATTGGAATATGAGAGGTAAAATATTGATGATTCTCTCTTTTGTCTTTTGTACTGATAGCGATGGAATTGACAATTGAAATCGAGCTGTCTTATTAGTTATAATTTTACTTTAAATCATGTCAGACGGCATCTGTGAAGAGAGGAATAGTTAATGTTTTTGGGTTGATGAAATTTCACCTGATGAAAGGTCATTAGCCTGAAACTTTAAACCTGTTTGACTGCGGGTGTTTCTAGCATTTTGTTATTTCAGATTTCCTGCACCTGTAATTTTTTTGCCTTTGGATTACCCATTAGCAGGTGTATGTAGGACTGTCGGACACGAGCAAAGGACAGACTATTTAAAATATTGATGTTAAAATCTTGCTGCTTACGACATCATTGAAAATGATCAATACAGGTTTTCAAAAATAATTAAATAGGTATTTGAGGAAAATAATGTGGATGATATCAGGAAAGTGTTGAGTAATGACTAGATGAATTGCTATGCTGAGAGCTGGCATGGGCTTGATGTGCCATAGTGAATTTATGGTTTAAACTGAAAGAACTTGAACGCTGATGTGAATGTTGCGGTAAATATTGCAAGGCTTCTGAAAGCAAAGATACTAGAGGAGCGCTCCTCTAGTATCTTTGGCAGAAAGCTAGTGACATTTGTTAATCAAATAAGTTTGATTTGGATACAAAATTAAAATTATGTCCAAAAACAATGTTTAGTATAAATGACCAGAATTTGTGAAACAATGTATCACTGAAAACTGGTGTTAATATATTAAATAGTTTAACATGTAACGTGCAGATCGACTTGTATGCTTTGTTCTTTGACCCTTGGCAACTAGTTTTTAACTTGGATTTTAGTTCTTTCTAAGGTAAATGGAAGGATGCAGTTGTCTGGATTAAACTTGAATGAGCTTTCTGTCCTGGGCCTCCTCCATTGTCAGAGTGATGCCCAGCGCAAATTGAACAAACAGTACCTCATATTTCGCTTGGGTAGCTTACACCCCAGCAGTATGAACATTGATTTCTCTACCTTCACATAGCCCTTGCTTTCCCTCTTTCTCCATCCCCTCCCCTCACAGTTCTCCCACCAGTCTTACTGTCTGACTACATTCTATCTCTGTCCCGCCCTCCCCGACATCAGTCTGAAGAAGGGTCTCGACCCGAAACATTACTCATCACCGAAACAAACTTCTCTCCAGAGATGCTGCCTGTCCTGCTGAGTTACTCCGGCATTTTGTGATCTACCTTCGATTCAAAGCAGCATCTGCAGTTCTTTCCCACAAATTGTATGAATGTAACTTGTTTTACAGTATTTCCCATTTTAGCCATCATCCTGTTTCATTTGGTGTTAGTCTAGAGAGTTGGGGTTGCATTACTATCCAAGTGATTAACTGTCTTGTCTGCACCACAGCAGATTTCTGATTTGAAATGCATTTATCCAGATTACCTATTATTGTCTAATGTGAATACATTCAGAGCTGCCAGCTGCTGCATCATCTACCATTCTCAACATCTTTAGTCTGCCAGTTCTAATGGTTGCATAGCAACTGATGCTGTAATCTCAGACATTGAAGCAAAGGGTCATTCGTTCAAAGCAGTGGAAAATATAAATTATAAATCAATAACATTGATGAGGTAGTTCTCAGTGCAAACCACAACCTTGGAATATTTATAAAATAAAGATGACACGCATTTTCTTTGCACAATTACAGCCGCTAGACCGCATTAAAATGTTGATCTGTGCAAAGACATTTAACGTCTGCATTTTTGGACAATTGTCGTGCGGTGTCATATTGTAGAATGTCAAATAACAATCTTAGTGCCATGTGAATTTTTTGGCATGCATTTATTTAAATTGTCTAATATACAACTGATTTATTAAATGTTAAATGGTCAAAAATAAAAGATGCTTTAAAATGAAATGTCTGGTTGAAAGAGTAAATCGCTGACTCATATTTGCTAAGACAAGTTAGTGTATGTTGTGAGTCTACTCAGCAACATCAGTGGCTTAAAAAAAAACACACAATAAAACCAGAAAAGGCTGCAACACTCAGCAAATCCCACAGCATCTGTGGAAAAAGAAATTGAGTTAATGTTTTGGGTTGAGGACCCTTTGTCAAAATTGGGAAAAAGTGAAAACAAGTTGGTTAAGTTGGAGAGAGGCTGAGGGAGGGACAACCCCTCAGTTTCCAGTTGGTGTAACTATTTTCCTTCCCACTTCCATGCTGACCTATTTGTCTATCTCATGCACTATTATAAGGAAACCTACTGTAAGCTTGAGGAATAGCATCTCTTCTGTCTGCACATGTTGCATGTGACGACATCGATTTCTTTGGGTACCTTGCTTTTTGTCTGTATCAGAGCTGGCTAGAATACTATTGGTCATCCATCTGTAAAGTTGGGTCAGATTTTCCTTTCAACAATAGAATAATTTGAACTGCTGGGCATTTGCTACACCATCACATTTCACAGCTTTTGTGTTCTTCCCCCCCCCCCTCTTTTTAATTGTCTTCATTAATGTAGCAGCCAAACGACTACTTATTACCATGGTAAACCTTGGCTGTACCCTGTCAAAGATATTCCTTTAGTCCCATCCATCCCTCCTCCACCCACTTCCCCCCCCCCCCCCAACCCACAGATTAATCCTGACTTGCTGTGTTTCCAGCATTTTCTGAAATTATATAGATAATCATATGCCCAAAGAAGTATTACTATTTTTTATGTTAACTCAGCTAATCATTTTCACAAGTCTAAACTATTTATAGTACTATATTTATAGTAATACTATTGCATTTTGGCTATGGAGTTGTGCATTCAAGATTGCCTGCAGTGCTGCAATAAAACGTAGAGCATGTGATTGTTCCATCTAAACAGATAGAGAGATTTGTGTATTGCCTGCAGTGTCATTTTGTTACATCATAGCAAGGAGGTTTCTTGTGTTAGAGTGGAAAGAGCATTTAATTGTCATATGTACTGACAACAGAGCAATGAAATCCTAAAGGCCCTGCCCCACTTTCACGACCTAATTCACGACCTTTTTTACTCGTGGACATTTTTCATCATGCTAGAAAAACGCCCGACCTACTTGATGCCATGAGTACCTACGACTAGCATCACGGCCTGCTACGACCTACCTACGATCTTGTGACGACCATGCTGCGAGTATGTCAAGGGCAAACTCGGCAGAGGTCGTGAAAGTGGGACAGGCCCTTTACCAACTGCAACGTTACAGGCAAATTATTAAAATAACAATAAATAAATATTCAACAATCAATAATAAAATACATTAATAATCAAATGCATTAATAATCAGTAATATTAAATACCCATACCATAACAATACAAAACCAAAGCATGTAATATATCATTGATGAGGTAGTGGCTAATGTTGTGCAGTATAACCCGATGGTTGCTTCGAAGAAGCTATTTAACCTGGAGGTCACAGTTTCTTAATTTGCCAACAAAACAGGCAAGTCGATGCATTATAATAAATTAACAAAGAGCATTAGGGGATCTGAATACCATGTTCCTATTAAACTAAGGCTAACATTGCTATTAAAAGGTAAAAGATGCCTGCAATTAATATTATACTTGCGTGGCAAACCATGCATACCGTCAGGCCAATACTTATGTTTATCTTTTGTATGAGCAGCTACTCCCTCGTCAGATCTGGCTTAAAACTGGAAAAGCTAGCCTTGCAGGCCAATCTGCCTCCACAGACTATTTATTGGAGGGGGAGTGTGTATCTATACATTCTGTAACACCCATAAAATAAATAGTCCAATGTGAAAATGTTCCTTTAAAATGTTAAACATTGGAAGGAGATAGTCATACAGCATGTAAACAGACCCCTCAGCCCATCTCTTCAATGCTGTACAACATTTCCCATCTATGCTCGTCGCATTTGCCTGTGTTTGGCCCAATTCCCCCTAAACCTCCATCCCCAGAAAATTTGCCCTGTTTTAACAGTTTTATTAGTTGAATTTGGGAACAATTTGAAATGTCTTTGCAATCTGTGAAAGATTTTCAAAATCCAAATTAGTGTTTTGTAAGTACTGCTTACATACCTTGAGAATTTTTTTTGCAGCCTGCAATGTGGACAGCAGATCAGTGCACTTAAGGAACAATGTGAAGAGAAAATCAAAACTTTAGAGAGAGTGCGCAACCAACCTCCAAAATGGCAAGAAGATCCCAAACAAAATGAAGTAAGCTCATCTTGAGAAATATTTAGCGGAGCATTATTTTGGTTCTGTTCAAATGGTGTGTGTGCGTGTATATAGATGCAATTATATTCACTTAACCATCTACCCTGAAATTTTAGTTGCCAAAAATTGGATTGATTATAGTCAATTATACCAACTCATTATGACCCAAAGTCAGAGGTTATGCAAATTAAAACCCTTCCTTCCCCTGAAGGTGGAAACTGGAGGTGCAATGTTCTTTTTATAGGGACTACATATATATTGCATTGAAAATTCCTGTCAGCCAACATTGGTGTGGAAAGTACTACTTGTAACTTACATCATGCATGGTTAGCCTTTGGAGTTGGTGCAGAAGTTCCTAATATTCCTGTCGCCTCTGAAACCACAGTTCTGCTTGGATAATCTGGTATGTTGGGGATTTTAGTGCCGGATTGACAGATTTTCTGGATTATTGGATGTATTTATATTAATACCGTAACACTTTTTTAATTCACTTAAAAAATAAAAAAAAAGATGTTCCACAGTGTGGTAAATTTGTCTGAACCAAGTAAATTGAAACAGCGTAATAATTGTGGCCATGGCAGGTAGAAAGGTAGGGCAGGAACTGGGGCCCATTTGGTGGAAATGGAGTTCAGGAATTGGGCTCTGGTGAGTGGAAAAGGTACATATCAAATACTATCCAGTGAATCAGATGCAGAATCATTAAAATTCTGAATCATTGTTATGCAGTTTATCACCTCTACTGTAGTATTGGTTTTGGTTATGAAAGCAGAGGATATGTGATTGCACCAGGTGATGGATAAAGCGAGTGTTATTGAGCATCTCATTCCTCTTTCCGTATCCTTAATGGTAATTGCTTTCATTGATCAGCGATGACTCTTTACTGATTCTATACTTATAAATGCCCTATTGTGCTTCTGAATCTCGCGTCTCCTGACTGTCCACTGGGTGAATGCACAACAATGCTACTTGTTAAGATGGGAAGGAAAAATCAACTTGATCTACTGGAAGTCGGTAATTCTGACTTCCTTATGCGGAATGCAATGAGCCACTATAACATTTAAAACGTCTCGTCTCCAGAATTAATCGCTTTAACGGGTACAAGAAGTCAGAAGAAGGGTCTCTACTCTAAATATCACCCATTCCTTTTTTCTGGAGATGCTGCCTGACCCGCTGAGTTACTCCATCACTTTGTGCCTATCTTTGGTGTAAACCAGCATCGGCAGTTTCTTCCTTCACAAGAGTACAAAGTGCACAGAAGAAATTGATCCTGTGGGCAAGGAAAGTTTCTCAACTGAGAAAGTGTTTGTGGTTTACTAATGCTTGCCAATGTTACTTTGCCTCTAATTATACCTACCGTTTTCTTTGAATTTGCTGCATAGCCTGGAGAGGAGAAGGAGGAAGCACGTGATGTTCGGGAATCTGACGGGGATTACAACAAAGCCAAAGTAAATCCTGAGAATTTGCAACAGATTGTTAAGAACAATAAACCTGTCGTTAACCTTGATGGAAGCAAACTGCAATCTCATCAGGACAACGATATGGAATTATTAAGTAAGAAACACATGTAATAAGTCATGTCCTTGCACAATCTAACCAGTATTCTTCTACCTGTCAGGTAAATGTGTTTGAATATTTTTGTGTGTGTAATAATGGAAACCCCAGATTTCATAAGTATAATGCAATTTCTTTCAAGTTCATTTTTCGAGTGTATAATTAAGCTTCAGAGAAATGAATTATTCCAGTTTGTGATGCAGCATTTGTATTATGTTAATGCAATATGCAAAATATTCCTTTCCAAGGAAATGGGAATGCAATTCTGATACTTGTAATCAAATGTTATAATGAAGTTCCACCTCAAGTTGATGAGAATGTTGTAATAATTAGTTCCCCTTAGAGCTGTAGATGTGCACAGTCACATTTGCATCAACTTACTGATTGAGGTCAAAGCTTTGAGTGAGAAAATAGTTTGTCACTAAGTGTATTTGACTTAAAATACCTTAATTTGAGCATACTTGTAATCAACCGTGCACTCTGCTCTGCAGGACACAAATGGTTTTGATTAAATATAAATCACATTAAATACACTATCATCGTTCTAAAGGCTACTTCAGCCCAACTACCTTTTATTAATGTTGTTTTGAACTTTGTCCATCTGATTTAGCTTCATTGTGAGTTTGATTCGTGAAATGTTCATAATTAGGAAAGAAACTATCGTGAACAATAAACCACCTATTTCTCTGCTTTTTAGTGTTCCTTTAATACTTGCAATGCCAGTTTATTAACAAAATCTATAGTTATTAACTTCTGAATTCAGTTTAAGTAGTGTTTCATTTATTGCCATCTTTAGCTTGGTGTGCAGCCTGCTCTTGAGGGAGTTCCTAAAGCTACCTCCAAAAATAGTTTTTGTTGTCATGTCATTCTACCAGCTACCCCACCCTCAACAACCTCCAACTCAAGAGCTCAAGACTAGGCCACTCCCATAACTTGGAAAGGCTATTAAAGTATACCTTCTATTGTTTGGCAGGTTGCAAGGAACATTTCTTCTCTTTGAACTTTTTCTTTCTTTTGCTTCCTAAGCTATAAATATTCTTCCATTGGTGTGTTGAAATCTGTTTCCTGTTCTGAGGTACTTTCTCAAGGTATTGTTATTGGTTTATTATTCTCACGTGTAACCGAGATGCAGTGAAAAGCTTTGTTTGCATGTTATCCAATCTAATCATTCTATACACGAGTCCAACCAAGCCATGCATAAGTAGTACAGAGAAAAAAATATCAGTGTGCAGAAAATAGTGTTACAGCATTTTAGCATTCCGATTAGAGGAAGTGCAGATATTTGAATAGTGCAAGGTCGGCAATAAAATAGTTGGAAGATTGGGATTACACCCTAGCTTTCAAGAGGTCTGTTCAGTGGTCTGGTAGCTGCAGGGAAGAACCTGTTCCTGAATCTGATGGTATGTGTTTTCCATCAGGTACATGTGATAGAAAATCATGATGATGATGTTGGCTGCTTTCCTGAGGCAGCACGAAGTGTAGGTGTGGAGTCAATAGGTGGAGGCTGGCTTTTGAGATGTACTGAGGAGGGAGTTCTTGAGGTCTGTTGCCAAACCAAGCTGTAATGCATTCTGAAAGGACACTTTCTACAGTGCATCTGTAGAAATTGGTATGAGTTGTTGAAGTACCGCTGAACCTTAATCTTCTGAATTAGAGACATTGCTTTGTTAACCAGAACTTCAATGTGGTTGGTCCAGGACAAATAGTTGATGATACAATGCTTTAAAATTGTAACTCCTTCCTCAGTGCGGTTATTTCTTTTCAGATTTTATATTGGCAGGAAAATGTTGGAATCAATTAAATAAATGCAGTAGCAAAACACTAAAGAATAATAAAATTATGCAGTTTCAAATTCCATTCATGAAAAGAAAATCATGGTTGACTAATACACTGAATTTCTTTGTTTGACTCGTACAATAGATTAGGTGTATTTGGACTTTCAGAAAGCTTTGATGCCCCACTTAATAGGTTTGCCAATAAGGTTGGGGCACATGAAATTGTGGATAATTGTTGAGAATTGGTTAAAAACAATGAGTGGGGATGAAAGTTGACACAATGCTGGAGTAACTCAGTGGGACAGGCAGCATCTCTGGAGAGAAAGAATGGGTGACGTTTCAGGGTCGAGACACTTCTTCAGAGTGGGAATGAACACTTCTTTCTCACATTGGCAAACAATGATTGGTGGGATACTACAGGAATTGATACTTGGGCCACAGCTATTTATGATCTACATTAATAGTTTGACTAAGGGAACCAAATATCAGGTTTATTGGTGAAACAAAACAGGATGGGATTGAGTAGTGAAGACACTTCAAGGCTACGTGACATACTGAGTGAGTGGGCAAAATTACAGTAGATAGTTGTGGGAAAATGTGATCATCCCATTTGGAGCACGGAAAAGAATACTTTGGAAATACACAAATGACTTGTATATAAATTACCGAAAACAACATGCAGATGCAACAAATAGTTAGGAAGATAAATAGTATATTAGCTATATACAAGAGCCTTTGAATCCTACTCCAATTGTAGAGGTTCATGGTGTGGCTACTCCTGTTATGAATAGTTTGGGCCTAAAGAAGAATGTACTTGCCATAAAGGTTGTGCAGTGAAGATTAATTTGACTTGTCCCAGGATGGTCAATTTGCCATTTGAATGAGAGGCAATCTCACTGTAAATGAAAACAGTGAGAATCTTTTATCGAGAGTGGCTGTTCCCACTGGCTGAAGATTCTAGAATCAGGAGATGTGATCTCAGAATAAAGATGAGAAATTTCTTCCGGCAGCAGTGAATCATTGGAATTCTCCTTTCTGGAGGGCTGTGGAGACTACGTCATGAAGTTTATTCAGACCAGGGATTGACAGATTTCAAGGTATGAAGAAAATGGAGGGATGTAGGAATAGTACAAAAAAAGACACATGTAGGAGGTCGGCCAATGGAAGAGCAGCCTCGACAGGCAAGGTGACCCACGTCTCGTGTTTTTATTGTTTTTCTTTGGGCCAAACACCAAAGCTGGAACCAATGATACAAATGGCTGCAGTATGAATGATGTACTGCAGGGACTCCAGCAGTTTGAAGAATAGCTTTATAGCTCCCTACTGCTCCAACATTTGTCATCTTACAGAGCACTACCATTTCACGGAATTCTGTCTAGGGCATTTTAGCTCTTTGGTATTTTGTACATGGAGGTCGATGTTCTGGAATTTCCTCTCTCAACTGAAGGCATGTCATTATCCCAGTCATGGGAGTGAGTGGTGCAGGGAAAGCTCACTCCCCCATCACTTTTCATCAACTATGGTTCGACCAACGATAAGCGTGAACTTGGCCAACCATCCTCGTCTCAGAAACCTTGTTACAAATGAAGTTGTCTTTTGGCTTGATCATGATCTTTTTGCCAAGTTAATTTTTTTATTAATGTGATTGTTTAAAATTCTAATATTGTCTTTACAGATGTGGGCAAAGCAGATGATGATGCTGGAATGCCTGGGATAGAAGAAAATGAACAGGGAAAGTCCATGGATATGTTGGTTGGTATGTATAAGCAACACATTTTTATGAATACATTCTATCTATATCTCCCGACTACATTCTATCTTTGTCCCGCCCACTCCCCTGACCCGCTGAGTTACTCCAGCATTTTGTGTTTATCTTCGATTTAAACCAGCATCTGCAGTTCTTTCTTATACATTTTGTATGAATACACTTGAATGTTGCCATTTCATTAAGACTTGTATCGTATCATAAAATTAGTTGGAAATTTCCCAAACTGTTTAGCATTTATGTAAATATTGGTGAATGTATTTAGTTTCATTATTGTGTTCTATTCCGGAGTCCCTAGGAAGCTGATGTTGTAATGAGCTGGCAATGTTAATCTGCTTCCATTAACTATTTTTCCTCTGCCCATTTTCTGCAGTAAGAACCAGTGGTTGGGTGCAGGAAATTTAATCTTCCTTCCTACTATAATCTTTATATTAAATTACTTGCATCCTAGCACCCCCTTTGTGAATTATTGTAAATGTTTGCTTGTCTTTTTCCCTTTGACAGTTTACCCTAGCTAAGAGACTGTAAAGTTCCCTAATGTACCATGAAGTGCACACTAGTAGGTTAGTTCCATGCTTCCTCCAGTCCTTGCATCCTGCTGTTTGAAAGTTCTAAACTCAGTGGAATGTTCTCTGAATCATCCAAAAAGCAAACGTTCAGGCTAATTGTTTTACTGATAAATTATAGATAACACCCATTGTAATATTTTGAAGAACATTACATGTTTCTCTTATCCTGAAAACAAATGGAAATATAACATGCCCCAGAGCCCTACCATTCACTGTGTACCGTAGGTCCTGCTCTTGTTAGACTTCCTAAAATGCAACGGCTCACATTGAGGCAACACCTTACTCTGAGGCACACCACTAGTCACTGGCCTCCAGTCCGAAAAGCAACTTGCCACCATTACTCTCTGCTTCCTTCTTAGAAGCCAATTTTCTATCCAGTCAGTTATCTCTCCTTGGATCCCATGTGATCTAGCCTTCCAGAGCAGCCTACCATGCGGAACTTTGTCAGCAGAGTGTCTACTGCATTGCGCTTGAAGTTATGTACAGGGCAGACTATAACAATGGCCTATTTATTCCCAAAAGGACATTAATGAGGTAGATGGGTTTTTATATTACAGTTACGCATATTTGTATCCCATAGCTACAGGCATTTTAATTTACTCACCCTGCCTCCAACAAATGAGGCTCACTGAAAGACAGATGTGCTACATTAAAATGCATTTTTTGTTTATTTTGCATTGAATGCTAGGGGTTGGGACAGGAAAATGGGAAAAACATTGTAGCAAAACACTGGTTGCAGTGCCATCTTGTGGTAATCTCAGAGTAGGAAAACTTGTACGCCAAATAGCATTTAGAGCAGTTTTTTTTAATGTTAGAAACGCCCGAGGAAGGCTGTATCTTGTAGGAAGGAACTGCAGATGCTGGTTTAAACCAAAGATAGACACAATGCTGTAGTATTGTGTGGCGCCATCGAGAGTGGCAGCCTCGCCAGCAGCTGTCCGTCCTTTCACCCTTTTTGTTATTTTTAATGTGTCTAAAATGATGTTTTAAAGGCTTTTTTTATGGGGGGGGGGGGATGGGGGAAACCGTTTCCCAGTCACTTAGCTGGTCGGAGATGTCTTTTCTCCGAGGGTGGAGGGTTCAAAGGCCCGGCCATGGGTGAACAAAGAGGAAGATGACTGAACTTTATTGCCTTCCCTCACAGTGGGGAAACGTTGATTCCACTGTGGGGGATGTTCATGTTAAACTCTATTGTGTATTGTCTTTTTATTTGTATGGCTATATGGTAACTCAAATCTCACTGTACCAATTGGTGCAAGTGACAATAAATGTAACTTGAACTTCACTTGAGTAACTCAGTGGAACAGGCAGCATCTCTGGATAGAAGGAATGGGTGATGTTTGTTGTTGCCTTCTAGCTACAATGATCTATTCTACATTTTCCTTTCTCTCCATCCCCCTTGTCTCGGTTTCACACCTTTCACTTCCTTATCTCAGTACCAACCTCTCCCTGACTCGGTCTGAAGGGTCTCGACTGGAAACATCACCCTTTTTTTTTTTTTTGGTCCAGAGACGCTGCCTGTCCTGCTGTTACTCCAGCATTTTGTGTCTACTGAGAAAGGCCATTCAGCCCATTTTGATTCAATCTTCCTGAGTTTTCCTTATGACATGGCAGTATTTAAGAGTAGAGACCTGGAAATATGAAACACTGCAGATGCTGGGATCTGGAGCATCAAGCAATCTGCTGAAGGAACTCACTGGGTCGAGCAGCTTCCGTGAAGAAAAGTGCATTGTTGATGTTTTGGATTGAGACCCCTCGCATAGGTCAAAAGAGTAGAGGGGAGATAATAAAGTATAAAGACATGAAGGACAGGTGTGGGGCAAGTGCTAGATGTCCACATCTTAGGACCACTGTTTAAATAAATGATATTAATTTAATTAATATTTTTACATTTTATATCTATCTATCTAAAACTCTAATCTTGTTTGTATGTGCGTGAGATCCCAAAACCCCGCCAAAACGGTACATGATAGCGCTACAATTTTTGGCCCACGTTACTCACCATTGTCCTGGAATGTAAATGAAACAATTTTCGTTTGGATTCATGTGATATTTTACGAGTTATTGACATTTTAAAATTTATAGACAACAATTTTCAAACAACTTTTCCACTTGCCCTGCCCATCAGCCGCATTTGTCAATGTCACAATGAGGTGACAATGGGATCCTGAATCTCATTTACATTAAAAAAAAATCGCGATTTTCAAAAAAACTCTGTTTTAATCAATCTTCCGTTTTCATTAACAGCTAACATTGTGGTTAGGTTATTTTAAAGAAAAATCTCGATTTTCATTGTGGTGGGGTAGTAGGGATGTTTCATTTTAAAAAATCGCTATTTTCATTGTGGGGGGGGGGAGGTGAGTGGGGGAGCAGGGTGTAGGGGGAGAGGAGGGGGTGGGAGGGGAAAGTGGGGGAGGTGAGGAGGGACAGTGTGGGAGGAGGGGGATAGAGGGAGAGTAGTGGAGATAAAAGGAGAGGAGGGCAGTGGGGGAGGTGAGTGAGGGAGCAGGGAGATGTAGAGGAGGGGAGAGGGGTAATGGAGGGAGGGAGTGACTGAGGCAGGGGAAAGGAGTGGGAGGTGAGGGAGGGGAGGAGGAGAGGGGGAAAGAAAAGTCAAGTCGCATTTATTTATTTAGCACATTTACAAAACAACTCTCGTTGGTGGAGGTACTAACGTTATACAACAGTGGTTCATAGATAAATTACATACAAAAATGCATACATATAGCCCTCACTCGGAGGACGTCAAGAAAGGCTTGAGAGTAAAGATGAGTTTTTAGTCTCGACTTAAAGGAGTCGACGGAGGGGGCAGTTCTGATGGGAAGAGGGATGCTGTTCCACAGTCTAGGAGCTGCAACCGCAATTTCCCAATTTCACCCAAAGAGGGAGGGTGAAGAGGGGGTGGGACTGCTGGGGGATGAGTAGGAATGGACGAGGATAGGGGTATGAAGAGGAATGGCAAGGCACAGTTGGGGGAGGGTTGCCGTGACTTGCGTCACAACGGGGATCTCTGGCGTCACAACGGGAACCTCAGCCGTGCCTGCGCAGTTGGGGGCTATGGGTCAGTGGTGGAATATTGCCTTGGAGGACGGGGCCAACGGGTCTGCACCTGGTCTAGTCCATAATCTTTGTAGCTTGATAAGTTCACATTGCATTTGCTTCTTTTGCAGGCTGAAATGCAAAATTCATTTTCTTTACCTATTGTTATGAGAATACTCTGGAATTTAGCTCCATAGCTACTCTTCACCTTACCAGGGTTCTCAAATGTGTCTCCTGTTTATGTGCCACATTAATACATGATCTATTACAATTAATTTTAAATGGAACAGTCAAACTTTGATTATACGTCCAGTTAGTTTTGTAACTATTGCTAATTCTTCCCAGGGGTGATGAGTAATGGCAATGCAGAAGATGGCAACTATGGGACCAAGATGTTTATTTCACAATTTTGGCCTGATTATATGATGAAAGGCGTTTCATTTGCCAGTGGACATTAACTCCTTCTCTGCTTTGTGTGTGTGTGCTGAGCCTAGGTCTTAATTCTACAGAATTGTGTAGATGCAAATTGTGGATCATTTTATCCAACTAAAGTTTTAAATGGATAGAGCAGAAATGATTAACGTCGTACTAAATTATTCCTTCAGATCACAAAGACAAGATGAACTTTGAAAGGATCGAGAAACCACCAGCTAAGAGCATGGAGAATGAAGTAGAGCCTGACCATCGGGGTCCAGCTATGCAGGCTCCACCCAAACTCCCTGTGCAGCATGATAATCAAGCAGAGAAACAAGTCAATGTAAACATGCCAAATCCTGGAGACCCTGAGGACCTAGCCAACATGGAAGTTGATGACGTTCATGTCAGAGCAGATGAATTTGGAGAGTCTCAGAATCAGCAGCAAGGTAAATGTCATTTGTGGAGCACTCAGTCTTTAAAACAGTTATTTAGGCATTTGCAGCTGTCTAAATTGGTGTGTAACAACCTGAATTGTCTCGGCTCATGGCACTGGCTAAACTACCACTCTTGTGTTTCAATCAGCATGTCCATCAGTTCCTCATTTTCATCTATTCCCTCACCCTTTCACCATCCCAGTGCCACACTCCCCTCCCACTATCATTTACTGATTCTCAGCAGGCAGATGTAATAAGAGCCAGGCCTGTAAAATAATGTAGAATACTGGTGTTAGAAAGTCAGACCCAAATTCTCCTATTTGAGAGTAGAAAGCATAATATTACTCCAACTTAAAAATTACATGGGTTGCGTAACAATTGCTGCATGCATGTTACGCATGCGCGGGGGGGGGGGGAGCCCAACTTCCCAGGTTAACTCATCCCTTCCCACCCAAACCACCCCCTCCCCAGGCAGAGATTCACTTGTACCTCCTACAACCTCATCTACTGTATCTGTATTGTTCAAGATGTGGACGGTTATACATTGGCGAGACAAAACGCAGACTGGGAGATCGTTTTGCAGAACACCTTCGCTCAGCCCCCGTGAACCAACCTGGACACTTTAATTCTCCTTCCCATTCCTACACAGACCTTTCTGTCCTTGGTCTCCTCCATTGTCAGAGTGAGGCGAAACGCAAATTGGAGGAACAGCGTCTCATATTTCGCTTGGGCAGCTGACAGCCTAGTGGCATGAATATTGATTTCTCTCACTTCAACTAACCCCGGCATTCTCTTTCTATCCCCCTCCCACCCGAGTCGCACTAGCTTCTCATTTTCACCCTACAAACAGCTAACAATGGCTAATTTCCTTTATCATTGTTACTTTTTTGCATATCTTTCATTCATTGTTCTTTATTTCTCCACATCACCGTCTATCTCTCGTTTCCCTTATCCCTAACCAATCTGAAGAAGGGTCTAGACCCGAAATGACACCCATTTTTTTCTCTCCAGAGATGCTGCCTGTCTTGAGTTACTCCAGCTTTTTGTGACTATCTTCATAATCTGAAATTTGTGTTCTGTTTGCATACATAATGTGATAATTACATTACGAAAAGATATCTCTGAATTAAAATTTGTTCCTTTGTCTCACAAATATAGTCTTGGATAAGAAGCATCAAGGAAAATTAATGCAATTAACGAAGGAGTCTGTCATGCAGCTGCCATCTAATCAAGCTCCACACTTAATTCCTGGCCAAGCATTGTCAAATCATTTTCATCGGCAGGGTGGGAAAGTCCATGAGAAAGCAAATGAACTCAGAGAGCACGTTAAAGGTCAACGAGGTGAGTGTTCTTTGTGCGTGATGATCGCATCAACAACTCTGCTTTTCATGGGGAACTAATTTGTAACACCTGTCCCTGTTTCTGCATTATGCCACTCATTTATTGCAGCTTGTTAAATGCCATTGTAAAACCAAAAAAACCTAAACCTGCTCTTTCAGTACACATCTATGAGTTAGCACATTTTAAATGAGACATTTTAAACATCGGTTTATCATAATCTTTGTAACAAATCAATTTCAAGGATCTCTTGCAATTGTCTGGTGTCTTTAACAATATACTTTTTTTTTTTTAACCTATATCTATTCATAAAGAAAATATAACATCCTTGGAGGATTTTAGGAAACCACGCATGGTGTGTGAACAGTGTCCTTGTGTTGCAGATAGGAAGCATGGAAATCCTTTCCGGCTGGATCAGATTGGAGCGGTGTTATTAAATAACACCCTTCAGCAGTTGCAGGAGCTGACAATTGGATGTCAGTGGGCTACAGGCTCGCTTTAAACAACTATCTGGGTGGGACCATGCATAGCAGTGACCAATCTAGATGGTGTCCACGACAAATACATAATGTCATTAACTATCTTAACAAATAATTTTGTTTAGTGATAAAAGATAGATATCCAGTGATACTGTACACAAAGCCAAAACACAATCTTTAGTTGATTGTGGTTAAAGGTTAATAGATAATTGGACCATGACAATAGGTTATATTACCCTCTTTAAAGCGTGGATTCTGTCCCTGGCATTCATTTCTATTTATGAACTTCGAAGTTGATGTTCACAATGGAAGATGTCAATATCTGTTTGAGTAAGCTTGTTAAGATTGTGTGATTACAGCAAATGCTGTGGTGCTGCACAAGATGAGAAGCCAAACAGTAAATGTCAGTTGTAGCATGTTGGGAGGCCAAAACTTGGGTGATAAGGTGTGATTCAGTTCATAGAAGATAGCCGTACTTAAGATGCCTCAAATGTTTGTGCTTTTTGATAAGATCATGTTGGATCTTTGTTCCTCCTAATCCCCATTATTCATGGTTTCCCCAAACATCAGAAATTGATCTCAACTTTGAATATGTTCAAAGATTCCTCCTCCAAAGCTATCCAGTAGAAAATTCTGAAAATGCCTTTCACTCTGAGTAGAAATTCAGAGAATTACACAGCCCAAATGTTAGCCTCTTTGGACCATCTTGTCCATGCTCTCGACCCGAAACGTCACCCATTCCTTCTGTCCAGAGATGCTGCCTGACCCGCTGAGTTAGAAGACATAGACATAGACATAGAAAATAGGTGCTGGAGGAGGCCATTCGGCCCTTTGAGCCAGCACCGCCATTCATTGTGATCATGGCTGATCGTACCCTATCAGTAACCCGTGCCTGCCTTCTCCCCATATCCCTTGACTCCACTAGCCCCTAGAGCTCTATCTAACTCTCTTAAATCCATCCAGTGATTTGACCTCCACTGCCCTCTGTGGCAGGGAATTCCATAAATTCACAACTCTCTGGGTGAACTCTCTGAGTTACTCCAGCATTTTGTGTCTACCGACAGTGATGCTGCTCTTTGCTAATCCTATTTTGCCTACATTAGGTCTGCATCCCTCTCCTCCTGTACTATTCCAGTCCATGTCCAAAAACCTTTAAACATTGCACTTGTATCTGGTTCCACCACCACCTCTGCCAGTTTGTTTTAGAGAAGCCTCTTCAGAATTTTGTATATTTCATTAAGATAACTTTTCGACTTCTAATGGGCTGTGTGGGCTCCATCTTTCTTCAGAAATGCACATCCTGGATCCCGGAATCAGTCTAGTGACACTTAGTTGCAATGCCACTAAGACGGCATATCCTTCCTTAGGCGATGAAAATTGTCTTCACTGTACGTCATGTGGAACCACCAAAGCCCCATGCAGTTGCAGCAATAATTGTGTGCTTTTTGTCACTTTCATATTTCCAGTGTAATGGCAAAGTAAGCATCAAATTACTTGAACCCATGTTTCAGTAGTAGTGTGTACTGTCTCCACTGGGTATATATAATGTGCAAGTCTACCAAATTATTTCCCATTATATTTGTGAATAGAATAATTTATTTTGCAGTTGACGGCAGTCTTGCTTTATTCCCAGTTAATGTTTTGTAAGATTGCCAAGCCTGAGGCTCCTGGAATTGATTCAATTTTAAGCAAACCAGGAGAAGATTAGCAGAATATTACAAAATATATCTAAATTTCATTTTTGTGAATTGTTGATAGGAAGGTGATGTGGGGGAATGATTTTGTGTAAGGCACCTTGTAGGTTAGAAGATTATATGATGGAGGCATATAATCCTCCATGCCTACATTGAACTAGTTTAAAGACAGCCCTAGTCAGTTATGCTGTAATTTGTCACATACCTCAAGTTAATTGAGTTCCACAGTTTCAATTCTTGTCACCATTGTGACTGTCATAGAGCCTTAGAAATTAAAGGAATGGAAGGAGGCCATTTACCTCTATACCTGTGTAAGGCAAAAATAGAGCAGTGCAGGTTATTTGTTGTGCTTGTATAGTGGGGCTGTATGCTGTTATGTTGCTTTGTAAATGTGTTGAGGGATTTTCTCTCCTCCCCCCCCCCCCCCCCCCTTAAATTGGTTAGTCCATAAAATTAAAGCCATTTGATTACCTTCCTTCCCTCTGCCTATTTGTGCTCTGAGTTTCTCCCACTCTGTTCCTTTTATTTGTTTTAACTTTACATTTTGTTTTCGTTTTGCCATAGTGTTTATGGTCCACGTGATATTTTTAATAAATGTGTCTGGAATGAACTAGGGCAATCATCCAGTTTCTATTGAATTGAAGAACAGAAAGATTATAGACCAATGGGAAACTAAGTTTATTTGGAGATACTTTGAGATTTTTCAGTACACCCAAGTTTCAGATTATTTGCAAGGCCATTAGATGAGATTTGTATAAATAAACCTTTTCATCTGGTTACATGAGATCTTTACACTGGATCATTCTGTGATTGGCATCTCTGAAGTTCAGTTTTAGAATGATGTTGATCACTTTTTCTTGCGTACA
Source organism: Malacoraja senta (assembly GCA_038087875.1). Taxonomy (NCBI): domain Eukaryota; kingdom Metazoa; phylum Chordata; class Chondrichthyes; order Rajiformes; family Rajidae; genus Malacoraja; species Malacoraja senta. The sequence goes on along the minus strand of CM075989.1, from coordinate 11,490,580 downwards.
GTTTATTTCTATAAATTGAGTTAATACCCCCTCTTCATCGCCCCCACCCTCACCCCCACCCCCCTGAACATCTTGTTCCAAGGAAAACAATGCCAGTTTAGCTTATCTCTACACATAATTAAAATTCTTGGCAACATTGGCAAATTTCCCTGCACCTTTTTTTAGTATTCTGACTTCCTTCCTTTAGTATGGTGACCAGGACACACACATATTCTGGCTTGGATCTAACTAATATCTCAGTGTAGTTTAGCATATTCTTCTTGCTGTTTTATTCTATGCTTCAACCAGTAATTGTAAACATCCCCTTGCCTACACCCAATTCTATCAGGGGTATATAATTTCTCCAACAGTAGGAGGAAACAAGTGAGACATTTTCCACAATTAATATTTAAATGCCATTAAACAAATTAAACGATCTAAAATGAGCTACACACTGAAGCATTAAATAGTTTTGAAATGCAGAACACATTCAGTTCAAATAAATAGCACCATAGGAATGATTTCTTATGGTGGAGCTGCCTTGCAGCTGAAATCCTTGCATTTTCTGGTTGCAAAGTGTGGTGTATATGACACTAAATGGTCAGTGGACTGTCCAGAGCCTATAAATATCTCTTTGATACTTGTCTCATTGTTGTCACAGTTATTTCTCAGTTATGAATTCTAATGGCCTTAAATATAATTGTAAATGCCACATAAATTTGTTACCATAATCTGAGCACGAGGTTCAGATTACCCCATTCTATCTGAATGTTTTTCGTCTGACTGACATAGGTATTGCTCAATATCGGAATTTAATAGGACTGGTAATTTAATAGGAACCATGATTAACACATTTTGTTGTGAATTCTTAATTGAATGTGGGCATGGAATAAAAACAAAATGCTGGAAATACTCAGCAGACAGGGGTATTAACCTTTCTGATTAATGGTTGTCAACATGAAATATTAACTCTTTATCCCCACAGATGCTGCATGTATGACCTGTTGAATATTTTCAGCATTTTTATTTTCTGATTTACATCATCTTCTGTTTTCTATGGCTTTTTGAATGCAAGCATGGGTTATTTGGACAAAATAAACTTCTATCTGTTTTTAATTTTCTCAGATTTCAGTTTTTTTAATTACAGCTGTAAATCCACAATATTGACCAACCGATAACGCTCTGCATCCTGAACAGGCTAAGGAAAGCACTGTGGCAGCATGTCACTGATTAAAGGGGGAAAGGTGTCAGGGGGCTAAGAAAAAACTATCAACTGGGCCTGGGATTTTTTAATTCAATACTTCCTGCTTTTGGAATTTTTTGTCCTTTGAAACTATAGAGAATTAAAGAATTCCAGAGGAAAATTTTGAAGATGGTCTGGTTTCTGTTGACATCCACTTGCAATAATAAAAACAATTCTTTATTCTCCATTTACATTGTAGATTTCTGCTTTCTCCCTCTCTCTCTCTCTCTCTCCCTCTCTCTCTTCTGACTTGGATTCCTCAGGCCAGTTCTTTGATGAAAATGAATCCCCAGCTGATCCGCAGCATGACTCTAAAGTGGCAGATTATAATGGGGATGATGGTAATGTGGGTGAGTACGAGGCAGACAAGCAGGCCGAATTGGCTTACAATGAGGAAGAGGATGGTGATGGTGGGGAAGAAGACGTCCAAGGTGAGCTTGGGCCTGATTTCCTTGAAACGGAGAGCTGTGATAAATCTGTGTGTGTTATCTGCTGAATATTTCAGTGCTCCAAGCATTCAGTAATTTTTAGTTAGGCTGTGGACTTTCTCCACAAGGTATATCAGTTTTATTACCTTTGTTTATATTTGGAAGAAAGCATTTTTTTTAATCAACTTAAATACTTAAGTCTGTTGGTACACCTATAAAACGACCATGACATAAGGAGGTTAGTCCATAAGATTAAAGCCATTTGATTACCTTCCTTCCCTCTGCCTATTTGTGCTCTGAGTTTCTCCCACTCTGTTCCTTTTATTAGTTTTAACTTTACATTCTGCATTGGTTTTGCCATAGTGTTTATGGTCCACGTGATATTTTAAGGAAATGTGCCTGAAATGAGCTAGGGCATTCATCAACCTGTTTCTATTGAATTAAAGAACTGAAAGATAATAGACCACTGGAAACTAAGTTTATTTGAAGATACTTTGAAATTTTTCAGTACACCCAAGTTTCAGTTTATTTGCAAGACCACTCTATGAGATTTGTACAAATAAACCTTTTCATCTGGTTACATGGGATCTTTACACTGGATCATTCAGTGATTGGCATCTCAGAAGTTCAGTTTCAGAATGATGTTGATCACTTTTTTTCTTGCCTATAGTTTATTTCTATTAATTTGAGATTGCAGTGGTGGCAGACTTTGAGGTAAAGTACTTGCCATCTCTTTTTGTAGTTTGGTTGAACACAAAAGTCAGTTTAGTTTCTTGGTTTGGTTTGTGATGCTGTAGTTGTTTCTTTAGTAAAACATTTTAGTTTAAATTTTCCTATTTTGGCATTTCTTAAGCTTATTTTGGTGACTCACTAATCTGAGTGTAGTCAGTGTTATCATGCAGCTGCGTCAGAGGAAGCTAGTATTTTCCTCCTCATTTCCCATCTACCTTAGTTTTTGGGACTCCCTGAATGAAATCGGAAACTGTGCTCGTGGCATTTTGAGTGGCGTGTTGGGTGAAATTTATCAATATTTTATTTCCCTATCCCTCATTTTTAATTAAACTAGGTATTTTATGCAACATCATGAATTGCTGAAATGGATGCTCATCCTTGGCACAAGAGCCTTTCCTAGTTTATACTTGTAATTTTTGAAAATGAGTCAGAGCTGATGTACAACTTCGTAACCTAAAGAACATGAAGACTAACTTTATAAGATGTGATTAAGCTGGGATAAGAAAAGATTCACCAGGCTTTTGCTGTCACTTTTGACTTGAGTTATAAAGAGACTGGAACTGCTTTCCCTGGAGCGAGGGAGGCGAAGGGGTGATCTTATAGAAGTACACAAAATCATGAGAGGTATAGAAAAGTGATTGGCTGCAGCCTTTTTCCAAGGGTAGGGGAGTCTAGAGGCCCTACATGGGTTTAAGATGAGAGGGGGAAAATCTAAAGGGGATCCGAGAAGTGGGTTTTTCCACAGGGTGGTGGGTAAAGAGCATGAGCTACTAGAGTAAGTGGTAGAGACTGGGACAATTACATATTTAAAGGACTTTTGGCAGGTTCGTGCAGTAGGACAATTTAGAGGAATAGAACATAAAACATTGAGCAGTAGCGCACATGAACAGGCCTTTGGCCTAAGTGTCTGCGCCGAACATGATGCTAAAGTAGACCAATCTCGTCTGTTTGCACCTGATCTACAGCGCTCCATTTCCTGACTACCCATGTGCCGATCTAAAAGCCACTATTGGATTCTGCCGAATACAGGTAAATGAGACCAACTCAGGAAAGCACCTTGGTCGCATGGATGAGTTGGGCCGTCAGACCTGTTTCTGCGCTGCATGAACTGACTCTAACTTGCAGAGCAAAGTTTTTACTTCATTCACTTCAAATGAAAATGAACTTGGATTCACAGAATGAATGTACAAATCAACATGATTTTTAAGTGCCGTGAAAAGAAGTGACCTTTTCATCTCACGGTGCAACGGACACGTCTGGTGCCAGCTGAACTGGAAGTATTTTTATCAGGATGACAACCATAACTAACATCTTCCTAAATGACTATGCCGCAAGGAAGAAAGTAGGATGAGGGGGAGGGGTGAAAACAGCCGTGAATTGGTATAGAATTATGCATTGTTCCAGTGAAAGTGAAAATGTTTTCCCCCTCCAGTGACCAGCCAAACTAACATTTTTATTTTTCTATTATTTGATGATGGTCCAGAGGAATGGTCAGTCACTTCAGATAGACTGAAAAAGAGCTGCATGGGCCTTCTCACATTTCCTAATCTCTCAGGCCACATTGTCTGCCCTGCATTATTTTGCACATCCACTATCTCAGCCAGATACATTATTAAAAAAGAATTTCAGAAATTTGAGAATATAATAAATTCAGTGCTCTCTCTAATGCCGAAGAACCTAAATACAAACTCATAAACTGATAGTGTTCTAAAGCAGTTTGTGAGTCAAGTAAATGGATAAAAGTATTTTTGAAGTAAATCTTCATGCAGATAACACATTTAGATTTGGTTTCAGTTTTTTTTTGCATGTTACCATCTGCTTCACTGCTTTGGTCAGTTTGCTTGCTGATAACTGCATGCAAACCCCAACCCCTCAGAAAAACACATTGGCATAATTGTCTTTTTTTTTGCATCAAACCTTTAGATGTGTATCACTAGTTTATCTAGATTGAATGTGATGTGCACGGTGCTTTCATGTTAGTTCTCATTGTGAATATGGAATATTGTCTTTGCGCTTTGATTGCTTAATTCATTGGTTTGTGCAGATTTGTCTTGGCATTTATTTTGCCATAAAGTTGTATCAATTGATAATGTTAGAATTTATAGGTGGAAGAATGAAGGAAGAATCAAAGTTGAGTGCTGACCGCACACAATCTAATTTTGGGTTTGTGCTTAGTCCATTGCAATTAAGTTTACCCCGTCTCAGAATAATGCTTTGATCCAAATATTTAAAAAAAAAATCTTGGCAACTTGCATTGCATTAAATTCAGTCACGTTTATCATAAAGCTTTTATATTATTATCGTTGGAACTTGTCTGTAAACAAGATTGCTTTCCTCAACCTTCATACTTTCTTACTGCTGCACTTTAATCTAAATCACAGAGTTTAACTCTCATCTTCTTCACTGCTGCTACAAGAGTGTGATAGTGAACTGACACTAATCTGCATATGAATTAACCCAAGACTGATATCATTGCTCATCTAACATGAGTCTTTTACAAGGGATGCTGCAAATGGGTCTGTTACTATATTGCTCGGATCCCTGGTGCTGAAGTACTTAATCTCTTGCTCAGCTTGATGGACTGCATGGATTTTCTTCATGTTAAAAATAGTATTTCAAATATTCACTTTTGTTTTTCTTTAAATAGCTGTTCATAGAGCTTGTGAGATGTATAATCACCATATGTTTAGTTATAGTGATATGATTACTGTCCTGAATGTTACTACATTTTAACTGGATTCCATTGACTTTACCATCTCATTCAAAATAGTTTTAAATGTTAATTAGATAGAGTACCAGATTGACTCCACATCCATTGGTTTGGCATAGGTTGTCAATTTCCTAATTTTAAAGCCACCTCTGTTTAAAGTTGTCCATTAAAACATTTAACAAACATTATCATTTTCATTCACTTGCATTTTTAATTGCAATATCTAGAATGCTGCAGAAAAATCCAGCAAATCATTTTCATCCCTTAACAGATCAGAAGAAATTGTTTAATTTAATATGGTCCTTAGTGGGTTTTGCATTTATTTCTCAATTTTGTGCATGTTTTGAGGCTCACCTTCAGGCAATCAACAATATCCAATCCTACATCCACTCACCACCTTATAACATGCAACTGTCGACTTGAATTGTTCTGGAATGTTTGCCTCTATTTCATTACAAGACCACAAGCTTATTAATTTGTTGGCATGTCCTGATTTAATTTGAAACTCTTGTAATTCTGCCAGTGCTATCAGTCAATGAGTTTAGAGGAGGGATAGTTTGTGACTCATGGTAAACTGTCTATTTCTAAGTAAACAAAGTTTCTCCTGTAAATTGCAGAGAAAAATACAGCATCTTCTCCCTGGAAAAGTGGAGTAATTTCTCCAATCTCAGTCACTCAACAGTGGGTCACTAAGTCTAATTTAACAGGAGAATTAGTCAAGTCATACCCACTCACACTTTCCGCAGTACTGTAATCTCAACCTGCCTTCCACAATATACTTCCTGCATGCAGTTTATTAACTGTGGAAACAAAATGTTTAGCCAAAAACAGCTGTATGATACAGATGCACCAGAAATATAAATCACCAAAGTTGACTGCAAGGAATACAGACAATGCTTTATTGCTTGAAAAAGTTCCAAACAACATGCTGGATTTGTAATTCCCTGCTTCCTGTTGACATAATAAAGAGCACTTTCCCAGCAAGAGATGGAAGTTTCAGCTACCTGAGCACCAGATTTAAGTGGGATCTTGGACATGTACTCACACAACTGCCGTCTGCTTCATCAGGTGATGTCTTTCCCTCTGCTTTTTGATCAAATAAACTGCTTCCACTTCCAAGCTTACTTCTAGGTGCTGCCAAATAATGGTTTTAGGAAGGTAGAAAGTGTCTGTGTTGGCTGACATCTGTGGGTTGGTATTTCTAATTGATCTTGCAGTTGCTAACTTTACTCGCATAAAGCAACAAATGGGAAGCCCCCAATCTCAGGTGGAACACCCAACCCAATATTGGAGTGATGGACAGTCGAAAGGGGAAGGAAGAGAAACTGACTTGGAAGGAGAGGGATATGGAGAGTAAAATTAGGTGAGGTGTTAAACCAGGTTTGCAACCATCCCAGTCTATTGCATTCAGTACTCTTGATGTGACCGCTACACTGGTGAGACCAAGCACATATCAGGCAACCTCTACACCAAGCACCTGCATACTGTCTGCCATGACTCTCGAGTTCATGGTTGCAAGCCATTTTAATTCCACTTCCCATTCTCATAATGACCTGTCTGCATTCGGCCTTATATACTATTAGGGCATGGTCAAATGCTAACTGGAGGAACAGTTATTCTTCCCGATTGTCTTCAATTAGACAGCATGAACACTGAATTCTACAATTTCAGGTAACCAGCTTTCTCTCAGTCCCTTTCTCTCTTTCTGATCCACCTAGTTATCTCACACAAACTATTTCCACCCCTCCAAGCCCACACTCACACAGTTTCTTTCCCTTCCCCCACCCTCTCCATCTGTCCATGTCTTGCATTCAATCTACTCTTCAGGATTAGATAAGGTTAATGTTGAGGTTTCCCTCAAAATAGATGTTGCCTCTTCTTGGTGTACTCCATTCAGTTTTCAGATCAGATTTCCAACTTACAAAATCACTGTTCCAACTCTGTGATCTTCCTTCATTACTGAATACTCTGAACAGATTATTTTGGGTGAGCCCTTTATGGACAGCCACCTTAATATGTTGTGGTAGAAAAAGCTTGCCCTGGTTCTATTAACCTGCCATAGCAGTGCAGTTTTTTTAATATATTCATGACTCTTCTTCAATCTGGCATAGATGAACACCTGCTCTTCTGGATTTGTATTTTGATTGCTTTTAATCTGAAGCAGTATTTACTTGGAATATGACTTGCTTGGATATTGGTGCTAACAGTGGGGTATTTATCTTCTATCTGATAACAGTACTTTGTAGGGAGGGCAATACAACAGGACATTTAGGGAAGAAGTGACACAAAGCTGGAGTAACTCAGCAGGACAGGCAGCACCTCTGGAGAGAAGGAATAGGTGACGTTTCAGGTCAAGAACTTCCAGCCTGAAAATCACGGGAAGGGGAAATGAGAGATATAGACGATGTAGAGAGATATAGAACAATGAATGAAAGATATGCAAAAAAGTAATGATGGTAAAGGAAACGGGCCATTGTTAACTGTTTGTTGGGTGAAAACGAGAAGCTGGTGCAACTTGGGTGGGGGGGATGGAGAGAGGGAGAATGCCAGGGTTATTTGAAGTTAGAGAAATGAAATATACCCCGGGGTTGTAAGCTGCCCAAGCGAAATACGAGATACTGTTGTTCCAATTTGCGTTTAGGCTCACTTTGACAATGGAGGAGAAAGCAACAAATTTCATTTATTATGGGTGTTCAGTCACTCCACACCTCCATCCTCCACCAGGAAGGGCTTAAAACCCTCTGTTTCTTCTTAGGTTTCTTCTTACTCCAGCTTTTTGTGTCTATCTTCGGTTTAAACCAGCATCTGCAGTTCCTTCCTTCACTGTACATTTTGGCATATCTGTCTATTCATTATTTAGCTTGTGCATCGTTAAGGAGAAGGAACCTTTTCCTATCCCCAATTGTTGATGTACTGTTCCAATGCTGAAAGATTGAAAATCCATGAAGTGCATCCAAGCTGCATTTTATTTGTAAAGTTACTGTGCAAATCTATATGAATTCTTCTACTTGTTTCGTTGAAGTTCACCATGGTCTACGGTGCCCTCCATAATGCTTGGGACAAAGACCCATCATTTATTTATTTGCCTCTGTGCTCCACAGTTTGAGATTTGTAGCAGAAAATATCTTATGTGGTTAAAGTGCACATTGTCAGATTTTAATAAAGGCCATTTTTATACATTTTGGTTTCACCAGGTAGATATTACAGCTGTGTTTATACATAGTCCCCCATTTCAGGGCACCATAATGTTAGGGACACATGGCTTCACGGTGGTTTGTAATTGGTCAGGTGTGTTTAATTGCCTCCAATGCAGGTGTAACAGAGCTCTCAGCACCTAGTCTTTACTCCAGTCTTTCCATCACCTTTGGAAACTTTTATTGCTGTTTATCAACACGAGGACCAAAGTTGTGCCAATGAAAGTCAAAGAAGCCATTATGAGTTTGAGAAACAAGAATAAAACTCTTAAGTGACATCAGCCAAACATTAGGCTTACAAAAATCATTTGTTTGGACATCATTAAGAAGAAAGAGCACTGGTGAGCTTACTAATTGCAAAGGGACTGGCATGCCAAGGAAGACTTCCATAGCTGATGACAGAAGAATTCTCTCTATAATAAAGAAAAATCCCCAAACACCTGTCTGACAGATCAGAAACGCTCTTCAGGAGTCGGGTATGGATTTGTCAATGACCACTGTCCGCAGAAGACTTCATGAACAGAAATAGAGGCTACACTGCAAGATGCAAACCACTAGTTAGCTGCAAAAATAGGATGGCCATGTTACAGTTTGCCAAGAAGTACTTAAAAGAGCAACCACAGTTCTGGAAAAAGGTCTTGTGGACAGATGAGACAAAGATTAACTTATATCGGAGTGATGAGCAAAGTATGGAGGAGAGAAAGGACTGCCCAAGATCCAAAGCATACCACCTCATCTGTGAAACACGGTGGTGGGGTGTTATGGCCTGGGCATGTATGGCTGCTGACGGTACTGGCCAAACATTATGGTGCCCTAAAATGGGGAGACTATGTATAAACACTGCTGTAATTTATCCATAGTGAAACCAAAATGTATAAAAATGGCCTTTATTAAAATCTGACAATGTGCACTTTAACCACATGTGATTTTTTTTTCTATTACAAATCTCAAATTGTGGAGTACAGAGGCAAATAAATAAATGATGGGTCTTTGTCCCAAACATTATGGAGGGCACTATATTGGTTGATATTTGGGATGGCTATTGAACAGAACTAGCCATGCTAATTTGAACAGAACTAGCCATGCTAATCAGCATGGATTTACGAAAGGTAAATCGTGTCTGACGAATCTTATAGAATTTTTCGAGGATGTAACTAGTAGAGTGGATAGGGGAGAACCAGTGGATGTGTTGTATCTGGACTTTCAGAAGGCTTTCGACAAGGTACCACATAAGAGATTAGGATACAAACTTAAATCACACGGTATTGGGGGTTCAGTATTGATGTGGATAGAGAACTGGCTGGCAAACAGGAAGCAAAGAGTAGGAGTAAACTGGTCCTTTTCACAATGGCAGGCAGTGACTAGTGGGGTACCGCAAGGCTCAGTGCTGGGACCCCAGCTATTTACAATTTATATTAATGATCTGGACGAGGGAATTGAAAGCAACATCTCCAAGTTTGCGGATGACACTAAGCTGGGGGGCAGTGTTAGCTGTGAGGAGGATGCTAGGAGACTGCAAGGTGACTTGGATAGGCTGGGTGAGTGGGCAAATGTTTGGCAGATGCAGTATAATGTGGATAAATGAGGTTATCCACTTTGGTGGCAAAAACGGGAAGGCAGACTATTATCTAAATGGTGGCCGATTAGGAAATGGGGACATGCAGCGAGACCTGGGTGTCATGGTACACCAGTCATTGAAAGTAGGCATGCAGGTGCAGCAGGCAGTGAAGAAAGCGAATGGTATGTTGGCCTTCATAGCAAGAGGATTTGAGTATAGGAGCAGAGAGGTTCTACTGCAGTTGTACAGGGTCTTGGTGAGACCACACCTGGAGTATTGCGTACAGTTTTGGTCTCCAAATCTGAGGAAGGACATTATAGCCATAGAGGGAGTGCAGAGAAGGTTCACCAGACTGATTCCTGGGATGTCAGGAGTTTCATATGAAGAAAGACTGGATAGACTTGGCTTATACTCGCTAGAATTTAGGAGATTGAGAGGGGATCTTATAGAAACGTACAAAATTCTTATGGGGTTGGACAGGCTAGATGCAGGAAGATTGTTCCCGATGTTGGGGAAGTCCAGGACAAGGGGTCACAGCTTAAGGATAAGGGGGAAATCCTTTAAGACTGAGATGAGGGAAAACTTTTTCTGGAACTCTCTGCCACAGAGGGTAGTTGAGGCCAGTTCATTGGCTATATTTAAGAGGGAGTTAGATGTGGCCCTTGTGGCTAAAGGGATCAGGGGGTATGGAGAGAAGGCAGGTACAGGATACTGAGTTGGATGATCAGCCATGATCATATTGAATGGCGGTGCAGGCTCGAAGGGCCGAATGGCCTACTCCTGCACCTATTTTCTATGTATCTATGTATCTATGAAGCTACTCTTGATTGGTCTGCGATAGCATAGTAATCTACTAGATGCAGAATTCAACTATTTCCTTTGGAAGCCATGCCATTTGTTTTAAACAATATGGTGAACTTCAATCTCCTGATACATTTGGTCATAATGTTTGCAGGACTAGTTAACTTTCTGTTATTTTTAAGAAGATAAATCTTAATCCTCTTAAATCCTTCTAAACTAAAAATCAAAATATTTCTTATCCAGCTATCTGTCCAAATGTCTGATAAATGTTGTTATAGTACCTGTATTAGGAAGTCTGAAATGAGCCATGTAAAATTAAGAACAGGGTGGAAATTGGTAGCAGAAGAATTGAGAGATTAGAGTTATCAATCATCAATGCAACAGAGAAATGGGCAAGGGAGGGGGCCTGAATAGAGAGCTCTACATCGTTCTCGGGAGACGAGCAAAGCTTGGTTTCATGTAACTTTCCATTGGCAATTTCTTTTGAAATGAAGAAATTGAAAGTAGTTGAAGGAGAAATCGTTCAATTTAAGAACAAATTTAGCCAGGTTTGTTGTGGTGGCCAGGTCTGGTTAGGCTTCTTCAAGGGAAAAGTGAAGAGCTGGATCATGCTAGTGTGGATGGAGGTGTAGAGAGATTGGATATCAATGATGAAGATGAGGTGGTTGAGACCAGTAAACTGAGATACGAAGTGAGAGGGCACTGGGAAAAGGGAGAAAGAAGAGGAGGGGAATATGTGTCCCTCCAATTTTCCAGCTTTAAACCTAGTGAGCAATTCTTGCCTGCACAGCAACTATAAAGCTGGGAGCAGCTGCATTCTGATGTAAGAATTCATTAACCAACTAAGAATAATTTCAGGTATCGCATTGTATGCATCATCCATACACAGGTGTACTTGCTTCCGTGCAACCCATTTCCTGTTTATCTGCCCATGTCTATTTTTAAATTATTGCCTGTCGTAGCAAAATTCCTGAGTCAAGAAAGCAGTCAACTAAGAATTTGATCTCTGAACACATGGATCTTGAAGGATTGTTCCTTCATGGTTCCATGAGGTTGCAGCTCTTCTGACTCCCCTCCCATGAGTTTCCATGATCAATCTTCATAGGTCATAAGGTCATAAGTGATAGGAGTAGAATTAGGCCATTCAACCCATCAAGTCTACTCCACCATTCAATCATGGTTGATCTATCTCTTCCTCCTAACCCCATTCTCCTGCCTTCTCCCCATAACCTCTGACACCCATACTGATCAAGAATCTATCTCTGCCTTAAAAATAACCACTGACTTGGCCTCCACAGCCTGCTGTGGTAAAGTCTTAATAATCATCTTAACAATTCCAATATTTTAGTGACTCCTTGCTTAAACTTCTCCAAAACACTAAAGATGAACTGATCTTTATATAACTGAATGGCTCATGTGCAATGTTCCGATCAGTTTCCTCTCCATAATTTGCAAATATCCCGACTATACTATCATTTAAAATACTTGAAGGAATAATAGATGGGAAGATACATTTCTACCCATTGCTTGATAACTGCAATTGCACAGGAAAGGTCAGTGTTACATAAAATTGGATGGAAAGGTGGATTTTCCCCACTAGTTCTGATCTAAAATAGCAGATTAGTTTAGTTTAGAGATACAACGCAGAAACAGGCCCTTCAACCCACCAGGTCTGCGCTGACCAGTGATCCCCACACATTAACACTTTCCTACACCCACTAGGGACAATCTTTACATTTACCAACCCAATTAACCTACAAACCTGTACGTCTCTGGAGTGTGAGAGGAAACCAAAGATCTCAGGAAACCCACGCAGGTCACGGGGAGAACGTACAAACTCAGTACAGACAGCACCCGTAGTCTGGGTTGAACACGGGTCTCCGGCGCTGCATTCACTGTAAGGCAGCAACTCTGCCGCTGCGCCTTCCTGCTGTTGCGGACAGGAAGGCACTACAACGGGTGGTGAAAACCGCGCAGCACATCATCGGTGCCCTGCTCCCTGCCATGGATGCCCTCCACCGAAAACGGTGTCTGAAACGGGCTGGGAAGATCATTAAAGACCCCTCCCACCCCAAACATGGACTGTTTGCCCTCCTCCCATCAGGGAGGCGGTACAGGAGCCTCGGGTCTCGTACCAGTAGGATGAGGAACAGCTTCTACAATCATACCGTCGCATTGCTGAACTCGGAGTCCCGCCGATAGATTCCTCCGGTCCCTCCGTCCCCATTGTTTATTATTCTGTATTTTTTTTATTATTCTGTATCCTCTTTTTAAAAAAAAAAATCTATATTGCTATACTACTACGGACTGACGCAAAACTGCATTTCGTTGTACCCATACCCAGTATTTGTGCAATGACATTAAAGTTGAATTGAATTGAATTGAATTGAATGACCGTGTTGTGTTTGGAAGCATTCCTTGAAATAAAGGCATCTAGAATTTCTTGACACCTTTCTGATCCTTTCAGCATCTCTCAATCACTTTATAGCCAATGGTGTATTTGGGCGTGGTCATTGCTGCAATGTGGAAACACTCCTTTTAAAGCAAAGGGATGTACATGTCTGTTGCATATGGAGGGAGAGAGCAGTTTGTTTTTTCCCATATCTGCATCAGATATTTTTCTATTTGAGTTTAATTTTGCATGGAAGTGGAATTGAGGTTATTTGGCAGAATTTGAAGGTCAAATGCTGAATCAAAAATTATCTTTAACATGTGTTTAAATTTTTTTTTTTAATTTTTTTTTAAAGCAGTGGAACCCAGCACCACCACCACCACCTGCAGCACTCAATTGGTCACAGACTTCCAGACTGGAAAAACAAACTACCATCCACTCTTTGACTCCTTCCACCAAGCCAATTTTGAATCCACTTGGCTAGCTCACCTTGGATTCGATGTGATCTAACCTTTCCAATTAACCTACCATGCAGGATCTTGTCAAAGGTCTTTCTAAAGTCTATATAGACAACGTCCACTCTCCTGCCATAAATCCGCTTGCTGATTTCTTGCTGCCCTTGTTAAATAACGGTGCAACACCAGTCTTCTGGAACTTCATCTGTGGCTAAAGATGATGCAAATATCTTGCAAGGGCCTCAGCAGTTTTCTCCTTAGCTTCCCACAAGGTCTTTTTTACTTTATACATGCCCCTCATGGTCTTTTATGCCTCAAGATCATCCTTCGGCCTCTTATGCTTCAACAGAAAAGGTACCAACCTATACAACCTCTCCCTATAACTCAAGTACGCGTCAAAAATAATTTACAAGGTCTAATCTACACACATAACCTCACTGGATGATCCTCCTTCCAAAGTGAAAACTCTGCCTTTTTCTTGCATCACATTCCATCTGCCAACTCGCAACAAATTTGCACGCCTTTGCAGAATCTTACTCTTATTTCCAGCTCATTTTTCTAACATTTTTATTCTATCAAACTCGGATTATAACACTATCTTTTAATCTAAGTTCTGTAATTTGATAAGGGCCCAAATACTGATTGTTGTCAAACTAGTTGCAACCTAGTTTGAAAAAAATCTATTTATTCCGACTGTACTTTTTGACTTTTAATCAATCATCTGCAATACAATGAAAACTTCACTTTGTGTCAATGTTTGATACCTCATCAAATATGCATCAACAAATTCCCTTTTAACCCCATCTGTTAAATCCTTTAAAAAAAACTCCCAAGTCAACATTACTCAACTATTGTCCTGCGTGACTTGCATTTTTGGTAGCAAAGTGTCAGGTTAATTGAATTCTTCATTGCCATGGACACTTTAGATCTAATATTCTGTCATAGCCATCAAAAAGACCCCAGAATCCATCTTTTGCACTGACCTGGAGACTGTTGGCAGGGAAGCTTCACATACAGTGTTTAGTTTGGGGAAAGAAACATCTGCAGGATAACCGTCTGCCGATTTATGACCCATAGTCCATCTGGAATACAAGCACGCATGCATATGCAAGCATTGGGTAAATCCCAAATCTTGCTCTGCTACTCTTTGGTCAACCATCTTTGCAAATACTAGCTCTAAGATCACACAACACCAAATTAGCCAAAATAAAAGAGAGGATTTAAAAAATACTAATGATTTAAATTTGTTTTCTTTTATGTGTTTTTGTTTTAAATTTAAAAAACAATCATTTGAGTTAACATTTTGGACCAATGTTTTTAAATGTATTTTAATCTATTAATTAACTCAACACTATTTCCAAAGCTGCGTTTCTAATGTGTTTGATTATCTCATTTCCAATGGCAGACGAGGAGGAGCAAGACCTTCCAGAGGCTGTGAACAATCCTGCTGCATATGAAAACCGACGGTTTGTAGTAGATGGTTTGTAACTATTTGATACAAGACTGAGCCTGGGTTTTTAAAGGCTCTGGAAGGAATTCTGATTATAACACAATGCAATAATGCAAAATCATTGTATGGTGTACCCTGGCCTTTACAAGTGCATTACTTGATAAAACTTGAACTTCTTGTATCGATGTTGGGTGAAATAGAAGGAAGAGATGCAGACTAATATTTCTTAAAGTTTAAATGCAACTTGTTTAGATTGATTTTATTATTTCAAATATGTTGGGCAGGGGTGGGGTAAGTTTAGTTTCTCTGTACATTATTTTGTATATTTTGTACTTTTGAAGATTTTATGAACAAAATTTAGTTATTTTGAGTGGTTGAGTTCACTAAATCAATACACAAAATTGGCAATTTATCCAGTTCAGCGGTAATCTGCTATTTTCATGTTAATCAAAATAGCACTTGAGAAGTGATCTGTTTTAAATTTACCATATTAAAAAAAAACGAGCTAAATTAGCGGAATTATTTTGCCTTGTACAGCCAACTGAGATTTTTTTTTGTTCTGCATTGTACTGTGAAAACAGTGAATATTGTCTCGGTTCTTTGGAAGAAGTGACGAGAATCTATTCTGGTGATTTGAATGCATTCTGACTTTTTAATAAACAAGGTGAATGTATAGATATATGTATTAATTTACAATGAGCAAATTAAATTAATCTGAACTGTCTTCAACAGTAGTATAGTTTGGGTATTGATTTTTGTGCGCATTCCTTTTGTTGCTTCCAACAATTTGTGTATTGCAATGTAAATAAAGTCCAGGGTGAGCAATGAAACTTGGACAGTCCTACCTGCAGAAAGGTATAGTACAGGCTGTTTCTGAATCTGGGAGGGCTGCAATGCAGTGCCAACTCTAAAGCAGTTATAGAACAATCCACCATCTTAAATTGTGGTACAGAATGACATGCCTGCCAGTTGATATGTTATTTGATGGGTAGAGAACTATTAATGAGCATTTTAAATGAATTAAATATTGGGCCTCTGTCCAGTGAAAATTAGCTGTCGTGTCTGTAACACTAAATAATATACAAGCCAAACACTACTTGGTGCTTTGGGTATGGTCTTCGTTCTTCCTAGATACAGTTAGCCACTTGTGGAAATGATCCTGCAGCATTGGTTATTATCTACTATGCATAGCAATGGGGCAATACACTGGCTCTTTTTAAAATGATGTAGTTTTTATACATTGTTTAAAAATGTATAACCCTCTAATCTACTGTTGAAATGAGAGTCAGAAAAAAATAGAAATGTATTTCTGCAATGTTTAAATCTTGTTTAGAGTTAGAATGTTCATTAGGTGTAATGAATATGATTGCAAAGTTTGTACTTGGGGGAAGGGGGGAATGATCAGAGCAAAAATTTGGATTTCAGAGAACTAATGCATCTTAGCATAATTTGAGTTTTAAATATTTAAAAAAATAGATAATTTCAGATTTTATGAACCTTCTAACTTTAAATGGGATGAGGTTGTCTTCAATAGATAAATTAGATTCAGTGAAATGTGGGATCCCTCAATATTGAGTGTACAATGGAACATGATACCTAAACATGATGCATTTTAAATAAATGATTAACAAAAAGCAGAAGTGAATTTTACAACTCATTTTTGATAGAACCTCTGAACAATCATTTGATTCATTTATTTCATAACTCGTTACCATCACAACTATGTTAGAGCATTTCTAATTCAATTCCAGTTATTTAATCTGTAATTTTTAATTTTATTCATGCAATTGATAATTGGTGTGGGCTCTGTGCACAGCTTTTCAAGAGCAGGCTGGGGTTGATTCCCTTTCCAAGTTAAATAATTGTATTGGGTTTTGTGCTTCTGAAATGTTACACCGTGTTGTGAAGCTGTAAAATGCTGCATGGTACCATGGTTTCTGTTCCTCTGATTTGTTTACAAAACTTTGAATAAACCGTTTCTTTGAGTTGATGTTGAAAAATATTTGTGAAATACTTTCGATTTAAATGTATCATTTGGACTAACTGCAGGGTTCACCAGAACATTGGGCTATCAGTCTGGCAGGATAACCCAAGCTCTGGTCTCACTAAAATGTGGAATAAAGAACTTGCATCAACTCGGTAACCACTCAGTCGATTGTTGTGAAGGTCCCAACCCAAAACGTCACCTATTCCTTCTCTCCAGAGATGCTGCCTGTCCTGCTGAGTTACTCCAGTTTTTTGTGTCTATCTTCGATTGTTGTTAAACTCTCATCTCGTTCATTGATCTTTAGGCAAGTCTGCTGTCCAGGATCCACAGACTTGTGTGTAACTTTGGGCCCCTCTGAATCTGGCAGCGTGGTTGACTTTAACATCTCTGAAGTTGATTTGAATGTGGGGAGAATAATGGTCAGCATGGACTCCATGTGTCAAAAGGCCTGTTTTTGTGCTGTATTTCTATGACTCTATGAAATGGTCGATCGGATCTAGGTATTAGGTTTCCTTTGCTCTCTCGGATCGCCTTCAACATTTCTTTAGTCCAATTTGGGAACAACAATAAAAGCCAACCTTGCTGGTGATACTCGCCCCATGAATGAATAATTTCTTGAGCGTGGAAGTTTTCAGTTTATGTAGTTTCAATATTAGGTGTGGAATTAATTGGACAATTAGAAATGCCTACAGCAAAAGTAATGGTAGTCATAAGAGATGTTAACTTGCATGAAGATTAGACAAATCATTTGCTGCGATGAGGAAGATTAATTCAATGAATGCATTCAAGAATGCCTTTCGAGATCATACATTGAGAAACCAGCTTCGGAAAGAGCTATTTTGGGTATCACTGTGCAATGAAAGAATTAGTTAATGATTCTATTAGCCGGGGGATCTTTAGAGAAGGGTAAGAGAATTTTGCATTGAGCTTGTAAGTGCACGTGGTTCAATACAAAAGTGGAATCGTAAAGCCAAACAAAGGAAGTTATGTAGGTACGAGAGTAGATTATGATTGATTGGGAAAATAAGTACTGTGGACAAGGAATGGTCTGTATTTAAAGAAATGATGCATATTTGCAAAATAAATATGCCCTTTTTAAAGCACAAGGCCCAAGGAACATTGATTTGTCTCTTATCTGCAACCGCCAAGAGAAGTTAAAGATGGTATTAAATTTAAAAAGTGGCTTGTCAAGTTGCTAGAATAAGTAGTAGGCCTTAAAATTGGGAGTATTTTGGAACACAATAGGGCAATATCAAGAAATCAATAAAGAAATGCATGTTAGAATGAAATTAGGACTGGCAAGAAACGTTCTTTCAGTCCATTTACAAGTAGATAAAAATGAAAAGACAAGCAAGAGCAAACATGAGGCCCAGCGACAGAATTTAGAATGGCATATAAGGAAATCATAAAGGAATTAAACTATTAGTTTAGATACAGCATGGAAGCAGGCCCTTCCGCCCACCGAGTCCACACTGACCAGTGATCACCCGTACACTAGTTCTATCCCACTCATCATGTACATACAAACCTGCACATCTTTGGAATGTGGGAGGAAACCAGAACACCGAAAGAAAACCAACATGGTCATATGGAAAATGTACAAACTCTGTGATCAAAGCCAGGCCTCTTGCGCTATAAGGCAGCAACACTACCCCTGTGTCCATCTTCACAGAAGACTCAAAACCTATCAGATAGATAGAATTGAGGTTCTCTTGAGAGTAAGGAATTACAGGAACTTACTTGAAAGATTGAGACACAAAGAACTGAAGATACTGAAGGAATCTTGAGCAAAGTACAAAATGTTTGAGTTACTCAGTGGGGCAGCTAGCATCTGTGCTGGAATGCCAAGACTTTGTCCCCCACACACCTCTGTTCCAGCTTTCTCCCTCGTACTACAATCAGTCAAAAGGTCTCCGACCCACAGATGCTGCCTGTTCTGAGTTACTCCAGTGCTTTTTCTTTTACTAGAGAGTTTTAAAACTTATAAATCCCAAGCACCTGATGATCTACACGTAGTTCATTGAAGATGACTTGCAATGTAGTAGATGCTCTTGTTCTGGGGCGGTTACTTTGGTTCCGAGTATCAAACTCCACTCTGCAAAAAAGAGACAAGACAGATTTACTGTGTAGGAGGAACTGCAGATGCTGGTTTACACCAAAGCTAGACACAAAATGCTGGAGTAACTCGGCAGGTCAGGCTGAAGAAGGGTCTCGACCCGAAACATCACAGAGATGCTGCCTGACCCGGTTGAATTACTCCAGCATTTTGTGTCTAGCTTCAAGACAATTTACTGATCTGTTCGCCTAACATGATTGGGAGGGGAAGTGCATGAATATTTAATAAACGTGCAATAACATTGAACAATCCATGATCAATATTTTAATACTAAATCTGACAAACTTCCACAGTACATAGTTTTTAATCAAATATTTAGTATGAAAATATTGGTCATGGATAGGCATTTACACAAAATATAGATAATTTAGATGTTCTTAGGACATGATTGTGCAAAAAATATTGATTTTAGTGGATGTTTGTGGATTTTGAACACATGTCTGTGAAAAACAGCCCGTGCCTATTGCAGTGTTATAAACTAACAGAGTAAAATTTATGGGAATTAAACATTCAATTCCTTCGATTTGGCATAGAAATTCATGACAAAGTGAGATTTAAACATGTAATATTGTGAATTCTTGTGTGAAGGGGATCAGTTTGTTATTTGGATACTTTGGCTATTTAAAAACATATTTTTAGCCTTTTCTTAAGAATGGGATAGATGTTCAGATCTAGTAATTGAATTTAGATTAATTTAATTGATTTGATGACTGATGAATATGATTTTGTTTGTTGGGTTTTACTTTTTTTTTAACGTTACAATAATAAAGTTCTGATCTTGAGAATATCAAATTTTGAATTTTCAAGGCAGTCTTGCTATTTCCGTCACAACGGTTAATTTTGTAATTAGCTACTTAATTAGGTAATTAACTAATTATATACTTTCATTTCAGGCCATCCAAGTAAGATGTATCATATTTGTTTCAGAATGCTTCAATCTATAATAACTGAAAACTTCATTCAGTTCTCTTAATTTTTAAGAAAGTTATGGGATTTTATGTCAATTGACAGTCCTCGATCAGAGCTTTTGTGTTAAGTTAATGGAAAAGCAATAGGGAACAAGATGCTAATTTCCGTGTATGAAAATGCCCATAACTTTTTTTAATACTGAAGATATGAAAGTGAATTAGGTATCAAATTAAAGTTCTTTTTATGCTTTATCTGATGGGATAAATTACAGGCTTGATTTTTAAAATCTCAATTTTCGTAACATTTCCTAAATAAAACAGGGAAAATAACAAAATTTTGTGAAGAGCAAGGACCAGCTGGACAGGCTAAATAATGAAGGGGAAAAAAGCTAATAACCATAGATGTAAATGTAAAGTGAAAATGCTGAAACATGTCGGGCAGTATCTGCTATAAGAAAAAGAGCCAATGATACAAAGGAATTACAGCAGACCTGGTTAGTTACCTACAGCTGTAAAATTGAGTCCAGAAGGCTCCCACGTACCTAGATGGAAGGTGTTCTTTCTCAAGCTTACATTAGAATTATAAAAATGTAGAAAGCCAGAGTCAGATAGGACAGAGGTGTTGGAATGGAAAATTAAAGTGGAAGGCTACCAAAGCACAGGGTCGCCCAGCGGACTGAACGCAGGTACTCCACAAAGTGGTGACCATTTGTATTTGGTTCCTACAAAGCATGGGAATGCTTTGCCAGGTTTGCCTTGAGTTGAAAATGTTTCATTTTCCCTAGAAGTAATATTTTGGGGCCATATGGAAGGTGTTACACACAGTAACACCTTCCCTGCACAAGTTATTTGATCTCACTGACCAGTGCTGGCATTTATGCTACTCATATCTGTCCCCTTCAGTCAGGATATCCTCAATCCTTTCATGTTTATCTAGCTTCTGCTTGACCATGTCCAATCTGTTTGCCTTGATGACCCCTTATGGTACCAACATCAGAATTTATTAATAAGGATTATTAAACAAAAAAACACATTTCAATATCATTGGCATACAAAACTAAGGTTCTATCCATGAACCTTCTGCACATCCATCTTAATCCCGAAAGGGCTTCTCCAGCGCTGCATCTTATTAGGGATTAGTCACATAATCAATTCTATTGAAGAACTCATGCAGTTCATGGGGACGTCAGTTGTAAGTTTAATTCCTGGCTTCTCCAGATGATTATATAATAACTGAGTACTCAAACCCAACACAATTGTATTTATTTTGTGGCTTTAGCAAAGCAAAAATGTCCCAATGATTTACACTGGACACTTGGGGCTGAATCGTATGGAAGTTTGATCAGAGTTTGTTAAGAATGCTTAAAGGAGAATAATAGAGTTTAGGATCCTGACAACTGAAGGCACATGTCAAGCGGTGTGATTAAAATTGGGAATAACCAATGGTAGAGAAACAAGTTTACTGGCCTGTGGAGGGCACATGTAGCACACTGATTAAGTTGTGAACGTGTGCCTGTGCAGTCATACTCAGTTGTTTTCTTCAGATTACAATAGGAGTGCAGTGCAGTTTGTCCACCCTTATACCTACTACTGGCCAGAAACGGGAGGCCGAGTCCATGGGGAGTTTGGAAACAAAGGAAGAATATTTAGCTTAAGCCATTGTTTAGCTGGGAATTAAAGTGGGTCAGAAAGCAGAGGACGCAGCCAACACAGTTTGGATGAGCTCACCCTTATAGAATAGATTGAGGAAAGCTGTCCAGGAGTGTGTTGAAATAGTTGAGACTGGAAGGATCAAAGACGGCAAAGAGGGTGTTAGTCAAGAAGTCCAGACTCAACTCCAGATGGCAGGTAGACATATGGAAATTATTAACTCTGTCAGCTTGAATTTCTTTGGTTTTCACTGATTTAAAACTTTTTTTAAACACCAAAATGTAAATGGAAATTTTGTATTTTTAAACTGACAAAAGCCTGTGCCAGGAAAAAAAATGTCAAAGGCACAACATTTACATTTTTATTCATTTGATTTAAGAAATTTGTGTGGGGCTTTCATGGTTTGCTGATCAATCTCACCTGCTGATGTGCTGGTCAGTGGTGGAATAAAAGTGTAAAAGCATTGGCAGAAATGGGGTCAAAAAACGAAAATGAAGATTTTGTCAAATATATAATGTAAAGTCTGACATCAGTCAGTAAATTATACAGAGCTGTCGCGTTTGTGTTGTATTTTAGTAAAACTGCCTTACAGAGAAATCTCATCTGTAGCAGTATAGATGTAACTAACATAAGCTGTAACTAAAATGAAAGCAAAGATGAAAAAGAAGAGGAATGAATTGAGAACCACATCAAATCAAATCCCTTGGTACTGCTTCGGAAATGTTCTGGCTGCAGCAAAAACTTTGTCACTTGTATGCCAACTTTATAGCAGGTATTACCAGGTTTTTTGAAAATGACTTGAAAGCATTGCCAGCTAGGTAAATATATATTTAAAAAAGCAATTAGCCTGAGATACATAGCAACCCAACTTCCAGTACCCTGTTAATGTTCTGATATGACAAACAAAACTGGAAAGAATTCTGTAATGACATGGTAACCAGCAAATGCAGTTCCTGTTTTCTGGCATTATTGTTTGGAAAAGTTTGAAGTTTTCAATTAATAAGTAATGTACTGATATATACATTGATCTTTCAAGCTAGAAGGTGAAGCTATTATGTGATTTGAAATCTCTCGGAATGAACAACTCGATCAAATCTAAAGAAAAAAAGATGTTTCTTTTGCTACGTTAACTTCATGACAAGGATTGTCATACTGGTATTTAAACACAAAATCTGGAAACAATTAACAGGTTGGACTGCATCTATGGGGAGAGAAACAAAGTTAATATTTCAGGTTGATGATCTTACATTGAAACCTGGTATCAAGTGGTCCTGTTTTGACCGATTAAAACCAGTCATCAGTCTAGAATTCTTTCTCCATTGTCGAGTATTTCCAGCATTTTCTGCTTTTTATTCAACTTTTCGGCACCAGCCGTTCTTTTGCTTTTTGATTACTGTCATCCTTGTGATTGAATCAATTAAACTCCTATAAAGTAAAGCAGACCATGGTCACCAGTTGTATTAAAACACTCCTCAACTAAATTCTTTTAAAAGGTTGATGTCTTGTAAATGCATTCTGCTTACCTCCCAACTATTCAAACTGTGAAATGCTTGAAGCCTCTTTTGTCACTTTTTTTCAGTTCAGTGTCGTCATGTGAAAGAGAAGAAAGTGTCACTGACGGTGAAGAATTAGTTAGCCATAGAGAGATACAGCATTGGAAATAGGATTTTCGGCCCATTGTGTCCACACCAACCACCAATTTACACAAATCCTACATCCGTCCCACTTTTTACTCTCCTCACATTCTCCTGTACTCTCGTCAGATTCTACCACTCACCTCCATACTGGGCAAAATTTATAGTGGCCAATTAACCTACCATACACGTCTTTGGAGTGTATGAAGAAACTGGAACGCTCGGGGAGAGATGCAGTCACAGGAAGAACATGTAAACTCCATACAGGCAACACATGAAGCAAAACTTAAACACCGTGTTTTGGGTTAATATGAATAATAGAGTAATCTGGCATAGAAACAAACCCAACCACCCACCATGCCCAAATTGAACATCATCCACACTTATCTTATTTAGTAGATTTGGTCTGCAGCCTTGCATGCTTGGCGATTGATTTGCTCATTTAGGGCTTTCATATTTAAACCTATGTGTATATTTTATTTGTGTGTATACTAGACCAAGTTGGGCCCCGTTCTCCCTAAAGCAATATTCCACCAAACTGCGCTGTGCGGCTAATGGGTTCCCGTTGTGACGCTGGTCACGGCAACCCTCCCCAACTGCGCAGCCGGCAAGTGGGAGCGCGAATGCAACGTTTTTAAAGTTCAAAATGGCAATAACCTTTAAAATATAAGATCAATCTGAACGCATCTCACTCTCCCTCTTCAGTCCCCTATTCTCCTCCTCCATTATCCTCCCTCACCCCACTCTCCACCAACCCTCCTCTGCTTCCTCCTCTCACTCCCTCCCTCCCCTCCCTCTCCTCCATTACCTCGCCATCCCTCTTCCTACCCTTATCCTCCATTCTCCCTCATCACACAGCCTCCCCCTCTTCAACCTCCTTTCCCCTCTCCTCCTCCACTCCCCCACTCCCTCCCTCACCTCTCCCTCTCGCTCCCTTCCCCTACCCAGTCACTCCCCCGTCCCTCCATAACCCCTCCCTCCTCTCCCTCTATCTTCCTGCTCCACCATTCCTCACCTCCAATATCCCACCCCCACTCTCCCTCCTCACCTCCTCTCTCTCTATCCCCCACTCCCTACCTCCTCCACTGCCCCCTCTCCCTCAATCCCTCTGTTCCCCCACTCCTCATCTCCCCCCTATCCCACCCCCCCACAATGAAAATCATGATTTGTCTTTAAAATAACATAAACACAATGTTAGCTGTTAATGAAAACAGAAGAATTTGATTAAAAGTGAGTTATTTTGAAAATCACGATTTAAAAAAAAATGTAAATGGGATTCGGGATCCCATTCTGATGTCATTGTAACATGGCTGACGGGCAGGGTAAGTGGAAAAGTGGTTTGAAAGTAAAGTTTAAAATGTCAATAACTTGTAAAATATAAAATCAATCCAAACGAAACTTGTTTCATTTAGATCCCAGGACAATGGTGAGTAAGGTGGGTCAAAAATTGTAGCGCTAGTGTACCGTTTTGGTGGGGTTTTGGGATATCACATTCACGCACGCACGCATACAAACAAATAAGATGAGTTTTAGGAATATATAGATATATAATTTTAGTGGAAGTATTTGGTAAGTCAAAGGCTCAAGCAATGAAAAATTAATTATCATAATTTTATTTTTTAATCTCTGTTATATTCACTAGTTTTGATTTAATTAGCATGAAAAAAACTGAGTTGTATCTCACGAATGAAGTGTGTTCATCATTTAAAAAACATCAAGCACAAATAAAAAAGGGAAAGACTTAACTGAACAGAAAATTCATGTCTTAACTGCATGGTAAATATTGCTATGATGCAAAAGTCATAGTTGTGTCTGGACTCAAATAAAATGGTGGAGGATTTCTTAGTGACATTTTAAGATAGAATTACCAGTCAGACCAGTTAACTTTGATTATTGTGGAATCAAAGTCAGAATATCACTGGTTATCAAATTGGGCCTCAATGGTGAGCTCACATTTCCTACATTATGTTTAGGAAAGGGAGAGGGAAATTAATGGTTTATAAAGGACCATTGCCTGTGAACAGGATGCATACATTAATGTCCTGTATTTGCCTTGAGCCCCAGCATCCACCCCCCAGCTATACCATGGGTTTCCTGTGATAATTTCTGATTGACCCATGCAATGTAAAGTGCTCAAGCCTCACTCAAAAGGAGTGCTTATACTGCATTCCCTGTCTCCATGTAAATTATGAGTGAAAAATAATTGATATAGTATATCACAGGTAAAGATGCCAACACTGAAGGTGGACTTCAGATGCCAACACTTAAGATGGATATGGTGTGGGGTGGAAGATTGCAACCTTCACGTGGTCCGCCCTGTTTCGACTAATGCAATCAACTCGACGTGCACAAACGGAAGATCAAATAGAACAAGTTGTCCAACAACTTTAGGCTGTGCATGCCACACGAAAGAAGAAGATATGGTGTGAAACATACTGAGATGAAAATCATTGTGACATTAGTAGTACTTTTTTTCCTTTGAAAACTTCAATCTACTGGTTATGAAAGTATTGTGTATTTAGGATATCTAGTTTGCTAATGTACTGAGGATGGATATATTGACTAATCAGTGATAAGACAAGGGTACACAGTAGATTGATCGAGGACCCTTAGTGCATTAAAACCTCCAGGGATGCACAGAATTAACAGTTGCCAAGTCCATTGAGATATCAGGGAAATTCTGATTAGGTTGTCTCTCCATAGAGATATTTATTGGGCAAAGCAAATATTTGTTGTAAAATCCTTGTATATTCAGCAAAAGGAAATGATGTAAAATTTGCCCTGATATTTCCAGCTTTCCCCAAAGTAGTTGTCAACAGTAGTGTGACATCATTCAGTGACAGATATCTACTCATAATCTGCACAAAATCACTGAGTTGCTTGCAGCAGATGGGGATAACCTCAAAGCTGAGCCATTTTCTTGCTGACTGGAAAAGAATGGGACAAGTTCCCTTCTAGAGGATGGTCTCCATATTTAAATCACATGCAGCATAATGACATATCAATCATCACTCTGGAGTTTACCTACCACGGCAATATTTTTTGTAACCGTTTAATCTCCAGTTTTCTTCAATCACGGGAAAATAATGAACTGCACTTGGTAAGTGTCCTACACGTGCAATGTGTAGATTTTATTTTTAAACAATGTCAAATTCCACAAAACCGCCAAGCGTGATTGTCCCCTGCTGTGACTACAACATGTTGGTAGTTTGGATAAGCTAACGCAAATGCTTTTGATTATTTTGAAATAATGAAGATGATTATTGAGTAAACTGCAATTCTTGATATTGCATGGATGGACTTGTCTGTGTGGGCAAAACATTGATATAGTGGATGTTAGCATAATTGAAGAACAAAGGATTAAGTAGGAAGGGACAAAGGTATGGCCCTTAGAATAGGCCAGGTATGTACAGGCCAGTGACCATTACATCAGTGGTAGAGAAATTATGGGGGGAAATTCTAAAGAACAGGATTTGTGTACATTTGGAAAGACAGGTACTGATATCTGTGGGGGATATCCAGCATCATTGATATGAATTATTTTGTGGAGATAACTAAGAAAATTGATGAGGGCAGGGTGGTGGACATTGCCCATATGGACTGAAGTAAAGCATTAGATAGTGTCCTGTGATGGGTGGTCCAAAAATTAAGACGCGATTCAAAGAGATTTGCCGAATTGGACCCAAAATTATGCTTGGGGACGGGAGGAAGTGAATGGTGGTGTACCACTGGGATCAGTGCTGAGACCTTTGTTCTTTATGATATTTATTAATAACTTGGGTGTTAATATGGGAGGTATGATTAGTACATTTGTGGGTGACGAACGGTGGCGATGATGTGGATAGCATTGAAAGTTTTCTAAGGCTGTGGCAAAATGCGTATCAGATGGAAAGTTGGGTGAATTTATGATACAATATGATAGAACTTTATTTATCCCAGGAGGGAAATTGATCTGCCAACAGTCATAAAAACACAAAATACGTGAAACATGCAATTAAAGTGACTAGTGGAAAGGATTGGAGGTGTGCAAAGATTGGGGAGGGGAGTTTGGAGAGTCGGTCTCAGTCTACCCCATGACAGAAGGGGGGAGTTATACAGTTTGATAGCCACAGGGAAGAAGGATCTCCTGTGGTGTTCTGTTCTGACATCCTGTCAAGTCCAAGACGATGCATTTTGGCAAGTGAAATGCAGTCAATGGGAGGGTGCTGGGAACACTGCCAGACGGGTTAATAAAGAAGGCATATGACATGGTGGCCTTCAAAGGTTGAAGGCCACCATGTAAAATATAAAAGTTGGGTTGTGATGTTACAAGTTTACAAAACATTGATCAGACCCCACATGGAGTATTAGGTGCAGTCCTGGTCAGCACACTTTCAGGATGTGATTACACTGCAGAAAGCAGAGGAGATTCGCAGGATGTTGCCTGGAATGGAAGATTTTATGTGAAGAGAAAGGCAGGGTTGTTTTTCCTGGAGTGTAGGAGGTTGTGGCGTTCCTGATACAGGTATATAAAATTATTAGTGGCATAGAATGGATAGACAGCTAGAATCTTTTTCCCACAGCAGTTGTATCAAAAACAAGAGGGCACAGGTTCAAGCTGAAGGTAAGGAGTTTTAAAGGGTAGAAATAAATTAACCACAGATGCTGGTTAATACGCAAAGGGACGCAAAGTGCTGGAGTAACTTAGCATGTCAGGCAGCATCTCTGGAGAACACGCATTGGTGACGCTTTGGGTTCAGACGCTTCTTCAGAGGTTCTTCGGGGAAAGATTTATTTCGTAGAGATTGGATATATGTAGAATGAGCTGCTAGAAGATGGTAGAATCGGATATAATCACACAATGTTTAACAGATATGTAAACAGACATAAGTAAAGTAAGGCATGGGAAGATGCGGTTCCAAAACAGAGTCCTCCATAATGTTTGGGACAAAGACCCATGATTTATTTATTTGCCTCTATACTCCACAATTTGAGATTTGTAATAGAAAAATTCACATGTGGTTAAAGTGCCCATGGTCAGATTTTAATAAAGGCCATTTTATACATTTTGGTTTCACCATGTAGCATTACAGCTGTGTTTATACATAGTCGTCGTCCCCCCCCCCCCAAATATTTCAGGGCACTATAATGTTTGGGACACATGGCTTCACGGGTGTTTGTAATTGCTCAGGTGTGTTTAAATGCCTCCTTAATGCAGGTATAAGAGAGCTCTCAGCATCTAGTCTTTCCTCCAGTCTTTACATCACCTTTGGAACTTTTATTGCTGTTTACCAACATGAGGACCAAAGTTGTGCCAATGAAAGTCGAATAAGCCATTATGAGACTGAGAAACAAGAATAAAACTGTTAGACATCAGCCAAACCTTAGGCTTACCAAAACCAACTGTTTGGAACATCATTAAGAAGAAAGAGACCACTGGTGAAAGAGACCACTTACTAATTGCAAAGGGACTGGCATGCCAAGGAAGACCTCCACAGCTGATGACAGAAGAATTCTCTCTATAATAAAGAAAATTCCCCAATCCCTATAGGATGGGGAATAGGATGGCCAGGTTAGTTTGACAAGAAGTACTTAAAAGAGCAACCACAGATCTATAAAAAGGTCTTGTGGACAGATGAGATGAAGATTAACTTATATCAGAGTGATGGCAAGAGCAAAGTATGGAGGAGAGAAGGAACTGCCCAAGATCCAAAGCATACCACCTCATCTGTGAAACACGGTGGTGGGGGTGTTATGGCCTGGGTATGTATGGCTGCTGAAGGAACTGGCTCACTTATCTTCATTGATGATACAACTGCTGATGGTAGTAGTGTAATGAATTCTGAAGGGTATAGACGCATCCTATCTGCTCAAGTTCAAACAAATGCTTCAAAACTCATTGGCTGGCGGTTCATTCCACAGCAAGACAATGATCCAAACAAAGGAGTTTTTCAAAGCTAAAAAATTGTCAATTCTTGAGTGGCCAAGTCAATCACCTGATCTGAACCCAATTGAGCATGCCTTTTATATGCTGAAGAGAAAACTGAAGGGGACTAGCCCCCAAAACAAGTATATGGTAAAAGTGGCTGTAATACAGGACTGGCAGAGCATCACCAGAGAAGACACCCAGTCGATGAATCGTAGACTTCAGGTAGTCAATGCATGCAAAGGATATGCAACAAAATACTAAACGTGACTACTTTCATTTACATGACACTGCTGTGTCCCAAACATCATGGTGCCCTGAAATGGGGGGAACTATGTATAAACACTGCTGTAATTTGTACTTGGTAAAATGTGTAAAATTGGCCTTTATTAAAATCTGACAATGATTCAATGTGCACTTTAACCACATGTTATTTTTTTCCTATTACAAATCTCAAATTGTGGAGTACAGAGGCAAATAAATAAATGATAGGTCTTTATCCCAAACATTATGGAGGGCACTATGTGCAGATGGACATAAAGGTCGGCATTCATGTGGTGAGCCGAAAGACCTGTTGCAATGAGTGTGCTGCACAACTGAGATGTTCTGAATCGCGATGATTTGGATTCTCTTAGTTATGGTGTCCAATGGCAAAAAGAGTCGATAGCCAGAAAATAAAGATATATGACATTATGGAAATTTAATGCAGCAAGTTGTGATCTGGAAAAGGGGAGTGGAAGGGGAATAAAGGGCAGGCCAGGGGTGGAAGTCGTCAGCAATGAAACCTCAGGCTGGTGAGGTTTCATTCTTTCTGATAATCAGCGAGGTGAAACGTTCGCTTTCCTCCCCTCAGGCAAAACAACTGCTGGAGACAGCATTTATGGTGCCTATATATCAGTGAGTCCAAGCGCAGACTCGGCAATCATTTCACTGAACATCTTCGCTCAGTCCACCTCGGCCTACGCAATGTCCTGGTTGCTAAACACTTTAACTCCCCCTGCCATTCCCATGCTGACCTTTCTGTCCTGGGCCTCCTCCACTGTCAGAGTGGGGCCAAACGCACTTAGAGGAACAGCACCTCATATTTCACTTGGGCAGCTTACAAGTAACCCTTGCTTTCCTTCTCTCTGTGTCCCTCTCCCACTGTAGTTCTCCAACTAGTTAATTGTACTGCCTTGATGTCACCTTCCCCTCGGCTCAATGAACCATTCTACATTTCCTTTATCTTTGATGTCGTTTTCACACCTTGCCCTTCCATAAATCTCTAGTTTTCCTTTCCCCTGACAGTCTGAAGAAGGGTCTCGACCCAAAACGTCGCCCATTTATTCCCTCCAGGGATGCTTCTTGTCCCGCTGAGTTATTCCCGCATTTTCTGTCCATCCAGCATTTATGGTGGAATAAAGACGACGTTTTGGTTGGAATGCTTCTTAGTTTAAAGTTCCAGCATTTGCAGTTTTGTGGGTTTCCAACTTTCCTGCCTCCACGGCTGCTGTCTGACGCGCGGGGCATTGATTTAGTGTGTTGTACCAGATTTCCAGCCCTTGCAGTGCTCTGAACTTCAGGGAAGCCGGAGGGCCGGCTCACCCACCTTGCAGGCCCAACAACCGGGAGATCAGGTAGGTTCACGCGGGCTGAGCGGGACAGGCAGCATCTCTGGAGAGAAGGAATGGGTGACGTTACGGGTCGAAGCCCTCCTTCAGACTGAGAACCAAAGATACTAGAGGAGCTCCTCTAGTATCTTTGCTGAGAACCAAGATTACTTGGAGTTAGATAAATCAATATTCAGCCCGCTGGGTTGCAAGCTGCCCACACCTTGTAGCCGGGGTTTGTATTTGGCGGAGGATGGCGTGCGCGGGCACGCGGGTGGACGCGGACGCGCAGCCCCTTTGAGCGAACGTGCGCGGGCACGCGGTGCATCCGGGTTCCCGGCCGGGAGCCGTCCGTCTCTCCCTGTGTGCGCGGCGCGGCGGCGGCGGGAAATGGCGCCCGAATGTTGGCGATTGTAAACAGCGAGCGGCGGCGTAGCGACACCGAGCGGCCCCCAGGCCCGGCGGCCACTCGCCTCCTGGTAAGTCTGCGAGGCAGGGGAAGAGGAAAAGCCTGGCTCTGTCTACCCCGCGTACAGGCTTCCCCTGGCCGCCAACTGACAAAGGGGATGCCCGGGCCCGCCTCCCCGCGCTGAACGCAGCGCCTCAGCCCGGTCGCCGCTACCACTCCAGATCGAGGATGCATTTGAGGCCTACAGACAGATCGGCAATGTCCGCGGCGGTCCGTCGGGGCGACACGGGCCTCGGGGAGCCGGGCCCTGGATTTAGGCTAGGCCACCGTCGGAGTCAGCAAAGGGCCCGAGACGGCGGTGGCGCGGAATGGTCGTCCCGGGGGGAGGAAAGGTCATCAGCGCCAGAGGCCACCCAGTGGTACCATGCCCCCGCCCCCAACCCCTCCTGCCCTCTTCCCGGCGCCCCCAGTTATAGGGGCACCCCGCCTCCTCCACTGCCAGCACCCCTCAGTTAATAGGGGAGCTCTGCCCTCTCCGATGCCCCCACTGCCATTGACCCCACTCCCACTGGCCCCATTCGCACTGATCCCAGTCAATGGCCCTTCCCCTCCCAACCATTCATCCGAGATGGGTTTGCCCCTCTGTACCCTAAGCCTCCTCCATTGGCATTGACCACATAGCCCTCATCATTTGCCCCGCCCCCTCCGTCGTAATCTCCACTGACTGACCATGCCACCACAACCACCATAGATCACACTCTTCTTAATACTCCCTACACTGACAACTGCCCCCCCCCCTCCCACAGGCCACATGTTCTATAACCCCTATTGACTATACCCTTCTGTAATTGCTACATTGGTCACCTCTCCCTTCACAAGGCACACACCTGTGCCCTCCCACACACTTGCCTTGTACTTCCACTTGCTACATCCCTCTGTATCCCCCACATTAGCTATACTCCTACATTCCTCACAGCCACATCAGCTGACCGAGTGGCCTAATTTTTCCATTCATCACACTCCCTCCATAATCCCCTGGTGCCTCGGTCCCTTGGCACCACGATGTTGCTTTGCTACCTGGCTAAGCCCTACCAACCAGCACCACACACCATTTGCCCCCAGATTTCTTGCTTCCTCCCACTTGGACCACACTGCTCTAAATCCTCTTATCTCCTGAACCCTTCCTGCCACATTCCTGCCACACGCTCCCTTACGCTTTGAAGCACTCCTTCTGTTTAATCCTCAATGTTATACCCCTCCATTCCTACCTTAATCCTCCACAACCAAATCTGCCACACCCATCTACCACCTCCCTGCCCCACCCCATATGGAGGTCCAGGCTACCCAGCATTGTCCACTGCCAGCCACATACTATTATCCCTCTCAGCCATCCATCCATCCCAGGCAACATAATTTTTCCAGGTCTCCTCCCCATAAAGAATCCTTGAACCCTTCCCCACCCCACCAACCCCTCCCTTCCCCCTGAAACCAACCCTTCCCCTCTCTTTGTCCCCATCCCCCGTAACCCCTTCCCCCCCCCCCCCCCATACCCTGCCCCCGCCAAAGCCCTTGGGTGCCACTTTTCCTTATTTTCAGGTTTTCGATTGCCCTCTGTCATGTCCCCTGCTACTCTTTTACTTTAGACATACAGCATAGAAACATACCCTTCGGCCCACCAAGTCTGTACCGACCAACAATCACCCCGTATACTAGCACTATTCTATACAATTTTACAAATTACTCAAACTAACAAAATGTATGTTGTTGGAGTGTGGGAAGAAACGAGCACCCGGAGAATATCCGTGCGGTCATAGGGAGAAAGTACAAATTCCGTAGAGCCAGCACCCATACTCGGGGTTGAACCCGGGTCTCTGGCGCAGAAAGGCAACGACACTACAGCTGCGCCAACATGCAACCTCTACTCCATTGCCCTCTGCCCTCTGCCCACAAATCCTCCAGAAGCTGTTGAATAATAACCCTCAGTGGCATGGTTTGCATAATTTTTATAGGCTGTTGGAAATATTTTGTGTGCATGGATTTAAATGTAAAATCTGGAAGGTCATTAATGGAGCTGATGGGTCAGTGGTGCTTATGGGCATTTAGTGACAAAAGTCAATGACTGAAATTCAGGGGCATAAGCTGTTTACATGTCTTGTGCTCCTGCCTGGCCAAATTACGCATAGTGCCACACGGTCAGCTCTTGTGACATTCCACATCTGTTCTGGTTACTGATTGCCACTGAAGCATGTTTGAGGAGGCAGGCTGAGTAGTTGGCGGCAGCTTCATGCTTGTCTCAGTGGAGTTACCAATTTTTAAATCACCTGGCCTGCAATAACAGCTGATTTTAGGCTTTCTCCCAGGAGAAATTCAAAACATTGGAAGCAACATATGTGACATGTGCCACGGCACACTAAAGGCCAAGTGAGGTAACTGCTTAACTCACAACGATTATCTACCGAGGAAACCTTGGCTCAACACCTTTATTTTCCATTTATACTTCTGAGGAAGCTTTGATGACATACCTATTCACTGCAAAAGGATTACTAAGACCCATCTATTGTGTTTCAATTTTTTTATGATTGACAATTTTCATCGGTATTTCTTTCAACCCACAACGTGCCAGATTTATTGAATTTAATTTCACAAAGTGCATGGTGAGATTTGAATTCATCTGTGGTATCTTAACAATTTCCGTATAATGACGCACCGCAATTTTATAGTAGTTGGCACAGATCCAGATGCATGGAACCTGGAATGAAACCTGGAATGCAAGAACAGTAACTTTATATCAGTCCATGTTACAATATTTAAAAAAATTCAAGTCCAAAGCATATGTGTTTTCTATCAGAATTCATTTAGATAAATTGAGTGGATTTTGCTCGTTAGATGATTTGCTTTCAAATGCCAGATTTATGACAATTCACAAAATTGTCACCTCAAATATCTGAGATGACAAGTTTATGAATAACAAATTAAAACAAATATTATAGAATTACGAAGCACAGAGCAAATCTGCTCATGGTTCTTTGGTAGAGATTACAATTGATCCCACTTCCCTTTACATTGTCTCTTCATGTTTTTGTCCTTGCGTATTTTTCTGAATATTTGTTTGTTTGGAATTATTGAATAACTCTGGAAAAAATATGCGTGTCTGAACTAACAGGAATGTTTGGTTCATTTTCATTATAGATTAGAATTGAGGTTCCATGATATGATTTCATCTCCATTTCAGAATATAAATGTAAGTAAATGATATATGGATAAAGTGTTTTCA
Organism: Malacoraja senta; assembly: GCA_038087875.1. Classification (NCBI taxonomy): domain Eukaryota; kingdom Metazoa; phylum Chordata; class Chondrichthyes; order Rajiformes; family Rajidae; genus Malacoraja; species Malacoraja senta. Next base: position 11,456,166 of record CM075989.1, on the reverse strand, counting down.
CACTTGGTATAGTGCTGGACGCCAGCCATAGAGTGTCAGTCCCTGTAGCCTGAAAAGAAAAAAATTCCACACTGGATTTGTGCCACAGAAAACAACATTGTCTGTTCAGATTATTTACAGCTGTCAGAAATAGTATTCATCTCTCTCATTGTAGCCTATTTTTTCCTCTCAGTTCTGATTTTAAGGCAGTGTTGTTAACTCTTTCCATTGACCAGTTTGTTTCTTCCACATTTTTACTATTCCCCCATCCCTCCCCAAAAAAATGAGTAATTTTGTTTTTGTTTACATTATAAAATGGCTGAATCTCCATGTTACACGCCATTCCACATGGAAGAAGGTGGTGCTGTGATTTCAATGCTTTGTTATTGCTGTTGGGTGTACAATTTGTTATCTGATTCTTCCATCCACAATTAAATAGCTGAGATCAGAATTGTGAATACAGATAATATGTCGGGTTATGCACCATTTCAGGGCTCTCACTTAACTTTTTTTCTCTGATGCCAGCCGGGCAACCTAGGCAGCTTTTTAGATTGCCAAATGACAGTTTAGGTGGTCATTTAAGACGGCTTGCATGACGATTGCGATAATGTGCTCGGACGAAGTGCGTAGTTACCAGTCGGAATTATGCTCAATGAAGCATTCACATATTATTTCTGCTTCAAATAAAGTCACAAACTAAACATATTCACTAATCAAGACATGATATATACCACAATGACATGCAGCAAAATTACAATACAGTATCTCAACTATTTTTACATGTTGCAATGAATGCAATTTCTGTTATTTCTTTCCACTTCCAAACAAAAATGTGGTTGGATTATTCAGCGTATGATCAACCTCGGTGAGACCAAGCGCAGGCTTTTCGATCGCTTCGCACAACACCTCAACTCAGTTCGCAATAACCAACCTGATCTCCCGGTGGCTCAGCACTTCAACTCCCCCTCCCATTCCGAATCCGACCTTTCTGTCCTGGGCCTTCTCCATGGCCAGAGTGATGGCTCTCCCACAGCCTACTGTCTCCGCCTATTCCTTTCTTTTTTCCGCCCCCCCCTCCCCCCCCCCGACATCAGTCTGAAGAAGGGTCTCGACCCGAAACGTCGCCTATTCCTTCGCTCCATAGATGCTGCCTCACCCGCTGATTTTCTCAGGCTTTTTTGTCTACCACCCATTCACACAAGTTCTGTTATCCCACTTTCCTCACCCACTCCCGACACATTAGAGGCAATTTTACCGAGACAAACTAACCTACAAAGCCAATGCGTCTTTGGGATGTAGGAGAAAACACACACGCTTGCAGAGAGAATGTGCAAATTCAACACGGACAGTGCCCAAGGACAGGATCGAACACAGATCTCTGGCGTGTGAGGCAGCAAGTCTACCAGTTGTGCCACTATATTTTGTTTTCCAACACACAAAAAATTATACGTTGATAACTTTGGTTACTAAAAAAAATAAACTATCCATTTTCAGCCTTAAATCTCTAAGTCACGCTATGTCCCCCTTTACAGCTACTGTATGTTTTAATTCAGTTCAAGACTACGGGGCAGTACATTAGCCATAAAGTTGCTGCCTAAAAGTGCCTGAGACCCGGAATTGATCCTGAATATGGGTGCTGTCTGTATGGAGTTTGCTCCTTTTCCCTTTGTTCGCATCGGTTTTCTCCGGGTGCTCTTGTTTCCTTCCACATTCCAAAGGTGTGCAGGAACCTTTTTCAGACCCAACCCAAAACGTAATATTTTCCTTTTGACCAGGGATTCTGTCTGACCTGTTGAGTTACTCCAGCTTTTTGTTCTTCGGTTTAAATCAGCATCTGCAGTTCCTTCCTACACGCACGATACTATACGATATAACTTTATTAATCCCAGGAGGGAAATTGTTTGTGTGCGTGTGGGTATATATATTATACACACACACACACACATATATATATATATATATATATATAAATATATTTATAGAGTTATATATTCATATATAAATATACACTATTTTGTTTTCTCGTTTATAACATTGTTTACAGAGTACTATCTTTACATATTCTGTTGAGCTGCTGCAAGTAAGGATTCCATTGTTCTAGCTGGGATGTGAGAGATTAAAACATTCTTGACTTGCGTCGCTAATGTGTGGGATAGAACTAGTGTACGGGTGATCGGTGGTCGATGTGGTTTAAATTAAACTAAAAACACTAAAACCAGAGGGAGTCTAAAGAAGGGTCTCTACCCGAAACGTCACCCAATTTATTTTATCCAGAGATGCTGGCTGCTCCATGGAGTTCCCCGCACAATTAAAGCATGGAATAGTCTTCACCCTACCATAGTTACCCAACCAGACGCAACTAAATTTAAGGTAGACTTTTTTTTCCCCCAAGAACCCTTTTTGGCTTAAGTCCAAGTCAAGAGTTAAGATAGTTTTATTGTCATGTGTCCCAGATAGGACAATGAAATTCTTGCGTGCTGCAGCACAACAGAATATGTAAACATAATACAGAACAGGAGATAAATGTTCAGTATACCATAGACCATATATATACACAATAAATAAACAGATAAAGTGCAATAGGCTGTTATTGTTCAGAATTTGGAGTCTGGTGGTGGACCAGTTTAAATTCCATTTGGAATATTTTTGGATGTCCAGGAAACCAAGAAGCAAGAGATACTCCAGGGAGTGATTCTGCGTTGGGTTTCAGCGGGCGAGGCGGCGACCGGACAGTAATGGTGGCCAGATCTCCCACAATGCAAAGTGAGGGAGAAAGTGCCCGATGCTGACCAGTTGCCTTGGCAGTGTGCATGTGCAGGGCGGCCGTTGATGTGACGGCCATGGTAGTGCGCATGTGCAGGGCAGCCGAGGATGTGCTGGCCATGGCAGTGCCCATCTGCAAGGCGGGTGAGCGGAGACTCGGCGGCCCGGACATGGATGGCGGGCGGAGACAGAGAGAGAGAGATAGAGAGGGGGGCCCACTCAGCGTTGAACGGTAGGTGTCCCGGATGCTTGCCAAGCCGGGCAAAATGACATGACTTTTAGGTTGCCCGGCGGGACTTTAGGTGGCCATTGGCACCCGGGCAACCGTTAATTTCGAGCCCTGCATTTGTGGAGAGTGAAGCAGTTTTAGGCTAAATACATACATTTATCATTGTTCTGAACCACTGACTGTTTCTTCATGGAGACAGCTTAACCCACTGAATATTTCCAACATTTTCTGTTATTTTATTTTGTTGCCAACTTTATATTTAAAGTAGATCTGAAGTCCTCAGACTTTTTGTGCAATAGCTGCATAATTAATTTTCTTGCATTAATGTGGAAATGGTTATTTTTCCTCTTTGTGATCATTTTAATATCCATTGTCCCATCATTTCCAAGCTTAATGTTGTGATTAAATAACGAACAAGAAAAATTTGGCCGCTACTTAATGTTTTGGTTGGGGATTTGTTCACTGTTGCTTTTTGCTGGGGCATGTTTTTAATTCAACAAGAACAAAACAGTCAAATGCAGCTTCTTTTTACATCAGGGGTCAGCAACCTACAGCCCATGGGCCAGTCCCGGGGCACGCAGGCGACCTGAGCGCTACAGCCAGACCTGGAGCAAGCGAGCCGACCTGGGAACTGCAGCCAATCCCGGGGCACGCAGGCGACCTGGGAACTGCAGCCAGTCACGGAGCACACAGGCGACCTGGGTGTCCCAGGGCAGGCGAGCCGACCTGGGCGTTACAGCCAGTCCCGGGGCAGGCAAGCCAACCTGGGCTCTAAGCCAGTCCCGGGCAGGCGAGCCGACCTGGGCACCACAGCTAGTGGCGCTGCATTGAAGGCAGCCTCTGCCTACAGTCTGTCAGTTTTTTTCTATCTTTTTTTAACTTTAGTTTGTCTAAACAGTTTGTTTTGGGGATTCTTTAGTTTATCTATGTGGGGGAGGGGGTTAGGGTAATGGGGAAACCGTTTCCCAGTCGCTTCCTGGCGAGGATGCGACTGTTCTCCGAGTCGCGTCCTCGCCCCGCTCCTCGCGGCCTACCACCTGGATTGGAGCGGCCTTTCCTGCCGGGGACCGGACCAGAGCTTCAGCGGCAGCGGCGCAGCCCTGGATTCACCGTGGCAAGGCAATGCCTACCTGGATCGCATTTCACTGTACCAACTGGTACATGTGACAAATATATGTATCTTGTATCTTGTACAGCCAGTCCCGGGGCAGGTGAGATGACCTGGGCGCTACAGCCAGTCCCGGGGCAGGCGAGCCGACCTGGGCACTACAGCCAGTCCCAGGGCAGGTGAGCTGACCTGGGCGCTACAGCCAGTCCCGGGGCAGGTGATCCATCCTGGGAACTGCAGCCAGTCCCAGGGCACACGAGGGACCTGGGAACTGCAGAAAACTAATTGAAAAACACGTGAAAAATAATGTGAAAAACAACACCAAGTGTTACACTATGGCGATAGATGTGGCCCGACATCCGCTCACCGACATGGGTCTTGGCCCCTATGCAGAACAAGGTTGCCGACCCCTGTTTTACATCTTATTTTCATTCTCCAGCTTCTTGATAGAGAATCTGTGTTGCAGCAATAACATTTGTTTAAGATGTTTTGAAATGTTGAACCTGACATTGGTATGGGTACTGCTGAAAGTAGGACAAGCTACATGAAACATATATAGTTCAATATTCAGTTTTAATCTTGCACCAACTAACGATCCCCCCACGTTAACACTACGGGGGACAATTTGCACTTACACCAAGCCAATTAACCTACAGACCTGTATGTCTTTGGAGTGTGGGAGGAAACTGAATATCTTGGAGAAAACCCACACGGTCACGGGGAGAAAGTACAAACTCTATACAGATAGTCGGGATCGAACCCGTGTCTCTGGCGCTGTAAGGCAGCAATTTTACCGCTGCGCCACTGCAGCCCTTCAGGGAACTTCGTATTACTTACTTTTGACACAAGTAGTTAATAATATTGCCTCTCTACAGTTGTATTTCTGATCACAGTTTATGTTGGCTTACAAACTTTTAGAAATATTACAGATACCCATGCAACTCCTCAAAGCATTAATCCCTTATATAAAAGAGTACAGACATTACTAAAGCCCAAAGAGTAAAATTCATTATTTTTCTACTGATCTGCTTTCTCTCCCATCACCCTTCTTCCAGAAAGTTAATATTTTTATTTTTTGTTCTCCTTTGATATTAACTTTTTAAATAATATTAACCATAATTGTTGCTGCTTTGATTGAATACGTGTGTGTCTGTCATTTCATTTGCACCCACTCATTTTGTTACAATATTCAATGTAACTTTCTTTGCAATCTTTTTCTCTATTCTAGAGAGAGCTAATTTTGTATAGTATGCATTGCCAAGTTTTTAGTTGCTTGTGTTCCTCGTGGATCTGTGTTGTGTTCAGAGAATCTGAGCAACACACCTGGGTAAAATTATTCTCTCCTGAAGTCACTAATCTTCACTGAGTTACATTTTGACAATAACGACTTTCTACATCGCTGTCAGGGAGCTGTGGATGTACCCCAAGGATTTTATGCTAATGTTCCAGCGGACCCTGTCATTTACTCGATATGTCCCACAAGAATTTGACCCGTCAAAGGCATTATCTCATAGTTTTCTAGGTTAAATTCTATCTGCCCAACTTTCCACCTGATCTATATTTGCCATATCCTGAGACAATCTTCCCGACTTACAACTTCACCAATTTTCATGTTGGCTGCAAGCTTACCAATCATTCTTATCCAAAGCACTAATATATATATATATTACAAGCAGAAAGGTCCCAGCATTGATCCCGTGGTACACAACTGTCAGAAAGACACCCATCCACCACTGTGCCTCCTATCATCCAGCCAGTGTTGAATCCAGTTTGCAACAGGGTGGCAGGCTTGAATTGGTTTCTTTGGAAAGGTCGGACAAATTGGAATTTATTTCTCTGGAGCAGGGGTCGGCAATCTGGCCCGTAACCCGAAATCATCCAACCCGCAGGCGTTTTTTTTTCTTTTTCTGAGGACTTCCGTCATTTAGAATCCTAGAACAAGCGCAGACAGTGAGCGCGGCAAAACTTCGATTAACTGTGGTGGAAAGCGACTTTCTCAAAACCCTCCCTCCCTTCCGCTCAACGGCTAATCACGGTGCGGTTTACAGTCGAGATATGAGGCAGTGAACGAAGTACTAGGAAGGGCATGAAAAGACGATAAATTGAGTCTTAGAAATGTTATGGCGACCCTAATGGCTACAAAACGCAGGAAGGTGGATGCTGAGTGCCGAGTCTTCCAAGACACTTGGACAGAAAAGTACTTCTTTATATAGCACTTCGGCATGCCCACATGCCTTATCTGCCACGCAAGTGTTAGTGTGAACAAGAAGTTCAACATCAGGTGGCACTATGAAACAAAACACCTGAAATTGAGTGAAATTAATGGGCAAGCAAGGAAGCACGAAGTTCATAACCTTAAATGGGGTCTGGCAAATCAAAGTCTGATGTTCAAGAAATAAAGTGTAGAATCAGAAAGGAACACGCGTGCTAGCTACGCGGTTTCTAAGTTGATAGCAGAAAAAATGAATCCCTTCACTGACAGAGATTTTGTGAAAGAATGTTTGATGGCAGTTGTGGACATTCTGTGTCCTGAGAAAAAGATTTCATTTTCAAATGTCAGTCTCCCTGCAAGAACAGTTGCACGACGAATAGAACAAATGTCAGCGGATGTGAAAAACTGTTTAAAGAACTATTGCAAACATTTCCAGTTCTTTTCAATAGCGCTCGATGAGAGTACAGATACTAAAGACACCGCTCAGCTTGCAGTGTTTGTACGTGGAGTAAATTCAGCTTTCTACACTGTTGAGGAGTTTGTTCAACTGGTACCTATGAAGGGTACTACCACAGGAGCAGACATTCTTGAAGCATTGCTCAAGTGTACTATCAACATGGAGCTGGATATACAACTGATGGAGCGCCAGCAATGGTTGGAGAAAAGAAAGGTGTTGTTGCTTTGCTTCAAAACCATATGGAAGGCCTTGGAATTAACCACAAAATAAAAAATTGCACTACCTAATCCACCAGGAAGCATTGTGTGCCAAGTCTTCAAATTTGAAGGATGTGATGGACGTAGTGGTAAGAGCAGTAAATCTGATATTGTCTCGGGCACTGAACCATCGTCAGTTTCAACAACTTTTGTCGGAAGCAATGGCCCAGTATGGAGACATGCTCTACTTCTGCGACGTTCGGTGGCGCAGTCGAGGTGCAATGTATACGCTCTGTGGGAAGAAATAGCAACATTCCTCGAAGGTAAAAATGTGAATGCCTCAGAATTTCGTAATCCTAAATGGCTTTCGAGTCTAGCATTTCTGGTAGATGTAACAGCTCATTTAAACAACCTCAACTTGCAACTTCAGGGAAAAAATCAACTCATACATGAGATGTGTGGACACGTCGTCGCCTTCGAAACAAAACTACGACTGTGGGAATGCCAACTTGAGAAATCATGCTACGCTCATTTCACTAAACTTCAGGAGACCAAACCGACAGACACCAACACATTTGTGACTGATACGTGACTTGAAAACTGTGTTTCTTTACGTTTCGCTGACATTCGCTCACACACAAGCGAATTCTGGCTGTTTGCCACTCCATTTGGGGTGGACATCGACATCGCACCAGAAAATGTTCAAATGGACCTTATTGAGGTGCAGTGCAACGATGTATTAAGATCTAAATTTAATGCAATGGACGTATCTCTACTAGTGTTCCACAAGATATACCTTCTTGAAACTGGTATGTATACCAACCTGGTAGATCACGCGAACAAAATGCCATCAATGTTCGGCAGTACTTACATGTGCGAGCAACTCTTCTCAAAAATGAAATGCACAAAGAGTAAATTAAGAAACTGACTGACTGATGCCCATTTAGATGGCATCTTGCATCTGGCCTCTTCCAGCCTGTCACCTAATATTGAGAGACTGTCGAGCGAAAAACAACACCAAGTGTCACACTAACTGCTATGAAACAGACAGACAGAGAGGGGTGAGGGTGGTTTCAATACCAGTGTCTCAAACTAACTGCTGTGTTCAGTAGACATAATACTGCTTAAATATATAAATATAGTCAAAGTTTAGTTAGTATATTATTATTACCTCCATTTATTAACTATGGCGATAGATGTGGCCTGCCATCCGCTCAGAGACATGGGTCCTGGCCCCTATGCAGAACAAGGTTGTCGACTCCTGCTCTAGAACGTTGGATGCTGCAGGGACACGTAATAGGTTCGTAACGTTAAGGGAGGTATGGATAGGGTAGATAGTTATTCTTTTTCCTGGGCTGGAAATGTCAAATACTAGATGGCATAGCGTTAAAGTGAAGGGAGGAAAGATTAAAGGAGATGTATGGGGAGAGGTTTTACATAGGAAGCAGTCGGTGCCTGTGCTATGAGGTGTTGGAAGCAGAAGCAATAGTCTTCAAATAAGCACAAAAACATGAGGGGAATGGAGGGATATGGATCACATGGGGCAGATTGGGTAGTTTTATTTGGCGTCAAGGTCGGCGCAGACATTATGTGCCAAAAGGCCTGTTCTTGTGCTGTACTGTTCTGGTCCACGCCTTGAATCCCGTGTGCCTTAACTTTCTGAGCCAGCCTACCATGTAAGACCATGTCAAAAGCCCTATTTAAACACCATGCAAACCATATCTACCACCCTCCTGAAATCAATAAAAAAAACCTCAATCAGATTTGTGAGACATAATCACGCCTGCACAAAACCATGCTGACTACCCTTAATAAGTCTCTGCCTTTCCAAGTGTTCCTCACAATCTTCTCCAACAACTTCCCTACCACTGATGTAAGACTCACTGGTCTGTAGTTCCCAGGCTTATTGCTACTTTTTTGAAAAAGGGTGAAACCTTTTGCTAGCCTTTGCATAAAAACAAACTGCTGGAAGAACTCTGGGTCAAGCAGCATCTGTGGAGGTGCAGAACGGGTCAATGTTTTGGGTTGTGATCTGCATCAGGACTGAGAATGTAGAGGGAAGACGTATAGTAAGCTGTAGCTGATTGTGAGTTGTTCACGTGAGCTGCTGCAGTGTACAGTGAAATTACTCCATCTGCTATTAGAGCCACAGAATCATATAGCAGGGAAACTGGCCCTTCTGCCAAACTTGTCCATGTCATCCTGAGCTAGTATCATTTGGCTGATATCCATCTAAACATTTCAAACCTGACTAGATGTATTTTAAACTGTAATGGAACCCCCTTCTTCCTCTGGTAACTACATTTATCCACCACTCTCTGTATGGAAAAACCTGCCCACCAAGTCCCATTTAAACATTTCCCCTCTCACCTTAAACCTGTGCCCCCCAGTTTTAAACTCCACAAACCTGGGGAAAGGACATTGACCATTCACTCTTTATAGACCCCTCACAGTTTTATATACTCCCATAAGGTCACTTCAGCCTCTATTCAGCTCCAGCTTGTCCTGCCTCTTAAAGCTGAAGCTGTCCACTCCTGGTATAATTGTTGTGAATCTTTTCGTATACTTTGCAGCCTAATACATCATATCTATATCTGGGTAACCAGAAATGCACACAATACTCATGAGTGCGGTCGAATCAATGTCTTGCACAGCTGTAACATCACGTCTCTGCTCTTGGACTCAATACCCTGACTAATGAAGGCAAGTATGCCAAATGCCATCTTAGCCACTGTGTGTCACCATTTTCAGGGAACAATATACGTTCCCCAGGGTCTCTCTGTTCGACAACATTCTCCAGAGCCCTGTATGTCCTGCGCTGATTTAACTTCCCAACATGCATCACTTTGCAATTGTCTATTTTGTAGGAGTTTCTGGATATTGAATAATTTGGTGAAGGTGCAGTGAGAATGCATCACCAGGAGACAAACTGGCAGGTGTTGAATTTACCATGTGACTTGCCCTCGTCAAGTAATCTACAGGTTTTGGGAAGTCTTATTGAATGAGCCATGATTTGCTGCAGTGGATCTTGTGCAGTCTCATTGTGGCAGAGGCAATGCGCATTGAAGGAAGCTGGAATTTGCAATGATTTAGTGGTAGTATGACAGTAAATAAATGTATGTCATATACATCAAATTTTTCCACATCATCTTATTGTTTATCAAACGTTCCAACTAAACCATTCAATATTTTTCTTGTATTGACATTCGCATCAGCTATTTGATTGTTTACATAGATTGTGTACGTAGTTGGTCTTTAGCTGGCATTCATATAAGTATCTATGGCTGCTACTGATTTTTTTCTGTTACCTTGTATGGGGTTTCATTATTAGCAGGTATTATTCTAACTCAAGAAAATAACAACAGAAATTAACTTGTGTAAACCTAGCCCAAGTGCAATTTAAAAAAAAAGTCTGTTTACAGTTGATGAATTTAACAATATATAATTATACCGACGTACATATAATCTATTTCCCAACCACAGTGACTACTCTATGATACTTGATACACAAAATAAAAAACATCATCTAAAAAATGAGGCAACTTTGGGTGGAGCCTGTTTATCCAAAATGCTAACCTGTCGTTACTTTTAATTTACTGGAGGACTTCCTGCATATTGTCATCATTTTCTGTTCTTAGTTTGTATTATGGAGATTCAGTTTTCCTGTTTATAATTCTCTTAAATCTTGATGTCAATATTTAATCTGTCAGTTACTGCCAATAATTATATCAGTGACCAGATTGGTGTAAATGTGAATGAAAGCAAAGAGCTCGCAACTTGTTTCTATTTTGGTCTGCTTTATGGTTAGCAGTTCATTACAATGTGCACTTTGTGATAGTATCTATTTCTTAGTTGTCATAGTTGTTAATTTTCAGTTGAATTGGCTGCAGTAATTTATCTCAGAAAGGCTTATGGTAAACTTTTCCATCAAAATGGTGAAAGGAAGAACGTAAACTCTCCTTGGCTTCTATAGTTGGTTGGAATAGCCTGTCGATTTCTCCTATCCGAACCCAGTTTTACAAAGAAATGTGTGGCTTTATATTATATAATATTCCTTCATATTATTTACTTTATTGCATTTCTGCTCTTGTACTGCTTATGTAATATGATTGGCACGATTGTGCAAGATTAACTGCGCACACAGGCGAAAAACTGAATTCAAGTTGGGTTTCGCGGAAGTTATTTGATCATCAGCAGCTGTTGTATAAATTAGAATTAAATTGAACAGTAAAAAAACATGGAACTATCTTCGTCTTTCCTTTGCCATGAATGGGGAATTTAGCAAGTTTTCTTTTAAGTTTCCTCCCCCCACCCTCCCCTCTCCCCTCATAAAGGCATTCAATAGATAGCCATGTAATTTCTAACATTGAAAGAAAACCAAAGAGATACTTGCAACAAATGTAACAAACTATATAAACCAGCTCTTACTGAAGGTCTGGGTCACTTGATCAGTCAGAAAACAATTAACTGGGCAGGTAACTGAGGGAAAACTAAAGCCCCTGTCCCACGATGCGAGTTTACCCAAGAGCTCTCCCGAGTTAAAAAAAAATCAAACTCGTGGTATTCTACGAACTCCTACGACCTTCCACGAGTATGTTCACGAGCTCCTACGAGTAAAAACTAACCATTTTTTTCATCACGAGTATTTTTTTACTCGTGGACTTCAAAAACGCTGGGGTTACACCCTGTCCTGTCGTTACACCCTAGCGGTATGAACATTGACTTCTCTAACTTCAGATAGCCCTTGCTTTCTCTCTCCATCCCCTCGCCGTTCCCTGTTCCACAAGTCTTACTGTCCCCAATTACATTCTATCTTTGTTCCGCCCCCTCCCCTGACATCAGTCTGAAGAAGGGTCTCGACACGAAACATCACCCATTCCTTCTCTCCAGAAATGCTGCCTGACCCGCTGAGTTACTCCAACATTTTGTGTCTAATTGATATGTATCAGTATGTTTGTTCCGAAAGCACTGAGGCGTGTAGTTAAATCTGTTTGCTCATTTCGTAAGCAAAAAATCTATGTTAAAAGCCACCAGATAATTTAATTATTTGGTTATGTAGTAAAAGACATATAATGAAATTGGAAGGAATTACCAAGTCCAGCAAACTTGGACAGTGCTAAATTATTTGTGGTATCCTCATACTTTTGTGTTCTTGTGGTTTCAGCTGTTTGTAGCTTTTCCTTTAATATTAAAAGTAATTGTGTGCAGCACCTCAACATTTTTATTTCGGATCTAAATTAGAGGATTCCAAAAGAAGTGTGCACAGAGAAAATTTCTGTTTATTTTGTGGACTTAAAAGAATGCAAGATGTTGATAAAGTTCACCACCTATTAAAATTAAAGTACAATTGGACATGAAACTCCTTGGTTTCTTCACAATTAAACAACTTTGTATCTATACAGTAAACCTTCATTTTAACAGACCCCTTTATAACGGATTTCAGATATAGTGGACGGACAAGCCAATGTGACCCCCGGCTCACACCACCTCTCCAGCCCTGTCTTCCGGCGGCACCACCGACTCTAGCAGTGCACCAGTGAGCCCTTCAACACCCACTGCACTCTCCAGTTGACGCTGCCATGGTTGCGGCTCATGTTATACCCCTATGGGGACATTGTTTGGGTCGGTATGACCGACAGGACACACTCAGCCACCATATGGTTCCCTCCCCTCCCACCAGCTGCTGTTTCTACCTATCAGCTCGTCGCTTTGTCCTCTTCCTGCTCTACTGCTGCCTCCTCCTCCCGTCGCTCTGTCCACCTGGCCCCTTTCCCCCCCTACCTCCCTCCCTCCCTCCACCATTGCCACCTCCTTCTCCCCCAGAGTTGCCGAAAAACTCCACCTTGGAAATGGCAGCAGGTGAGAGGACAGGAAACCCCTCGGTGATTAAATGCATCCTGTCGTTGGCAGCCGCCTGAAGAAAGCAATGTTGGCCAGGGCTACAAGCGCCGCAACAGCAGCCCACTCACCAACTATGCTGTAGCTCATCAAGAACGGCTCGCTGGTGGGACCAGCAGCATCGCCACCTAGTTTTAAGGTGAAACAATACAAAGTGCTGGAATAACTCAGCAGAAGGAATCAGTTTGAAGAAGGGTCCCAATGTCACCTGTCCATGTCCTCCAGCGATGCTGCCTGACCCTCTGAGTTATTCCAGCACTTTGTGTCCTTTGTGTATTTACCATCGTTTGCAGTGCTTTGTACAACTGCATACGATCATAATATCTTACTCCGTTATAATGGACAATCGGCAATAACAGACACCATTCCCCCTGTTATGGTCCACTACATTAAACCTTTAATATGGCAGTTTGCAGAAGTATTATAAAACAATATTTGACATCAATTCATGGCAGCAATGGCCAAGAGGTTGGTTGTTGAAAAGGAATCAAAAGAGATCAGGCATAGGGGGTAGGGTGGGAAATCTACAGCTTGAATCTTGGCAATGGAATGATTATAGTTGGAATTATTAAAGCACGGAATTGACGAAGCAAATTCTCAAAGAGATAATCTTATAGTGAATAAGATGAGGGGAATAGATAGGATGAAAGCACAGTCTTTTACTCAGAATAGGGGAATCAGGAACCAGGTATCAAGAATCAGGACATAGGTCTAAGGTGAGAGGAGAAAGATTTAATAGAAACCTGAGGGGTAATCTTTTTCAGTCAGAGAGTGGTGGGTGCATGGAACAAGCTGTCGGGAGAGGTAGTTGAAGCAGGTTCTATAATAGCATTTAAAAGATACTTGTATATAGGTACATGGATAGGGAAGATTTAGAGGGATATGGGTCAAATGCTGGCATGGGACATTTTGGTTGGCATGGTTGAGTTTGGCCGAAGGGCCTGATTCTGTGCTGTATGAGATTATAGGGCTAGTGGAGATTACAGGGCATGGGGAGTTTGTGGTTTATTTTATTTCTTATCTTGCCCCACTTGAAGACTAAAGCTTTTAATATCTACACTAAATATGCAGCTTACAAGAGCTGTTTCTTTGTCCTTCAAGAATGTTTACTCTTATTTCATTTACTCTACGGTTTCGGTTAAAAAGTGAACTACAGGGCAGTGAGCAACACCAGTGGTGGGAAAGTTACTGGAGGGGATTCTGAGGGACAGGATCAAGCAGAAGGGCAAGGACTGATTAGGCATAGTCAGCATGGCAGCTTTGTGCAAGGGAAATTGTGTCTCACAAATTTGCTTTGAGATTTTTGAAACGATAACTGGATGATTGACGAGGGCAGGATGGTAAGCATTATCTACATGGACTTAGCAAGGCTTTTGACAAGGTCTGTCCGACTGGACGGTTAGTCTGGAAGTTTACATCACGTGATCCAGGTTTAAATAGCTAATTGAATACAGAATTGGCTTGGTGAAAGGAGACACAGGGTGGTAATGGTGTATTGTTATTCAGATTGGAAGCCTGTGACAAGTTAATGTGCCTTCAGCATGTGCTGGGACCCTGTTGTTTATCATCTATATTGATTTGAACAATAATATTGTTAACGTGGTTAGTAAGTTTACAAGCGATACCAAAATTGGTGGTGCAGTGGACAGCAAGGAAGGTTATTTAGGATTACAACAGGATATATATGAACTTGTTTGAGCTAAGGAATGATAGATGGAATTTAAGGAGGACAAGTGCATGATGTTGTATTTAGGTAAGTTATATCAGGGCAGGAGTTGCACAGTAAATGTCCAGGCACTGCAGAGCAAGAGACTGAGGTGTACAGGTACATTGTTCCCTGAAAATGACGACACAATGTGACAGGGTGGCATAGTAGGCATTTGGCATGCTGCCTTTGTCAGTCAAGGCTTTGAGTACAGGAGTTGAGATATGTTGCACGAGTCATTGGTCAGCCCACCCCTAAAGTATTGGACACAGTTTTGGTTGTCCAGCTATAGGAAGGATGTCAATAAGCTGGAAAGTGGGCTAAAACGATTCATGACAATGTTATTGGGATTGGAGAGGCTGCGGCTTTATCCCCCTGGATTGTAGGAGGTTGAATCTTTACAAAGGTTTACAAAGTCATGAGAGGCATAATAAGATGAATGGTCACAATCTTTTCCCCAGGGTAGGGGGTCTTGAACTAGAGGACATAGATGTATGGTGAGCAGGAACAATTTAAACCTGGACCTAAGTAGCAACTTTTTTCACACAGAGGGTTGTGTGCATATGGAACGACGTCCAATGGAAGTGGTATAGGCGGGTCCAGTAACAATATTTAAAATTAATTTGGACAGGTACATGGATAGAAAAAAGTTAGAGGGAATTGGGCCAAACGCTGGCAAATTGGACTAGTTGGATAGTCATTTTGGTCAGAGCAGATGAGTTGGACCGAAAAGGCTGTGTGACTCTAGATGTTATTTTTTTCTAGGTGCACTGTAGAGAGGACTTTGGTGTTACAGCTTGATTTGTTTTCTCCATTTCCCGATGTTGGGGGAGTCCAGAACCAGGGACCACAGTTTAAGAATAAGGAGTAAGCCATTTAGAACGGAGACGAGGAAACACTTTTTCTCACAGAGAGTGGTGAGTCTGTGGAATTCTCTGCCTCAGAGGGCGGTGGAGGCAGGTTCTCTGGATGCTTTCAAGAGAGAGCTAGATGGGGCTCTTAAAAATAGCGGAGTCAGGGGATATGGGGAGAAGGCAGGAACGGGGTACTGATTGTGGATGATCAGCCATGATCACATTGAATGGCGCGGTGCTGGCTCGAAGGGCCAAATGGCCTACTCCTGCACCTATTGTCTATTGTCTATTTCACTGCTTCACAACACGTGCTTGCATGCATGCGCGCGCGTGCACGCACACACATACACAAAATATAATTAGAAGCCTTCAATGGATTAATATTTGCCATTTTGCTCTTGCAACTCAGTTTTGGATGTTAATTGAAGTTCTGTAATTTCTCTCACTTTTATTGTAATATTTAAATGGCACCATCCCACGTGTTGCAGAATGTCGTCAATGGGTGCGGGAGAAGAGAAAAGAGGCCTTGGTATAGTGAGACATTTTCTAAGTGCTTGAGTTTATTAAACTATTTTGTATCAAATGTTGTTATGACTGCAAACTTCTAGGAATTCTGATATCATATAAAACTTTATATGTTATCAGACATATAAAGTTTTATTGGTAGTTTATTTGAAGTATAGCACAGCGCCCTCAAATTATTTTCTTTTATTTGGAAGATGGATACGTTAGATCGAGTTCAAATGAAAATAGGCAAGAAGATGTTGCTCAGTGATTAAAAATACAAAATGATTTTCAAATGGATAAGAACAATTCTTGTTACGCATTTATGCTAAAAGATTATTTGAGAATGGCTGTTTAAACAGCCATAGGATTATACAACACAGAAATAAACCCTTTGGCACAGCTTATCCATGCCAATGATGATATCCCATTTAAGCTAGTCCCATTTGCTCGCATTTGGCCCATATCCCTCAAGCTCTTTCCTATGCATGTATTTTCAAATGTCTTTTAACTTATTATTGTACCTGCTTGAGCTACATCATCTGGCAGCTTATTCCATATATACCTACCACCCCTCTGTGTGCGTAAATTGCTCTTCAGATTCCTATCATTCTCACCTCAAACCTATGCCCTATTACTTGATTTCGTGCATTCGCCCTATCTATTTCCTTCATTAAGACCCCACAGCCTTCTGCACCATATGGAATAAAGTCCTAGCTTGCCTAATCACTTATACCTTAGGCCCTTGAGTCTTGGCAACATTGTTGTAAATCTTCCCAGCACTCTTCCCAACTTAAAGGAATTTTTCTTGGAATAGGGTGGCCAAAACTGAACAAGGTACTCCAAGTGTGATGTCATCAATGTCTTGCGCAACTGTAAAACAATGTCACAATGTCTATACTTAGTTCCCTGATTGATGAAGACTAGCAAGCCAAGAGCCTTCTTGCATAACCTTTCTACCTGCGATGCCATTTTCAGGGGACGAGTACTCCTAGATCTCTTTCCTGTACAACACTACCCGGGGATTTACCGTTCACTGTGAAGGTCCTGCCCTGGTTTAACTTCCCAAAATATAACACCTCACACTTATCTAAAGTAAACTGCAAAAGCCATTCCTCAGTCCACTTGCTCAGTTCATCAAGATCCCACTGTTATTCTTAATAGCCATCTTCACCTTTACGATACCAACTATTTTACAGCATCTGGAAACTTATTAATCATGCATTGTACATTCTCATCCAAATTACTGATATAGATGACGAACAGCAATGGGCCCTGGACCAATTTCTGAGGCACATCACTCACGACAGGCCTCCAGTCTGGGAAAGCCTCCACCACCATTCTCTGCTTCCTATCATGAAGTCATTTCTGTATCCAAATGGAGCAGTGACTGTTAAAATTCACAGTATGTCATCCAAGCTCAATCTGTAATGATGATACCGAGGGCTACATGCCTGGGATAAATATACCATGGTTGTTTATGAGAATGAAAATGCCTTGCCTGAACTTGCATAGTTGTATCAAGTAACTTAATTGGGTGTTTACTTTATTTGACATCAAACTTTTATGAATTAACCTTTTGCTTCCTCAAATTAATTTGCCATAATATCTTTTCTTGTTTGCATTCAGAAATTACAGCAGGTATCACTTGATCAGTTGGGCAAATGGGCTGAGGAATGGTTAATGGACTTTAATGCAAGGTGGTGCTTTTTTGGAAATCAAACAGACCAGGACCATCACAGTGACTCTGGAAGATGTTGTAGAGCAGGGGGATCTAGGAGTGCAGGTACATACTTCTTTGAAAATGGCTTCACAGGTAGATAGGGTGGTCAAGAAGGCTTTTGGCACATTGGCCTTCATCAGTCAGGTATTGAGTATAGAAGTTGGGATGTTATGTTATAATTGTACAAGACGTTGGTGAGGCCACTTTTTCAGTTAAGTGTTCAGTTTAGGATCATCCTGCTATAGGAAAGATGTTGTTAAGCTGGAAAGAGTGCAGAGAAGAATTATGAGGACATTGTCAGGGCTTGTAGGCCTGAACTGCAAGGAGAGGTTGGGCAGGCAAGGACTTTATTGCTTGGATTGCAGGAGGATGAAGGATGATCTTATCAAAGTGTAAAAGATCACGAGGGGAATAGATAGTGTAGATGCACAGAGTCTTTTACCCAGAGCAGGGGAATCAAGAACCAGAGGTCATAGGTGAGAGGGGAAATATTTAATCGGGACCTGAGCAGGAAACTTTTTCACAAAGGGGGTGATGGGTATATGGAATGAGCTACCCGAGGGGATAGTTGAGGCAGGTACTATAACAACATTCAAAAGACATTTGGTCAGGTACATGGATATGAAAGTTCTTGAGGAATATGGGCCAAATGTCGGCAGGTGGGACTAGTGTGGTTGGGGGCAACTTGGTCGGCATGGGCTAATTGGGCTGAAGGGCCTGTTTCTATGCTTTATGATCTTTGACTGCGATTTAAGGCAATTCAGTTTCTGTCTGTACATTATGTAGTTAGTCACATCACTGAAAGCAAAAAATAATGTTCAATAGTCATCTGTAAGGCATCAGGGTGACACAGACCAGATGTGTTGACACAACGGTATGGCACTGTGAATCCACAGTTATTAAACCATGATTGATAAGTGAAATAAAAATCCAAGCTCGATTTTTTTGTATAGTAACCATTCCCCTTCAGATGGCAAATGTGAACCTTAAGGAAAATGGATCAAAATCCACCAAACGATAATATTTTCAACATTATTCTCAGTGCATTCAGTGCGGTTGACTTCAAATTTCTAAACAATCTCTCCAGAGTCGCTTTAGTAGTCATGACATTTTTGGAGCAGCATTTATTTCCAACACTATCAACTAGTGAATTGAAGATATGACTCATAGCAAAGAACTTTAGAGTGTCACAACAGTTAGGAACCTTCTCCCTCTGACCATTTGGGATGTTGGGGGATTTAGAGGGGTTTTTTCCCCCACATCCTAAAGATGTGCTGGTAGGTTAATTGTCACTGTAGATTACCCTGTCTTTGGTGGGTTGCAAGAGAATAAGAGGGGGAATTACATTGGTCTTCTGGGACCTAGCATAATCAGATGGTTAAATGTCTTCTGTGTAATAATCGGTGAATAAGCCTACCGTACTGCATACATTGCCAATATGCTCAATACTGCTGAGTCCTTTGTTCTTTATGATATTTATTAACAACAGATGTTAATATGGGAGGTATGATTAGTAAGTTTGTGGGTGACTTGAATACCAATAAAGCCAAGTTAATTTAAACAGGATATAGTTACTACTACATAACTCAGCAGGTATTCTATTAATTTACTTGCACTCATGCAATAATGCAGAATGTTTTTATATTTTACCAAACCAGCTTGTAAACTTTACATCATTTAAACGCGGTGCGTAATAGGACCAACAATCTTCGGCAAAGATCTGAATCATTACAAGTAAACTTTTCAATTTCTGCTTAGCCATCAATGAACAGAGAACCTGATATGGCTTTTGGTTTCACAGATTAGTGCTGGCAAACATTGATGCTTTATACCGCATTGCAACCTCAATTTTACAAGTGCAGGCTGCATTTTTATTAGAAGTCACAAAAGGATTTTGAGATTAAGCAGCTCTGGGAATAAAATCAAGTGGGTTTCATATTAGTCTCAGTATTGTGTGTGAACCAGTCAACTGTAACACGGAAAACATCACCCTTATTAACTCTGATTAGTTAATGTAAGTCCGTACTTGAATGAGTGGAGCAAAACATCAGCTATTGCAACTTTGTGTCCACTGGGAAAAGTATTAATAATTTGGTCTGAAATCCAGTATGGATGCTCCGAATGCATCATTTTTTTATTTTACTCGATGATTAGTTACATTTATTTGCTTGGCTCATTAATGGTTATCTTTTAATTTGGAGAGAACTGTACTCAGTTCCCGACATAAGTGGTAGAAGACTATAACTTTAAAATGTTCCCATTAATTCTATGTTGCATAAATCAAGCACACCATGTTTACTGCCAATTGATCTTGTTGACACATGTAATGAGAAACAAATTATAATTAATTAAGGAAGCTTGATCAAGTGTATGTATCAAAACATCATCTAAAAGGTTGGTGATGATTATCTAACGTGTGTACTCTGAACTCTTCACCCTAGTTCTAATTCTTTCTCTCTAGGTTTTGTACCACATGACTTGACTTGCTCCTCTCCTGTGCTGTTCGCCTGTTCATTCCTGATGCCAAAATAAGCAACAACTCTGTCCTGCACTATTTTCTTACCTGTAAGTAAGAGATGTCCATTCCTTTTTGCTCATCACTTTAGTGTTTTGTGCATGATTTTCTGGCTTTGAATAAATAAAGTGGTTATAGTCGGAAGTAATGGATGAATTTAATTCCTGACCTGAAACGTCACCTATCCATTTTCTCCAGAGATGCTGCCTGACTGTTGAGTTACTCCAGTATTTTATGTCTATCTTTGGTATAAACCAGCATCTGCAGTTTCTTTTTATTAAATAATGTATGACTTGCCTGATTTCTCCATTGTGTATTATATAATAGGACCTAAAATAGCACAGCATTTATGAATTAAAATATGTTCATTGGTCTAATCTTGATTCAGATTACTTCCAGTCAGTCACATGTAGATTTAAATATTTCGCTTTACTGCTGTGCAGCTGAGTTCAAATCTTGACCTATCATAAATCTTTCTCGCACAGAAACAATGTCAAGAAATGAAAAAATGAAAGTAATTGGTTTCTGTTATAGTTCAGGCTCCACTTGATACTTACTGGATGTAAATGTTGATATTGACTCATAATAACCATGTAAAAGAAGCTTGACACAAAAAGCTGGAGTAATTCAGTGGGACAAGAAGCATCTCTGGAGAGAAGGAATGGGTGACGTTTCGGGCCGAGACCCTCCTTCAGACTTGTTAAGGATAAGGGAAACGAGAGATATAGATGATGATGTAGAGAGATAAAGAACAATGAATGAAAGATATGCAAAAAAGTTACGATGATAAAGGAAACAGGCCATTGTTAGCTGTTGGGTGTAAAAGGAGAAACTGGCAAAATATGATTTGCTGTTCCTCCAATTTGCATTTAGCTTCACTCTGTCAATGGAGGAGATCTAGGACAGAAAGGTCTGTGTGGGAATGGGAAGGAGAATTAGTGTTTAGCAACTGGGAGATCAACAGGTTCAGGCGGACTGAGCAAACGTGTTCAGCGAAATGATCGCCCAGTCTACGTATGGTCTCGCCGATGTATAAGAGTCCACATCTTGAACAACATTTCCAGTAGATGAGGTTGGTGGAGATGCCTAACATGAGAGGATTGTCCTAGTCCCTGGACAGAGTCAAGGGAGGAGGTATAGGGACAGGTGTTGCATCTTCTGCGGTTGCAGGGGAAGGTACCTGGGGAGGGGGTGGTTTGGGTCTGAAGGGATGAGTTAACCAGGGAGTTGCGGAGGGAACGGTCTCTGAGGAAGGCAGAAAGGGGTGGAGATGGGAAGATGTGACTAGTTTAATGTGCTTAATATTGTGCTTGAAGAAGCTTAACGTGTTTGTTTACCCAGTTAGTTACGAATGGATGTGAATCCCACTGCAGAATTAATTCTAACCACCCTGATTATCAGTCCTTGCCTTGATTTGGCTGGACACCTCATGGGCAGTGGGATTATGTTAAGTTATCTTTGCAGCAGGATTAAAGTGCACTCTGTGAAAAAATAGTACCATGAGTTAAAGCAGGGTAAGGGATAAAATAAAAATATTCTGCAATAATCAAGTCCATTCAATGGGAAATGACTATATACATCTATCCAGCTCTATATTTAAATTAATATGACTTGGGAATGGGCTGTCCCAAATGAATGTGATTGTGCAAATGAGGAAAATTAACCAGTTTGCCTTGGGTCCCAGTTACCATAACATTCTGGACCTGCCTAACATGCCTTGCCAAATGCCATATAGACAATGTTTACTACCGTTCATTGATTTTCTTAGTTACTTTCTCAAAAACTCTCAATCAAATTTGTTAGATGGAATTCTGACCCCATGGATAGGATTCTTCAGGATAGGATTTACTCACAATTGGAAGTGAATTAGATAATTAGGGGAGAGTCGGCATGGTTTTGTTCACAGCATTCAAGGTACAAACTTGAATGAGTTTTTTGAGGAGGTGACTGATGAGGGTAGGCATGTGGATATGCAGAAAATGGAGGGATATGGATCACGTTCAGGCAGAGGATATTAGTCTAACTTGGCATCATTTTTGGTTCAGACATTGGGCTGAAGGGCATGTTCGTGTCCTGCACTGTACCATGTTGTTCTGTACCTTCACTTGCCAACCAGCAAATAACAGAGTTTTTTGTAAATGAAAGCTGGCACGATTAATGTGATGTTAACCTGGTGAAGGGAGGTTGAAAAAAAAATCCAAGTGAAACTTAAATTCCACTGTATTCTGATGTCTGGTGTCCCATAACTTGACACCATGTCTGGTGTCCCATAACTGGTGTCCCATAGCTTTCTATAATTGGATAAGACAAACTGAGAGATATTCACAATTTGTAGCTGGAATTTGGGGCTCAGAGTGTGTTTTTTATATGCTCAAATAAAATGTTATGAAACATTGATTTTATATTCAGAAATGTTTGGAGATAAGCAAGTAAGAGTTTAAGTGTAAGAGGTTCGAATGATTGTGCTCCAGGTCACTTTGACTTTCATTAGTTCTATGTTGAGTTAGATAGCTTGGTTATCAGTGACTTTAATATTCACGGTTTATTGATAGGCTAATTTTGCTTATCATCTATTCTTCTTTTCCTTTAGTTGTACATGTGACACCTTTTCAAAATGAGGCTGAGAATGCGAAAGGCTTCTCAGCAGCCAAACTCTGTCCATGAATCACGAGCAGCAAAGACAAAGCGGAAGCGCTCTGATGTAGATGATTCGGTACCTATTATGGGGGTAAAACCTCAGAAAAAGGAAACTGGTTTGCTCTCGTCAATTAAAAGACTTATCCGAGGAACTGCAACAAAGGTATGACCAGAGAACTGCTGTGATTGTCCTCTTCAAATATTAATCTGAATGTTTACAGTTTGTTAGAAGTTGATATGTTTATGGTATCCTTTACCAATTTAATATAATACAAGATATTCTTTCTTGCATCTGGACATCATCAGGAGAACATGATTTTGAGCTTTTCATTAATTTTGTGAAGATTCCAGGTTGGTAGTAAGGATGTCTTCCATTTTGGTTTCCTCTGTTTAAGTGAAGTTTGCTTCCAACTAAATTAAAAATCTTTTCACATTATCAGAAGGAAGTGAATTTTTCTGAATTCTCATATTGGACATTAAGTGATTAACCCATTAAATATTTTTGTCAATTAATTGGTTTTGGATTTTGCTCTCCTATCCAAGGGTTCATTAGGCTTGGAATTGTTCATTGCATGTAAAATACTTTTTGTGTGGTAGACAAAGCCATCTTTAACATTCCAAGAGAAAATAATCTCGAGTCGGGAGTCTTAACTAAGGCCGAAAAATAGATGGCCGCACAGAGCACAAAAACATATATACCCACAAATATGAAAAAATAATTTTGAGCAATTATGATCATTTTATGGAATCAAAAACCTGGGGTTTTTCTCCTCTTTGCACTCTCACTTCAAGATAAATTGTTACTCCATCTTTATGTGCATGCTTTCCAAAATGTACCTGAGGAAACCAATCCCGTATCTCAAAAAAAGGAAGGAAATTGAAATGCATCTTAGCTCAGATGACTGTCTTATTGTTTTAAATAACTGTGATAGTCACATTGGGTTATTTGTTTAATCCTTTGACTTTGTTACGTGTTGTGCATTTCTTATTTGTTTGAAAGAGCTTTAATGAAAATGGAGCTGAATGTTTCAAATCAGAACTGAATGTTTCATCTTTAAAAAAAGCCTCATATTAATAACAAAGATTAAATTTAGAAAAAAATATTGGCTAAAATACTGTTGTGCTTTTGCTTTGACCTGCTAAAAACAACTCTGATTAGGAAAGTATTTACTTAGTGCATGGCACATTTTTCTATCTTTTATATAATGCTTTATTGCATAAGTAAAATGGAAGACTTCATTGTTGATCATGAATGAAAGGATAATCTGCCATACTCTTATTCCCATCGGCATATTACCTCATCGAAAGGGAATGGTACACTCCACTGCAAGTCATTTTTTATAATCAAAATGCTGCAAAGGCTTGTATACTGCAACTGGAAATGGAAAAGCATCAGTTAATGTCTGCTTGTTTTTTTCATCACATTCCATCTCTAAGAAAAAGGAAAGCTTGAGGAAGGTGAATTTGAGGCCACGTTTCATTGCAGCTATTTTGCTGAGATGGCTTGTGAATAAAATTCCTTTAAGAATGTATTCTGGGTAATGGGATAGGAAGTGGCGAGGGAGAAACTTTAAAATTCAGGTTAATTTCCAAATTAACATTAAAATTATCTATAAATTACATACATTAGAAAGGCAAATCATTATACTTTCATATTTTTAGGTAATACGAATTGGTGTAATGCTTTGTGTTTATTTTTTGGGGTTACTCTGACTTTGAATATGGAAATCCTGGTGATATCAATCAAAGATCATTTTGCTGTTCACTCTACAGGCGGAAGCAGAGAATCCTCCAAAGAAAAAATGTAAACTTGATGGTGACCTGGATGACAACATGATCACTTCAACACCCCACACCGGCACAAAACCTAACAAACAAATCTCTAGAGTAAGGCGGAAAAGCCCAGTGAACGGAGGTCAGTAGAGGCCATTTCCTTTCATTGATTGGAAATCCAGGTATCTCTTTCACAATATCATTGCAGAACCATTGTGGTGACATTTATCGCTAAATCTTATATTTGTTGCAGTGCAAGAGCCCTTTGAGTCTGGATGGCTCCGAGCAGAGCACTCCCAATAGCCCCTTTCCCCATGGCATTGAAATTATTTTTCCTCTGGTGCCTATATGGTTCCCTTTTGTAAGTCTGAATTATTCTGTTTCCTCTGCTTCTGCAAGCAGTAAATTCCAGATTAGACCTACCCTGTGCTTGGTAGCTTGCTGGTTAAATGACTGAACCATCAGCCAAAAGTCTGGATCATATTGCTAGATATGTGTATTCAGAACCCAGCATGGCAGTTTGATGTTTAAACTTAGGTATTCATTAAATAAGACACGAGTATAAAAAATATATGGTTCCACTGAAGTTCCACTGAACCACCAGATTAACATAGAAATCATCTGCAGTAATGTCCTTTTGGGGAAGAAAATCGACCTCCCTTATCAGGTGATTTATCAATGTGACTAGATATTTAGCTGCCTCCTCAGTTCAGAATGGACAGTAAATACTGGCATCACCAATGATGTCCAAGAATAAGATTTCTTCTATCCCTCTTCTGTCTTTTCACCAAAATGTCAAAACTGTGACGTTTCTAAACTAGTATATCATTATCAAATCGCCATTTAATCTTTCAAATATAACAAAACTAGTTTTCCCCATCTAACCCTGTACCTAATCCCAGGTAAATCTTTCCAGAAATTACCGTATCCTTCCTCGGGCCACCAACTGGTAAGCTCACATTTGAGTTGTGCTGTGGGTATGTCACATTTGGACTACTGTGTGTAGTTCCGGTTGCCGTGCAAGAGGAAGGATATCATTCAATTGGAAAGGGTGCAAAAAAGATTTGCGAGGATGATACTGGGTCTGAGGGGTTTGAGCTACAAGGAATGGCTGGGTCATTTTTCTGTTGGAGTGTAAGAGGCTGAGTGGTGACCTGAGATAGATTTGTAAAATCACATGGAGCATTACTAAAACAAAGTGGAATTATTTTCCTGTTAAGCAGGCTCAAAATTAAGGATTTCCTGTGTTGTTTTAACATACTGTAAAGATCACCTTGGTGTAAAGTTTGTTCTGTCCTAAAATTATACCTTAATTCTAATTTTAAAAAAGTATCACTTACTAAATCACATTCATTTCCTGCTCTGGTCATCCTATATTTCCTATTAAGTATACCATGTAATGTTTGGCTCGTGTTCAGTTCAATTTATTTTTGGAGAGGCTCTAGTGATGTAATTGGAAGAGACTGACATAGAAGATGCAACAGGAGACCATGTAGGATAGTGATACATTTGAAAGACATGGAGATTGGGGGAATGGGGGAAATAGGTGGCAGATGACATTTTAATACAGAGAAATGCAAGAAATACATTTTGTTGGTAAGAATGTGAGGAGGCAAATATATATTAGAGGACACAACTCTGAAAGAAGCACAATCAGAGAGATCCAGGGTATATTTGCATAGTTCTTTGGAAGTGCCAGTGTAGGTTTTCTCAAAGTTGTTAAAAAAGTATATGGAATCCAATGCTTTATGAATAGAAATACATAGTACAAGAGCAACAAAGTCAGATGTCTGAGTGCCGCACTTTAGAAAATATGTAAAGATTTTGGCCAGTTGCTGAAGTGATTTATTAAGATGATTCTGGGATGGGCAACTTCAGTTATATAGAATGACTTGGAAGATGCAGTTGTTCTCCTTGGACAGTGGAGGTTAAGAGGAGATTTGTGTAAGAAGGAACTGCAGATGCTGGTTTAAACCGTAGATAGACACAAAAAGCTATAGTAACTCAGCAGGGCAGGCAGCATCTCCGGAGAGATGGAATGGGTGATGTTTCGGGTCGAGACCCTTCTTCAGATTTAAAATCACCCAGGTGCTGAGTAGATAGAGAAGCCATAGCAGAACCAGGGATCACAAAACAAAGAAGATTTGCAAAAGGACTGAAAATGACATGAGGGAAACTTATTTATGCAGAATGCACTAGAACTTATTTATGCAGAATGCACTAGAACATTCAAAAGATAGCTGAATAAGTATCTCAAAGAATTTTGCAGGGCAGCAGGAGGAATATAAATGGCTGGAGTGCTTTTCCATAGTCTATTGAAACTCAGTGGCTGAATGGCCTCCTTCCCTACTAAAACTATTTTGTGATTCTTAAATGTGTACCAGTCCCATTACCAGATGGCAGGTGATGGTGACACTCTACCAAAATATTCATGCAGTTTGAACAGATAACTGAGCGCTATTTGTTGAGTCATTTAACAGCGAAGAGCTTGGTCTTCTCTGAGCTTGGCATCCCTGACCTGGTTCAACAGACTGACTGCGCAGCTCGCCACTTGGCAATCTTCGACATGTTGGGAGATCATGTGCTCATCCCATGACCATGTGCATTATATCAATTCCTTAATTTCATAGGCGATTGAACATGGAAATCCATTGTGATGTTTCTAGGCCGTCCTTTCTTAGGATAGGCAAAGGCCTATCACCCTCCCGCTGTCCAGAAAAAGGAATCAGCTGAGAAAGGCCACTGTGTTTCCATACAAATTACTGCATGTAAATTAAGACTTAAAACTAAATGATAAGACCAGCTGCTTAATCATTTTCCACAAATAACTCTACTTTGTTGACTGGACAGTTACATGCACAGTGTTGAGACACGTTGTGGTTGATTCTCACCACCTGTCTGTCTGGTTGCACCAATGAATTTCAGAGAACCTGGATCCTTTCATGGTGCAGGCACCTGTTGATGGAGAGGCTGCACAGTCCCTTGCTGTGATCCACTTTGTTGGCAAGCTGGTGATTGGGCCACCTTCCAAATAGAAACAAAGGTTGACCCAACAATAACTCCATTGGACAATCTTGCCACATGCATAAGTGTCTCGAGAATATTCAGATAAAGCTAAAGAAATCGACATATCATTCACTTTGGCCGTCCTGACTAGTTTACATCCCACTGCATGGGACATACCACACACGGTTGCAAATAACCTTGAAATGAAGTACTCAAAGGTACAAAAGCTTAAAAACACATGCCACCAGATTGAAGAACACCTTTTACTGCCTTTTGTCAGACTCTTGTATGTTGAGAGATGAACTTCTGATTTTCCAATCTGCCTTGTTGCGGCCGTAGCACTTGTTTTTAATCGGCCCCTACTTGATGTAATGTAACGCTCCATTCTGCACTCTATCTATATTCTCCTTTGCACTTCCACATCTGGATAGCAGGCAAATCAAAGATTTTCATTGTATTTTGGTATAGAAAAACCAATACCGATAATCCAAAGCAGTACCAGGTATATTCATCTGCACATTTTTTTTTGTATGCCAATGTTCAACAGGATTTTCACATTGCACAGTCTGAAATAAGCATTTACCTCTGAGAGTGGAATTACTAAACAAACAGAAAGTCTGTATGTCAACCGACACCTCTGAACACTGCTTCAGCATTATTTAAGCTGTTCAAAGAAAAAATCCTCTCTGTATGTATAAATCTTGTCGTTGGTTGTTGTTATTAATGCTTCTAGCCTTGGAGCTTAAAGTTACTGGATATTTCACACACAATTTTTAATGAAAGTTTTTCTTGTGTATTTCAGTGATAATTAAAGTTCTGTCTAAAGTGAGTTATATTTGTCCTGAATACCTTTGTACCCAATTTAAAACACAGACTGCTAATGATAAAAATTGTTAATTGGAGAAATTATAGACTGTAACTAGGGTTGAAAATGCTTTTAAGTGGGAATTTTGCATGTTGGACAACAAAATAGGTTAAATCAGAACTTAAATTTCCACGGTTTTGAATAGATCAATTATAATTGACCATTGGTAATTGAGACAGAGAGCTGTTGGACTGTAATGTAAAACGGAATATTTTGTATGAAATTGATTTGACATTCTGTGGTTTTGCTCCTAAACATAGTTTAAACGATTCTGTCTCATCGCTTTCTCTTTCTTTTCACTTTGTTTCCATTGTCCTCTTTGCCTGTCTTTCTCTTGTTTAACATTGTATATGTTCTCCCTTGCTGTATGCCTCTCACTCTATATGCCTGTCACACATAGTGAGTGATTCCATATGTTGAATTAGCATCGTGGTTATTCCATATGTGCAGTAGTTCAGATAACTCCTATGATACCATGGTCTGATAATGACTGCCAGATTTATAGGTAATGAATTCTTCCAACAGGTGAATCATGGGATAATGATGGTCCACCCAGACAATTCTGTAATTTCTGCTATTGTTGTGGTAGGCAGCAGATCACTTTTGTGTATGGCTGGATAATGGTTGGCCCTATTTAAAATTCACAGTGATGTCGCACACTTGGCCAGTCATATTTGGCCCTGACCCTAAACAAACATTGTCAGCATAACATATAATAAATTCACTTGATAAACCGAAAAAAATATGAATCATATATACAGCATAAAGAATGTACCTGTAATGCTTTCAGAATTAGAAGAGATGTGTTCCACAATTTTTCATCTTTTTGGTCACATACGTGACTAAGAATAGGCCATAGATTATTCCTGGTTATTTTCACTCTTTGGAAATATTCATTATAATTGTATGCAAGGTCATTGCAGCAGGTATGTGATACTTTACTGCATGAACCAATTATAAATAATTTTAGTTTTTAATTATGTTAATGCAAATGTGTATTTGAACACAGTTGTATATGAAGCCACAGGGCAAAAAAAATAAAGATCCTCATCTCAGTCCTAAATGGCCTACCCCTTATTCTTAAACTGTGACCTCAGGTTCTGGACTCCCCTAACATTGGGAACATTTTTCCTGCATCCAGCCTGTCCAATCCCTTAAGAATTTTATATGTTTCTATAAGATCCCCTCTCATTCTTCTAAATTCCAGTGAATAAAAGCCCAGTCGACCCATTCTTTCATCATATATCGGTCCCGCCATCCCGGGAATTAACCTCATGAACTTCTTGCCACCAAAGTGGATAACCTCATTTATCCACATTATGCTGCACCTGCCCACTCACCCAACCTATCAGTCACCCTGCAGCCTTATAAAATCCTCATTGCAGCTCACTCTGCCACCCGCAAACTTGTAGATGTCACATTTAATTCCCTTGTCTAAATTGTTAATATATATTGTAAATAACTGGGGTCCCAGCATCAAGCCTTGTGGCACCCCACTAGTCACTGTTTGCCATTTTGAAAAGGACCCGTTAATTTCTACTTTGCTTCCTGTCTGCCAACCAGTTCCCTATCTATGTTAGTACCCTACCCCCAATGCCATGTAATCTATGTTAGTACCCTACCCCCATACCCTAATTTTCCACACTAATCTCTTGTGTGGGACCTTGTCAAAGGCTTTTTGAAAGTCCAGATACATCACATCCACTGGCTCTCCCCTATCCATTCTACTTGTCACATCCTAAAAAAATTACAGAAGATTAGTCAAGCATGATTTCACCTTCATAAATCCATGCTGACTTTGACCGATCCTGTCACTGCTTTCCAAATGCGCTGCTATAACATATTTAACAATCGACTCAAGCATCTTCCCCACTTAAGGCTAACTTGTCTATAATTCTTGTTTTCTCTCTCCCTCTTTTCTTAAAAAGTGGAGTTACATTGGCTACCTTCCAGTCCACAGGAACTGATCCAGAGTCAAGAGAACATTTGGAAAATGATCACCAATGCATCCACGATTTCTAGGGCCACCTCCTTGAGTACTCTGGGATGCAGACTATCAGGCCCATGGGATTTATCTGCCTTCAGTCCCAACAGTTTACCCAACACCATTTCCTGACTAATGTGGATTTCCTTCAGTTCCTCCCACTAGATTGTAAATTGTAATTACAACACAACTTACATTTGCTATTTGTTTTTTTAAGAGACTGGAGGTTACAGAAGTAAACAGAATGGAAAACTAACGATAGTTAATGATGTCGTTAGCCCTCCACGAACTGCCTTACTGGGAACCATCTTTTCTCCTGTTTTCAGTTTCTTTTCACCAGCAAACAAAAATGGTAAAGTATTAATTACTAAAAAACTTTCTTAAATGTAGAACTGTGTTAAAATGAAATTAAGTATTGTATTTGATTTATAGTAATACTTTCTTTAAGATGCCGTTGCATTATCAGGAAGCAGCACAAGTAACATTTATATACGATGTAGCGGAAAGTTGGGTGCGGAGACTTCAACCACAATCAGTGTTCACTCATCTTATCAGGTCTGCTCTTGGAAAAATCTGTCCAAGCAGTCCCATTCCCCAGCTTCTCCCGCGTAATGTTTAGTTGTCCTTTTGAAATACCTGCCCATTTGACTAAAAATGGAACCTGATTCCACCAAGCTATCACAAAAGAAGCAAATGTGTGCATAGATTTTCAGCCCTTTATGCATAGTCTGCCAATCAGTAAAATCAAAACTGATTTATTACCTCAGAACCACCGTTCTACAATTATCTGTATAAATTATAAACAAAAATATTAGCCAAGATGATTCTGCATCCTTTTCTCGTGACATCTTTTGGAGTTCCCATAATTTAAATTGAATATTATGCACTTCAGAAATAATTATATAAGAAAAGCAATAGAACTAGAAACACAAAAAAACCTTCAGAGCTCATTTCATACTTGATATTACTGGCATTTTTGGTATGTTAAGCATTCAACCATTTTTTAAAATGTGTATTTGTGAATGAAATTTGCTTATTCTTTCCACGCATATTTGTGTTTTTTGAAATTGTTTTTTTCTGTAACATTGCACGCTGTTGTGCATTAGAAATTATTTAACTTGTGCAATGTCTCTGACATTAAACAATTAGAGACGGGTATTAATGAATAAATAAAAATGAACAGTAATTAAAAATATTTAAGAAGGAACTGCAGATGCTGGAAAATCGAAGGTAGACAAAAATGCTGGAGAAACTCAGCGGGTGAGGCAGCATCTATGGAGCGATGGAAGTCTGAAGAAAGGTTTCGACCCGAAACATTGCCTATTTCCTTCGCGCCATAGATGCTGCCTCACCCGCTGAGTTTCTCCAGCATTTTTGTCTACCTTCGATTTCTACCAGGAATTAAAAATGCTTTGATTTACATTGACAATGTAGCCATTGACAATGCCAGCCATTCTGTAACACGGTGATGGCCTGCAAGTTAGAGAAAAATTTGTGCGAGCCTGATTTTTTTTTTGATGGGAGGGGGCAAAAACAGACAATGTTGGAAATACTCAGTGTTTAAAAAGGAACTGCAGATGCTGGAAAATTGAAGGTACACAAAAATGCTGGAGAAACTCAGCGGGTGCAACAGCATCTATGGAGCGAAGGAAATAGGCAACGTTTCGGGCCGAAACCCTTCTTCAGTCTGAAGAAAGGTTTTGGCCCGAAACATTGCCTATTTCCTTCGCTCCATAGATGCTGCTGCACCCGCTGAGTTTCTCCAGCATTTTTGTGTACGTTGGAAATACTCAGTAGGTCAGGCCAGATCTGTGGAAAGGGAAACAGAGTTGCTATCTCAAGTGAAAGACCATTCATTAGACCAATTGACTATATTTTAAAATCCTAGCATTGATCTATTTGAGCAGGTGGTAAAATGCAAAAAGACCAAAGCTTTCTCCTTCACTAATATTGTTTAGTTTAGTTTTTAGTTTTGTCTCCTGTGGTTGCACTGGTGAAAACAGAAAATAAATAAAGTATCTAATATGCTGTGGTAGGTAATCTTTGTATTTTTGAGATATGATTTTATGCTTGTGATCTCGTTTGTAGGAACATCAGGATCTGACTCCCCAGGTCAAGCTGTGGAGGCTGAAGAAATAGTCAAACAGCTGGAATTGGAGCAAGTAGACGAGATAACCACCAGCACAGCAACATCAGCAACGGGAGGACTATACTCTGGCCAGGCAGTGACAGCACAATCACCGTCCCCTGACAGCAGTTCAGATAATGCAGAAGATAAGGTCGCCAGTAAAGTTCATCCAATGCCAGGTATAGCAGACCTTTTAGACAAGCGGATGCGTTGCATATTCTGGTAGATACGAAACTCGATGGGAATTGACGGTAGTGGTGTTTGTCGACAGTTTGCATTTTGAGCCTTTGGAAAGTTGAAGAAGGACTGATGTGCTACGAAAGGATCATTACAGTTAATCATCTCGGGATATTCATCTCGGGAACCAAAGTGGCACAAGACTGCCCTGTGCATTAGGTTTCAAACATCTTAGCTATAATGCTGATTTCAGTCAGCTGCCCTGCCTGAATGTATACTCCGAAATGCAACAAAAAAAGTTTTGTGCGCAAAATGCTGCATGAGATTTCACGTGGACCATTGTGTTCCAATGTCTTCCTACCCAAAGAAGAATATACTTTTAAATTTAGGGAGTGCTGTTGAGATTCATCGTATTGATTCCTGAGATGGTAAGTTTGTTGTTTGAGGAACAATTAAACTGATTGGCTTAACTCTTCTGAGTTTTAATGAATGAGAAGCAGGCTAAATTCTTAAGGGGCTAGCAGAGTGACTGTTTCTGCTGGATGGAATTATAGAAACAGGGATCACAGTCTGAATACAGGTCAGATATTAGAATATATATGCGGGTGTATTTATTAGGCCCATTCCTGGTTTTCTTTGTTACGTTTTGTGTCAATGATATTGGTCATGTAACAATATTATAACCCTGATGTTTGTTTCTATGCTGTGTTCATTATTGGTCACTGAAGACTTCCTAGCATTGTGCTAATTATAAACTGCCTTCACATTTGGCAGTTTTCCAGTGTATTTTGATTTTCCTATATCTGCCAAGCAGATGTGTCATGTGGCCTATTACCATGCTTTCATGTCCCAGTCCCCCATCCCCGTATAGGCAAAGTGTAGTTCCCTTGACATTGTCCTCAGCAAGCCTTTAGGACTCTTTAATGGACTGAACAAAGTACCATTGGTATTTCAAACTGAAATTGCAAGGTACCATGCTTGTGCTTTAGAACTGGTTCCATACTTTCCAGTTTGGCATTGGTTTGCAAGGATTACTGGTGACGAGAATAAAATCAGTAAATGTTGGTAGCACTTGGCGTCTGTGGAGAGAGAAACAGCTAATATCTCACATCTAAGATCCTTCATCAGCTTTCAAATTTCTAGCATCTGCAGGTTTTGATTTTCCCCCAGGGTTCTGAAAGAGGTAGCCTTAGAGATTGTGGAGACATTAGTTGTGATCTTTCAAGAATCACTAGAATCAGGGGGTGGTTCCAGACGATTGGAAAATTGTAAATATTACTCTGCTGTTCAAGAAGAGGGGAAAATATAGGCTGCCAAATTATTTGCCAAATTGGTGTTTTGTGTTAATCCCATTTCCCGATTTTCAGCCATATCCCTCCACGTTTTCTACCCATATATCTGTCCGAATGTCTTTTGAAAGTCGCAATTGTATCTGCTTGTATATTTGTCTGCTTGTTCCAGATATGAACTATCCTCTGTGGAAAAAGGTCCCTCTTAAATTCTCTTCTCTCTCACCTTGAGCCTATGTCCTCTAGTGTTATCATCCTCTTATCAATAAACAATAGGTGCAGGAGTAGGCCATTCAGCCCTTCGAGCGAGCACCACCATTCACTGTGATCATGGCTGATCATCCACACTCAGTACCGCATTCCTGCCTTTTCCCCATATCCCCTGATTCCGCTATCTTTAAGAGCTCTATCCAACTCTCTCTTGAAAGCATACAGAGAATTGGCGTCCACTGCCTTCTGAGACAGAGAATTCCACATATTCACAACCCTCTGTGTGAGAAAGTTTCTTCTCATCTCCGTTCTAAATGGCCAACCCCTTATTCTTAAACTATGGCCCCTGGTTCTGGACTCCCCCAACATCGGGAACATGTTTCCTGTGTCTAGCGTGTGTCCAAACCCTTAATAATCTTATACGTTTCAATAAGATCCCCTCTCATCTTTCTAAATTCCAGAGTATACAAGCCCAGCCGCTCCATTCTATCAACATATGACAGTCCCGCCATCCCGGGAATTAACCTCGTATCCCAGGAATTAACCTTGTATCCCGAAAATTAAACTCGTAAAAAAGACTGAACGTTCGCTTTATCCATGGCCTTCATGGTTTTGTACACATTAACAAATCACTCCTCAGCTTCCTATGCTTCAAGAAAAAAAGTTCCAACTTATCTAGCCTCTCCCTATAACTGAAGCCCACAAATCCCAGGAAAATCCTGCAGAATCTCTTCTGCACCCTTTCCACTTTCATGGCATCTTTTCTTTAGCTGAGCAAGCAGAATTGCATACAGTACTCCAAATGCCATTCACCAATTCTTTTGTACTCAGTATTTTTCCCATGAAGGCAAAGGTGCTAAACAACTTCTTCGCCACCATGTTCACCTGAATGACCACTTTCAGGGAACAATGCACCTGGATCTTTATTCCACAATACTCTACAGGGCTCTACCATTTACTGTCAAATTCTTACCCTGGTTTA
Organism: Malacoraja senta; assembly: GCA_038087875.1. Taxonomy (NCBI): domain Eukaryota; kingdom Metazoa; phylum Chordata; class Chondrichthyes; order Rajiformes; family Rajidae; genus Malacoraja; species Malacoraja senta. Next base: position 11,420,971 of record CM075989.1, on the reverse strand, counting down.
ACATTTATAAGTGCGATACCTTACACTTGTCAGAGTTAAATTCCATTTGAATTCCTTGGCCTACCTTCCCAACTTATCTGGATCCTGTTATAAAATTAGATATCCTTCCTCACCATCCACTATACCATTCCTTTTGGTGTTCTTAAATAATGATACAACGTCATTCACCCTCCAGGCTTCTGGAATTCCGTCTGCGGCTATAAATAATACAAATATCTATGCAAGAGCCTCCGCAATTTTCTTTTAGTTATGAACTCTTAACTTGTGAAGAATGGTATAGACACTTCTAGATTGTGTACCAGATTGATAAATTTGCCATACGAATTAAACGTTTGGCAATTTCTGAGTCATTTCATTGTGCGCAACTGCTGAAGTATTGCTTACCTTCTACAATGGCAACGTAAGAAAAAAAATGCAGAATCGTAAAGTCAGAAAAGCTCTTTAAAAGTGCTATTTATTTTGTCTCGCTCTCCTGCACTTTTCCTATGGCCCTGCAGCTTTTTTCTTTTTAATTAGATATCATTTTCTCTATCACTAGTTTCTATTGGACTTCAGACTTTCGAGATAAAGCGCGGAAATAGACCCTTTAGCCCACCAAGTCCGCACCGACCTGTACATTGCATTAGCAGGAGCACTATCCTACACACTAGAGGTAATTTACAATTTTACCGAAGCCAATTATCCTGCAAGCCTGCACATCTTTGGAGTATGGCTCGAAACCATAGCACCCGGAGAAAACCCATGTGGTCACAGGGAGAACGTACAACTTCCGTACAGGCAGCACCTGTAGTCAGGCTCGAACCTGGGTCTATAGCACTGTAAGGCAGGAACTCTACAGGTGCGTCACTGTGCCATCCCTATTGTGCCTGCTTCCACTGTCCTAAGGCAATGCAGTCCAAATCATAACGATACTAGATTTGTCAGCCCATTAGTTGGTCTCAGGACCATCTGCTGATCACACTACGAGTTACTAAATCTATTGTCTCGCCTCTTATCTGATGTGTGTAATGACTTTCATTAGATAACTTGGCACTGACCTATGTTTTTACACTGCCTGGATATTTTTGTGCAAATATTAGCAGTGCAATATCTGGGTTTTAAAGGGTTCCAAAATAATGGAGTCAGCGCAGAAACTAAATTTTAAGGATTGGATCTGAACTAGATTTTCTACATAGAGAATTCTCTAATCGAGGCTGTGTAGTGAATGGCTTGTTTCCCTGCTGACTATCAGGACTATTATTTTTTAAATAGTTCAGCGAAAAATTTGATAGACAAATGGTTATGTTGGCCTTAATTGCAGGAGGCTTTGAATACCTGAGCAGAGACATCTTAAACTAATAAAGGAAATTAATACATATCTATGAGTATTATTAAGGAAGAGATAACAAGGTACTAATAGGATTGAACAGAGTCATTATGGATTTCTGAAAGGGAAATAATGTTTAGGAACTCAATGGAATTATTTAAGGTTGCTACAAATAGAATAGGTAAGGCAAACCAGTTCTACTGTATTTGGATGAAGAAGGCACACAAATTATTAAGATTCAAGTGTGTGGTACTTAATCATGTGTACTAGCATGGATTGAGAGTTGGCTAATAGCACAAAAAATGAATATATTTTATGTTGAGAGGCTATGGTGTATGTGTGCAGACTACCCTGCTCGTATAGCTTTTTGAAAGAGAAAAATGGGGGTAGGGTGTGGAGGGAGAGAGGAGAAGTGCCTTAATGTTAAAGTATATGTCAGAGTAAGGTGTTATGATCATTTCCTTAAACTAGGTAATTATATGAAGCATGCGGTCTTCTGTTTTCAGCCATCTTTGCATTGTTTACTCTTTATTTAAACATTTTTAGCACCAGAATTGAATGTGATGAATGCAGAACTCTGTAAGGCAATATCTCCTCCTGGCACTTATCCAGAAGCACCTGCTCACCCGGAAGCAAGCTATGAAGAGGACTGGGAGGTTTTTGATCCGTAAGTTTGACAGCACTTGTTTATCAGAAGTTGCAAAATGTGCAGATTTTATAACTTCATCATTAATATCAAAAATCATTTTTAATGAATTTATTGAGTAATCATTTTATTGATTTGCATTAAGCTGAATAGTACAACTACTGCAAAAATCCTTTAAATATAATATTTTGCTACAAAGAATAAAGTTTTGTTGAAGTTAGTTGCTAGGGGAATAAAACACATTTTAGAATATACAATGATACAGGATGTGAAACAGTCCTTCGACCCTCACATCCATATCAATGTTTTTGCTCATCTACACTAATCCCCTTTGCATGTTTTAGGTCCCTATTCTTCTATGCTATGCCTATTCAAGTGCCTATCAAATTATATCTTAAATTTAGTGATTGTATCTGATTTTACCACCATGTTTGGCATTGAGTTCCAGATTTGATTGACACTGTGTAAAATAAAGCTTTCCTTCAAAATCTCCCTTAAAACTTCTACTCACTTTAAACCTCTGCCCTTTTGATTTTTGAAAGACCTGTCATGTGAAACAGATCTTGACCATCCTGCGTATTAATAGCTCATAATTTTATACACATCATATCAGATCACATCTCAACTTCCTTAATTGCAAAGAAAACAAGTCTAACCTATTAATTTTCTCTCCATAACTAAAGAACTCCAATCCAGTCAAAGTCCTGGTGAATCTCCTCTCACTCTCCCCAGCACAATCACATCTTTCCTACATTGTGGCAACTAGAACTGCACACGACACTCCAAGTATGGTCTAACCAGTAGTTTGCCAGGTTGCGACATAACATTCCAACTTTTACATTCTACACCTCGATCAATGAAGGCAAGCATCACCCTCTTTCAGGGAACTTTGGAAGGTCACTCTGTTCATCAACATTTCATAGCAACCTACCATTTGCGTCTGACCCCTATCTGGCCTCCCTAAATATATCACTTCACACTTGTTGGGATTAAATTCCACCCGCCGAAGTTTAGCTCAATTTTCTATCTAATCTTTATCATGCTGTGGCCTTAAGCAATGTTCTTCACTATCCATAATACCGCCACCAATTATGATTATTAAAGATTACTGTGAAGCCAGGGATTCTATGATTAGATCATGATCTAATTGAGTTGCAGAACAGAAATTCAATAGGCTCTTCCTGTTCTTATGTTTCCTTGTACTGAAAAGCCAGATTTTTTTAAGCGCCCCCTGAAAGCTGGTTATATTCAGAGCTGTCAGAGCATCAGATTGAGCAGTTGGTGTTTAAGACTATGATGTCTTTTGGGCTGTGAATCCATGGAATTTCTTACCTAGAGAGATGTGAATGTTCGGTCAGTGTACATTAGGGGAGGGATTGATTTTTGGTGCTATTAGTATGGAGATTTAATCAGAAAATTTAGTTGTGGCTCCAGACCGCAGAGTTTATCGAATGGCAGAGTGTGCAGCATATATTTTTTATAATCTTGCCCATAAGTTTTAATATAAATTGGTAACTACAACCTACCATTCTGTTTACTGTAAATTATTTTGCATTCAAATGAAATAAGAATTAGAGATGAGGTGCTGCTATCTAGTGGTCAGTTTATGTACTTTTAAAACATTAAAAAGTAATTCTTATTCTAGACTAAGATATAAAAAAGGACTGAAGAAGTGTTGTGACCCGGCCCTTTTTTCCCCCCTGACTCTTGGTCTGGAGAAGGGTCTCGACCCGAAACGTCGCCCATTCCTTATCTCCAGAGATGCTGCCTGAGTTACTCCAGCATTTTGTGTCTGTTCTGACCCAAAATGTCACTTATTCCTTTTCTCCAGAAATACCGCCTGACCCGCTGTTACTCCAGCATTTTGTGTCTATCTTTGATGTAAACCAGCATTTGCAGTTCCTTCTTGCACAAAAAGTCATTATAATTGGTTAGCATTGCTTCGTGATTTTAGCACCAAAAACACGGCTTAAACACCATAAAGTGTGCCACCTAAATGTACTTTAAAATAAATAAATAGAAGCAGATGTAGGCCACATGGCTCTTCGAGTTTGCTGCATTCTCTGTAGGATTGTGGTCATTCATGAGTTTCAAGTTTGCTTTTGATCTCCATGTTCCTTGATTTCTCTACTGTCAAAAAATCCATTCTAGTCTTGAATGTGGTCAATGGTTGAGTTTCTACTATCTTCTGTGGAGGAGAATTCTAAGGCTATACAACCAAATGTCAAGAAATGTCTTATCAGTACTAATGTCTGTCCCCTTACCCCAAGGTCAGGAGACCCTAGGATCTGTCCTATCAATCCTCCTCAGAATGTTGTTTGCTTCAATATGATCATCTCTCATTCCATTGGTGTAGGTCTGTCTTGCTCTATCTCTCTTCATTGGATAAACAGCATCTTGTTTGGATAGTGAATTAAAAATCTTTCTAAAAACTCATCTCATTTCACCTGCTTCTATTTTCTTTAACGGTCCAAGCATTTGTAGTAATTCTTGGTTGAATGTTGACTCCTAGATTCCTACTAATTGTCCTTACATTTTAGGTCGCTTGGAAGTTCACACAAGCTGACTCTAGTGAGTGACTCTTGCCCTCTGCCTGGACAAACATTTCTGTACTGCTCAACTATTCCTAAAGATTGAAATTATTTATTACAAAGAGATTATTTTTTTTTTGGCTCTTTGATGTTTACAGGGACCATTCATCCTATCTCAGTTATCAAAAAAATATGTCTATTGAACTGATGATTCCCTTTCAAAAATCTTGAAATTAATATTTGGTCCTTGTGGAATATTTTGTGGGTATTGTCCATAACACTGCCATGAGAGCCACGACTATTGACTACATGGGCATAGTAGCATTTGAAATGTATGTTTAAACATGAGAGAAAATAGGTTGCAGGGAAATGTGATTGAATAGGGCTCATGTGATTGCTCTGAGAGCCAGCAGACCTAACGGGCCAAATGGCAGCCTTCTACATCAGAAGAAAAATATGAAAAATAGACATATTCTAACCGTGTATGAATCAATTTTTTGCATTGAGAGTGAGGTGATGCTAGCTAATGTGTTCAGACAGTCACATCACTGACTGCACAGAATTGTACAATTATGGTAAAACTTGATGTCAATCTTGAGCCGTTTATTCACTATTCATTGTTTGCAGTGTAAATATGTCGTAAGTGCTCTAGTGCTTTGAAACCAATCAATAAATTAAATGCTGTGTCATTTAGCTAAATTGCTGAATAGTGATTGCTTTTACCATGCCTTTTAGCCATTTGTTTTTGCCTTTTTGATAGTTATTACTTCATCAAGCATGTGCCACCATTAACAGAAGAACAGCTCAGTCGAAAACCAGCTCTGCCACTTAAAACCAGAAGTACACCTGAATTCTCTTTGGTTCTAGACTTGGTGAGAGAAACTATGCTTTAAAGTGTATGTATAAAATAATATGCTTTGAAATATTTACACATTATATGTATGTTGTGTTGCATATTCCATATATAAAGTAAACATAACTGATGCTTTCAGTGTGTAAGAGATAACAAAATGTGTCAGCACTTTGTGTTCTATATTTTGTAAACCAGCTTCTGCAGTTCCTTATTTCTACTAACAAAATGTAGTATTGATCTTCAAATTAACTTTCATTTTATTTTTCTTCTTGCATATGAGATTGATGAATTTGTTTATGAAAAGTAAACATAGAGAAGGAATGGTTAGTTGATGCAAGTAGAACTATCTATTTTCAACTAACAGATTCCTGAAAAAAAGTGATTTGTAATTTTTTTTCATTTTGCTTTGTATAAAATTATTACAGCTTGCTATTTGTAAAAATGTCAGTTCAATTTTTGCATTCCCTTACTGGTGTTTTGTGATACTTAGAAATCTTTTATCTTGGCAGGATGAGACCTTGGTGCACTGCAGTCTCAATGAACTGGATGATGCAGCACTTACCTTTCCTGTCCTTTTCCAGGATGTGATTTACCAGGTAAGACTACCTTGTCTTGAATTTGGGGAAATACTGAACCACACTTCACCCTTTGTGATCCCATTTCGACTGCAAAAATGTGTCTGAAAATTCTTGTCAAGCATCTCGAGACAGATCATTCATTTCAATGGATGGACCTGAACATGTCTTTCAAATGCTAAAGATGTAATCCCGATCTACTTTTTTGCAGCCCTTGCACTTTTTTAATCTGCACTTTCTCTGTAGCTGTAACATAATATTCTGTACTTCCTTTCTTTTCTCCTTTTGCACTACATATTGCAATCATGTATGATATGATTGTGCTCATTTAAGGTATGTTTGTCTGGGTAGCATGTGCAAAACAATGTTTTTCACTGTATCTCGTTACACATGACATTAATAAGCCAATACCAGTACCATTTAGGGCCAGCCAGCCTTTGGGATGTGCTGTGAAGATTCTGAAGAGGTTTCACATAAATAATGATAACATAGATCCAAATACATCATTGTTTAAGGTAATATAGAGAGGAGGGAAGAAAATGTCTATAAATGTTTTTTTTTAATTAAGCTGATGGAAAAACTGAAATATAAACAAGAAATACGAGAAACTTAACAGGTCAGTTGTCAGCTCCCCTTTTAACAAACAGCTGCTGTTGAGAGTCTAACTGCTTCTGTACACAAGGTTCTGTTTCAAGTAAATTATTTTCCAAAAATATTTAAAGTAAAATAATTGAGAGTTAAATACCTCTTGCTTCATTCTCTTTCCCTGGCATCCCTCACATCCTGAAACCAAAATATTCTTGAGAACTTTCTGAAAATGATTTGATTGGTACCTATATTCCTCATGTTCCTTTAGAACTTGGCATGTATTTCCTTGTGATTTTATAAATTGCAGTGTCTTTTCTACACTTTGTGTCCCAGGTTTACGTACGGTTGAGACCTTACTTCCGTGAATTCCTGGAACGAATGTCCCAAATTTACGAGGTGAGTTTGAACGTAGATTTGTACGGTTTTGTACAGCTGGAGCTTTCCCTTAGATAATTTAATATCACCTCAAAACATTCTGACAACAGCTTTTCTTAATTTTCAAGCTTAGCTGCAAATGTTGCACTATAAAACTGAGCAAAGTATTTCCAGCAGAATGTATGTTTTAATCATGCAAAGCAGATCCATTAGAGCTCAATTCTTTCTCCTCCCACCTACATTTGTTTTGTTCAAAGTTGATTATTGTTCGCTTTGTAGCAGCCATTTAAGATGTTGCATGTGCGGTAGATGTGATTTGATGTTTGCTTGGTATTATTCTGACCCAAGAAATACAATTGGAAGTTCTAGTTTTAAGAACAAAAGGTGCCCTGTATTTTAAGGAACATGCTAGAAATGCTCTGTGGGTGAGGCACTAACTGCAGAAAAAAGTTTCAGAACCATGAACGTCTCACCATAATTGGAAATATGAAGTGAGCTTTATCCCTGATATGAAGGGACGCTTGGGTTGGAAGATACGAACGGCAAACGGGGCGATAACGCAAGGCGAAAGTTGGCAATGGGACAATTGAAAGAGGCTCCTGATGAGATGTAAATCAAAATAGCAGCAGCAATATCTGAATTTGTTGAATCCAGCCAGTTGGTGGAAAGATCTGCATTAATCCTAAAGCTTATTTTGTGCATCATTGAAGCATTAGATACCAACTGCTTAAATTATAGAAAATTGTACATTAAAGCTTGTTTAATCTTTCCCTAATTTATCTGCAGATTATTCTATTCACTGCCTCCAAGAAAGTCTATGCAGATAAATTGCTGAATATTCTGGATCCTAAGAAGCAGCTAGTCAGGTACGTTCTATGCAATGGCCGTGCTCTAATTGAGCAAGAGTGAAAGCAATGTGAGCCAATATGTGTTCCTGCCCTTGACCTCTCCCAGTTACTTTATTCAAAGATGTGGACATCACTGATAAAGCCAGAATTCGTTGTCTATCCCAAAATGTCCCTTGAATCAAGTGGTTTACTAATCCATTTCAAGAGGCAGTTGAGAATTGTTGGAGACACAAACAAGCAAATTAAAGAGAATGGATTTTTAAAGACAATCCTATTATTTCATTTTTTAAATTTAATTAACTGAATTAGATTATCCTTTTGTAGGATTTGAATTTGTGTCTCTGCATCTTTAGTCCAGGTCTCTGGGTTGCCAATGGAGTTACATGATCACTCTGCTGCATGATCACTGGAGTTACATGATCACTCTGCACTCGGTCTCATTCTGTTGCCTGCCAGCTGGTATAGAGGATTATTTTGGATAAATTGTCCACTTCCACCTGGTCTTCCATTTGGAAAAAATAGTTGGCCCTGTTATGCAACAGTGCTGCTTCCCCCACCCCATTTTTAGATTTAAAAATTGTATTGCATTTGAATGTACAGAAAGAAAGATTGTGTACATTTGCTGCATTTCATCACCCCATACCGTGAGCAACCTTATAGCTAATTAATTATGTAACAACAGATTTGTGCAGACCAAAATCGATACATTGGAATTTCATAGTTTATTTCATCTGATAATATTTAATGAGTGGTAGATGTTGCTTGAAGGGCTGGAAGAACGTCCTTTGAAAAATGTCAATGGATCTTTGAAATCCAGTAGTACAAATCCACAGGTAGAAAGTGTTTCAATTTAATGTCTCTCCATTGCAACACCCTGTGCATTCACCACTAAAAAAAAGTGCTCACAAAGGATCTTAATCCATAATCTTTCAAATGTGAGAATGCTAACACCAAAGGCTATCATGAATTGCAGTGTCTTTTCCACACTTTGTGTCCCAGGTTTACGTACGTCTAAGCAAGAGAATAAAATTGTAATATGATTCTAATGGAAAATTTCTTATGCAATCTTGCCTGTTTCAGTACTGTATTTTCTGATCCTGTGTGTGGTGCAATCTATTTGTACTATTTTGTATATTATCACCTCTGGATTCTGTGATCATATACAATTTTTGGCCCACAAAATATTTTATGTTTTAAGAGCTGATGCTATATTACTAATATTGAATTTGACCAGTTTATGGTGCATTTGAATTTTTGTAATTGGCTGACTGCCAATATACTTGCAACACTCCATACCTTGGACATTCAATTTTGTGTTCCTTTTTAAAATACCAGTTCATTCAAGATTTAATTTGTTTTTAAATTTAGATCTTTTAAATTTAAAATGTTCAAATCTAATCCAGCCTTCATTTTCACGCTAGTTTTGTTATTGTGCAATGTTTTCTTCATCTAGGCACAGGCTATTCCGCGAGCATTGTGTGTGTGTGCAGGGAAATTACATAAAGGATTTGAATATCCTCGGAAGGGATCTTTCAAAAACAATCATTATTGACAACTCTCCGCAAGCCTTTGCATACCAGGTTAGTTCAGGAATTATCCAATGGAGTACAAGGATAAGAGAAGAGCCAGAGAGTTTAGTATTGTGCTGTTTATGGTTTTGCTTGATGGAAATTAAATCAAAATGCCTTTGCTTGCAGCATAAATCAAATGATCGCCTCAATAGAATGGAAATAGAATGTAGTTGGGGTTATGTGCATAGTTTGATGATTATGTTGGGCCAGTCAGATTAATCCAAAGGTTTGAATCAAAATCTCATCACGGGAGCTAATTTCAGTTAATCTGGAGTAAACAAATATAAGAAAGAATAACCATGTTATTAGATTATGATAAAATCCCATCTGATTCATTAATATATCATGGGAAAGAAAATTGTCTTGCTCTGTATTATATGTGATTTCAGATCAATGTAATTGATTGAACAATATGGGGGTGGCTGATTAGGCCACACAACATTTAGTAGGTCAATGGATGTTGATCTTGCTAATGACATCCACATTCCATGAGTGTTTAAATCGTTTCAATCCAACTAGTGAGGTTGTTCATTGGTTATGTTAATAATCATGTGGAGCGACCAGGGTTTTATATACAAAAAGCTGGAGTAACTCAACGGGACAGGCAGCATTTCTGGAGAGAAGGTATGGGTGACGTTTCGGGTTGAGACCCTTCTTCAGACTGGTTAGGGATAAGGGAAACGAGAAATATAGGCGATGATGTAGAGAGATAAAGAACAATGAATGAAAGATGTGCAAAAAAGTGATGATGATAAAGGAAACAGGCCATCGTAGCTGTTTGTTAGGTGAAAACGAGAAGCTAGTGCGACTTGGATGGGGGAGGGATAGAGAGAGGGGGAATGCCGGGGCTACTTGAAGTTATATACAAGGAATCTATTAGGCTGCTGTTAGCCTATTTGCATGCAGTATCTCTAATTAGAAATAAAAGCACTTTCCTTAACCTACAGAAGATATGTAAAAATGGAGGAAGAAAGACTGGAGTAAAGAGAATAACCCAAAATATTTCTTATGAATGAAATAGAAAAAGGAAAATAGCCATTTACATGCTGAAGATGACTTTAACTGCCACCAAAATGTATTCTTTTAAGTGTTAGTTTATGGATAATAATAATTGTTTCATCTTTATTTGCATTTTCTCAAATTAGTTTTGGGGCATCATTTCCCTTGCAGTTCAGTTTTTTTAGTTTAGTTTAGAGATACAAATTATGTAGCCATATTTCCAATTAACAGTCATGGGCCAGTTATTGTGTTTATTGAAAAATAAAATAAAACACCCCTCAACTGTGCTTATGAAATTATCCATATTGTGTTTTTGATTTTTGTTTTTGGATTTAATTATATCTTTAATTTGTGTACTGGTGATGTCTTTGCTATTTATTTAATTCCGCTTACATGTTTCTACACTATTTGTTAAACTTTGTAAGGTGTCCTTGAGACTTTGTGAAAGGCGCCCATGAATAAAATCTTTTATTATTATTATTATTATTATTATTATTATCAATGCTGTAAAATATCTATTCCAGGTCTAACCTGACCACCAATGGGAAGAACATTTAAAGGATGATCTTATAAAGGTGTTCAAAGTTATGGAGTTTAATAAGATAAACATAGCAAATATATTTCAACTTGCAGGGCAGGCCAGATCTGAGTTATTCATAAATTCAAAGGGGAATTGAAATGTATTTATTCAAAGAATAAATAACATGCAGCTCATTTCCACAGGGAATAGTTGAGGTGAATAACGAAGATGTTTTTCAGTGGAAGCTGTATAAACACGTTTTGGGGAAAAGAATAAGGGGATATGTTATAAAATCATAAAATATTGACATTTCTCAGCAGGTCTGTAAAGAAAGAGATAGGGTTTACATCTCAGGTAGACAGTCTTTCAAAGGCACAAAGGAAAGTTAAATGAAACGTGTTTTCACTTACAGAGAGGGAGTAGGGGCTACAGAGTTACAGATTACCGACCAAGACACCAGTTTGCCCTGAGACTGGATCTAATGTAGATCCCTTGGTTAAGATCACGTTCAAACATCTTTGGCCCAGCACTTTTTTCTCAGACTTTCTTGCCACAATGATGTTCCTTACTTCCAGTGGAGCTAAGCAACCTACATTTCATCCACTCTAGAAACAAGGTCACCAAAATCAAGTTATCAAGCTTCAGTACCCAGATGAAGTGCGATGCAAAGGTTGACATAAAACTCCAAAAAACATGGACTGTTTCCCATATCTCAGCAGCCACCTTGCATTGATGAAGAAATTTACCATTGTCTTCAGTGCAGCAGCACAGCTTTTAGTCATTTGTGGCTAAAGACCTCACATTTGGCTCAGTACTTGTGGTCTACTGGGCAGCAGTGAAACTTGCCCATCTGTACTCTGCTGAGACCAGGATGGGTGAATGGTGGTGAACAGCTTATGGAAGAAGGGGCTTTCAAGAATATCTCCCATCTTCAACGATGACAGGGCCCAGCATGTGATTGCCAAAGAGAAACCAGAAACCTTTGTAAACATGTTCACCGAGAAGTGCCATTTTGCTTTACTCCTGAGGTGCGCAGCCCATGACCAGCTACTTCAGTTCGTTCCATGTGTTATCAAAGATCAGCTGAGAATACTAGATACAGAAAAGTCTACTGGACCAGACAACATACCAGCTAGAGCACTGAATAGCTTTACTACAGAACTATCTGCAACTGTAAACAATTGTTCCAGGACAGTTACAATACGAATCTACCCGGAAATTTGTCCAGGCAGGTCTTTCGACAAAAAGAAAGACAATTCCAATCTTGATCTGTACTGCCAACCTCTGTCATCAGCAAGTCGATGATACCATGGGCAACATTGCTAACTCACCAATAACCTGCTTAGAGATGCCCAATTTAAATGGTCACAGGATCATTCAGTTCCAGATCTCTTCGCAAACATGGTGCAAAGAGCTGAAATACAGAGCTTGTGTGAGAGAAAATGCCCTTAAAATCAAGCACTGTCCAAGAGTTGCATCAAGATGCACTGATAAAGCAGGTGAATGGGCATCAAAGGGAAAACACTTCAATGGCTTGTGTTATAACTTGGACAAAGGAAGATTGTTGTGGTTGTTGGTGAGCAATCGGCCCAATCCCAGGATTTCACTGCAGGAGCTTCTCGGGACAATGTCCTGGGCTCAAACACCTTCTGCTGCTTCATCAATGACCTTCCTTCCATCCTATGGTCAGATGTTGGGCTGCTCATTCATGGTCTATTTTCAATTATATTCACAATTCCACAGCCAATGAAGCATTTCTTGCAGCAAGACTGAGATGACATTCGGGCATGGGCTCATGGGCAAGTAATAAATGTGCCAGTCAATGTCCATCACCAGCAATAAAGAATCTTACCACTTCAGAGGCATTACCATTCAGTAGCATTACCATTGCTGAGTTCCCCTCCATTGTTATCCCAGAGATTACCATTGGACAACATCTCTGTGGGATCAACCACATAAATACTATGGCCACAAGGGAAGGTCAGATGCTGGGTATCCTGCAAGTGTATCACCTTCTGCCAACCTATCCAACATGGCACCTGTTCATAAGTGGTGACTCTCAAGTTTAAGCTCCTCTTGCTTCTTACATTTGACCCATCAGTCACTTCACAGCCCACAGAACTGCAGTTAAAAAAAAGTCATCCTTGATCCTGAGGGACTATCAATGGAGCAGAAGCAGAAGAAGAAAATCAAGTGGCGGTGGTGTTGCTTGAGAGAGTGTTGGAAGCCTGTACTTTACAGCTGATCTGTCTGGAAGGTCTGTAAATAGAAGACAAATGAAAACAGAACAATACAAAACATTGGATCTGTAAGGTACAAACCTTTGCAAATGCTGAAAATTTGAAACAAAGCTGAGCAGGCTGCACCTATTCAGCAAGTTGGGCAATGTCTATGGAGTGAGAAAATGGCAATTAATGTATATTGATGGCGTTTCATAAAATCTATTCAGAGGGAGATAGAGGAATGGATATGTAGAAACATGTATAAACAGCAGGGGTGTCTGTATGGCTAATCTTTTTTTAACTTCCTCAACTTTGACTAGTATTTCCTTAGCGCAAGAGACCTAGATGGGGCAGAATGTGAGAGGAATATCCAAGAAGGTTTCCGGAAACAGTATTTGGATCATTCAACTAGACGAGGGATCATATTGGACCTCATATTGGGAAATGAGCCTGATCAAGTGACTGGTGTGGGATAATAATGAGGAAACATCTGGAACCTGAGGGAAAGCACTAAATTGAGACAGGGTAAATTATAACATTATAAAACAGGAGCTTGGGAGAGTAAATTGGGAGCAGCAGTTATTGGGTAAATTCACACCTGACATGTGGGAGTTGTTTAATGGGCAGCTTATCAGAGCAACATTTTTCATTAAGGAGGAGGGACAAATATGGCAAGGTAATGGAACCTTTGTTGTTGAGAGGGGTTGTAAATTTGGTCCAAAAAAAGGAAGCATCTGTAAGTTTTAAGAAATCAGGCAGAGCCATTGAGGATTATAAAGAAAACAGGAGAGAACTCAAGCAGGGAATATTAAACAGAATCCCAAGTAATTTTGTGCCTTGGGATTCTTGTTATTTATATAAGGGTGTCAAAGGTTATGGGGAGAAGGCATGAGAATGGGGTTGAGAGGGAAAGATAGATCGGCCATGATTGAAGGGCGGAGCAAACTCAATAGGCCGAATGGTCTAATTCCGCTCCTAGGATTTATGAATTTATGAGAATTGCAGAAAATATATCAGTTGTAATTGAACGCTCTGTCACCTATGACACCGAGGAAGGAACAGTTAGGGAAAAGGGATGATACCTGCAAAGTACATATATAGAAGATGTCGCCTTCAGAATAGATATGGATCTTGAGAAATTGGGAGAATTGAACGGAGTCCTTAAGAGAAGCAGAATGTGAGGAGATTTAGCGAAGATAGGAGTCTGGGCATGCAATTGATATTGATTGCTCTGAGAACCCATTTTCTGAGATGATGATAGAAAAATCAGGAACTAGAACAAAAAAGTAATGTATGTGGATCATATGAAAATGATAAGGTGAAAATTGCAACAAAGATGATGAAACTGGTGTTCTGATTGAGAGCCTAAAGCTACATATACAGTCATCAGTGTGCTGGAGAAAGCGAGAGAGATTGAAAAGGGATAAATTAAGGACTGGTCCACAAATCCCACAAAAAGAGATAGATATAGCTCAAAACCATGCAGGTTCTCAGAAGTAAGTGGTGTTAAAGGAAAAGTTGTTCAATGTGAGAACAAGTTCAGCCACTTTGGGACTCGCTGTGTTTGTAGAAAAAGCAAAGGACCTTGAAGTGGGATAGAGAAAATTGATATCTGGTGAAAATAAGTCATTGGAGACCTGAAAACTGAAAGCCAAAGTAGATGGTATCTGAGGTGATATTGAAATAAATCAAAAATGACTGGACATAAGGAGAAAGAATTGAAAGGAATAAGTAAAAGGAATAAGTTCTAAATTACTGAAAGGAATAAGTTCTGTAGGACTAAACAGGCTAAATCAATGAGTCTACCAGGATCATCCTGCTTGTTGATCTTGAAGAAGAAATAGAATTGGGCTATGCGTGGTTGGGACTATGATGTTGAAGACTGTACAGGGAAGAAAGATCTCCAGGAGAAATGAGGTCTGTGATTGAAGAAACAGTAACAATGGAGGATGTTCTCAAGGGTTTAGATAAAGTGAATTATGAGGAAGCCCGGTGGAATATAACATTGACTTGACATGTTGTCAAGCTGGAAAGGGTATAGAGAAGATTTACAAGGATGTTGCCAGGACTTGAGGGTCTGAGCTATGGGCAGAGGTTGAGTAGGCTGAGACTCTATTCCTTGGAGTGTAAGAGGATGAGGGGTGATCTTATAGAGGTATATAAGATCATGAGAAGAATAGATCACGTAGATGCACAGTGTCTCTTGCCCAGAGTAGGTGAATCGAGGACCAGAGGACATAGGTTTAAGGTGAAGGGGAAGAGATTTAATAGGAATCTGAGGGTAACTTTTTCACACAAAGGGTGGTGGGGATATGGAACAAACTGCCAGAGGAGGTAGTTGAGGCTGGGATTAGCCAAACATTTAAGAAGCAGTTAGACAGGTACAAGAATAGGACAGGTTTGGAGGGATATGGACCAAATGCTGACAGGTGGGGCTCGTGTAGCTGGGACATGTTGGCCAGTGTGGGCAAGTTGGGCCGAAGGGCCTGTTTCCTCGTTGTATCACTCTATGACTCTAATGACCATTTTGGCCAAAGGCCTAATTTTTTCCCGATATTTTGTGTAATCAGTATCTGCGAGAAAAAGAAACTGGGCCATTTGTATTTGCTCTTAGTGTTATGTCGGGCGGTCTTCCTAATTTAGGAAAGATGTTACATGGAGGAAAATTGAATAGAGTATCCTTAAACTAATGTCACTTAAGTATTTACTGGATTTTGGTATTTAATGTTGTGCTTGTATATATGTGCATGGATATACTCCCTGACTTCCCCAATTTGAAGTTTAATTGGTGAGAACATAGGAAAGTATGATCCAGCAGCTTTTGCTGTAGCTTTGTTTATAAGCCATTGTAAAATATACCTTTAATCCTTTTCTATCAGCTATCCAATGGAATTCCAATTGAAAGCTGGTTCATGGATAAGAATGACATGGAGCTTTTGAAACTGATTCCGTTTCTAGAGAAACTAGTAGAGCTGGTAAGTTATGATGGCTTTTATTAAATAGTGTATTAAAGAGTAGTTCCTCCAGGTTCTTGTGGGAAGGTTCCCCATTTATTGCCTGATTTTTCTAACTAACTGATCTAAGGTGGCTGGTAATTGAGTGCTTATAATGACAAGGACATTTCCATTATCACCATTCATAATTTATATCCGGTGACCCCTGGGAGAAATTGCATGTTGGGATATATGAGGGCAGCTCTGGAATTAATGTAGCTTTCAGGCAGGCAAAGAATATATCTGGAGTTTTTTGAGGATGTAACAAGGAGAATGGGTAAGGGAGAACCATTGGATGTGGTGTATCTGAACTTTCAAAAAACCTTTGACAAGGTCCCACACAAGAGCTTAGTGTGCAAAATTAGAGCACATGGTAGGGTACTGACATAGATAGAGAACTGGTTGGCAGACAGGAAGCAAAGAGTAGGAATTAACGGGTCCTTTTCAGAATGGCAGGCAGTGACTAGTGAGGTACCTCAAGGCTCAGTGCTGGGACCTCAGTAATTTACTATATATATATAGGAAATTAAATGTAGCATCTCCAAGTTTGCTGACGACACAAAGCTAGGTGGCAGTGTGAGCTGCGAGGATGATGATATGAGGCTACATGGTGAGGGATAGGTTGGGTGAGTGGGCAGATGCATGGCAGATGCAGTATAATGTGGATAAATGTGAGGTTATCCACTTTGGTGGCAAGAACAGGAAGGCAGATTATTATCTGAATGGTGTCAGATTAGGACAAGGGGAGGTGCAACAAGACCTGCGTGTGCCTGTACATTTGTCACTGAAAGTAAGCATGCTGGTACAGCAGGCAGTGAAGAAAGCTAATGGTATGTTGGCCTTCATTGCAAGAGGGTTTGAGTGTAGGAGCAAGGAGGTCCTACCCCAGTTGTACAAGGCCCTGGTGAGACCGCACCTGGAGTATTGTGTGCAATTTTGGTCTCATAATTTGAGGAAGGACATATTTGCTATTGAGGGAGTGCAGCGTAGGTTCACCAGGTTAATTCCCGGGTTGGCGGGACTGACATACGATGAAAAAATGGGTTGACTGGGCTTGTATTCACTGGATGAGAGGGGATCTTATAGAAACATATAAAATTCTTAAAGGATTGGACAGGCTAGATGCAGGAACAATGTTCCCGATGTTGGGGGAGTCCAGAACCAGGGGTCACAGTTTAAGAATAAGGGGTATGCCATTTCGGACTGAGATGAGGAAAAACTTTTTCACCCAGAGTGTTGTGAATCTGTGGAATTCTCTGCCACAGAAGGCAGTGGAGGCCAATTCACTGGATGTTTGCAAGTAAGAGTTAGGTTTAGCTCTTAGGGTTAAAGGAATCAAGGGATATGGGGTAAAAGCAGGAACGGGGTACTGATTTTAGATGATCAGCCATGATCATATTGAATGGCCTACTCCTGCACCCATTTTCTATGTTTCTATATTAGGCAGAGAAAAATAATTACTCTTAACTGTATTTAAGTCCAGGCATTTGGCAAGTTTTATATATTGAAATAAGATGTTAAATTTACTTATTATACCAGATGTGCTTATTGGAACATCACAGAGTCATGCCCTTTGCTGCACAGTTTGATCAATGGATAGTGCTTCTATAGATATTCATATCTGTGCTAAAAACAGCTTGAACGCACTTTGATGAAAATTGCACAAACTGCTTCCCGACACACACTGTGGTAACACCACTGGAGATTTCACTGGGTGCTAATGAACCATCAGAACCAAATTTAAATTGAGCTCACTCTTCTAATATACTTCTCTCTCAGAATGAAGATGTTCGACCCCACATCAGAGAGAAATTTCGTTTGCATGATTTGCTCCCTCCGGATTAAGAACATGTGGCCAACACCATCTCGGAAAGGGGCGGAGAAATCAAAAGCAGGACCCTTTGGACTACAAGACATTGCCATTACTGTTGAAATTTGCATTTTTGTACCTCGTCTTGCTTTTCTTGTCTTGGACACCCACAATTAACCAAGGGGTTGCAGAGAGTGAACTCAGTCTCAAAGATTTAAGATGGTTTGGAACAGGAAAGGATATTGCAGGGTTTAAAAACAAAACAAAATAAGAAACGGTATATGCAGTCAAAAAATCTGAACGTGCAGATCCCGATAGCACATGTACAGCACGCAATAGATATTCTGTTGTCCTGTTTAATGTGCTTCTAAAGACAGTTTGCTGGTAACAAGTGTGAAATGCTGTGGTCTGTTGCAATACATGTTGATGAGACTTTGACTATATCAGCTATCAATAGTTGGCACTTTCCTTTGTGACACAAAACTAACACCGTTAGTACTTCTGTTAAATGTACTTCTGTTTTTGCCACCAGCATTTTGCTTAACTTGTATTATCACAGGTTTACATAGGAGGAGAATGCTGACTCTATATTTCCTCTGGGTGGTGCTTTATAAAGTGGACTTTACCCACTTTTTAAAATGCAGGTCTCATTTCAACAGGAATGGCCAGTATATTATAAAAGATACAAAAAAATTATGGTTCAGGTTTTAGGCTTTTATGTTTTCCTAGTATATGAAATAATATCCAATTATAAAAGCATTCCTTTTAACTATAATGTAATGTAGAATGCCTCCCGCCTCCATGATCACCTCCAATTTCCAAACAAGAAAGAATCATATCTAATTTGAATCACCACCTTCCTGCTTTGACAGGCTGTGAAGTAATGTATATTTGTTAAAATAAAATGATAAATCTATAGGTTAGTCAAAATAAATCACTTTCGTAACATACAAGTTTATTTATATTAATTAATTTTCACCCACAGTAGCTGTGATCTGTTAAGAGAAAGGGTGAGAGTACAAAGGGGGAGACATGATACAGATATTCTAACTTTACAAACTTAATTTTAAATTCATAAATTATACAGTCTTCGCCTGGACGAGGCAGAGGGAAGAATGGGAAATGGACTGGTAAGAAGTAGGGTGGAAATTATTGCAGGTGATCAAATCTAACAGGTGCAGGACTCAATATCTGATCAGCTTTTTATATCCACTGTCACAATACTTCACCTGCCATCATTTGGGTAAATGTGGTGGAAGCATGATCAGTGGTGGCAGGAAAATGACAGTGTGAGCCAAACAGAGACTGTGTTCTGACTGCTCTCTCCCGTTTCTTTCCCTCTTGTTGCCATTCTTCCCAAAAGTAAACTAGATTGTTATTCCCGTTTAAAAAAAAAAAAAATTGTCTCCTCTCTCCCAATCCTTCCCCTGGCTTACTTTTTCCACGGTATTGTTTACTCGAAGGAGCATTGCATGAATTGCCTCTAGACTGCATTGATAAGCCACAGGCATCGCCATGGACTCATTTTCTAAGGAAACTGGAAAAAGCAGCACTTTTTATTATGGAGAGGAGCTAGGTGCATTTCCTTAGAACTGTAGAAGATTGTTCAGGACGAGGTGTGTGGTAGCAAAGGTGAGCAGCACATGAATGAGGATGGCAGTTAAATTTTTTTATGTATATTACCAATTTACTTGTACAAAACTTTCTTGTACAAAACTACATGCAGCTTCATTTAAAAAAAATCCTTAAAGTAAGGAGAAATCTTTTTAAAGAAAGCGGTTTAATTTTTGTATTTTTGATTTTATGAAAGGCATGAGTTATGTCTACTTTTTCAGTGTATTAATGAAGATTTTAACTTTTCATCAGGTTGAGCGTTTTTCTTACTATTATCTATTGTGTATGTAGTTAGCACATTGTGACACTGAAATGTTAAAATCTAGCATGTAGAAATAAGCCTGTTTTTTGTGGGGAGGAAGAAAAACCCTTTTATCCATTAAATATTTTAATCATGGCAGGTTTTTCTGCAGAAAATAATTTGAAAAGCGTTTGCATTTCAGAGAAATACTGATTTTGTATTTAAAGAAAGGTATTTTGCTTGCAGGAATCTATTTACTACAGATTCACTTTAATGATAACCTTTGAGATGTATTTAAATACCGTAGGGCATCTGGGCATCTTTCTTTATGCTGTTTGTCATTTTGTCTTTATTGAAATAAAAAATGTACAGTACATTACTTTTACAAATGTTACAAACATTTTGAAATTTTGCAAATTCTGCGTCAAGTAATCCAAACCTAATCCCTCTACTTGGGCTCTCTCGTCATCAGCCTGTACCTTCCTCTGTCAAAATAATCTGATTTTCTTTCAAAAGATTAGCGATCACTGCCTCAGCTTTTCTGTAACAAAAACAAAATGCTCCAACTTTGTGTTTTGCACTTGATGCCTTAATTCATCAAAAGCAGGAAGATTATAATGATATTTATATTTGGGTTAATGCAAAGAGTCAACACAAGATAAATACATTATTTTCATCAGGAGAGAACAGAGAATTTGCCTCCTGTACTTCTCACTTTTTTAAGAAGTTCTGTTTTCAGTAGAAGCAATTCTCAAAGATATAGATAATATTGTTGTATGGGCAACTTCTTCAATTCTCTCTCTCAATCTTTGCATGCCCGAGAATTCAGAAGGTTAGGGTTATTTGAACAAAGTTTTTTAGGATGTTAAGGGTAACTGGTAGGAAACTAGGACTTGTGAGACGTCTAACAAAATAGGCCCAGGCTTCTCAGGGTTGAAGTTAGGAAATATTTCTATAAATTAAAAAATGGCAGTTGCTTTTCTTCATTTATTAATTCATAAATTGAGGCTAAGGTAAAAGGGCACAGCGTCCAAAGGTAAAAGGGCACAGCGTCCAAAGGTAAAAGGGCACAGCGTCCAAATGTGGGTTTATGGAGTTTTGTCATTGATGGTCCATGATCTCTTCAAACAGGAACAAAAACTCGAGGTACTTACTGGCAGCTACTTGTTCTAGTGTATCTGTGTTCCAGTTGTAGCGCCAACTTTATTTAGTATGCAGCTAAATCAGATAGCACATCCCATAGTGTGATCTTGTTCACTGTCAATTTAGCTGATCATGGCTGTGGTGGTAGAAGTCATTACAATGCTTCAATTTTACCCTCCCTCATCAGTTGATGAAATGGTCAAAGTAGAGTCGTAGAGAGAAACAATATGGAAACAGATCCTTCATCCCACCATCCATGCTGCCCTTCAACCATCCATTTACACTGACCCTACATTCATCCCATTTTTATTCTCCCCGCATTCCTATCAGTTCCCATCATATTCTACCTACTCACTGTGGGAAATTTACAGTGGTCAACTAACCTACCAACTTGCAAGTCCTTAGGATATGAGAGGAAACTAGAACACCCAGAAAAACTTACATAGCACAGGGAGAACATAAATTCCACACAGGCAGCACCTGAGGTCAGGATGAAACCCCGGCTTTTGCTGCTGCTAGCAGTGCCACAGTGCACTCCGTCTCTACTCCCCACCAGCCACCAACTCGAACTGGAATTGGATGCATCTGGATTTTTTTTAGAGCTGTGATTAATTCCACTACTGTCAGTGTTCAACCATTTGATACTCTGCTCTGTTTAATGACCACCTGGCAGAGGTATCAGGTCTTCTCTGTGTTCATGCAAGTGTTTGGATTGTACTTGGATCCTGCTGAAATCAGACTTCAACTTGCTGGTTTACATTTGTCATGAAATGAATCATGCAGGCTGCACATGAAAGCACCCTGTCTATCATTTTCACACTGGATCTTCTCCTGTCTCTGAATATTGATCCTCTGCCAGCATATTACCTGACATGGTAATCATACAAGCCAGGTGGAGTCCCTGAACATTGAAAAAATGTTCTGTTTGAATTACAGAGAATGTGCAGTTTTGAAACTGGCTCTGCTGGCAAACTCATCATGCTAATATTCTCCCAACCCACTTCATCAGAGCCTATCAATGTTCCTTTCTACTCGGTTCCCCCTTAAACTGCCATTACCGCAACCACTCCCTGGGGGATAGGTTTCCACATTCCCACCACAGTCTCGGCAAATAAGTATGACCTGAATTCATTTCTTAGTTTCTATTTCTGAGAGCTTGATTTGAATATATATGAATATGAATATATGATTTAAGTGTGGAAACGTCTGAATACGTTTTTTCGAAGCATTTTGTGACCTGAAGGCCAGACCATCCTTCAGCCTTCGTTTCCATGAGAAAATTACCCCAAGCTGTTCAGTCTTTTGTGATTGTTATAACATTAGCAGAATGAGTTCTTGAACCCTGGGCTGCGGCCTATCACCACAGCTTCACAGACGCTCTTCAAAGGTATTGAATGGTAGGTGCCTTCCCCTCCTGCCCCCCCTCCAAACAGTTAAGAAACCGGCAAGCTGTAAATGTACCGGGGTGAACATTAGGCAGAAAATCTCAACTCACATATTTGTGAGGGGATAGGAGGAGGCCATTCTGCCCTCAGGTCCATGCTGCACAGAGCTATTCACCTTTTCTTATCCTGCAGGCCTGCGAACAGCGTTCCGTCAAGTGCTTCCACTTCCCTCTCAAAAACCTGTTTTTAACAATCAATACAGGCAGTGAGTTCCAACCCAGAAGCTCACTTGATCTTTTAAAAAGATACTTCCCGAGCATTTTCCCAGTAATCCTTACCTTCTAATGGGAACAGCTTCTCGCTATTTATACTGTTTGGAACCATCATTATCTCAAGTCTCCTCTTAATGTTCTCTATTCAAAGTTCTCCCAATATTTGATTAGGAGAAGGTACCCCATAGAGATGAGGAATTGTTTCATCAGCATAGAGGAGATCAGGGTCTAGGTGGTGGATGGGAGTGAGAAGGTATGCGGGTATCTTTATTTGAAAAATTGATAGTGAAGATTATGTACATTGCAATAAATGACACGCTGTAATAACATCTGGTGTCTCTGTGATGTCAAAGAGCAGGACTGCCAGGATAGCTGGCAATGGAGATAGCCTGCAGGCTCACATGTAACTTAGGCAAGATAATGTGGGGTTGTAACGCATGAAGGGTCAACACCGTTATATTAATATAGGTCTAAAGTAAACCTGTAAATGAAGCCCATCGTTTAGATTGCACTGCCTTTATTTGACACTCCGGAACTTGTGAAAGGATTGTTTCTCTAATTATATATTGGTTAATTCTAATGCCACTGTCTCCATTTTGGAATCTTAAAATGTTCTACATTTCTCCAAAGTCATATTTGACCAAGTTTACATTCCTTTCACTTTACACACCTGTAAAATTGGCTATAAATGTCAGACTGCTATAGTCTGAAATTAGCATCATTGACTTTGTGCTAGTTTTTTTTGGTAGTAACTTGGGAAAATGTGAATATAAAATCTGGAATAAGAAAAGATCAATCAACTCCATTGATGTGGACTGCAACGTACCAATCAAGGTTGAATGACCATAGGCAAAACTCATAGCTTTCTGAACAATTATCTCACATTGGAGTAATCAAACAATGCTCATGATGAGCAATGTTTGCTTTTGTTACTATTGAAAAGTATATACAATCAATAAATTTTTTAATGAAATGTTTTTGCTTCTTGCATTGTGTTTTTCATTTTATTTTTATTGTTACCTTTCTTTAAGGCTTCACTCCCTCGAGATTTAAAGCGCTACGTTTCAATGGGTAACACTACTATGAACCGTTATGTTGTGTGTTCAGGTATCAATACAGAATTTTGTGGTTCTGACAAAGTGCTACACTGGAGGTGCCTTCTTTTGGATGAGATGTTAAGTCTGTCTGCTGTCTCGAAAGGATGTTAAACGTTT
This sequence comes from Malacoraja senta, assembly GCA_038087875.1. Lineage (NCBI taxonomy): Eukaryota > Metazoa > Chordata > Chondrichthyes > Rajiformes > Rajidae > Malacoraja > Malacoraja senta. The sequence goes on along the minus strand of CM075989.1, from coordinate 11,397,265 downwards.
CAATGCACTATATTGAAGAAGAAGAACAGAGGGGTTTCATCCAACCTGCTGGCCAGTAGTCAGCATTGTTAACTGGTCATTCTCATTCCTCACTGAAAGCAGTTTCAGTGCACAAATTGGCTGCTGTATTTTCTAAATTACCTGCTTAAATTTGACTGCCTTAAAAGTACTTGATTGGCTGTAAATTGATTTGAGGTGTCCTGAGGATGTTGATGATACAAGAGACACACACATATTTTAGTTTAATCCCAATGAAGATGGAATTCAGGAGACTTGAATGAGCCATACAAAGACATGTACTTGGGTAATAAAGTAATTTCAATGTGCTGTTGGGATCCTGGTGGTTGTATGTTTTTGGTTACCTGTTTCCTTTCAGGCCTATCTAGTGGAATAAAATGAACCATTATCAACCTTGGGATTGAAGATAACTTGCAACACTCCATACAATGGATTGTGAGGTGACTGATGAGCCTATGTGAGACCCATCAACAGCTGCATCCCAAGGATACTGGGTAGGTAATTTAGGATTGAAAATGGGGATTATTTCCATCCCAAGAAAGAAGAATCTGGAATTCTGTACCACAAGGGAGGCCCAATCATTAAATGTATTAATCTCTCAATTAACAGAAAAAGTTTAGTGAGGTCAAAAATGGCCAAGTACAGTGGTTGATGCTCCTCCTTGATTTATCTTGCAGTTGTTGCACAGAGACAGTTATGCCTGTTGATTCTTCAAACAGGTGTCAGTTAAGGTAACCTGCTCCAGAAACCCAGGTGTTGTCTATGTGGAGGTTGCACATTCTCCCTGTTACTCAATGGGTTTTCTTCAACTTCTCTGCTTTCTTCCCGCATCCCAAAGACATGCTGATTGTTAATTGGCTACGGTAAATTAGACCTTAATGTACATATATTTTTTTTTTAATTTAAGGGGAATTAATAGAATATGGAAAGAATAAGTAGGGTACAGGGTAAGAAGAAGGACTAATAGAATTGCCCTCTGTCAGCAGGCATGGATCCAATGGGCTGAATGGATCCATGAATGCGCTGGATTATGCACACTCCATATCAAATACTCTGACATAATGTTTATTTGTTCCCACACAAACATAGTGTCGGCAATGGCTCTCAATCTGTAGGACTCTTGCCCATGAGTGGGTGGTGTATAAAATCAAATCGGACTCCATAAATTCTCAAATTATAGAGAGCCATCTCCCAGTAATAATCAGGAGCAGGAATCCTTTCATGCTGTCCGATAGAACTTGAGCGCAAGTTGTGTATCAATGGCTCATTTCAATTGGAAGCAGTTCTAGGACAGTTTAGTCTATCCCTTTGAGTCAGTCTTTTCCATCACATCACGATCTCCTGTGCAGGTTGGGAGAATTTAATAGGTGTAAATGTATTCATTTGTTTTCTATTGGCACAAAATTGTTGGAACATTTTAATTACCAGTGACTTAACTATCCTCCCAACTCATCGAATTACATGTCAAATGTGACAAATCATCAATCACCTTTGTCACCTGTAAGACATGACCCTTTTCATTCACATTATCTTTAGATTATTTCTGTGAGTGGGAGCTCAGTGGTTTATCAGCAAGGTTTATATACTTATTCTCACAACTTAATTATTTAAGCCTTGGTAGAATTCTGATGAATTTGCATTAATATTCTGAGGAGATGTTATCAATCCGAGATACTAATTTTGTTTCTCTCCACAATTGCTTCATAATTGCTTTCCCACACCATATGGTTTTATCGTTATAAACTCCCCCCTCTCACTGTCTGAAGAACGTTTGTTTACAACTATACATTTTCTGTTCCTTTGCCTTCAAGATAAACCCATTCATCTTTATCTTGCATCCTTCTATTCCTCATCTATTTATCCAGCTCCACCCCTAAGGGATCTCTGCTATTTGTCTTATTTCTTCACCTTACCCAATTTCTTCACCTTACCCACGTTTTTCCCTCAATTCCCCATTGAATTTAGCAGTGATTCTCAGATCTATGACCTCCGGTCCTGGAGTGTATGTAGCTTATCTGTTGATATCCTTCATATCATTAAATATGTTTATCCAGTCACTCCCAGATATTCTTCTTTCAGAGGGAAAAGGCCAGGTTGTGCATAAATTACCGATAGTCATAACTTCTCAGTTCACATGCTGGTAAATCCTTGTACCTTTTCTGATGGCTCAATACCCACAGTACACAGTACGAAGTCATGGTCACAATCACCCACTAGCCATTACATTGTGTGCACATTGGTGAGCAGCAAGCCACTTGCTTGCCACAACCCTATCTCTGGTGGTATCCTGTGGCAGCTCAGTACCAAAATCTGCTCCCAATAAAGTCATAGAGTTATACAGCATGAAAATAGGCCCTTCGGCCCAACTGGTCCATGCTGCCAATCTGCTGGTCCTGGTGCTGCCAGCAGACTTCCCACATCCAGCTCAGCCATGCCCAAGTCTTAGCAGATGTCGAAATATTAAAAATCTTAACATTCACAAACATTTAAAACAAAAGAAAAATAGTCATACTATTAAGAAAACTAGTAATATAATTCTTTGAAACACCAAAAGCTACTTTAAAATATTTAAATGCATTGAATTTACTGATTACATACATTAAAACAATGTAAGTTACCCGAAGCTTCCCTCGCTCCCTCGGAGCCATTCTCCCCAGTGGGATGAAGCAGTTTCTGAGCCTCCACCAAAACGAATCTGCTGCAAGTTCAGCAGCAGGCTAATTTCACAGCGTGGTCTGGACTCTGCTTCTAGTACCTGAGTGCAGTTGGAATAACAGGAGGTTTGAGACTCTTGAGTGTGTGAGAGTGACCTTCAGTGTTTCATAGAAATAGAACATAGATTATGATAGCACATTAACAGGCCTTGCAGCCCAACATGTCTGTACCGACCATTATGCCAAATTAAATTAATCTCATCTGTCTGCACATAGTCCGTATCCCTCTATTCCATGGCTGCTCATGTGTCCATCTGAGTCAATTAATCACTAATTGCCTCCTTAATGCAGGTATAAGAGAGCTCTCAGCACCAAGTCTTTCCTCCAGTCTTTCCATCACATTTGGAAACTTTTATTGCTGTTTATCAACATGAGGACCAAAGTTATGCCAATGAAAGTCAAATAAGCCATTATGAGAACATTAATAAAACTTCGAGACATCAGCCAAACCTTGGGCTTACCAAAATCAACTGTTTTGAACATCATTAAGAAGAAAGAGCACTGGTGAGCTTACTAATCGCAAAGAGGCCAAGGAAGACCTCCACAGCTGATGACAAGAATTCTCTTTATAATAAAGAAAAATCCTCAAACACCTGTCTGACAGATCAGAAACACTCTTCGGGAGTCAGGTGTGGATTTGTCAATGAGCACTGTCTGCAGAAACTTCATGAACAGAAATACAGAGGCTGCACTGCAAGATTCAAACCACTGGTTAGCTGCAAAAATAGGATTGCCAGGTTACCATTTGCCAAGAAGTACTTAAAAGAGCAACCGCAGTTCTGGAAAAAGGTCTTTTGGACAGATGAGACGAAGATTAACATATCAGAGTGATGGCAAGAGAAAAGTATGGAGGAGAGAAGGAACTGCCCATGATCCAAAGCATACCACCTCATCTGTGAAACACGGTGGTGGGCGTGTTATGGCTTGGGCATGTATGGCTGCGGAAGGAACTGGCTCACTTATGTTCATTGATGATACAACTGCTGATGGTAGTAGCATAATGAATTCTGAAGTGTATAGACACATCCTATCTGCTCAAGTTCAAACAATTACCTCAAATCACATTAGCCGGCGGTTCATTCTACAGCAAGACAATGATCCCAAACATACTGCTAAAGCAACAAAGGAGTTTTTCAAAGCTAAAAAATGGTCAATTCTTGAGTGGCCAAGTCAATCACCCGATCTGAACCCAATTGATCATGCTTTTTATATGCTGAAGGGAACACTGAAGGAGTCTAGCCCCCAAAACAAGCATAAGGTAAAGATGGCTGTAATCGAGGCCTGGCAGAGCATCACCAGAAAAGACACCCAGCAACTGGTGATGTCCATGAATCGCAGACTTCAGGCAGTCATTGCATGCAAAGGATATGCAACAAAATATTAAACATGGCTACTCTCATTTACATGACATTGCTGTGCCCCGAACATTATGATGCCCTGAAATGGGGGGACAATGTATAAACACTGCTGTAATTTCTACATGGTGAAACCAAAATGTATAAAAATGGCCTTTATTAAAATCTGACAATGTGCATTTTAACCACATGTGATTTTTTTTTTCTATTACAAATCTAAAATTGTGGAGTACAGAGGCAAATAAATAAATAATGGGTCTGTCCCGAACATTATGGAGGGCACTGTAAGTAGTTGTGCACGCTGATTCATGTTATTCTCATAATAAGGAAACCAAGAAAGCTTGCAGTACATCTGTATAGTCACTGAAATTTCCTATCTTTTGTCTATTTCAAAAACATATTGTCAAATTCTTCTCTTCCCTGACAAATCCTTCCCACACCCAGCTTTGTTTACACTTACCTCTTCCAGTTTACCCTTAGGAAGGCCAGTTGGTCACGATGATGATAGAATTGCAGTCATTCATGCTGATATGTGCTCATTCACACACAATGAGTGACATTTAAATAATTACAACTAGAAGATGAGATAATTAAGAAGAATAGCGTAAGACAGTGCGTGTTGGGATATTGTATCTTAATCATCCTTCAAAATGCCACAAGCTAATTATTTCACGCTTCGCAGTACTTCCCATTTAGACTGAACTACATCTAACATAAAGGGGCACATATTTGGCACGAACCAGACATTTGGCTCCTTTTGTGTTTTAATCATCCTGCAAACTGACTAGGTTACAGTTTGATATGAGATCCTTCCCATTATACCTGGAAAAGAGGCTATTGAGAAGGTGAGCGGCAAGTCTATGTATTATTCACATGTTGCGTTTTGTAACGGGCTCTACTCATTCAGACCATCTTTACAGCTCACCTCTGGGTTTAATTAGCTGAGGTTAGAATTACGGCTCTGTATAAAATTACTTCATGTCCAGTCATTGATCGTTGCTTATTTTCACTAATGTCCACTCTACGTCCGAGTTAAAAAGGATGTGTTTGTTCTTCCTGCCGTCGGACTTGATCCACAATTTGGAGTTACATGGTGATGGAAAGAATTATCAGACAAGGAAGAGGATTTGAGGAGTTGAACGGGACTGGGTGGTGGAAGAAGGGAAACTGCACACTTCCAGACAGATCGGGAGCAAGCGGGGCACAAGGTTAAACATAGTCTTCCTTCTCGGAGCAGTTGCCACTTCCGCTCTACATGTCTCAGAAGCGGTATATTGCGGGTGAGTCACATTAATTTTAAGCTAACTAAACTTAAGTGTAAAAAAATCTTAACAATATTTATTATTTTATGTTCCTGGAAATGGGAGGAAAATGCATTTCCGTAAAATACACCTTATATTTTCCCATGAATTTTACCCACATAAAGCTTAGAGGTTTATTTGTTTGACTGAAGTGCAGAGCTCCCGATAATGTGGAGCCCTCGGCACTGATTCACCGGAATTCTATCGGCTTGAATGCAAAACCATAGCTGGGAAACCGCTGAGCTGCGATTCATAGTTGATGTAACTGAGCTAATGAGAATGAGAAGGGGTTTCATGAAGTCTGTCAGGACAGAGAGACCTCCATGGTTCTCTGCATTAACTCCATACAGGCAGCAGAAAGCAAAGATCCTATAGCGGATATTTGGCAGAAAGGGTAGGACTGAACCTGAGTCACTGCATCGGTGAGACCGGTGCATTAACTGCTGCCACCGCCAGTCACGCAGCTCGTGGGTCCTGAACTTTTCATAAGGAGAGGCTCTAAAAGCCAGTAAGTTATGCTGAGCCCTTCATAGAACTGGATTACAGACCTAACTGGATACCGAGTCCAGTTCTCTGCACAAACAAGAGATTAAAAAATGTGGTCAATTGATTGTGTGTATTAAAGCTGCATTGAGTTATGCGCGTTTATGTCTTTTTCTGCGGTAGAGAGTTGGAATAATATTATCCATGTGCTGACTAAATTTTTATATGTGTTTTACAATTGTAACTAATACAATTGTCGGGCTGCACGGTGGCGCAGCAGTAGTGTTGCTGCCTTTCAGCGCCAGAGACCCGGGTTCGATCTTGACTATCTGTGCTGTGCGGAGTTTGTACGTTCTCCCCTTGACCTGTGTGGGTTTACTCCGGGAGCCCCAGTTTCCTCCCACACTCCAAAGACGTTCAGGTTTGTAGGCTAATTGGCTTGGTATACTTGTAAATTGTCCCTAGAGTGTGTAGGAAAGTGTTAGTATACGGAGATCGCTGGTTGGCACGGACCCAGTAGGCAGAATGACCTGTTTCCGTGGTATATCTCTAAACTAAACTAAAATAAAATAAAATAAAATTGGAAAAATATAACTAATTATTTCCTGTCTCCAGCCCATGAACTACAGCCTCGCCCCATTTTCTGTGACAGGAGCAACAAGACCAGCTCACTGGTCAGGGAATAGTGGCATCGATGAACAAAACGATGAAGACAATTGTTCTGATGATCCTCTTGTGGTGTTCGATACCAGGTAAAAAACAAGGAAATTGCATTTCTTTAGAAGCTTTCATGTCGGGTCAGTCAAGGGCGATTATATTGTCTTAAGGTGTGCTGTAGGGGTCAGCCAGATCCTAAGTAATAACTAGATTAACTAAATAACCTGTCTTGATGAAGTTGACCAAGGAATAAACAAAGGCAATAAACTAGGGTCCCAGTTGAACATTTGAGGTGTCTGGACTTGAATTACTCAGGCAAAGAAGTCTACAAGTGCAGGAAGATGGGATTAATGTGGATGGGTGCTCACTGATGAGCATAGTCACGGTGGGCTGAGTGGCCTGCATCCATGCTGTATGACTCTTTGATTCATGTCAAAGGCTGCCTGAGGTCAGCAGCATCTGCAGGTTCTTACCTGGAGCGAGTCCTGCAGATAAACTGGCTACTAGCAGATTAATCACAAGCCTCTCTCCTGACATTCTTTCAACGTGCTTAAAACCCACCCCCTTTGGTGAAGGTACACAAAAATGCTGGAGAAACTCAGCGGGTGCAGCAGCATCTATGGAGCGAAGGAGATAGGCAACGTTTCGGGCCGAAACCCTTCAGACTGAAGAAGGGTTTCGGCCCGAAACATTGCCTATCTCCTTCGCTCCATAGATGCTGCTGCACCCGCTGAGTTTCTCCAACATTTTTGAGTACCTTCGATTTTCCAGCATCTGCAGTTCCTTCTTTAACACCCCCTTTGGTGAATCGACTATAAAAGTGATTGAGTAGAAAAGCTGGGAAAACTGTGGATCTTTGGAAAGATCACAGGCCAAACCCCTTCATCAGAAACAAGCACCAATTTGACAAAGGGTCACGGACTTGAACCCTTAACTCCGTGTCTCTCTCCACAGATGCTGCCTGATCCACTGAATGTTTCCAGCATTTTCAGATTTTATTTTAGATCTCCAGCATCTGCAGTTTCTTTTTAATTTCCTAAAGAGATTCAATGTTTCTTAGTGTCTCTGGCATTAAAAAAAAATAATAATATTAAAAATTACATGAATAGAATGTCATATTCAAAAATAAAATTTAATGTTTAAATAGGAAACCTACAATAATTAACAATCATTCATAATAATGTATTGGTGAAGTGTATTTGCGATTCTCTTTTACACCTATTCTTCCCCAGGAAAATTGTGAAAGTTGTGCCCCTGTTGGAATCGGGGAACCATTAGGAGTCAACTGTGTGGATATTTAATGCTTCAACTTGCATGTGGGAGTCCAAAACATCAGCACAGTTATGTGGAAAATTCACGCTGTTGTGCAATATCAATGAACAGCACTCTCTGCCTTTCATTGCAAAGGGACATTTTGCATTCCATCGTTACTAGAAAATTGGTGATTAATTCATCTGAAATACCCCCTCAATGCAACAGTGAAATATTGTGAATGGAGCGAGGTTTGAACTCAATGTTTCGACTTGCGTGAAAGAGCCAGCAAATGATGCAACATTACCTTCTCAACAGTTTGAACAAGGCTCCTTGTCAGTAAAGATTTGGATTAAAAGGTTTCCCAAATATGAGTGGCAGGGATCATGGGTCTCCTATAAGTTTTTCTGCTTTCATATCCACTCCATCATTCTATTTGTGCATATATGTATATCTGCACCTGAACCTCACACTTGGTTGCATATTCCTTAAATCCTCAGGTAACAAAATATCCATCTGTTCCGATGGACGGTCATTGACCTGTAATGTTCACTGTTTCTCTCTCCAAGGATGCTGCCTGATTTGCTCAATGTTTCTAGCATTTTCTATTTTCATGTCAAAAATCCATGAAATTGTTGCAAGTGGGTGGGGATGAATGCTACTGTCTTGTTGGTGTGAAGAAGAGGTATCTGATACCAATCCTGGACATCTTGGCTTTAATTTTCTGTCCTCTTCTCCTGGATAGATAGATAGAGCAAACCTCTATCTATCTATCTCCAAGCTTTTTAAGACACATATTTTTTAAGGCAATATTCTATAACAAAGCAAGAGTATGATTTCTAATGGATATTGATTAAATTTGGCTTTGTATCAGGATTGAAATTACAACAACATCTAGATTTCCAGAAATATTCTTGTTTTTTTCAGCGTGTTATTATTTTTCCTTCAGGCTCTTTCCCTAAGAAACTACAAATTTCTCGAGGCTGGAAGAGATCTGTGAATACTACAATCCGGGAACACACTAAAACACTGACCACAACAGGAGAATCACAGATAGAGGCACAAGTGAAGAGTCCCCAGTTATCTCCTGAACTAAATGATTCCAGTAAATCACTATGGAAGATTTTGGACCAGAAGCTCAGTGTGCAGACACGCCAGGGATATTCTGCTCTCCCAGAGGTCATCCAGATGATAATGTCCAACATCATTCCAGAGAACAAGTGGGAATTGTATTCCATAATGTTACAGGTTCTATATAATAGTCAGCTTGGAGACATTGGGTTGGGGTTGCAGCGAATGCTACCTCAGCTACTTCTGTACATTTTTCAGGAAACTGAAGACTTTAGACCTCTCTTTGCACTTGCTGAGGAGCTGTTGAGTTCATTTGGAGTTAATTGGAAAGCTCTATTGCTGTCCATGCAGGAGGAAGCGTGTTATTTTGCTTCATCTATGAATAGAAGATCATTAAGTGATTTTGCCCAAGTGTTTCTTTCATCCAGTGTTCATGAAGATCGCTCCAGAATGTGGAAGGATGGCTTTAATATTCCAAACCTGCTGTTAAGTTTCATTGGGAAGGTGCAACAGATTCTTTATTTTGGGCTAAAGACTATTTGGCATTTCTTTAGTCAGAATATGTTTCCATTTTTTGACTCCTATCTTTGTAAAGTGGCAAAACAAATATCATTGAAGCTAACGGACATTTTCTTGGAGGGAATGTTCTTTGCAAGCAATATAATTAAATTGGATGGAATGGGACAATGCCCCCAAGGTAAGGCGCTACAATACATTCAGTGCTTTCTTGTCAGTGTTTTTTGTCCCCCCCATTCCCCGAAAGGCATTGATTTCCTTCATGTGAGAAGCCAGATAGATACATGCATGCATGCACACACGTGTATACTCACCTCCCATACACATTCCACATCACACAAACATGCACACATACAAACGTGTACACACATCCACATAACTATAAAAACAGACACATGCTGACACACAAACATGTATGCAGACATACACTGATATACAATCATACACATGCACATGTGCGGGCACACACACAGACACACACACACAGCTGTTCAACCACAGAATTAAGCCAGTTAATACTATCTGGACCATAATTATATTTGAGTCCATAGAACCTGGATTGAAATCCTGCTGAGAAATAGTAAATATTGTTGTGTTAAAGAAGGAACTGCAGATGCTGGAAAATCGAAGGTACACAAAAATGCTGGAGAAACTCAGCGGGTGCAGCAGCATCTATGGAGCGAAGGAAACAGGCAATGTTTCGGGCCGAAACCCTTCTTCAGACTGGTAGGGGGTGGGGAGAAGAAAGGAAAAAAGGCGGAGGAGGAGCCCGAGGGCTGGGGGAGGGGAGGAGACGACCAGAGGGCTGATGAAGGGGAGGGGACAGCAAGGGCTAGCAGAATTGGGAGAATTCAATGTTCAAGCCCCAAGGATGTAGACTGCCCAAGCGGAATATGAGGTGCATTTCCTCCAATTTCCGGTGTTGCTCGCTGTGGCCATGGAGGAGACCCAGGACAGAGAGGTCAGATACGGAATGTGAGGGGGAGTTGAAGTGCTGAGCCACCGGGAGGTCAGGTTTCGCCGAACACCTCCGGTCGGTCCGCAATAACCAACTTGGGCAGTCTACATCCTGGGGGCTTGAACATTGAATTCTCCCAATTCTGCTAGCCCTTGTTGTCCCCTCCCCTTCATCAGCCCTCTGGTTGTCTCCTCCCCTCCCCCAGCCCTCGGGCTCCTCCTCCGCCTTTTTTCCTTTCTTCTCCCCACCCCCTATCAGTCTGAAGAAGGGTTTCGGCCCGAAACGTTGCCTGTTTCCTTCGCTCCATAGATGCTGCTGCACCCGCTGAGTTTCTCCAGCATTTTTCTGTACCTAGTAAATATTGTTGTCTCTTTGCTGTTTGCCTGGATTTTTTCCTTCCTAGGGCTGTATAGTCCAGGTCTACAGCTTGTAGACTCCCAGGTTTTGCAATATGATTGTAAACTGGTGGGTTGTCGGGCTGCAGGACAGAGCAGAGTGACAGTGGTCCATTCAGGGAAACTCTATTGAGGGTGGGATTAAGTTACACCATGGAATTTTCTCCATGACCATCTAAGTTGTCCAGTCATTCATCATTGTTACCTAGTTGTCATAATAGGTGTCAATTTCTGGACAAACTGGTCATTGCAAATAGATGGAACACGCAAGAGAGGATGAATCATCAGTCCTAATCCCAACTTCTGTTAAATAAATCAAGGTGGCCTGCAAGTGTGTGATCCCAACAGGGTTCAGGTGTGGCTCAGTGGGTGAAATTTATCTCTGAGTCCGAAGGCTGTGGAGTCGAGTCCTGCGGGAGAATTGAACTCAAAATCTTTGGGGGTCTGAGCTCTGATCTGTTCCACCAACAGGACCCAGCGTAACATTACCCATCGATTGTCCCTCCCATCGTCAATCACCTCCCTGTAGTCTGTTTGGGCAACTCCCCCCGTTCCCTTCCCAAACCTGCTAGCATTCCCGTTGTTGAAGTCTCGTTGTGAGTGTGTTGATTTAGCAGTCATATATATAATTTTGTTAATTCTTATTTCATATCTTCACAGGGAATCTGAACCAGCTTCTCAACTGGTAAGTTACAGAACAAGCTTCTTCCCTTTTGTATGTGATAAGGAAATATAGACATATGGATGAGGGGGATGTGAGTGACGGTAATTGAAACAGCCACTCTCCTCAGGAGAAATGTATTTCTGATTAGAGGAGATATCATCCAAAACTTAGACAGCATTTGATCATATTTAAGAAAGCCCACATAATGCCACTATACAGCCAGCCTCGTGACCTGTGTAAGTGATCAGCGAATCGAGGTGTGATTCTGCGAGAGGGAATGGTGTCAGGGAAATAAGTGTGGGAATGGCATCGAGGGATTGCACAGAGTTGATGGGCCAAATGGCCCGTTTTGCTGCATAAAAGGTAACAGGCATTTTCTGCTCTGAGATATCCCACAAGCAGTGCTGAGATGCTGATTCATTTATTGCTACAGAAATGCAAAGCTTATCTCTCCTGCGTGATTGTCATTGATCTATTGACAACAATATCTCCAGGTTTGGAGTTTAGGAGGCATGGAGAGTTTCTGGATTAGAGGGTATATTTCATGATAACGTGTGTCTCCGCGCTGTCCCCAGACTGGGGCCATCTGCCCCTCTAATGTAGGGAAATTTCTAAGGACAGGTTGGACAAACTTGGATTGTTTTCTCAAGAGCGTCAGAGGTTAAGGGGAGACCTGATAGAAGTATATAAAATCATGAGAGGTAAAGATAGGGTAGACTGTTAGAGCTTTTTCCCAGGGTGGAATTATCAAAGACCAGAGGGCATAGCTTTAGGATGAGTTTAAAGGACATGCGCAGGGTGTTTTTTTTTTACACAGTGAGTGATTGGTGGGTGCATGGGCACACTGCCAGGCGTGGTGGTGGTAGCAGATACAAGAGTAGCTTTAACCTCTCTTCCATTGACTCCATCTACACCACGCTGCCTTGCCTGGGCAAGGCCCCCAGCACAATCAAGGACGTGTCTCACTCCTTTCACTCCCTCTTCTCCCCTCTCCTGTCAAGCAACAGATACAGAAATGTGAAAACGTACACCTCCACATTCAGGGACAGTTTCTTCCCAGCTACCAACAGGCAACTGAACCATCCACATTGAGAGTGCTCCTGACCTCCCATGTACCTCATTGGAGACCCTCAGACTATCTTTACTGGACTTTATCTTGCACTAAATGTTATTCCCTTTTTCATGTGTCTGTACACTGGACGGCTTGATTATAATCATGTATAGTCTTTCTACAAAACAAAACAAAAACGCTTTTCACTGTACCTCGGTTCATGGGACAATAAACTAAACTTTTAAGAGGCGTTTAGGTAGGCACGTGGATGTGTATTGGTGTGAGGGGTTATGGGGAGAAGGCAGGAGAATGGGGTTGAGAGGGAAAGATAGATCAGCCATGATTGAATGGCGTACGAGCCGAATAGCCTAATTCTGTTCCTGTCTCTTGTGAACTTATGTAGGCATTGGTGAGATGTGGATCACGTGCAGGCAGAGATGAACTTGGCAGTGTGTTTGGCACATACATTGAGGGTCGAAGGGCCTGTACTTATGCTGTACTCTTCTATGATTCTGGGATAGGGTTTATTAAATGGTCATCCTTTTGTCCACGCAGGGGCCGACTTCACAACCTGTCGTGGAATTTCGAAGCTGTTCCGCTGGATGTCGCAGAGATCGTCAAGTCTGGCTCAGCAGCCCAGCCCCGGGCAACTGCTCGCGTTTTCCAGCTGATCTCCAAACTTCCAGACGTCCCCATCAACTGCGACCAGGACCTGTGGCTTTGGACGAACAGGACGGTTTGCGGGGAAGCGTTGCGGCGGCAGTCGCTGCCGGCCTGGCTGCCCGGGGTCTGCGGCGTCGTGCGGGGGTTGGCAGCGAGAGGGGCGGCTCCCCTGATGGAGCGCGTTTGCAGGAGCGTGGCCCTGGTGTCCACATCCGTGACCCAAGGAGCCGACCTCTTCCTCCAGCACTGCGTGTCCAGGGGACTTGGATCCAGGAGCCACCCTTCTACCCGCCAGACCCGCCAGCTGGGAGCGCAGACCTGCAACTACGGCGCCGACTTCATCAACTCCACCGACGTCGGGTACTGCTCGGTGGTGGACGAGGCCGCCTTTAGGAGGGCTATCTGCGGCAATGCATCGCTGCTGGGAGCCCTGATGAAGAACCCGGCGCACTCGTGGCTGGAAGCCTTCTGCTCCCTCTCCCCCGACCCTCTCGCCTCGATCCCCGCGACTGTAGACGTCCTCGGCCCGGGGACAGCCCCGGCCTTCAGCGTGGCCGCTCACTGCCGCTACCAGGAGTGGGCATCCTCGCCCCCCGCCGACCACCAGTTGCTCTCCTTCTGCGCCAGCGAGGACGGTGCCGGCTTCTCGGCCGCCGTGTGCGGGCCCGGCTCGGCTCTGAAGCCGCTGGGGCTTTGGTTGTGCAGCGGTGGCGGCCTGGGCTACAGCTACAGCGCCTTCTGCCAGTACAGCCGCTGGGAGCAGGAGCTGCCCGACCCTTCCATCGTGGCCCTGTGCCGCACCAGTGACCCGGCCAACTTCAACATCTCGGTGTGTGGCAGCGCCAGCCTCCTGCACAAGCTGAGCCAGGAGGCGGACAACGAGTGGCTGCCCCCCGCCTGTGGAGCCCAGCAACGCTGCCACTACGAGGAGTGGCTGGGAGCGCCGCCTGTCCCCCCCAGCCTGGTGGTCCTCTGCGGGGACTTTGACCCCTCCACCTTCGACCTGATGGTCTGCACATCTGCCGCGCTCCTGGAGCAACTGCTGGCCGACCCGGACAACGCTTGGCTGCGCCAGGTCTGCGACGTCCCAGCAGTGTCCGCCTTCCCGGAGCCGGGCTCGCCGGCCTCTCCCACCGCCGGTCCATGGGACCTGATCGGAGCCGTGGGCGATCTGTGCCACTACGGGACGTGGGCGCGCCCGGCGGCCGTGGACAGCACCGTGGTCGCCTTGTGCTTCAACAGCGACGCCCAGCAGTTCAACATCTGGGTGTGTCAGAATCCAGCTGTTCTCCAGCAGCTGTTGAACGACCCGTACAACCTCTGGCTCGTTGACTTCTGCGGCCCTCCTTCCTCTTGGGAGGTGAACGTGACCGAGCCGGCGGCGGTCTGCCAGTACAGTCAGTGGGCTGAGGAGCCGGTCGACCCTTACCTCGTGGACTTCTGCTGGTCGAACGACCAGGCGAATTTCTCCCGACTTGTCTGTCAAGACCAGGCGCTGATCATTAAGCTTCTGCAGTATCCCGAGAACGCGTGGTTGCAGTCTCCGTGTAACATCCAGGCAACCGGTAACACCAGCTGCCGCTATGAGGAGTGGACGGGACCCGCCTCCATAGACCCTGCCACCGTTGAGTATTGCAGTCAGTATGACGTGGACAATTTTGTACAAGTTGCGTGTGACAACTCTACCCGATTGTGGGAGCTCCTGAACAGTGGAGAGGGCACCTGGCTCGCTGCCTACTGTGCCCACACCCAAGTAGATGGGATAGACACAGACATCATGTGTAGATATAGCTCCTGGACAGTGCATCGAGTGGACCCAACAACCGTGGCCCTCTGCTTCGACCACGATCAGGACAATTTCAACACATTGGTCTGCCGGGACCCTGGAGTGCTTCACGCCCTGACCAGCGACCCGGACAACTCCTGGGTTGAACAAGACTGTTTGTCGATCAGCAACTCCACCACTCCTCAGGAGACCGAAGTCTGCCCCGTGCAGGATCTCATCTCAAGACTCGAGTGGACCTGCAGCCAGGGCACGCCAGGGCCTTGCGCACACCAGCTGCTCCGGCTGGCAGATGTTCCTGCCTTGGTCCTCTGCGGTTTGGAACACATCGGCCTCACATTAGGCAGCACATCTGCCGAGGAGCTAACTACTGGGCTCACAGAGGCCATAAACAAGGTCGTTTTAGGGCTTGTGGCATTGGAGGATGATGTAATCTCATCCCTTCAGCTGCTTCAGAATGCAAGGAATCACGTCCTTTACACTGTGATAGACTATTTGCATCATCAAAAGAGCTACAGGATCAAAAGAGAGGTGCTCCAGTGTTTTGGGGTAAGGGATACTGCCCTGTTAATGACCACGGTTAACTCAGCATTGCTTTCACTGACTACTCACAGTCTTGCTCAATCCAAGAACTTGAACTTCTCTAGTCTGAAGAAGGCTTCAGACCCAAAACATCATCTGTCCTGTCCATTCCATGGCCAGATGCTGTCTGACCCACTGAATTCCTCTAGCATTTTGTGTTTTACTCAAGAACTTGAGTTCACCGACTCTGGATCTGGTTACATCCATCATTAGTGTAGGACCCTGTAACCAAGTTAAAGTAAAAATTGTTGATGCACTCCTGTGTAATTCCTTTGCTGGACTTTAGTCAGTTTTAAAACTCTAGTTTGAGGTATTTGTGCTTTCCCAGTGGGTGGCTGGGTCAATAGCTGGAGGATCACAGGATATCCCTGGGATAGAGTTCAGTAAATGTGCACCAGATCATTTCCTAGGATGGTTAGTTTGTCCCATCAAGGGAGATTGTAGTCTGGGCCTGTTCCCTGGACTGTAGAAGAATGAGAAATGAACTCACTGAAACATTCTTAACAGACCTGACAATGTTCATGCGAGTTGGTGTTTCCCCTAGCTCAGGAACCGGGTCACAGTCTTAAAATAAGGGGTCGGCCATTAGGGATTAATAAATCTGTGGAGTTATCTTCTGAAGGATTCTGGAGACCCTATTGCTGAGTATTTGACCGAGATCTTTATGGAGATAATGCAGGAAAGTGCCACTGAGATAAAAGTTCAGACGTGATCTTACTGTGTAATGGAGCAGGTGAAGGGCTGAATAGCTTGCTGCTGCTTCCATTTCTCATGTGGTGCAGTTTCAAGGCTAACTCTACCTGCTCAATCTAAGGTATTGCTACACTTTGGAGATGCTACCTTGTACATTAAATGGTAAACCAAGGCACCACCTGAATGTGAATGATCATGTGGTATTATTCAAAGAAGAGCAGAGCAGTGCTCCTCAGTTCCTAACTTGACATTTACTGGTTGCATTTGTTGGCCAGAGTGGAGGTAATTGGGTGACCTGGAGACCACACTATTGTAAGCGACAGGCATTAATTTTTTTTTGCAGCTATTCTCACCATGTATTTTGATGAAAAAGTGAGCCTGCTTTAATTGGGAGGCATCGCTATTGTTTCAGTCATGGTCAACAGAA
Source organism: Malacoraja senta (assembly GCA_038087875.1). NCBI lineage: Eukaryota > Metazoa > Chordata > Chondrichthyes > Rajiformes > Rajidae > Malacoraja > Malacoraja senta. The sequence goes on along the minus strand of CM075989.1, from coordinate 11,380,683 downwards.
ACATTTATAAGTAAACTCTGTAAACTCTTCTTTGTTTTGTGAGTTCTTCCACAAGGCTATATCCCTCACCCCCTAACTGGAGTTGCATGTATAGGCATTCTGATATTTACACTCATGCCATTGGTTTTACTGGGTTATTTTTTGTTTATTTCCTCAGTCTGTGCTATTGGACTTGGTGCAGAAGGAAGGAGGATCTTCAGGTGTGGGCCTGGTAAAGGTATTGTATCATCATTAAACAGATGTTTAACAATGTTAAATACATATATATGCACTAAAGAAGGAGCCCTCCATTTAGAGGTATAAATAAAATGTAAGGGAAAGATAAACATGAGTGAGAGAAAAGAATGGGATAATATGTTGATGGCGTGAGATATGGTTAGGGTTGGACAAGGCTCTTTTGGACCATAAATACTAGCATGTACAATGTTGGGCTGAATGGTCTGTTTCAATGGTGTACAACCTGTGCAACAATCAATTCCATGTCAGACAGTGCTGTCATTTATTGAAGTGTTGCCAACTAGGATTCCTATTAAAGTGCAGAAGAGAAACACAAGCTATTTAGACTCAATTACAAGTGTGAATTGTTGTGTTTTTTTCAGTGAACACAGCACATGGATAGTCTGAAGAAGGGGCTCGACCTGAAACGCACCCATTCCTTCTCTCCAGAGATGCGGTCTGTCCCGCTGAGTTACTCCAGCATTTTGTGTCTGCAGCCCATGGATAGTTGTCTGAGCACGACCTGAACCTCAGTAGCTTTGAATCCCTATCCAGTATGACAGGCAGACTGCTGCTGCCTTTGACCTTTGGCGTGCACAGTTGGTCAGTGTGTGGGTTTCCAACACCACCTATATTTCGTTGAATTACAGCCTGGACCAGCCAGGTATATGTGTAGTGGGAGGGTATTTATTCGTTCATAGCATATGGTTATCACGTCTGCTGACATGACCATTGGGAGTCAGCTAGATTTCGGCTGTTAGGATAGAGCAGGAAAGAATGGCATTTCCCTTTGGAGAACGTCAATGAACCAGGTGGGCTTTTAGTTGAAGTGATTTTCATGACCACCACTACTGATATTATCCTTTTCTTTAATTCCAGATTATTTAATTTACTAAATTTAGACTCCCAGCTGCCATGGTGGGAAATAGACATTTATCTGGATTCTCTATCCAGATTCATGATATTGTAACTAATTTGATTCTATCAAACCCCCTTAACCATCTAAAGCATGGCTTTTGAGCTTTTCCAATCCAGCAAAGTTCATGTTCCATGTCTCTATTTGCATCTTCTGGAATGTACTGGAGATTTGGAAAGGATCAGCTCATCAATAGATAAATTCTAAGAACAAGATCTGTTGTTAACGGTATAAGTGGGCATATAGAGGTGCTTATCAGCCCAGATATCTGTTTTCACTTCCAGTTTGGTTGTGTTCTTGTGCGAAACCTTGAGATTGTTTCCTATATTAAAGGTGCCACATGATGTAAACTGGCTCATATTCTTACAGCTCTGGGGGCTATGTGGTTCATGCCCATAGAACTCACCTAAAAACAGAAATATTAGATTCCACTCTAATGATCTTCACAATGGTTAGTGCACAGTGCATCACCTGGATTCATTGATCCTGAGAAGTGAGTTCACATTGTATTGAGTAAGTAAATAACTAAGTGAGGAATTAAACTCACCGTCTAAGTAATGGTAAAATGAATCTATTGGATTGGCACAATAAAATTATCGGTTTCACGAACATACTTCACTTTAGGGTATCAGCCATCCTTTCCCGTCTGTCATAAGTGTGACCCCAGGGTTCTTGCCTCTTAATTACACCGACTGTTAAAGAACGTTGGAGGAATATGGACCAAGCGTGGGCAGGTGGGACTAAGGTAGATGGGGCATCTTGGTCGGCATGGGCAAGTTGGGCCGAAGGACCTGTTTCCATGCTCTATGACTATATGACTCTTAAGTTCACGGTGGATGGTAAATACTGGCATTGCCAACATCGATCATTTTTCAAAAGACAACTGATAGAAAGCTGCCATCTTTTTCATTCACCAGTTGAATGAAATCTGCTCCTGTGCTTTTTCAGAGGTCTTTCTTTACCTTTTTCCAAACAGGAATACATGAAGCTTTCTGCAAGCGATCTTCAAGTGGCACTGTTTGCAATTGACATTCAAAATCTGAAACAGCTGCTGTACCTCCTAAACACAAGATGGAAGAGTTTGCAGGTAAACACTTTAATACCTGAAACCTTTTGAATCCTTTGAAGATAGGTTGGCAGTCCATTAAATGGAAACATAACTTCTGCACTAAACACAGAATGCTGGACATTTTCAACAGCCCAGACACCATCAGTATAGAAAGAAATAGAGTTGCTTCAGATTAATGCTTTTACATTAAAATTAGGAAAAGTTAAAGATACAAGTTATGAGCATGTTTGTAGGCAAGGAAAGGGGGGGGGGGTTATGAAAAGGGTTTGGCTGCAATAAAGTGAAAGATAGGTGAGATTTAATGATAATAATCTCCAATTACAATAATCCAAATGAACAGAATCATGGTTGACTTGAATACCATACTCAGTAGGTTAGAATTGGTCATAACATTTCCTCCACCCTGAATTTCAACACTTGTGTACCTCAAGGTTGTGTTCTCACCCCTTGCTCTACTTCCTGCATACCCATGACTGTGTGGCCAAATACAATGCTAACATAGTCTTTGAGTTCACCCATGATACCACTGTTGAAGGTTGGATCTACAACAATAATCTAATTCTTGATGTCAGCAAGATGAGAGTTAGTTATTGACCCAAGTAAGTGAACGAGGTGAACACACCTAATCCTCATTAACGGAGCTGCTGTAGAGATGGTGGACAGCTAGGCATCCATATCATTAGCAACGTAACCTTGTCCTTTCACTCCGATGTGGTGATCAATAAGGCACGTCAGTATAGTTCCTTTCTTGTGGACATCTAAGAAGATTTGGATAGGTCCATGAGTATTCTCCCGAACTTCTACAGATGAACTATAGAAAGTATTTGGGGGGGATGCATCGCAGTCTGGTATGGCAACTGCTCTGCTCTTGACTGCCTGAACCTGCAGTGAGTGCTGTACACAGCCCAGTCTTTCACTTCCATCCATCTTGTCAGTCTTCATGGGGCGTCGCATCAGGGAAAGCTGGAAGTATTGTGGCCACCCTGGCCACTCCCTCTTCAACTTTCTGGGAGAAAATACAGGAGCTTGAAAGCCTGGAAATTCAGACTTATGAACAACTTCTTCCCCACTGATATCATACTCCAGAGCCAATCACCTTGTTCACACACCTTTCTCAAAGATGCTGCCACACACCCACAACTCTACCTCATTGGGTTATTTCCATTATTCTACCATCATTGTTTTGCACTTCAATCTTGCGCCATTCTGCTGTTTTGTACTCGTCATTGTATTTATTGTAGTATTGATCATTGCTGTATGTATGCTCTTTACTTTATGAGCTTCATGTGAGCAAGGAATTTCATTGCACCCTGATGTCTATGACAATAAACTAATCTATTCCATTTAATGCACTTTGGTGCCAAACTGTATTTCAAGGCAAAAAGGTACCTTATCATAATCATGCACCACTATTATCAGAGGAGACAGAACAAGAGCAAATGCATTTACATTGTGCCCTTCCCAACACCAGCTAACTCGCACAGAGCAAACTCCACAAATGGCAATTAATGAATTGTAGTGGAGTTGGCTGTGGGATAAGTAGAATCTTGGACCCAGAAGGATGTTGTGCAGCTGTTAGAGGTTGTTCAGATATCCAACGAGCTCAAGGCTAATCCGTGACCTGAGATCACCCTTTCTCGATAATCCTTGATATCTTTGGTGAACAAAAAATCTATTCATTTAACTTCTAAAGTTAGCACGTGATCCAAAATGAATTGTTGTTTACAAATATGTTCTCTTTCCGCCAGTGCTGAAGTAATGCCTAACCACTGCTGAAAGGCCTGGCTCTAGTTTTTAGATGAACCTTCCTAGTGAAATTAAAATTGGACATCTTAGAGACTTTCACTGCTGTTCTTTGAAATAGTGGCACTGGGTCTTTGATAATCACCCAAGATGGAACCTCAATGTGTTATCTTAAAGAACGTTTCTCCAGCTGTGTGACATTCCAAGAACCCTCACTGGATTGTCAGACTCTATTTTTGTGATCATGTTTCTAAGGTGGGACTTGACCCACACCCCTCTCCTGTGAGCCACAGATAACGCACATTCAGATGGCTCACCTTCTGCATGTGATCTTGGCCACCTTCATAGCCTTTGAGATTTCATTCTTCAACAAAACACTCATAGGCATTTGGGATTGTAAGGTGCTGTTTCTCTTACTTAGAGAACATCAGTGACTTGGCAGTTTACTGATCATGAACATCTTTACTCTGTCATGAACTAGCTACATCTGGCATGCAGAATAAGCTGGGAATTGACATTATTCAACAAAGAAAAATGAGAACATTTTATTTGTAAGGAGAGTTACAGTCAGTGAAAGAGGCCTATCAAAATGATAAGAATAATTAAACTATTAAATACTAAATGTAAACCAAAAACAGACATTTGTTTTGGAGTAAATACGATTTGTTAATGATTTCTAGTTTTACAATATGTCTTCCAATTTCAGATTCCGGAAGATTTGAAGAGGATTCTGGCATTGGTCTTCTTCAACAGAATACTGCTCGTTGAACCAAATATGTTCCAAGAATTTGTTCACTTTCTACCTCACTTGTCAACGTCTGAAATCAGAGCTCTACCACTGACCCTGGACAAGGAGGAAGTGTGCGTCACACGTATCTTCAACAGCTAAAGATCTTTAGTTAATGCCTTTGTTTGATTATTTCCCTCCTTTTCACACAACATTTGTTTGTAGGAACTGTTACATACAGAGTGCTTTAATGCTTTATAACAAAATTCTAACTTTTCCAAATTAAAATTACCTGATTCATTTAATTTTTTAGCCATTGAGTTCCCATTTGGCTTGGTTATTTCATTCAAATCATAAGATAATTTGGGTCTATTTCAAGTGCAAAAGACTGTCAAAGGGCAATTAAGATTAATTATGAACTGCTTTTCTGGATCACTTTTTTTACATTGACATTGAAGAATTTTAAAATTTTACCTATTTCATTCGGGTTGTCACTATCGTACAACTTTGAATTGACCGTTGATGTGTAAAAGCAGGGAAAAAGTAAATTTCCCTTAGCAGATAGGCTAAAACACAGGAGCACAGAGTGAAGTAATTGGTGAAAGGATTAGAGAAAGATAAGGACAAATATTTTCACACACAGCCTTGTCGCGCTTGAGAACTTGTGACAGGAAAGAGTGGGAGAGGCAGAAATGTTCATTTAAATGGTTCTTCGATATATTACTTGGTCATGACCTGCAGGATTACAGATATAATGCTGGAAGGCTGGATTAGACTGACACAGATCAGACAGGTTTCCTTCTGAATCATAATTTTTCCTTAGTCTGTGGTGATCCACTTTGTGGGTTTTTTATGTGATAAGGTGTAAATATTTTAAAAGATATATTATAGCAGCACTTGGGGTGAAGATGCTTCATATTCCATGAACATGTTGCAACTCAAACCCGGTTTCATCCAATACCAAAGCATTATTGTGATTTTTATATATAAAAAGAAGAAATTCATGGAAATTCTCAGTCAGGAGGCATCTGAGAAGATAAAAATAAATAATGCTTCAGGTCTGTTCTGATGAAAGGTCTTCAACCTGAAAGGTTCACTTTTTCTCCCTCCACAGATGCTGCCTGGACGGCTCAGTATCTCCAGTTTTTTTCTGTTTTTATTTCAAATTCTTGGTTTCTTTGCTTCTTAATTGTGATCTCTTATTATTGGTAGCTGGTTCAGGGCCAGTTGTACAAGTAACTGAGGCATAGATTAACCTAATTGGTAGAGATGTTGAAGGGAGCAAAGGTTTACATGTTTTCACTCAGAGATGGAGGGATATGGAACCTTACCCGAACAATGATGGAGATAAAGACCCTGATCATGTTTTTTAAAAACTCTTGATATGTTGTAGGGAGTTTGGAATTAGATTAGTTTATATATTCCTTAGCAACTAGTAGCTGATTTGATGGGTTTACATAGCATCCTTCAGTGCTGTATATCTCTAGATGCTATGGCCTTAAGGCAGATGTATTTACTTTGGTCACTCGAATGCTTTGCAATGATGCTGAGATATTGACTGGTATCCAGGGCACAACACCCTTCTCATTCACTGTTATGTTTTTTATTCCAGGATGGCTGTGGTCAACCAGATTTCTGGGAAGCTGTCTGATGACCAGAAGGCAGCCTTCGTCCAGTGGATCCTGGCATCTGGGACTTATAGCAGTGTGTCGGCTTGGCCCCTGATGTTCCTGACCCATGTCAGTAACCTGCTAGCATACCTGCCGTTTGAGAGCTTTCAGCTTCTGTCCCGTACACAGGTACTGTAAGAGAAGGAACATGCATTACTCGGGATGACTCATAAAGCATTTTGCAGTTCATGAAGTATTTCTGATGCACGTAACGTGGGAGCAATCTAGGAAGGAAGATTCCACAAAAACCACGCTTCACTGGTGGTTTGGCCCGAACACCCAGGTTATATCGCCCTGCTTTTTAAAATGGTGGGATGAAGTCTTTTAACAACAGCAAGTTGGATGTCTCATCCAAAAAAAAGCACTGGGCCATTGTGGCAGATCGTCTGAACGGTGCTAAGGAAACATTCCCTGTGGGCTGCAGCATTGTCTGCCCAGAGATGAGAATGTAAATTGCTCAGGCAGGGCTGACACATACACAGAAATCTGAACAGGGAATGAATGGCCCCCTGTCGGAAGAAGCATGAAGCCAGTCATTCAGACAGCCGTCAGAATTGATTCAGTTCATTAACTGGATTTATTTTAGAAACTTGCATCTGAACAGGGATGGGAGAAACCAGAGACATGGTGGGAGAGTATGATGTATGATATATGAGGCATGATGGTCAGACAGAACAAGGGAGAGTAGACCTCAGGTTCCCTGGACAGGCAACTTTCCAGTTTACTCACCCTCTTGGCTGGCTCTGTTGTAGACTTTATGAAAGAAGTTGATCACATCTCTACGATCAATGGAATTAACCAGTATAGTCGAGAATGAAGTATCATCAGGGTACTGCAATGGACCCAGGATATACATACTCTAATGTCACTAATTAAGTAGTTTCAGAATTGGGGTCCTTTTGTTTGATTCTTTCCACTCTTAACATTGTATTAAGAGAAACAAGATAACAGAAAAAATGAATATCGGGAGAAAGATTAAGATAGACTTTATACAAATTCTCTCCAATGCAAATCCCTGTGCAAATCCTCCTCCATGAACGCCCTTTGTGTAAATGTTCCCCCACACCGTACCTCGCAAATGCTGCCATCCTCAGGATCCTCACCTTTTCTTCACACACAAAAAAAGTATTTATTGTGCTGTTTTTGTCAGTCACTTACTATTGTACTTCCGGTGTCTATAAGTCAACTAACTTTTGAATTTCATTTGTAATGGATGGAAATCTCTGAAATACATTTACACAATGAGGCAGAAACTTTTCTGTCATTTACCAGATTCTCACTGCATTGGATATGCTGTTGGCCAATAAATTGACGACAGTCCAGGAAAGGTTTCTCAGCCACACCATCCTAAAAGGGGATAAAACAATTGGAACTTCTGACTTTGAGAGGTGAGTATTGCAACTGTTCATTGTCTTTAAGAGTCACAGCACAGAAATAGGCACTTTGGACCATCATATCCATACTGACCATCAAGTACCCAACTACTCTAATCCCATTCTCCAGCACTTGGTGTGTAGCCCCATATGCCATGGCAATTCCAGTGCTTGTCCAGATGGTTCTTAAATGTTGTGAGAGTCTCTGCCTTCACCACCTCAGTTCACATGGGAGACTGGTGGAAAACGTGCGTCAACAAACTGCATCCAAGACCGATCTGGTATCAGATAGTCTGCAGGAGGATTGGGTGAAGGCCTGGAATCCACATCCAGGGAAAGTGACGGAAGCACATTCACTGTTTTATATTCTATGTTGGGGAACAGGGAGAACAAGCTGTGAGAAACCTCAGATAGCCCAAGCTAGTTTAATTATATAAAATGCTTAAAGATAAGATAATTCTGAGTGTTGCATTAAAATAAAGTCAGATATTAGAGCAAGGATAGTGAAAAATAATTCATATGCAAGGAAGAATTATCAAGGAGGGAAGTTCCCCTGGAGAAACTTGACAAAAATAGGTTTTAGGGAAAAATGTAGGGAAAGGGAATTGCTATGAGGGTCACCATTGACATGAAGGTCTAAATGGCCTCTTACATTATAAGGAAGTACAAGAATGTAAAAATGGTTAAAATATTTACAGGGCTGTGAGGTAAGGGTAGGGAGGTGAGACCAACTGGAATGCTGTTTCAGAGAGCTGCCATTGACACAGTGGGGTGAATGGCTTTCTTCTGAGCTGAAGGTGTCAGTGAACTGCTGGGTTGGGAGAATTATGGATCAGACAAATTAGTTTCATCACTGTGATCTTTTATAGCTTGTCATTTTCCTGCCAATCCGTTTTTTTCTCTCTTTTTGAGAAGACAAGGATTGAGTGTTGCTTGTAGATGCCTTTCCCCTTTACTGGTTGAACAGACTGTGTGTGATCCACTCTTATTGCGTTTATTGCGTTTCTCTTATTCCCAGGCTGGGCAGATTGATTTGTTCTGCATCCTCCCAGGATCTGAAACCCTACAAACAGAATCTTCAAATGTTTGTTATTATCAAGGAACAGCTATTGAACTGCATTGGCGATGAGATTTTTGTTCCAAATGAACTGGTGAGTCTTCAGCAGTGGCAACTAAGTTGCTGGACTAGAATCCAGAGGCTTAATTTAAACATCTGCCGCCTTGCATTTGAGCTTCTGAAGTCTATGTTAATTATTTTAATCTGGAATGAAAAAGTATCAGTATGGATGATCTTGAAATTACTGGATGATGTTATTACTAATGTCATTATTGCCCCTTTCTCTTCGTGTGTGCAGCTTAGAGATTTTTTGGTCAGAACAAACGGTATAACAAATGAAGGACTCTTGGTAACGAATGAGTTGTCGAGTATGATTAGTCTTCTCCCAATCCTGGGATTGTCCTTTATAAAACAGCTTCACCCTGTGCAGATCCAATCCATACTCCCGGAGCTCAGTACAGTAAACCTCTCTTCTGCCCAGGTACAATTTCTATGGTTAATTCAGCACTGTCACGTAATTGCAGTTTTATCTTTATAATATTCTGTTTATAGCCGATTTTCTTGAAATTGTAATTGGGAGGAGGGAAGAAAAAAAAGAGATTCAGAAGATTTCCTGAATTAAGGGCCTGTCTCACTTACGCGATTTTCTTCGGCGACTATCACAGCAGGTCGCCGAAAATTTTCCATACAGGCGTCACGTGTCGACATGTCGGGGGGTGATGCCTGTTTGGTCATAAGTAGTCGCACAAAGAGTCGTACCTGTTTCTGGACGCCGCTGGATTTTCAACATTCTGAACATTTTCGGCGACCTGCTGCAACTATGACGGGTGCCGGCAAGTCGCTGAAAAAATCGCCTAAGTGGGACAGGCCCTTTAGTGAAACAGAGTTTGTGGGGTTATGAATGAGGAGAATGATTGATGGGCGATAAAATATTGCAATAACAGTGAGCTGGGGAGAGTGGGCTGCACTTCAACTTCACAGTCCACCACCTGCCAGCCATTCTGACTGTGATAGCTGGGACAATTCAGGCTTCAGCCTGCGGTGGAGACTTTTGATTCATTGGATTTGTTAACGGTAGCAGTAGGTTACGTTAGTTAAACACCATGTTGTGGTTCTAGAATCATGAAGCAAGTTACAATGACATTTCTGTTCCCCTCCTCCTTGTCCACGGTGGATACGACTGCCACAAGCTGGTCTAAGAAAAGGGACACAAGTCGGTGGGGGCACAAGCACGGAGCTCCAGTAAAGTAGATTCCCGGGAATGGAACATGTATCCTTGGTTGCCCTTAATAAACTAAAGGGGAGCAGATGGGTGCATGAGAGAGAATGTGGCTGGACCGCAGGGAAATAAGAAGAGGGCAAAAGAGATTGATGGGATTGTTCAGGTAGGAACAGCATGGAGTTGATGGGCCTAACAGCCTCTATTGGTGTCATAGTCAGCAAGTATAAGTAAAATTACTGTGCAATGGAGCTGAATGGCATCCTCCTGCTTCCATTTCTTACGTGGTGCCGTTTCTATACTAACTCTCTGCCCAGTCTAAGTAAAATGATCTCAAATTTAATTTCACTATATTTATAGAAGTGATGTTAGTGTTGCAAATCTTCTCTCTCTTAATTGGTGTAAGATTCAATTTAACAGAACTCCAGTCAAACACGTCTTGGGTTTGTGTATCTGTCTGTATAACCTATCTGTTGTGTCTATTTCAGGCAAGGGCAATAATTGACAAGATTCTACAGAATACATCTGTGAGTATTGCACCAGTTAGAATGGGTTCCAGACCTGTTGCCCCCAGCAGTGGTGGGACAGGATTTGAAGCATTGCTCACTCTTCCTTTCTCTCTGCAGATTACGGAGGAGCTGCTGGACAGTCTGGGCTCCACTGTGGTTGGCCTCAGGCCGAACACACTGCGAGTCATTCCACCTGCTCTACTCATGCACATCTTACCCAGCATGGCAGCAAACGAGGGGAAACTGAGTCCTGTTCAGAAACTGATGGCTGTAAACAAGCTCTGGGTTGGTATTAGAAACCTTCACTCACTCATCTAACTCTGTGTCACATACCTCAGGCAATGGGGCTTTCAATTTTGCATCCGAGGGTTTCCAAGTCCCCCTGCAGTGGGTGGAGTGACAAATAGCTGGAGAAGGACTACAGTTCAGTCCTTTAACTCACTGAAGGAACAGTCTGTAAGTCAAAGGTCCCATCTTTCAGATGAGACCTTGAGAGAAGCCCTCTCTATATAACCTGTGCCAAGCTGATGTCTTTGATCCATCAGTCAAATCACTAAAACGGCCGACCTGACCATTATCTCTTTACTGCTTGTAGGAGCTTATTGCAGGAAAATTGGCTGCAGAGTATACAGCATTGCAGCCGTGACTACTCTTCAATTTGTTGTGAGGTTTTGGGATGTTCTGAGTCCATGAAAGATGCAATAGAATTGCAACTGCCTTTCCTTTCACGGCACAGTCCATCAAATCAAGTTGCTTGGATCCAAACCATAAAATGTTGATAGTTATTGAACTACAATCAATGCCAGAAGAGATTTTGTCCTCATCCCAAGCAAATTCCAGCACCGTTTGAGGAGTTGGTCATGTACCACAGAAGTAGGAAATGTTGGTCAGGACAACAGAACCAGGGAGTTTGCTTTTCCATTCACTTGAACAGATAGATGAAGGCTTGGTTCAATGTCTTATTCAAGAGATGGTGCTCCCTCAACATTGTGTAGCAATGTCAAACTAGATTACATCCTCAAATCAGCAAAGTGTAGTCTGAAATGATGATCTTCTAGCTTCAAGCACAGAGTGCCAGACCTGAATCTTCTGCAGAAGCTGGGAAAGGGGAACAATTGGAGAGAATTCCTTTGAGGATGGTAATCTACTCCATTGGACCTTGAATGAATCAGTGCACCAAGATGAGGTGTAGAGTCCCAGCCAAACACGTGTTCTCTTCCAGATCACAATCTACTGAGAAATGTAATCCTGTTCTCTTGCCACTCACCTTCAATCGCCGACTACCAATCCTTCTGCCACCAGATTTTCTCTCTTAATTTACTCCAGCAGAACTATTTATGTTCGCCCCTCTCCAAGAGGTCCCCTGTTATTAAAGAAAATGGTTCTTGCTTTTCCAGTGTCCATAACACTGACAGAATTTAGGCATTCTACAGGCATTTAGCATTTAGGCATTTAGCCTTCCACACATCAAAAAACAATGATTTTGACCATGACGTTTGCATTAATCACATCAGGGAATTAACATTTCAAAATAATTTAAATATTTGATTACTTTATCAGTGTTAGTTGATAAAGGTGTAGCAGAGCAAAGGACTGTGTGGCTGGACAGATCCTGAATTATAGATAAACCTATAGTTTGTAAAGGGATTTTGGCAGTGTGAAGTTTCATTAATGAATGATATTTGAACCGGGTCGAGGTGAGTGATTGGTTAAAGTATTCCGACACCTCACTTGTACCAAGAACAAGTCTGAGTTTACAGTAACTTGATGCTGCAGTAAACTGACCTCAGAAATCAGTCTCCTAAATCAGACCATTCAATTACTTTGTTAAATATATTTAGTGATATTATTTCTTAATTATTTCCAGTTCGTGTAAGAGCTTTGAGTGCTTTGTCACCTGTGCTGTCTCCCAATTAAGCAAGCTTACGAGTCAAAACCTTTATACCTGCCTCTGTGATCACATCCCACCCTCTTTCAATGATCTCTTTAATTAACATGGTACCTGTTCTTCTCCAATTCTGATCTCTCAATCGTCCCTGATTCTAAGATTCTACAGCTAATTCTAAATCCAGTGTATTTCCATTTGTTAAACCCGTCTATGCTTTTATTGCCAGGAATCAGACAATATAAATTTCTTCAAAAAACTGGATTCTCTTACAAAGGACATTCCTCTAATATCCTTGAGGTCAAAGGTGAAGATACTATTGTCCAATGCCGATGACTTATCGCAAATGAAGTGGTCGGTGCAACAGGTAATATTTTACATTTGTTCATTTTTTATTGCTTTTTATTGTGCATTAAATAAAATATTAAGAGGTTGTCCCCAGTAGCAGGTTGGGGTAAGGCAGGAACCATCTGTGTTTAGGAACTGGATTTCCATTCCTGATTCCTGACTGGAAAGCCTTGCTATCTGGCACATTGTGGCTTTGGAGAAGATTGGATTTGCTTGTAATGTAGACTGTGACTGACTCTCGCTCTCTGGGTTTATTCATGAAAAACAATGGTTTATGGAAAAGGTGCGCGTATTAGCTGCCAGGGAAAAAAGTTTAAAGAAAGTATACTTGGAAACTACATGTTACTGTGTTACATCTGATGCTTAATCTCTTATCACAGGCTCAGATGCTCTTTGGAAAAGTTTTGGAAGCAAATGGCTACAATATTACTGAAGATATCTTAAGGTAAGTGCATTGGTTAGTTTTGAGGGAGTGGAACTGTACTGAGGCACAGAGCTGGTTGAATATGAGGCATCTGCCACATACCATGTCTGGACCTAGAGATGGTGCTAATCATAAGAGGGTTGCACAGAATATCTCATCATGACTCATCCTGATGTTCAATCTTTCCACTGCTGGGAATCTTAGTTTTTTCTCCCCTGATCTACACTGAGAGCCTTTGCAAAGTCTCTGCTACACTCAATATTAACCAGACACTTATTTTTTACTCTGTTATACAGTGTTATGATTTCAGGCTAAGATAGGGAGAGATCTTGGTACCTGGTGCATAATTTGCATAGGGCAGGTTAAGCAAGTAATTAGTGAAGCTAAAACAATTATTATTTACTAGACTAAGTGGGACCCGTTGGGTCCCAGTCACACGGGAGGCCTGGTCCCCCAACGCAACCCATTCCCCAATGCAATATTCCACTACTCACCCGATAGTCCCTAACTGCGCAGGCGCGGCTCATTTCCCCTCATCCCCGGGTTGTGGGGGAGAGGGGGTTGTGGGGGTGGGGGGTTGTGGGGGCGGGGGGTTGTGGGGGCGGGGGGTTGTGGAGGCGGGGAGGGCGTGTGGGGGGCGGGGTGTGTGGGAGGCGGGTGTGGTTGGTTGGTGGGTGGGTGGGTGGCGGGGTGTGGGGGGAAGAGAGGGTTGTGGGGGCGGGGTTGTGGGAGCAAGGGTGTGTGTGTGTGTGTGGAGTGTTAGTGCGGGTGTGTGTGTGGGGTGGAGTGTGTGTGTGGGCGGGGGGTGTGGAGGGAGAGTGGTGTGGGCGGATGGGAGTTGTGGGGGGAGGGAGGTAGCTCGGGGAAGAGCCATGGGGGAGAGGGGGGCATCACAGGGGAGGGGGGGAGGAGCCAGCGAGGGGGACCAGAGGGGTTGTGGCTGGAATTGGCGGTGCGATGGGGACTCACAGCGGGCGCTGGTCGCTGGTCATTCTCCTCTGCCGGGATCAGAGTTTGGTGACATCTCCGACTCCGGGCAGGGCTGGGTCACCGACTCTGGGCTGGGTCTCCCACGCTGGGTTGGGTCTCCGACGCTGGGCTGCTGCTTGGGGCGGGGCTGCTTGGGGCTGGGCTGGGCTGCTTCGGGTCCCTCCAACAGTCCAGTTGGAAACCTCCGCCGACCATCTTCGGCTCCAGTAAAGACGCGATGGCGCAGGAAGGGGCGGACCGTCCCGGAGAGTGACAGGGGAAGAGACTAATCCGCGCGGCGCTGACTGGCAGGAGAAGAGATCGATCTGCACACGTGCGGTTTTTAAGATTTTTAAACCTCGCTAACTTTTACGACATTCAACCGATCGGAACAAATCTTGGTGCATTCGCAGCACAGGAGAACGGTGAGTGAACTGGTAAAAATCGTAGCGCAATCGCGAACTGTTTTTACGTAAATAGAAAGACCGCCAAACTGGAAAATAACAAGGTCAGAGTTTTAGTTATGTATAGATAGATTGTTAGGGGAATTGAATACCAAAGTAGAGAGATTCTACTTCTTGTTGGGTGGTGATGAGATCACATCTGCATCCATTCAGTGTTTCCTTATTTAAAGGAAGAATGTAAATATGATGGAAACATTTCAGATGTGATTTACTACATTGATACCCAGAACCTGCAGATTATTTTATGCGTAAAAGTTGAGTTGCTAGGCATTAATCCACTGCAGGTCAGAAGGATAGGAGGAAGTGATTGAAAGATAAGATCCTGTGGGGTCTTAACATGGTGGATGTGGCGAGGATATTTCCTCTTGTGAGAGAACCTGAAACCACGAGTCACTATTTAAAAATAAGGAGTCATCCATTTAAGACAAAGAGGAGGCAATTTGCTTTTTCTCAACGAGTTATGAATCTTTTGAACTCTTGTTTTTGAAGGGTGGTAGAAACAATCTCAGAACATTTTTGAGACAGAGGTAGATAGATTCTTGATCAGTAAGGGGATGACAGGTTTTCTGGGAGAAGGTGGGGACGAGGTGTTGAGGTCACATTCAGATCAGCCGCAATCTTATTAAAGGTGGGTGTGGGTTTGAGAGACCAAGTGGTTTTCCCTGCACCAGAACTGTATTCCCATTGTAGGTTTGTGAATTGCTTTAGTCCATTCCCACAGTGCTGTTGGGTTTTACACAGATTTGGACACAGGAACGATGAAGAAATGCATGTAAATTCATGACTTGAAGGTGTTGACATTTGCCACATTTACTACTCTTTGTAGGTTTAATCCTTATTGTCATGTGTATCGAGGTAAAGTGAAAGCTTTGTTTTGCATGCCATTCAATCCGATCAGATAATACTATACATTAATGTAATCAAGTAATTCTCAAGTACAAGAGACAGAGCAAAGGGGAAGATACAGAGTGCAGAATGTAGTTCTCAGCATTGTAGTGCATTGGTTCCTTAGACAATGTCCGTGATGAGGTAGAGGTGGATCGGACAGTACTCTAGCTTATGGAAGGACCATACATAAGCCTGATGAATGAAAGAATTAAGCTGTTTCTGAGTCTAGTGATGCACACTTTCAAGCTTCTGTACCTCCTGCCAGATGGGAGCTGGGGTAAGAGGGAATGACCGAGGTGGGACAAGTATTTGATTATGCTGGCTGATTTTCTGAGCTGGCATGAAGTGTAGATAGAAGTGAAGTGCGGAGTCTGCTCTGTATGATGGACTGGGCTACATCTACAACTCTCTGCAATTTCTTGTGATCTTAGGCAGAGTTGTTCCCAAACCACGTTACCCCAAAAGTAATGTTTTCTATGGTGCATCTATAGAAGTCTGCAAGAGTCATCGGTGACATGATGAATGTCATCAGTCTCTGCAGGAAGTAGAGGTGTTGATGTGCCTTCTTGGCTGTTGCATCAATGTGGTTGGTTGACGACACATTGTTGGTAATATTTACGCCAAGAAACTTGAAGCTCTCAACCGTTTCCACTTCATCAACATTTATGCTGATGGTGTTTGTACTCCACCACGCTTCTTCGGTGCAGATTCAAGTAGCTAAATAAATCAGGAATTTGGAAACAGCTAATGTTAGTGGATTGTTGTAAAAACCCATAAGTTCACTGTTATCGTTCAGGGAGGTTAAATCTGCTGTCCATACCCACTCTGGCCTGCACATGACTCCCTATGGTTGATTCTGAACTGTCTCTTCAGTTCAGGAATTGGACAATAAGCTGGCACACTTGCACATTTTGCTGGTTTTGTGCAAAAACTGTTTAATTATGTGGGAATTTGTGATTTTATTTTTGGCATATTTAACACTTCATTCATTCTTTAGCTCCCTTGGTTTTGTGGCACAAGGTGTAGACTGTGCAACCCTGAAACAACTTTCCACGCCCAATACATTCCTGAAGCTGCTGCAATTCTTCCGAGACCTGCCGATTGAATTGCCAGTGTCTCTGGTAAGTTTATGAGAGCACCAGGCACTGCAGCAGGTATAGTCCATGCTGCAACTTTACCCTGCACACAACCAATCTTACACTAGTCACATTGTTCTTTTATCCCAACAGTTCCAGAATCCTGCAATATTAAATATGTATTGATATCAGCGGCTGAGGATACAAACATACAAACTAAGAGCAGTAATTGACCACTTGGTCCCTCTGTCCCGCACCACTTTTTAACAAAGGTAGACAAAAATGCTGGAGAAACTCAGCGGGTGAGGCAGCATCTATGGAGCGAAGGAATAGGTGATGTTTCAGGTCGAGACCCTTCTTCAGACTGATGTGGGGGTGGAGGGGGGGAGGGGGAAGAAGAAAGGAAAAGGCAGATTCAGTGGGCTGTGGGAGAGCTAGGAATAGGAGGGAGAAAGCAAGGTCTATCTGAAATTGGAGGTCAATGTCCTTACCATTGTGGTGTAAACTACCCAAGCGAAATATGAGGTGCTGCTCCTCCAATTTGCAGGGTTACAGTCTACTCCACTGTTTAACAAGATCATGGCTGATCTTCTTGAGTAAAAAACAAACTGCTGGAGGAAGTCATTGAGTCAGGCAGCATCTGCAAAAGGAAATGGACAGACATTTCTAGTGTCCCATGGTCAATCTGATTGTTGTCTTCCACCCACCTGCAGGACATCCAGCAGCACCCCTCTATCCATATCACTGCTCACTTTGCCTGAATCTAAGTGCCTGCTACCACATCTTTAACAATAGCTTTTAACAGTTTCCTACGGACTGATGTTACACTGACTGGGAAATTGTGAAAATTGACACCAATGAAGTGACCTACTCACCAACCGCTTCTTTTCCGATCCAAGGATGAAGTGCGTCTGGACCGTGAGACGTGTCCAGTACAAACCCGTGCTTCCCTGGTATCTGTAATTGTCCTGATTTTATCTCTCCCTTCCAATCTCTGATTTATAGCTGTGTTACTTTACCACTCTCAAACCTTTCTGTCATTCTTTTGTGTATTTTGTTATGTTCCTTCCAATATTCTGAGCTGCCTGTGTGTAATTAAATAGGCTGGTGTTGGAGTTGGCTGCTGAAAATTTCCCCTTGTGCTGGTAGCTAGTGGGAGAGTCATCGGGATGTCAGTGGCATGAGAAAGGAAGTGGGGGAATAGAATTGATGCAATTGTTCTGAATGCTGGCGTAGATTGGATGGGCCAAATAGCATTTTCTATACTGTAAGAAAATATTTAATATACTGTTTGTTTGTTCGATATTACTTTAACTTTTCTAGTTGCCACGGACAGTGGCCCTCCCCTGGAATATGTTTTTTCCCAATGGAATTTATCTATTCTGTGTATTCCCTTAAATATCAGTCACTGCATTTAAATTGACCAATCTATTAATCTAATCTGCCAATTCACTTTAGCTACCTTTGTTTTCATACCCTCTTGCCCTTTCAAAGTTAGTTTAAATAAACTCAAAATACTTTTCTATGGCCATTCTACTCTTTCCCCAAACTGAATATAAATTTCAATTATATTATCATCTTTGCCTCTTGGGGGAACCTTCACTTTGAGACAATTAATTGAGTCCAATGAGACAGAGAATTCCAAAGTTATACAGTCCTCTATAAATAAATTTCTCTTCATCTCAGTCCATAAACTACTGAGGTGATGCCCCAATTCCAGTCTCTGTTCTGGGGAAACATCCAAGCCTTTTGCACCTGAATGATGTGAATCTTCTCTGTACCACACTGAATCTAGTTTAATCTTCCTCCAATGCTCTGTAAAATAGCACTCTAAACCCTTTAAGTATTCTCGTGCAATGGACCACACGACTTCTGTCCATACCATCGCATTCAATTGGTTAAACCAATAATGTGGCTCCCTCTTCAATTAAACTCAAAAGTGTAGCTGCTCTTATTAAAACTCAGGATTATTAAAAGAAATGTTTAAAAACATTTGAAGTAACATGCTCTTATTTACACAGAGAAGTTGTTTGTTGGAAGTACTGAACAGCTTTGTCCTCACTGTGGAAACTGTGCAGAGTATGCGACCTCAACTACTGCTTGACCTCCAGTAAGTAGTCCATCATAGTTACTCCTGGAGATGGTTGGGAATACTGTGTTTGTTGAGGCAACAAACAGCAGCTCAGTCAGCATTTGTGGAGAGAGAGAGAGAGAGAGAGGCAATGTTTGGGTTTTTTTCCCCCCAGTTTCCTTAGTTGCTGCCAAGTCTGTCGGATGTTTCCAGTATTTCCTGGAACTATCTCCTCATATTCCTTTATGACACTTCCTCTGGGGAAAGACTAATAACAATAGTATTAGGCAGGAGTTGGGAGAGAAGATCAGGAGCGGGTGTCATTGGGTAAATCCACATCAGATGTGGGCAAAATGTGTTGAAAGGAACTCAGCAGGTCAGGCAGCATCTGTGGAGGGAATGGACATGACCCTTCTTCAGCCCAAAATCAAAACATTGCCTCTTGGGTATCATAGTTAGGAAATCATGTTGCAGCTGCATAAAAGTTTGGTCCGGACACATTTGGAGTATTGTGTCACCACATTTGCAGTTGTGGTCACCACATTCAGGAAGGATGTGGAGGCATTTAAGAGGGTGCAGAAGATGTTTACCTGGGAAGAATGCTGGCTGGATTACAGAGAACATAGAACAGTACAGCATAAGAACAATAAGATGAGTCTGAAGAAGGGTCTCGACCCGAAACGTCACCCATTCCTCTCCAGAGATGCTGCCTGTCCCGCTGAGTTACTCCAGCAATTTGTGTCTATCAGCATAAGAACAGGCCCTTTGGTCTACCATGTCTATGCAAAATGTAACGCCAAGCCCAACTCTTATCTGCCTGCACAAAATCCATATCCTTCCATTCCCTGCATATTCATATGCCTATCCAAAAGGCTCTTAAATGCCACTATCATATCTGCCTCCACCACCAACCCTGGCTGCGTGTTCCAGGCAATCACCACTCTCTGTGTGAAAAAACCTGCCCCTCGCATTTCCTTTAAAGATTGCTTCTTTCACATTAAAGCCTTAAAGCTATGCCCTCTAGTATTTGATTTTCCTATCCTGGGAAAAAGGTTCTGACTGTCTACCTTATCTATGCCTCTCACCATTTTATATACTTCTATCAGGTCACCCCGCAACCTCCGGCGTTCCAGAGACAACAATCGAGTCTGTCCAAACTCTCCCTGTAGCTAATACCCCCTGATCCAGGCATCATTCTGATATACCTCCTCAACACCCTTTCCAAAGCCTCCACATCCTTCCAGGAATGGGGCAACTTGTACTGCATGCAATACTCCATTTGCGGCCTACCCAAAGTCCTATCTCTTCTTCTTGCGTATGGCGTGCACAGCCTAAAGTTGTAGGACAACTTGTTCTATTTGATCTTATTTGTTTGTGAACACCAGGTTGATTGCATTTGTCGAAACAGGGCGGACCACGTGAAGATTGCAACCTCCCACCCTACCAAAGTTCTATAAAGCTTCATCATGACTTCCATATTAAAGGGTTTTTGATTTAGATTAGAGATACAGCATGGAAATATGCCCTTTGGCCCCTTGAGTCCATTGCTGAATATCGATGACCCATTTACCCTAGCTCTATGTATCCCACTTTCTCATTCGCTCCCTACACAATACAGAGGCTAATTAACCCACATTCCTGCACATCATTGGGATGTGGGAGGAAACCAGGGCACCCAGAGAAAACCCACGTGGTGACAGGGAAAGTGTGCAAACTCCACGCAGACAGCACCCAAGGTCAGGATTGAACCCTGGTCTCTAATGTTGTGAGGTAACAGCTCTACCAGCTGCGGCACTGCGTCACCCTTAGTTATAAGGAGCAGTTGGAAAAGCTTGGATAGTTTTGTCTGTTGTGTCGAAAGGCTGAGGCTGATTAACGAATATAAAATTATGAGCTGCATAGGTAGGTTAGATAGTCAGAGTCTTTTTTCCCCCTGGGTAGAAATGTTTGGAACTAGAACACATAGCTTTACGGTGAGAAGGTGAAAGTGTAAATGAGACTTGAAAAGCAAGTTTTTTTTTCCACAGAGAGGTAGTAGGTGCATGGAACGCACTGCCAGGGGAAGTGGTAATCGCAGATCGGATCGTACTGCTTAAGAGGCATTAAAATAGACACATGAACAGGCAGGGGATGGAGAGATACAGACCATTTGCAGGCAGATGTGCAGTTTAGATTGGTACCATGGTTAGCAAAGACAAGTCTGTTCATGTGCTGTTCTGTTCTATGTTCTATATTGTCTGACAGTGGAGGCCATTCAACATGTTGAAACAATGCCAGGTCTCAAATGATCCTGTTCCTCCACAAACAATACCCCCTCACATGCACACTCTTACCTGTTTCTCCTACCGCCCATCCACGCCAGAAATAATATCCAATTAACCTGCATCTTTGGGATGTGAGAAGAAACACAGGGAGAACGTGCAAACATCACATAGGCAGCACCAAAGATCAGGATTGAACCTGAGACGCTGGAGCTGTGAATCAATTGCCCTACTAACTGCAGCACCATGCCACTCACTATTCCACCTTTCCTTACCCCTGCAAATCCTGTGATTATCTTGTAGATATCTATCAGTCATCCCTTAACCTTTTTCCATTCTGGAAAAAATGATCTGACTACTTAATCTCTCAATTATTTTTTTGCAGACTATTGAAAATTAGAAGATTTCCCATTAACATAACACAGCAGTTGCTGCAAGTAATTGTGAAAAATCCGATTCCATTCTTAAAGCTCCCGAGTTCGAAGCAAAGTCTGATGGTTGACTGGATTGTACAAGTACTGGTAAGATTCTGGCTGTCTCTATGTAATTTCACAGTGCAGGAAGCAAGCTGTTTGTCTCATTTCTATACACTAAATTTTTAATAGCAGAGCAATATTTTAATGAAAAAAAAGCAACACTACTATTCATTTAGTACCTTAAAGGGTTGTTTAACATCTTCCCAACCTCAGAACTTCCCACAGGTCTGATAAACATATTAAGTAGGGAATATAGTTGCCAATTTGCTCACCACAAGCTTCTGTACACTTAACCAAAACGCTACCAGGAGGGGAATAGCAATAAGGCGAGGATGAACAAATTTGGATTATTTTCTCTATAAAATTCTCTGGGAGTTTCAGGGGAAACCTAACAGAAGTATATAAAATTATGAGAGGCATAGATAGGATCGACAGTCAGAACCTTTTTCCCAGGATGGAAATATCAAATAAATATCTAGAGGGCATAGCTTTAAGGTGAGGGGAGAAGGTTTAAAGGAGATGTGTAGGGTACGTTTTTTCACACAGGGTGGAAGCAGATACAATGGTGGCAATTAAGAGGCTTTTAGAAAGGCACATGGATATGGAGAGATGGATCATGTGCAGGCAGAGATTAAATATATAAACAGAAAATAGGTGCAGGAGTAGGCTATTCGGCCCTTCGAGCCAGCACCGCCATTCAATATGATCAAGGTTGATCATCCATAATCATAACCCCATTCCTGCTTTCTTCCCATATCCCTTGATTCCATTAGCCCTAAGAGCTATATCGAAACATTCTTGAATACATCCAGTGAATTGGCCTCCGCTTCCTTCTGTGGCAGAGAATTCCACAGATTCACAATTCTCTGGTTGAAAACATTTTTCCTTATCTCAGATTAGTTTAATTTAGTTTAGCATCATGTTTGACACAGGCATTGTGGGCTGAAGGGTCTGACACTGTTACTGTACTATTCTATGTTCAATATGTTCTATATTTACAAGCAATGTTATACTAGTCACCAGTTAAGCTAGTTTAGTGTTAATGGGATAAATTGCCATTGGAGTAGTCGCCAGCATTTCCCAAGGGACTTTGTACTAGAGCTTGGTTTCATCACTCATTGGAAAGTTGGTAGCCCCCGACAGCAAAGCAATCTCCCAGCACTGCACCAGAAGTCTCTGGATTAGAGTCTGAACCCATAACCTACTGGGTTGGAGGTGAGCATCCTACCCTCCGAACCACAGTTTAACAACCAGTAGTGACACATCATAAATTTGAAGGAAGATATTATTTCTGATGTTATAACTAGACAATTATTAGATTGTTGTTTGTTTTGTAATCCCGTCAAAAATAAGGTGATTTTTATATTTATCTGGTAAATCTCTGAGATAGAATCATCTTAAGACTTTATCTGGGTTAGAAAATCTGTCACTGAGAGGGTGGCTTCAATTTGGAAAACACTGACTGAGAGGGTGATGGGGGGCAGGTTACACTCACAGCTTTTAATAAGTGTCTGGATGAGCAGGGAAATTGGCATGGCAGAGAAGGCTACAGGCTAATTGGGTAAATGGGATATTCTGAGATGAGTTCTTGACGGTCAACAGGGACATGTTGGGCCAAATGGCCTGATTCTGTGCTCTGGGACTCTATGCCTCTATGACAATAGTATTCTGAATTGAGCTCAGACTTCCCAAGGAAGTTTGATGTGCGTCAAAGGAGGAATGTTGAGGTATTATCACAACGAGCAATAAGTAATGTTTCTGTTTGCTGGCTGGAACATCCTTCGGGCTTTCTGAAAAATTGATTAGGATTTTAAAACGGAATAAAACCACAAATATTTCACACTGATGGGCTGTAAGTAGATTAAGATGAATTAACTTTCTCATACATTAATCATTGCATTAAACTACAGTCAGTTTTACCCGGTGCAGATTATTTCCCAATACGCACCTTTTTCAGAATTTATACGGCGGAAGATTTACCAAAGCAGAGTTTGATCTACTGGGATTTGCAATAGCTTTTATTGCTGATGAAATATTCATGACAATCCCTAGGACAGAGATAAAGGGAAACCTGGTGAAGATGAAAGATTATTGTTATGATGGACAGAAGAAGTTGCTGCTGGGAGACATGTTAACTAAAGACACCATGTTTGGGTAGGTAACAACGTCCTCAGAGTTGCCTGTTTCACAGAGATAGGATTAATCTGTAATATGGAATGTAATTTACCAGATTAAATGCAGGCTGCAGCAGTGACAAATCTATTCTGAGTTAGGGAAGAGATGATTGCAAAATTATTCTTGCCAATCATTCCTGGAGCCTGTATATGACTGATGTTGATTTTACACAAATATATTAGTTTTATATTAATCGAAAAAGTGCTGGAGGAACTCAGCAGGTCATGGCAGCATCTCTAGAGGACATGGGTGGGTTTAAAGAAGGATCTCAACCTGACATGTCGCCTGTCCATGTCCTCCAGAGACGCTGCCAGACCTGCTGTGTTACTCCAGTACTTTGTATTTTTTGCTAAAGAAAAGCACAAAATGCTGGAGTAAAACTGCAGCATTTGCAGCATCACGCACATGATGAATGAAGACCAGGTCTTCAGACAAAATGGAGCTTAAGGGTAAAGGGGTAATTTGTGGCAGAATACACAGATACAGTTTTCAGTTTAGTTTATTGTCATGTCTACCGAGGTTCAGTAAAAAGCTTTTTTGTTGTGTGCTATCCAGTCAGTGGAAAGACCATACATGGTTACAATCAAGCCGTCCACGGTGTACAGATACAGGATAAAGATAATAACGTTTAGTGCAAGATAAAGTTCAGTAAAGTCTGATTAAACGATAGTCCAAGGGTCTCCAATGGTGTAGAAGGTAGCTCAGGACCGCTCTTTAGTTGGTGATTGGATAGTTCAGTTGCTTGATGACAGCTGGGAGAGAAAGACCCAGTTAGTTCCGCAGTAATGTCCTGGTAACTGATCTCCAGCTCATCCCTCACCTCGTGGCATTCCTAAGAAACCTCATGTTAGAGAAATCAATTGTGGCAATAGGAGAAAGGGAGTTAGGGGCAAGAGAGTTTCAGACATAATAATAAGTATTTTTCCTACAGGATTGAAAAAAAATAAAGTTTTTTTATTAGGAATAAGTTTATTTTTGTTACCACGAGCCAAAAATACTAAAAACATTTTGTTACCTTGCTTAATAAAGTATCATTGTGCAAATGGCAATAGATACCATAGCTTGATAATTTCAATTTCACCTGTGATTACAGTAGTGGCTGTGCTCGTAAGAGTCAATGATATCTGATTACTGTGGGGTGGCTATATGGAAACAAGTGTTTTTCTCCTGTACTGTTTAAATCCAAGACAGGATTTTTTCTGCTTGTCAGTTTTCAAGGTAACTTTTAAATGGTTCTCTAGTTGCTGATCAAAATCATGTTATAGTGGAATAGGCATGCATATTGTAACTAGTCATCCCTAGTTTATTGGTCGTATTATATCCAATTTAGTTTAGTTTATTATTGTCACGTGTACAGAGGTACAAATAAAAGCTTTTGTTCGCAAGTTAGCCAGTCGAAACGACTATATATGATTACAATCAAGCCGTCCACAGTGCTCAGATAAAGAGTACAACAATTAGTGCAAAATAAAG
This sequence comes from Malacoraja senta, assembly GCA_038087875.1. Lineage (NCBI taxonomy): Eukaryota > Metazoa > Chordata > Chondrichthyes > Rajiformes > Rajidae > Malacoraja > Malacoraja senta. Next base: position 11,355,674 of record CM075989.1, on the reverse strand, counting down.
TCCAATAAAGTCAGATTAAAGATAATCCAAAGGTCTCCATTGACGTAGATGTGAGATCAGGATAACTTTGTAGCTGAGGAGAGGGCTGTTCAATTGCCTGATACCAACTGGGAAGAAACAGTCCATGAATCTGGAAGTGTGCATTTTCAAACATCTGTCCCTCTTGCCTGATGGGTGAAGTTAGAAGAGGGAGTGAACAGGGTGAGACTTGATCCTTGATTATGCTGGTGGCCTTGCCGAGGCAGTGTGAAACTTGTATTACAGGGGAATTACTTGTATGAACCAGTAATTTTAAATTAATGCATTCTATTCTTACTTTAAGTGAATACATCATTTTGATATTAGTTATCATGAAATATTAAAACATATTAGAGCGTGTGCAGTGGAGTTGATTGGGCCTTTAACCTTTCCTGGTAGTGCAGGTCAGCAAAAAGCCAGGAGGGGTGGCTGTAGTATGATGTTTACATAAACCTTTTGCATAACAAATATATTTTATAATGAAAGAACACATGGAGTGACATTCTAATACATTAATAATAAACTGCAACACGTCTATGAGTTATATAATGAAGCTGTGCTTATTCTACCATTAGTATAGTACAAGCTAACTCAAACAATCCCATGGCACATTCTGTTTGAACTTTTCCTGTACAAAACTAAAGATAAACGGTTTAACACCATAACCATAGCAGGGATGGAACTTTTATTCATTACTATTACAATTGCTACAGAGTGTGGTTTCCATCCTGTGATCATCAGACAGCAGTTTAAGAAGAAACCGCGTTGCAGAAATCATGGGGAATGTTGGATGTTCGTGCAAGGCACAACATTGCTTTAAATAAGCAACCAGACTTATTCACAGCTCTCTAATTGTATCAATTTAAACAGTTCTTCCTTTTCTCCAGTGATCCCGTTAACTGGACCTCACTGATCTTGGACAAAGTGGATCGCCTACTTTTCTTTCTTTCCATTGAGGATATACAAAAACTTCCACAGGTACTGTTCCCTGATTATTATTAACCGCTGGTGTAGAGCCTAGGTCAGGCTACATCTGGAGTGTTGCTCCCAGATCTCAGGAAAGAGATGAACATCTGGATGGATTCTCCAGCCGATACAGGCTTGGAACGTTACACAATGAAGGCGGCTTGTCCTTTCTTAAGGCCGGAATGTCCAAGGAGAACCAATTGATGTGTTTCAGATGATTAAAGGTTTGACAGGGTAGCAAGAAGGAATCTAATATGGGCAATCCAGAATATGAACATAACTCTAGGTAGGCCTCAGAAAGTATCAATAAATCTCCTTACCCAAAGGACAGGTGAAATCTGGCAAACTTTCCCCATCCTTCGTGAGCAGTGAAAGCCAGTGATCAGTTGTTGCTTTCCAAATGAAGGTAGACAAAAATGCTGGAGAAACTCAGCGGGTGAGGCAGCATCTATGGAGAGATGGAATAGGCGACGTTTCGGGTCGAGACCCTTCTTCAGACTGATGTCGGGGGGGGGGGCGGTCCAAATTAAGGTAGATAGTTTTTGTTACGTAGAGCAATATGTTAAGGGATGTGGAGAAAAGTGGGTAAATGTGGCTAAATTATATAATCTAAGTGATACCAGGCATATGGGTTGTACTCTTGCCTGTTCCCTATATATCTCAGTATATGGCCAGGGTCCCAACCAGAAATATCGATGATTTCACTACCTCCCCAGATGCTGCTTGACCTACTGAATTCCTCCAGCAGTTTGTATTTTGCTCAGTGCACAGAGGAGTTTGGAGGTGAGTTGGACAGTACTTGTGAATTGTGAAAGGTGTATATAATCACATGAATCAATAGTCCAGTAAGAATCAGGAGAGGACAAAGTATGTAGTGAAAAGATGAATTAATCCGAGCAAACCTTCCTGACCATCGCAGTGAGAAGATTCAAAAATCCAAACCTTTTTTCACCCTTTCAGGATGTTTTGATCTTGGAGAGGACTGAGATGTTGTTTCACAGCCAAAGGCAATGGGAGGATAGTGAGTTTGGTTCCACCTGCCAGCAAGCAATGGAAAAATCTGATCGTGATGATCTATTCAGAAAGCAACGAATATTATTACAAACTGCAGTTGGCCTTCTCAACACCAGACAGCGCCAGGCCAGGAACGGTGAGGATGGGTGACCCTGCCCTTGGCTACTGTACCTCATCTCTGCAGCCCAGCCTTTTCCTCTCTTGACTGCTTTAAAGCAACCTCTTTGATATACTGTGTTGGTTACATCCTGATCTTCTCCTTTTGTGGCTTTGTGTCCATTTCAACTGCGTCCAGTTGTCTGAAGCACGATGGGATGTTAAAATTGCTGTTATGTTTTACCTGAGGACTGGTTTTATACATTGGGATTCAACCTTAGAGAGGGCGGCACAGTGGCGCAGCGGTAGAGTTGCTGCCTTACAGCGCCAAAGACCCGGGTTTGATTCTGACTAAAGGTGCTGTCTGTACGGAGCTTGTACGTTCTCCCCAAGATCAGTGTGGGAGGGTTTTCTCTGGGATCTCCGGTTTTCTCCCACACCAAAGACGTACAGGTTTGTAGGTTAATTGGCTTGGTATAATAGTAAATTGTCCCTAGTGTGTTGGATAGTGTTAGTGTGTGGGATCGCTGGTCGGCGCGGTCTCGGTGGGCCGAAGGGCCTTTTTCTGCGCTGTATCTCTCAACTAAATGAAAGTAAGTTTACCTGTTAATTTTGATGAGCAATGCTTGTCCAGAGGGACTGGGTACAAAGTCTGTTCCCTGAGTCCAGCAGTGAGAAAGGAAATGGACCTCATGAGAGGTAAACCATCCATCATCTTGAACTGGATAGACAGACATCCAGGTAAAAGCACTTGGTAAAAGGAAGGTCCTAATTGCACTTGTTTTGTGTTAGACCCTGTCTTGACCTGCAGTGTTATACGCACCACCCTCCCCTCTGCATGGACCATTGATTTGTTGACTGGCATGGCGGCCGATGATTTCACCAACTGTTTGGAGATGATTGGTCAAGACCCAAACTTTCAACCATTCGAACTGTTTCAACTGCTGGAGAGAGTGAAGCAGGTACCAACGTTACCCAACACAACATTGAGATCAGAAAACTGTATGGTTGAATGGTCTCCCACTGTGAATTACAGTGATAAATCTGTAATTAGGGAACCCTGCGTTTTCTACTGAGTTCATATTTATTCACGCTTTATCACCATATATTTTGTTTCAATGTATTTTACTAATGATTTACATGAATTGCAGTGATCAAAGTAAAATATGTGTCATAGATGGGTATAGTTCTATCCAGCAGCATTTAAAAGTGGTTTCTGAACACAGCTCTGGTAACGTGCAAGTTTATTGTTGCCTTCAGCTTTTATCTCAGAACCATCACAGAATTTAAAAAAACAAACTCTGGAAGAACTCAGAGGGTCAGGCAGAATCATTGGAGGGAAATGGACAGGCGACATTTCAGATTGGGACCTTTCTTCAAGACTGGAGTGCAGGAGAGACACATGGTAGAAAAGGGTGAGGGGAAGGGGTGGGACAAGAGCTGGCAGGTGACAGTGGGAAGGAACTGCATACGCTGGTTTACACCGAAGATAGACACATAATGCTGGAGTAACTTAGCGGGACAGGTAGCATCTCTGGAGAGAAGGAATGGGTGACGTTTCGAGTCGGGAAGAAGGGACTCGACCCAAAACGTGACCCATTCCATCTCTCCAGAGGTGCTCCTTGCTCCGCTGAGTTGCTCCAGCATTTTGTTTCTATCTTAGGTGATATTGGGATCCAGGTTAGGAAGGGTTGATTGGCAAATGAGTCGTGTGAGGGAGAGAAGGGTGGAGATAGTAACCAAGGATGGAGCTGATAAGTGGAGAAGACTAAAGGGTGCAGATGGTGGAATCTGATCAGAAAGCATGGTGGGGAGTTCTCCCTCACAGAATGATTCTGCTGTGTCAGATCTACAGGCTTGTATCAGCGATACCACCCCAGGTGATCGAGCAGCTTGGACGAATAGCAACCCAGTTCTCAGAAAAGGATTTGGCGAGGCTGGACCTGTCGGATCTGGGTGCAGTGGCAGCCCTGGGGAAAACTGCAGAGTGGACCAACAGGAAGGTATCTGACCCCAACTGATGAAGCCAATGTGAAGCTCGGTAAAGAGAAGCTGCATGTGAATCTGGAAGGGGAAATGGATAAGGATGTGTGGGGGACATGTGGGCTAAAAGGCCTGTTCCTGAGCTGTTCCTGTTCTATGATGTGTGTGCGCAAAGCAGGTGTGCAACAGGTCTTTTCACCTAAACCGTGAATTCATCTGGTTCGCTCAATGAGAAACGGAACTGCATTGATAAGCTGAGGCCCCAGACTTGACCCTTTGGTCAGCCCTGAGTGAGCTGATCTCATTTCAGGGCAATACGACTGCAGTGATTGGCATCAGCCCTGAGTGAAGAAATAGCAGTGAACCTGGTCTTGATCTCCGATATTCATCAGAGGGCTTGGACGATCTAAATAGCCACCATCAGTGGCTTGCCTCAATCCTGAGCTCTAGAATGAACTCCATCAGCTTGAGATCCCTCCACTACCCTCACCCCACCCACCATTCTCCTCGATTCAAATACTCTTTGATTGGAATGTGCTGCATTTAAGGAGATTAGGTGGTGATTTTCAAAATAATTTGGGTAAATTTGAACGTGAACAATGACTCGGAGGGTGGGGATGATAGGGTAACACTTTAAAATAATTTACCGTACATAAACACGGTTATCCTAGGCTATTAGCAGCTCTGAAACGGGTTTAGATCCACAGGGGTTGGGTAGATAAATGACTCCAAACCTTGAATTTGGCATCATAACAAATGGATAAAGCTTTGCCCTTCTCATACAATATCTTACATCTGATTTGCACTAACGGGCTATTTAATCTTTGTTGCAGCTCACTGTATTGTTTACAACCTTCCTCCGTGTGAACAGACTCAGTGTGGAGGAGCTGGATTCAGTCAGTCTGGTTGCTCTAGGCCACATCATCTGTGGCATCAAACCGGCTGGCATGGCTGTGATAAACCCAGTGGAATTCAGGTAGGCACCGCCAAACTTACTCAGAGTTGTCATCAAAGCTCAAGCTTTCATTTTGGAAGTCCACGGATTGTTCAGGGCAATGAATGGCATAAGTGCATTTGAGGGGTCTCGGTTAAATGAACTGAGGAAGTGAAGAGTGGAAAGGTATGCGGATGGGGTGAGATTCAGAGTGGTGTGAGAAAGCTCACTTTGGAGCATAAACACCAACTGTTCCGTGTGTACATTTTGCAGAAATGCTGCTGAACATTAGTCATGAAATGTTGCAATGGTGTGCATATCAAATTCCTTTGTCCTCCCTGTTCCACAACTTTAAATTTTACATTTACTCTTGTGTACAAACAAATGTGATTCCCGAATGGTGTACGACTCGTGGTGCTGGTGCATCTCAGCATGGCAGTTCTATGGATCGGGAGCCTGAGACTGTCGTGTGAAGAGTCCCAGCTTCACGGCCTGGCCAAGCTCGTCACTCGCACAGAGACGTTCGGAGACGTCAGTCGGTGGCGAGCTGAAGAGTTCATTGAAATTGGCTCCATTGCAGGTAAGCAACTTCCCAGTTAAAGCCCTGTCCCACTGTACGAGTTCATTCAAGAGCTCTCCCGAGTTTAAAAAAAAATCAAACTCGTGGAAGCACGTAGAATGTACGTAGCGGGTACGTTGGAGCTCGAGGACGTCTCTTAGTGTCTCGTAACACTAACGGCAGGTACTCGGAAAAGGCCGTAAGCTCGGGAAGACTCGTGAAGATTTTTCAACATGTTGAAAAATGTCCACGAGAGCCCTGAGTACCTACGAGCGGCCATAAACCGTAAATCTTCGAGTTCGAATCAGGACAAACTCGGGAGAACTCTTGAATGAACTCGTACAGTGGGACAGGGCTTTTAGCGTGTAAATGTGGCCCTTCGTAGGATATAGCTTATCCTCATTTTTACATGAAGAATTTTATCAACATCCAAAGAGCAGATTATCTGATGTAAAAAAAAAAGGCGCTGGAGGAACTCGGGTCAGGCAGCATCTGTGGAGTCAGAGGGATGGTCGACCTTTCAGCTCATTACCCAGCATCAGGCCGGTATAAGGAGGTGAGAAGGAGGGGTAACATTGGGCCTTGGCAGGAGGAGAGGTGACGTGCAGGTGGAGTCAGGGATGGGAGGAATAGGGGGGGGGGGGGGAATATAAAGACCAGCTGGTGGGTGATAGTTGAAAACAGATAAGGAAAAGTATGGGCAGATGGTGGCAGGTGAGGGAAGGGGAGGAAGGAGGTAGTAACAGGGGTGGAAGTTGAGAAGAGGAACTAGATAAGAGAGGGTAGATGGGCAGATGGAACTAGGTACGGGAGGGTAGACTAGGGATGAAGTAACCCAGGTGGATAGACCCCTGGGTGATGGATAGCTGGAAGTGGGAAAGATGAACGTAGGGAAAGAGAAGTTGGGTGAACGGGTGGGAGTGGGTAAGGAACACTGGGGTTAGGTTCAATGTTCATGCAATTGGGATACAGGCTACCAAAGTGGAAAATGTGTTGGTCTTCTAGTATCCATTTAGCCTCCAGCTGGTCGTGTAGGCTGAAGACTGACAGTTCGGTGTGGAAGTGGGAAGGGGAGTTGAAGTGACTTGCACTGGGAAGATCGGGATGGCTGTGGTGGACAGAGCGCAGGTGCCCTGTAAAACAGCCACCTATTCTACACTTGGCCGAGTTAATATAGAGGAGGCTATAACAGGGGCACCGAAAGCAGTAGGAAAGGTTTGAGGACGTTCACATGAGCTGTTTAGGTGCTTGGATGGTGGTGAGGGAGGAATTGTAGGGCAGGTGTTGCAAATTATGTGGTTGCCAGGGAAGGTGTCAGGGTTCAGAGAGGTATGAGTGGATCAGTGTCTCACGGGAAGAGTGGTTCTTGCAGAGAGCAACTAGTGGTTGGGATCACAATGGAGGTGGCGGAAATGGCACTGAATGGGGAGGCTGCCAGGGTGAAAGGTGACAACCAGGGGAACTCTGTCCCTGTCCTATATGGGGGTGAAAACAGACATGTGGCAAACAGAGGAAACATGAGTGAGGGATCCATCAACTACGTGAGAGGAAGAAGTATCTGCAGCGTCTTGTGTCCCTAGACAATCTGGTGATTCTTCTCTTGGGACGAGTCCTGGGACCTGGTTACGTGTAACTTGGCTGCTGAGCTTCTACTTTACGGGAATGGTCACATGAGTAAATGAGACGGCGAAAGGTGATATAACAGCAAGTACTTTCATAAGGCTCGTTCCCTCACTGTCAGAACCGATCTCAGTCCATTAGTTCTAATGGCTTTTAACTATTCAGTCCTTTGTGCTTATTCTTCCAGTCAATTTGATCTGAGTTGATCTGCACTTCATTCCATTACTGGGTTTGCCCCATGCACTCTGATATCCTTACTCCACAAACCTCGTATGTGTCAGTTGATCTGCGGCATCAGTTTATCAACAAAGGACTCAACATTTCCGTTCTTCTTTGTCCAGTCCACAGGCCTTTCATGGCAGCATTTGGGGGGTAAGGAGTAGAAATGAGCAACTGCCGATGCTGGTTTACAAAAAAAGTCACAAAGTGCTGGAGTAACTCAGCACGTCAGGCAGCATCTCTGGATAACATGAACTGGTGACGTTTCGGGTCGGGACCCTTCTTCAGCTGAGTTGCTCCAGCACTCTTGGGAGTCAAGAGTGTTCAATTGTCATATGCTGCAGGACAGGAACAATGCAATTCTTACTTGCTGCAACTTCACAGGCACATTAGCACAATAAATACACACTAATCCATAATACCGTAAATTACAGTAATCAGTAATACTGGATAACCAGGTTATGATAGTGCAACAGAGATCCAACAGTTTATGAAAGTACAGATTAGGGAGAAGGGAGGGGAACGGATGCAGAAGCTTTTAAAGGGAGGGGATATATGTTATTGTTTATAAATGTACTTGCTGCCGTTTACTTCATATTTTGTTTTGACTTTTTTCTCACTGCAATAGCTGGTCTACTGGATATGGTTCTCTCATCACTGGTCAAAGAACAGATTGAAGGACTCAGCCCTATTGCTATTGCAACTCTGCCGCCAAAGAAACTCTCAGTACGTGTGTAACCTTCTCCATCAATTGTCACAGGATATTGAGCCAGATATGTCACGCTTGCTGTCCCTGTGGATTCCAGCCCTTTAAAAGGGAAGCTCCAACACAGCATAGTTCTGCCATAATGCAATAGTTGTGTTCCGAAGAAAGTTTGTCGTAGAAAAAATCATGTTATTAGAAATGATTGCATCAAGGGGGAAAATAAGGTTAGAGTCTAGAGAGCTTCAGACTCACAAAAACAAAGTTATTCTCCACACTTTTTTTTCAAAAATAAAGGTATTTTTAATAGCTATAAGCTTATCTTTGTTACTGCAAACAAAAAATACTGAAGACCGTATATCTTATAGTTTTTTACAGAGTATCGTTGCACAAGTGTTAATATGGAGGTGATTGTTTGTCAATTCCAATGGCCACTTGTGAAACTGCCAGACTGTGTTTCTGAGAGTATCCAGTTACTGCGTTGGGATTACATGGAATCAATCACCGTCTTCCTCCAAGACATTTTTTTTCTTCTTGTCAATTCCCAAAGTAAATTTTAAATGGTTCTCAATCACAATTGCATTATAACCAATGTGGTGCACATAATAATATTATACGTTCATAAGTCATAGGAGCAGAATTAGGCCATTCGGCAAATATCTAGTGTTTTCTAATTCATGTGTTGTATCCAATTTGCATCATAGAAACATTTGTTATATCAGAATTACCTGACCTGTATTGTTTTTCTTCTTCCCATTCTGTGCTGAAGTTGTTAATTGTTTGCAAGAACACTTATTTATTAGATTATAGGGCCAAGAGTCGTTTCCCTAGATCTTGTAGGCTTCCACACCAACTATGTTTTGCTTTTGTGTTAGTGCTGGCTCAGAAGAAGCTAATTTTCTGAGTCAGAGTTTGCAAATACAAATCCCAATCCACATGCTAAATACCAGAATCTAGGCTGACACTTAGCCCAGTACTGAGAGATAGAGTGGTCTAATTGGAAGTGGGATCTCTAAGTTGAGACATTGAAGATCTTGCAACACTATTTCAAAGAATGGGTTATTCAATATTTCATAAATTCATGTGATAGGAACCGAATTAGGCCATTCGGTCCATCGGGTCTACTCCACCACTCAATCAATTATGGCTGATCTATCTCTCCCTCCTAACCCCATTCTTCTGCCTTCTCCCCATAACCCATTTATTCTGTATTCAACATTGTGAAAATATTAACCAATTTATTGCTGTTCATGTGAAACCTGTATAGATGTTTTCCCCATTAAACAGCTCAAAAATAACTTAGTGGACCATTGGGACCTCAATGAGCACTGTAAAAAAAATAGATTTTCTAGTTTTTCATGTTAAATATTCCATCTGATAGAATATTGTGATTATTTCTTACTCATTCCTGCCACCCTCCTCGTTTATACGTTATTAATTTGATGTAGCCTCAAATTCCTGTTCCCATAGCTTCACGTGAAATAATATTACAGATTGAGGCTTCCATTTCCAGTAACTATTTTCTATTCCTGCCGGTTGTTCATGCTGAATGGCCCTGAAGAGCCCGAGTCTCTCCTATAATTCCTCCTAATCAAGTCCTTTGATGCTTGTGGTCAATATTGTGACTCTCTTCCTACACTCAACTGCATTGTTTGCGTCACATTGATCAGAATCGGAGTCAGTGCTCAAGGTGGGTCTGACCAGAACTGGGGAGAATTCATCTGGGCATATGTAAAATATTGTCTTTCAACCTTCGATATTCTCCAGAGAAGGCAGTATAATATCCTATCTGAGTTTCCACTTCCAACATACTTGCGCACATATCGTCGGCATAATATTTAAGCTGCTTCAGTCAAATACCTTCAATAAATGCAGCCAAATAAGTTATTTCACTTGTTTTACTGATTCCCTCTTTCCTTCCTGCATCAGGTTGTATTTAGTCCTGCGCAGATTCGCATGTTTAATTATCAGCAGGCGGTGGCTGTGACTCCCGCCCAGTTGAAGGAACTTGGTGATGTGCAGAAGAAAGCTTTGGACATGGTCCTCACATCGTGGCACAGAACAGCAATTGACATAAGAGGTAAACACTGGCCCGTTGCCAGAACATCACATGGAATGTACTGCACAGAAACAGGCCAATTAACCCCTGCTCCTTTCATTGATTCACGTTCAGGACATGGCCATAAATAGCAAGCCAGACTTATTGCCCTCTGTAACTGTGCCTCAGAAGATGGCAGTGAGTCATCTTCTTGAACTTCTGCAGTCTTTCTAGTGATGGGGGTCTCACAATCAAACAGTGTCAACTAACTGTTGAGCCGGCCCGAGGTGTCGTGGGTCTAACTCAACGAAACACCAGTGAAGGGAGGTGCCCATTTGATAACCCCAATGATATACTTGCATCTACATGATCAGTTCTTTAAAAAATGTGCTTGTAAGCATGTAGGTAGCTGTTTATTGAATATGGAGTTGGTTATTGTCCTTAGCATAAGTTGGTATAATCAATTTAGATAGTGCTTTGGCTTGGTTGTCTTGGTTGAGTGCTTATCCTGGTGTTATAGCACAAGTACTTAGCGTTTTAATTGTCATGTGTAGGGATTCCAGAATTTAGATCCATTGACGATGGACTGCTGATACTTTTCCAAGTCAAAATGTTGTGTAGCTTGGAAGGGAAACTGCAGATGATGGAAGTAGAAGTCACAGCTTTTGGAGGTGCTTTCAGAGTATCCTGAGCAAGTAACTGCAGTGGATTTTATACATTGTGCACACTGCAGTCGGTGTTAAAAGTGATGGATGGCGTGCAGGTCAAATGAGTTTGTATAATGTAAGCTGCTGGACTTGTTGGAGCTTCAATTATTTAAACAGAACCTAAGCATCCTTTCTTCCTCCATCCAGCAATATTAGCCTCCCCTTTTTCCATTGAATTCTAATCCAGCTTCCACTTAACTGCTTCCATGCTGTTCATTTTACCTGCTATTGCAACACTGCCTAGTCATCCAGTTGGTAAAGTTGAATGTTGTTGAGTCGTGATGAGTTATTAATGATAATGGAGCTTAGGATAAAGCCGGCTGAAATATAATGAACATTCAGATTTAACCAGATTTGAAAATGTAAGAATATTATCAGATCTCTAATCCAACACAGGGCATCCCTTTGATTAATGGACAAGATGGCGAGATGAGGATACCATTGCTCTGGGAAACCAGCAGTCCATTGAAAACAAATTGTGGTGTTCCCCCATTCCATCAGTAACCTGTTGCAGCCACCAAATTGCACCTCCCAAATATATCTGTCCAACCCTGCAACATCAAACATACCTTATGGCCTTTTTAAGTAAAGTTAACTACAAGGTCTTTGATATAAATTGGCCCATGCACTCACAGAATAATCCCTCATCCCTAAACCCTCTACTATTGAATTTCATCTCTTTCTCCTCCCTCAAGAACCTCCTCAAAATCCACTTGCTGTAGAAAACTTATTAACTTATTCCTTTCTTGTGTCTAATTACTAATTAAGTAATTAGTCTACAGAATGGTCCCGACCCAAAACATTGCCTATCCATTCCCTCCACATATGCTGTCTGACCTGCTGAGTTACTCCAGCACTTTGTGCTTTGCTGACAATGTGACATGTGACAACTCGTGACATGTGTTAACTGTGGCTGGTTATTAATGAACTCTACTCTATTTGTAGGAAGATCATCTGGAAGAAATCTGTGTGCGAGCTTGAATGGAGTACTGTTGTGTCTGATTTGTAGTCTTTTACATACAAGAGAAGAAGCTCGTCTGTAATAATTAGAATATACATTTACCTTGTGTTGTTCTATATTTGTATGTACCTTTACATTCACGTGTGGAGCTGACTGCAGAATTCCATGTTTGCGAGATTTTGTACTCGTGATCCAGACATTCTCATTTTTGTTTGCTGAGCTTAGCTCTCTTTTTGTTTTACTGAAATAGTGTGGTTAAATAAAGAATTGATTTTTGCTTTGGATTCATTTAACTGTCTCACAAGCAGTTGATTTTTTGTTGAAAGGTCTGTTTCTCTCTCCACAGATGCTGTCTGACCTGCTGAGCATTTCCAACATTTCCTGTTTTAATTTCAGATTTCTAGCATATGCGTTTTAAATTTGATTTTTAACTGTTACTAGACCAAGAGCAGACCCGTTGGGTCTGGACCCCGAACGTGCTTCAGACCCCGGGGTCTGGTTCCCGAACGTGCTTCTGGACGGCCGTACGCAGCGTCTTGACGTTGTACGCAGCGTCTTGATGTTGTACGCAGTGTCTTGACGGCGTATGCAGCATCTTGACGTTGAACGCAGTGTCTCGACGTCGTACGCAGCGTGTTGACGGCGTAGGCGGCGTATGCCGTCAAGACGCTGCGTACGACGTCGAGATGCTGCGTACGGCTGTCGAGACGCTGCGTACGCCCTCAATGGGGCTGCAGGCTGACAGGCCGCGGCCGTTGACGCGCCGGCTCTGTGACGCTTGCTGAAGTCAAAGATGGGTTGTTCCGCCGCTGCTTTTCAGCGTCCTCGGACAGAGGACGATGAAAAGCAGAGGGGGAAGAGCCGATGTTTGGCATGAACCAGCGTGAGAGAGCCGGCCCGGGGGGGGGGGGGTAGTGGAGGAGAGCCGGGCAGCAGCAGCAAAAATCGCCAGGGGAAAAAAAAAATGTCGGCTTTTTGGAGGAGAGCTGTGCGCTTGAGCCAGCGTGAGAGAGCCGGCCCGGGGTGGGGGGGCGGGGGGTAGTGGAGGAGAGCCGGGCGGCAGCTGCGAAAATCGCCAGCGAAAGGAAAAAAATTGTGGTGTTTTTGGAGCAGAGCCGGGCGGCAGCAGCCGTTATGGTGGCTGGCCAGGAGGAGGAGACAAAACGAGTGAGTGGGGGGGGGGGGGGGGGGGGGATGGATTTTATTTTTAAAATGTGTACATTTTTAAAATAAATGATGTGCGGCGGCGCGGATTACTGCAGCGGCCCCTACAGCCCGTCTGTCTTTTTTTATTTTTGTCTAGTTAAATGTAGTTGTTTGTGGTTTTTTTGTACTGTTTTAATTGTGTATATGTGGGGGGCGGGGGGGGGGACTTTAAAAAAATCGATTCCCTGCACGGGAGACCCGACCTTTTCCCTGCCTCCGACCGGGACGACCTGGAGGCTCCAGTCGCGGAGCCTGTGGAGCTCCGGACTTACCATCGTGGGGCTGGCCGGCCTCGGAGCGCGGGGAGCGGTGGTGGCTCGTTGCTGCTCACTCCGGACCTCCAGCTGCAGCTGCAGACCCGTGGACTGGGACATCGGGAGCTCGCGGGTCCGGGTGAGAGACCGCTTTCCGGAGCTCCCGCAACGCAACTTCTCCAGCTCGAGTCGCGGGGTTTGAACGACCCGGAGCGGGGCCGTAAATCGCCCGACATTCCAGCGCCTGCCGGGGCTCCAACTTTGTGACTTTGGGCCCGGAGCGAAACTGTATACTGCCCGGCGTGGCCTCAACGGCCGTGGGACTTAACATTGCCCGCCTGGGGCTTCAACATCGGGAGAAAAATGGTGCAGGGGAGAGAAAAGACTTTGCCTTCCATCACAGTGAGGAGGAGATTCACTGTGATGGATGTTTTTCTGTAAATTGAATTATTTGTGTGTCTTGTAGGAATTGTTTTGTTTGTATGGCTGTGGAAACGGAGTTTCGTTTGAGCCTCTTGAGGTTCAAATGACAAGAAATAAAATCAAAATCATAAAAATGTCTAAATCTAATAAGGAGTGTGTTAGGGTATGTAAAAGTGTAATGTCTAGCGAAATGTAAAAAATCGTGGAGTTTTTGCATGTGGTTTTGGCGGAGCAAGGAATCAAAGGCCAAATCTGACACCCACAAACACACACACACACACACACATCCACACACACACAGAGTTTTAATAGTATATAGATAGATAGAAGATAGAGATAGATAGATAGATGGATAGATGGATAGATGGATAGATGGATAGATAGATGGATAGATAGATGGATCTGAGATCTGAGAAAATAATCCAAGTTCGTCCAACCACTCCATACAGCTCATACTCTAGCAACATACTGGTGGATCTTTTCTGCAGCCTCTCCAAAACCTTCATATCCTTCCTGTAATGCTCCTGACTTTTATATTCAAAGCCTTGACTAAATAAGGTAATTTTGCAAATGCCTTCTTCCCCACCCTATATATTTGTGTTGTCACATCAAAATCTTTGGATTTGTATTCCAAGATCCCTCTGTATATTAGTGCTCCTGAGGGTCCTTCCAATTATTGTATACTTCTTACATTTGACCTCTCAAAGTGGAACACCTTACACTTGAACTCTACATGCCATTTCTCTGCCCATACATCCAACTGATCTATATACTGCTCTTTACTCACCAAATTTTGTATCTGTAAATTTATCAGCCTATCTACATTTTCATCCAAATCATTCCTATGTAGATCAGAAACAACAGAAGTCCTAGCACCGATCCTTGTGGAACACCACTGGTCACAGACCTCCAGTCAGAATAACTTCCTTCCACAAGTCAATTTTGAATCCAATCATACGGTTGTACAGCATGGAAATGGGCCCTTTGGCCTACTTTTCTCCATCCCGATCAAGTTCACCAATTGGGCTAATCCCACTTGTCTATGCTAGGCCCATATTCCTCTGAACCTTTCTCACCCATGTACCTGTCCATGTATCTTTTATGATATGTACCTCCACCACTCCTTCTGGCAGTTTGTTCCATATAGGCACCTCCCTCTGTGTGAAAGTCTCTGTGGATTCTATAACCTTTAGTTGTCTGAATCAGCCTACCACAAAGGACTTGTTGGTAAAGTCCTTGTAGACAACTGACCCTCATTAATCAAATTCACCACTTCCTCAGAAAACTCAATCAAGTTTGTAAGACATGACCTCCCCTGCACAAAACCATCAATTGTCCCTAAAAAATTCATTCCTTTCAGGATGTGAATAAATCGTAACCCTAAGAATGTTTTCTATTAATGTTTCTTGTACTTTCCCCATCAGTGATGCAAGGCTCACCAGTCCATAATTTCCTGCTTTGTCCCCTTTTCCCTTCTTAAACACAGGAATGACATTGGCTATTCTGCAGACATAGAGTCATAGAGCGATACAACACAGAATTGGGCTCTCTGGCCCAAACCCATTCACGCCGGCCAAGGCCTCTGGAGCTTCGCCTGTGTTTAAAAAGGATACAAAGATTGTTGTCAAAGCCCCAGCAATCCTCCTTTCTTGCCCTTCGGGATAAATTCCATCAGGCCCTGGGGACTTATTCACCTAACGTTCTTCAAAACTTCCAATATCTTATCCTCGATATCAACATGCCCAAAAATATCACATAATTCTCCCTGATCAGACTATCCTCCATTATCTTCTTGGTGAATACTAGTGCAAAGTAGTCATTTAATATCTCATCCACTTCCTCTGGCTCCAGCCATGAATTCCCTCTGTCTTTGAGTGTTCATATCTGTTATTTAGAGTTACCCTCTTGTGTTTAGTATATTTCTAAAATGCCTTGGAATCCTTAATCCTACTTATCGAGGATGTTTCATGGCACCTTTATGTCATCTTGATTTCCTGCTTACATTCTTTCCTGTCTCCTTTGTATTCCTCAAGGCCCTTGACTAATTGCAGTTTGCTAAACCTTACATATGCTTCCTTGTTCCTCTTGACTAAATATCTTTTATCTTCTTCATTGGATGATGTTAGTCCTGAATTCTGACCATCTGACCTGTAAAAGATTCCCATGTGTCAGATGTTAATTTACAAAATCCTCTCTCAATCTACCCTCCCCATCTCCTGCCTAATGCCGTTATAATTAGCCTTTCCCCCCAATGTCCAGGCTAATCCTTTTCCATAACTATCTGAAAACTTAGAGTTACGATCACTGTTCTCAAAACCACTGAAGCTCCAATAATCTGGCCAGGCTCATTTCCCAATACTGTACAAGATTCCATATGTTTTTTCCCCTGCTTGGACTATCCACAAACTGTTTCATGAAAACCTCTTGAATGCATGAATACATTTTGTCCCATCTAGGGAACTCACTACAACAACGCTGTTGTTTTCACACCTTTCTACTTTTTAAAATCTGCACTTCCTCTGTAGCTAAGACTACGATGCTTTTCAATTCAATTCAACCTTTATTGTCATCTTGCAAGCAACAGTTGTACAGTGCAAAACGAAGTTTTAAACATTTCACACATAATAACACTAAAAACAATCCAGTCCCTGATGGAACAGTATAAAGTTAAAATAGATAAAAACAACGTTAAAATACAGTAAGACCAATCATAAACATGTCCGGGGTGGCTGATTTGAGTGGCCAGTGCCAGTTATTGAAGTGGCCAGTGCCAGTTATTATAGTGTCCGTGCCAAGCCGCAGAATCAGGTGACTGTGAGTACAGAGTGGCTGTTTAGCAGCCTCACAGCATATGGCAGGAAGCTGTTTAGCAGTCTTGTAGTCCGGGCTTTGATGCTGCGATATCTCTTGCCTGATGGCAGGAGATCCAGGTGTATGTGGAGGGGGTGCAGTTTAGCAATTCTCTGAGCTTTTTTCTGACAGCGGCTCAGGAATAGTTCTTGTACCGAGGGTGGGGAGATGCCAATGATCTTCTCTGCTCCCCTCACTACCCTCTGCAGAGCCTTCCTGTCCGAGCAGTTGCAGGTGGAGTACCACGTATTTAAACAGTATGTGAGTACAGACTCCACCGTACCCCTGTAGAAAGTCCTGAGGATGTTGGTGGGGAGTGAGGCCTGTTTTAGTTTCCTCAAGAAGTGCAGTCGCTGATGGGCCCTTTTGACGGTCCCAGTGGTGTTTCTGGACCAGGTGAGGCTATCTGTAATTTGCACCCCGAGGAACTTTATGCTCTCCACTCTCTCCACTGTGGCGCCACTGATGTTAAGGGGTGCATGCTTTGGCTGCGCCCTCCTGAAGTCGACAACCATCTCCTTTGTTTTGTCGACGTTTAATTCTAGATTCTTTTTGCCGCACCATTCCACTAGTTGTTTTACTTCCTCCCTGTACATTGATTCATCATCTCCGCTGATGAGTCCCACCACTGTTGTGTCATCCGCGAATTTTATGATCTTATTGTCCCTGAATCTGGCAGCACAGTCATGTGTGAGCAATGTGAACAACAGCGGGCTGAGCACACAGCCTTGAGGGGAGCCGGTGCTCAGCGTGATCGAGCCTGAAGTGTTCTTGCCCACACGGACTGACTGCGGTCTCTCTGTCAGAAAGTCCAAGATCCAGTGACACAGGGTGGTGTTGAGGCCCAGCAGGGTTAGTTTCTCCACAAGTCTCTGTGGGATGATGGTGTTGAACGCTGAGCTGAAGTCAATGTACAGGATTCTAGCGTATGTGTTTCTTTTTTCCAGATGCATGAGCACTGTGTGCAGCGTGGTTGAGATGGCATCCTCTGTAGAACGGTTGGGGCGATAGGCAAACTGGAGTGGGTCTAACGATGAGGGGAGGCTGGCAGTAATGTGGGGTTTCACCAGGCGTTCAAAACATTTCATTATTATTGGGGTCAGGGCGACAGGGCGGTAGTCATTTAGGCAGGCAACAACTGGTTTCTTCGCTATGGGGATTATTGTACTCGTTTTGAGGCATGTGGGGACAATGGCTTGACTGAGGGAGATGTTATAGATGTCTGTTAGCACATATGCTAACTCCTCAGCACATTCCTTAAGCACACGTCCTGGGATGTTATCGGGTCCGACTGCTTTCCACGGGTTGACCTTAGACAGGATTCTCCGTGTGTCCATCAGGTCTATGGTCAGGACTGGCTGGTTGGTTTGTATGCAGGGACTGGCTCTCCCCTTGGGTGTGGTGTTTGCTGCATCAAAACGAGCGAAGAAGTTGTTTAGTTCATCTGGGAGAGAAGAATCCGTGTCAGTTACGTGCTGCCTTGCCTTGTACCCCGTCAGTGTTTGGATTCCCTTCCACATCCTCCTGGTGTCTCCTGTGTCACAGAGGTGTCCCTGGATTTTTCCCGCGTAGGCGCGTTTCGCTGCCCTGATTCCTTTTTCCAGTGCAGTCCTGCTAGATCGAAGAGCGGATGTGCTACTGGCTCTGTAGGCTGCATCACGAGCCCTCAGCAGCGAGCGCACCTCTGCTGTCATCCATGGCTTTTTGTTTCCACGTGCAGTGAAGGTTTTCATGATGGTGACATCCTCGGTGCACTTGGCAATGTAGCTGGTTACAGTCTCCGCGTACTCCTCGATGTTGATGAGGTCATCATAGGATGCCGCTGTCCTGAACACATCCCAGTCAGTGTGCAGGAAGCAATCCTGCAGTGCTGAGGCTGCTCCCTCTGGCCAGACCCTGGTGTGTTTTCTCTCCGCTCTAGCTTGTTTCTGCCGAGGTCTGTAGGCTGGTGTTAAAAACACTGAAATGTGGTCCAAGTGGCCCAGGTGAGGGCGTGGGGCTGCCTTGTAAGCCTCTGGGGTGTTGGTGTAAACCAAGTCCAAGATGTTCTCTCCCCTGGTCTCAAAATCCACATATTGCTTGAATTTTGGGAGCACCGTCTTAAGGCTGGTGTGATTAAAATCCCCGGCCACCACAATGAAGCTATCAGGATATTTGGTCTGGAACTCACTGATGGTGTCATGCAGAGCTCCCAGTGCTTCGTTGGCCTTAGAATTTACATTAGCACTTGGAGCAACATATACAGCCACAACAAAAACGATGGTACATGCCAGCGATGGTACACGCCAGCACAGTGTAAAAGTAAAATATTTTTATTTCATTTTCCATGCCATGTGTGTTTATTGTGTGTACTGACACCTTTTAGTTTGTAAAAACAACAGTGTAATGCTGTAACACTATATTCTGCATTCTGGAATTTTTCTCTTTGCTCTAACTGATGTACTGTGTAATGACTTGATTGTACTCATGTATGGTATGATTTGACTGCGTGGTACACAAACAAAGTCTTCATTGTGCACTTGACAATGATAAACCAATGTCGATATCAATACCATAGGAGAGAAAATGTGTAGGACGAAATTGCCGATGCTGGTTCACACTGAAGATAAACACAAAATGCTGGAGTAACTCGGCAGGACAGGCAGCATTTCTGGATAGAACGAATGGGTGACATTTTGGGTCGAGATCCTTCTGACTGGAGAAGTTCTTCTGTAGAAGGGTCTCGACCCGAAACTTCACCCATTCCTTCTATCCAGTGCAGGCATGCCTGTCCCGCTGAGTTACTCCAGCATTTTGTGTCTATCAATACCATAGCAGCCTGGGATACATCTCATAAGGCCCTGGGGATTTGTTCACCTTTGAGCCCACAGAGACATCTAACACCTCCCTGCTTTGTTCTAAGATTCCATGGCCACCTACCTGAAATCTTCAACCACAAAATTCCCCATAGTGAATACAGATGAGTAGTAGTCATTCAAGACCTCATTCATATTCTTTGTGTTCAGATCATTTGGCCAGTAATGGGCTCAACTCTTTAACCTGTTTGCCCCTTTATCTCTAATAAACATACAAATTGTGGAATTTTGTTAATCTTGCACACTGGCACTAATTTGTGCCCGTCTAATTTTTTTACGTACGCCTTACAATTTCTAGCCTCCTGAAGTGCCTCTCTGTTTTCATTTCTCTAAATCTGCCATTGTTATCTTTTTTGTTCTTTATTCAGCTCTTAATAACCTGTGACATCTAGGGTTTCTTGGACTTGCTGGCCTTTATTCGCATCCTTATGGGAATCTTGAGCTCTCACTATTTCATTTTCGAACATAATTTTGTTTATTGCAGGGCTGGCAACATTGGATGAGAGTTGGGAGTAAGAAATTGCGAGCGACCAAGCCCGAGGGAGCGTAGCAACCAAGGGGTGTGGGAGGGGGGTGTCCCCCCTTCCACAGTATGGAGCTTTTGCATTTTTCAGCTTGAAATTGTGCAATCTAGTGCATACTGTAGCGAGTCTTTTAACTTTAATGTGGATAAATGGGAGGTTATCCACTTTGGTGGCAAGAACAGGAAGGCAGATTATTATCTGAATGGTGTCAAGTTAGGAAAAGGGGAAGAACAACAAGATCTGGGTGTCCTTGTTCATCAGTCACTGAAAGTAAGCATGCAGGTACAGCAGGCAGTGAAGAAAGCGAATGGCATGTTGGCCTTTATAGCAAATTTAACAAACAGACTGGTCATCCCTTCCTCTCCCTGCTGCTGTGAGGCAAAAGGTACAGAAAGCTGCTCCACCAGACGGAGCAACAACTCCTTCTCACTCTGCACTTTTTTTTGTAGATTGACCGGTTGTGTTACTCCAGTACTTTGTGTCTTGTTTTGTAAACCGGCATCTGCGGTTCTTTGGGGATAAACCAATATTGCTACTGTTAATCGCAGTAGTACCAACATCTCACTTTTTCCCTGAACTTATGTTGCCCCCTGGGAGAGTGGACCTTCCCTTGCGTGATGGGTCACCCTCGGGAGTTGGCCCCTCATCCCCTCAATGTCCCTAAATCCCTCAGCATCGTCTGTCCCGCAGTTCCTCGGTGCCCCTCATCGCCTCAGCGTGCCTCATTCCCAGTGTCCTCATTCCCTCAGCATCCACCAGACACTCAATGAGCAGCGGTCCCTCGTCCCCTCAATGTCGCTCATCCCCTTCAGTCAATGGTCCCTCAAACCCTCAATGGTCCCTCATCCCCTCCATGGTCCCTCAGTCCATCAACAATGGTCAGTGTCCGGTTCTCCCTCAATGACCCTCAGTCTGGCAGTCCCTCAGTGACCAACGGACCCTCAGTGTCCTTCATTCCCTCAGTGACCAATGGTCCCTCAAAATCTTCCACAAGTGTTCCTGATCTCCCTCAGTGTCCGGCTTGGCGCCAGTGGGGGAGGGGGTGCGGGTCAGGCGGGCTCGTGGCCGGAGCAAACGGACAATCGCTTCGCACGAGCTTTCTTTCGCGCGCTGAAGTTTGGCCGGTTTCGCACAGACGGACAGCGGTCTCCGCCAATCGGATGGACTGTCCGCCCCATGGCTCAACGCCGTGGCCTGAGCGAGGTCCAATGGTCAGCGAGGGGGGCGGGACATGGCGGTGTCTATAAAAGACGGCGCTGTCCAGGCAGCGTCCGCAGTGTCCGAGGGTGAGTGGCCGGAGAAGAACCTCGACGCGCGCCCCCACCGCGAGTGGACAGCGGCGCGCCCCCGCCAGGGATCCTTCAAGACTCAATCCATCGCTCTGGTCATCCCACTGG
The DNA here is from genome assembly GCA_038087875.1 of Malacoraja senta. NCBI lineage: Eukaryota > Metazoa > Chordata > Chondrichthyes > Rajiformes > Rajidae > Malacoraja > Malacoraja senta. Next base: position 11,334,347 of record CM075989.1, on the reverse strand, counting down.
TCAGCGAGGCTTCACCGGCCGGACCGGGTCTGCGTTCCGGACACGACCAAGGAAAAAGGCCAAAGACATCGCCCCTCTCCCGCAATTTAATAAAATATCCTCTCAGGGGTCATTCCTTCCTTCCCATCCGCACCCGCTGGCCGACGGGTCGAGCCCCCTGGAGGAGCGAGGAGTGAGTATGAAGGGGTGTGAAGGCGGGGAGTCTCTCTTTCGTGTGTCATTCTGCTCCATTGATGGTGTTCGCGGTTACACACACTCACCGGTGCTAAGTCCCGGCAAGTCCAGCTGCGCACAAACATCTGCAGGTCAAGTTGGCTCCGAGTAGATCCAGCGCCCCTGGACCGCTCTGCGACCGGCCTTGAAGACGATGGCGTGGGAGACCGCGACCGAGATGTACTTCCAGACCGAGATCTTGTCGGAGATCGGTGAGGTTCAATCTCCTCGGTAAGAAGAAAAAGAACTGGAGGAACTCAGCGGGCCAGGCAGCATCTGTGGAGGGAATGGACAGGCGACGTCTTGGATCGTGACCCTTCAAGACTCCATTCTTGTCTCCATTTAACAGGTCAGTTTCCGACGAGAGCAGTTAGCAGATGTTGATGATCACCATGGGCTAGCAATGTTACAAAATTTTGAGATTTTAAAAATAAAGTTGCAATTTATCCCATCAGATAAAGCATAAAAAGAAGTTTAATTTGACACCTAATTCACTTTCATATCTTCAGTATTAAAGAAGTTATGGCCATTTTCATACTCGGAAATTAGCATCTTGTTCCCTATTGCTTTTCCATTGACTTAACACAAAAGCTGTGATCGAGGACAGTTAAAAGCCCATAACTTTCTTAAAAATTAAGATAACAAAGAAATTTTCAGTTATTATAGATTGAAGCATTCTGAAACAAATATGAAACAATCTTACTTAGAAGACATGAAAGTAAAGCATATAATTAGTTAGTTACCTAATTGTAGCTAATTACAAAATTCAATTACTAGATCTAAACATCTATCAATTTCTTAAGAATAGATTAACATTTTTAAATAGCCTAAGTGTCCAAATAACATTCACACAAGAATTCACAATATAACATAATTTTTAAATCTCATTTTCATGAATTTACAGGCCAAATGGAAGGAATTGAATGTTTAATACCTGTAAATTAATGGGCATTTAAATCATCTTGTGAGTGAGGATTTCTGGAACGCGATCTTTTGGAACGTTCATTTGCGGTGAATTTAACCCCGTATTGGCATGAAAAATACTGCCGTTAATTCGGGGAATAAAATCACCGTTTCGCATGAAAAAATGTGAATTAAAGGCTTCTTAAGAAGCACTTTTATACATTTAAAGAAACCACTTTCGTTTACCTGTCCCGTGTGTGAAATCCGTCCCTGTTATCGGCGTTGACGCTTCAGGAGCTGATTTTAAAATTACTCCAGCGCTGACATTGACGATTTAATAAAAATAAAAAATTCACAAAACGCCACTAGGAACGATTCTTCAGCCAACGCTTGTACTCCAACGAAATATAATTCAGGACAAGGGAGGAGAAACCCGCGTTTTAACCCCGCCCCCCCCCTTAAAGGCGCGAAAATCGCGCACACGGCCAGTGGCAGAATTACAGCGCGACTGAAGGTAAGTTTTGTAACATACCTACATGGGCTGGAATGACACGTCGTTGAAGATCCCAAAGGCCAATCTTGCTCCAAGTTCTCTGTGACCTTCCACACCTGGCGCTGGAGAAGCTGTTGAGGAACAACTTGGTGGGATTTCTTGTCGCCCTGGATCTCCTCCAGATGGTGTGAAGGGGAAAACATGAAACATCTACCGACTGATGTGGTCGTCAGCTGTTTGCGAGGTACTTTCCCTCCAAAGACTTGCAGAAAAATGCCACTGGGGCAGATGATGAGTCAGAGCCAGACGTGTTTGACAAATGTCTTAAACGCCATGCAACCCCAAGAGGGATTGGATAGCACGCAACAAAAGTCTCAGTACACGTCAATATATACCAAACTAAAGTAAACTAAATTAAATTAATCTAAACCAAACTAAAACAGATAAAATGAACGTCAGGAACTCGAGTGCCGTTCGTGTAAAACCATCGGATTTGAAGCCACATCGGTGGGGACCGCACTGGAATTTCTCACTCCGTCCAACAAAGGCCCCACTTGCCACCCCGCCCGCGCTCTCATCTGTATTTGGTATTTCATCGTCAACATTTCCCAGTACAACTGGCAGCGATCTGTTGCACGTGAGAATCCATGGCCTTTAAGAAATTTGTCAAACTCATCTGGCTCTGGCTCATCATCTGCCCCAGTGGCAATTTTCTGCAAGTCTTTGCTGGGAAAGTTCCTCGGAAACAGCTGCCGATGTTCAGTCGGCAGATGTTTCACGTTTTCCCCTTCACACCATCTGGAGGAGAACCGGGGCCACAGGAAATCCCACAAACTTGTTCCTCAACAGCTTCTCCAGCGCCAGGTGTGGACGGTCACGTAGAACGTGGAGCAAGATTGGCCTTTGGGATCTTCAACCATGTGTTATTCCAGTCCATGGTGATCATCAACCTCTGCGATCTGCGTCGTTGTTAACTGACCTGGTGAATGGAGACTAGAATGGAGCTTCAAAGGGCCGTGATCCAAAACATCATCTGTCCATTCCCTTCACATATGTTGCCTGACCTGCTGAGTTCCTCCAGCTGCTTTTCTTCTGACCGATGAGATTGAGCTTTGCTGATCTGTTCCGGAGCCTCAGGAAGTTGTTCCTCAACAGCTGCTCCACATATGGAAGTTTGCTTCAAACTTAGAGAAAGATTGGCCTTTTGCAAAAGCTTTCGATTCTGTCCGCAGCTGTGGCTCTACCAGGTATTGGAGACGATTGGATATCCACCATGTCTTCTAAACCTCATCCAGTCTGTCCACATGCATCTACAGTGCAATTTGATGGCGCTACTTAGGACAATTTCCCCATGAGTAGTGGAGTGAATTGGGAGTATAAAGATAGAGTTAAAGGGAAAGCAAGTACCGGAAAAGTTACAAAAAACTCCCGAATTAATGGGAAGGAAAGTTTGAGAAGGGATAAGAGAGTAAGGTCAGGGCCAATAGTGACTGGTGTGAGAGGGGGGGGTGAATACCAAAGTTAAAATGTTTATATTAATATGCAAAATATAAGAAATAAAGTGGACGAGCTTGAGGCTCAGTTAGAAATTGGCAAGTATGATGTTATGGGAACTACAGAGACATGGCTGCAAGAGGACCAGGGCTGGGAACTGAATATTCAAGGGTATATTACCTATCAAAAAGACAGGCAGGTGGGCAGAGGGGGTGGGGTAGCTCTGTTGGTGAGGAATGAAATTCAGTCCCTTGCAAGGGGTGACATAGAATCATGAGATGTAGAGTCAGTATGGATAGAACAGGAATTGTAAGGGTAAAAATCCCTAATTGGACATCTACTGGCCCCCAAATAGTAGCCTGTATATACTGTGGGTGCAAATTGAATCAAGAGTTAAAATTGGCATGTCGTAAAGGTAATACTGCGGTTGTTATGGGTGATTTCAACATGCAGGTAGACTGGAAAAACCAGGTTGGTACTGGACCCCAAGAAAGGGAGTTTGTGGAGTGCCTCCATGATGGATTCTTATAGCAGCTTGTGCTGGCACGTACCAGGGAGAAGGCAATTCCGAATTTAGTGTTGCGTAATGAACTGGATTTGATAAGGGAACTCAAGGTAAAAGAGCCATTAGGAGGTAGTGACCATAATATGATAGGTTTTAATCTACAATTTGAGAGGGAGAAGGGTAAATCGGAGGTGTCAGTATTACAATTGAACAAAGGGGACTATGGAGCCATGAGGGAGGAGCTGGCCAAAGTTGACTGGAAAGATACCCTAGCAGGGATGACAGTGGAACAACAATGGCAGGTATTTCTGGGAATAATACAGAAGGTGCAGGAGCAGTTCATTCCAAATAGGAAGAAAGATTCCAAAGGGATTAAGGGGCGACAGTGGCTGACAAGGGAAGTCAGGGACAGTATAAAAATAAAAGAGAAGAAGTATAACATAGCAAAGATGAGTGGGAAGCCAGAGGATTGGCTAACGTTCAAAGAGCAACAGATAACTAAAAAGGCAATACGGGGAGAAAAGATGAGGTACGAAGGTAAGCTAGCCAAGAATATAAAGGAGGATAGTAAAAGCTTCTTTAGGTATGTGAAGAGGCAAAAGATAGTTAAGACCAAAGTTGGACCCTTGAAGATTGAAATGGGTGAATTTATTACGGAGAACAAGGAAATGGTAGATGAGTTGAACAGGTACTTTGGATCCGTCTTCACTAAGGAAGACACAAACAATCTTCCTGATGTTCTAGTGGCCAGAGGATCAGCCCCCCCCCCCCCCCCCCCCCCCCCCCCCCCTCCCCCCCCCCACCCCCCCCCCCCACCCCCCCCCCCCCCCCCACCCCACCCCCCCCCCAGGGCCTGATGGTCTGCATCCCAGGGTACACTTATGGAAGTGGCTCTAGAAATTATGGACACATTGGTGATAATTTTCCAATGTTCTATAGATTCAGGATCAGTTCCTGTGGATAGGTGGGTAGCTAATGTTATCCCACTTTTTAAGAAAGACGGGAGGGAGAAAACGGAATTATAGACCAGTTAGCCTGACATTGGTGGTGGGGAAGATGCTGGAGTCAATTATAAAAGATGAAATAGCGGCACATTTGGATAGTAGTACAGGGCCTGTCCCACTTTGCGATTTTTCTGGTGACTGCGAGCGTCAGTGACTGATGCCCGTAAAACCGTCAAGTTCTACGACATACACGCTGACGTATGCTGTCCTGTGGGTGACGCCCAGTTAGGGTTAGGATCAGGGTTAGGGTTAGGGACCACAGATGGGCTGTAAAATATTCTTCCTTCAATGCATGGATTTTAAACATTAATATATTAAAATTAATACAATAAAATCAATTGTGCAAATGAAAAGATGTCTGAGTCATTCAGTTGTATTTACAGATGTATTGGTCCACTTCCAGATCCAATCACCGTCTCTAACTTTTTACAGGATGGATTCAGTGAGTGTAGATTGAACTCCCCTCTCCCATCCACCCCCCTCCTGCCCCATCCCTCCTTCTCCACTAACCCCCCTATCCTTTTCCCTTCCCCTCTCCCCCCACTTCTTCCCTTCCCCCTCTTCCTCCCTTCTCCCCACTCCACTCTTCTCCCCTTTCTCCACTCTCCCCTCACATCTCCTTCTCCCCCTCTCCCTCCCTTCTCCCATTCTCCACCCCCCCCCCCCACTTTCCCCGATGTCCCCCATTTGTGGACCCAGCCTGCGACCAGCGAATACACGCACACTATCCCACACACGCTAGGGCCAATTTATACAAACCCTAGCCATAACCCTAACCCTAACCCTAACTCTAGGTTGATAGGCTTGGTATGTATAAATTGTCCCTAGCATGTGTGGGATTGTGTGCGGGGGATCGCTGGTCAGTGCGGACTCGGTGGGCCGAAGGGCACTGTATCTCTGAACTAAATGTGATACAGGGGCCCAGGGGTTGGACTCGAACCCCCAATGTTCTGCCTGCTCATGGGAACTAAACAAGTTGTCCCAGAGGGCAGAGCTCTCTTCCAATGGTCTCTCCAAACCCCCAGAGGCAGCGGGCTTTTCAACTGGGTCCAGGCAATGTTGTCAATGTACCAGTGCCACCCACCTGCTCCGGCCACTGAGTCTAAATACCCACCACCCATTTTGAAGCAAGGATGGGGCGGGAAAGAAGGGGGGAGAGGGACTGGAGAAGGGTAGGGGGGGTAGTGGAGAAGGAGGGATGGGGCAGGAGGGGAGGGGGGATTTCAGTCTACACTCACTGAATCCATCCCTGTGAAAAGTTAGAGATGGTGAGTGGATCTGGAAGTGGACCAATACATCTGTAAATAAAACTGAACCACTCAGCCATCTTTTCATTTGCAAAATTGATTTTATTGTATTAATTTTAATATATTAATGTTTAAAATCCATGCATTGAAGGAAGAATATTTTACAGCCCATCTGTGTCACCCGCAGGACAGCATACATCAGCGTGTGACAGGGCGCACGACATGATGAGGCACCCAGATGTCGCCCCTGGATTTTGAACATTCCAAAATCCAGGGGCGACAGGGAGACACCACGAGTCACTACATGTGTCACCACGCGTCATGACCCGACCACGACGCGACAACCTCTTTTCAGGCTGTTGCCAAAAATGTCGCCCAAATGGGACAGGCCCTTAACAGGATCGGTCCGAGTCAGCATGGATTTACAAAGGAGAAATCATGCTAAACTAATCTTCTGGAATTTTTTTCAGGATGTAACTAGGAAAATGGGCAAGGGAGAGCCAGTGGATGTAGTGTACCTGGACTTTCAGAAAGCATTTGATAAGGCCCCACATAGGAGATTAATGGGGAAAATTAGGGCACATGGTATTGGGGGTAGAGTGCTGATATGGATAGAACATTGGTTGGCAGACAGGAAACTAAGAGTATGTATTAACGGGTCCCTTTCAGAATGGCAGGCAGTGACTAGTGAGGTACCACAAGGCTTGGTGCCGGGACCGCAGCTATTTGCAATATATATTAATGATTTAGGTGAAGGGATTAGCAAATTTGCCGATGACACAAAGCTGGGTGGCAGTGTGAACTGTGAGGAGGATACTATGAGAATGCAGGGTGACTTAGACAGGTTGGGTAAGTGGGCAGATGCATGGCGGATGCAGTTTAATGTGGATAAATGTGAGGTTATCCACTTTGGTAGCAAAAACAGGAAGGCAGATTATTATCTAAATGGTGTCAAGTTGGAAAAGGGAAGTACAACGGGATCTGGAGGTCCTTGTTCATCAGTCAATGAAAGTAAGCATGCAGGTACAGCAGGCAGTGAAGAAAGCGAATGGCATGTTGGCCTTCATAACAAGAGGAGTTGTGTATAGGAGCAAAAAGGTCCTTCTGCAGTTGTACAGGGCCCTAATGAGATCACAGCTGAAGTATTGTGTGCAGCTTTGGTCTCCAAATTTGAGGAAGGGACATTCTTGCTATTGAGGGAGTGCAGCGTAGGTTCACAAGGTTAATTTCCGAGATGGCGGGACTGTCATATGCTGAGAGAATGGAGCGGCTGGGCTTGTATTCTCTAGAATTTAGAAAGGTGAGAGGGGATCTTATTGAAACATATAAGATTGTTAAGGTTTGGACACGCTAGACGCAGGAAACATGTTCCCGATGTTGGGGGAGTCCAGACCAGGGGGCACAGTTTATGAATAAGGGGTAAGCCATTTAGAACGTAGATGGGGAAACACTTTTTCACACAGAGAGTGGTGAGTGTGGAATTCTCTGCCTCAGAGGGCGGTGGAGGCCGGTTCTCTGGATACTTTCAAGATAGAGCTAGATAGGGCTCTTAAAGATAGCGGAGTCAAGGGGATATGGGGAGAAGGCAGGAACGGGGTACTGATTGTGGATGATCAGCCATGATCACATTGAATGGCGGGGCTGGTTTGAAGGGCAGAATGGCCTACTCCTGCACCTATTGTCTATTGAAGCAAGGTTGTGTCCCAGCTCCCAGGCTGTTCGGCATCTTCCTATCTGCCCTCTGTTTTCACGACTGACACAGAAGGAGGGTATCTTCACACTAGAAGCGACTGGAACCTCTTCATCAACACTGAAAGCCAAGACCAAGGTAAGAACTGTGCTTATAAATGTACAATGGTTATATATTAGTCATATTTACTGAGCTAAAGTGAAATTCATTTTTGTATACACTTTAATACATGTATCACCATACATAATCACTTTGACAGATAAGCATCTCGGATATGGTACAAGTGTATAACAGTAGTAGATTGAGATAGTACAGAGAGGCCAGGTTTGGTGCCAATTTTCAAGTTTGTAAGTGCAGAGTTCTTGTGTTGCTGTGTTGGCGGGTGTGTGTGGGGAGAGGGGAGGGGGGAAGGGAGTGCAGCGAGCATTGTTGAGCCGGAGAGGGTGTGTGTGTGGGGGAGGGGGTGCGGGGGAAGGAAGGATGTGGGAGAGGGGGGTGTGGGGGAGGGGTGCGGGGGGGAGGAAGGATGTGGAGAGGGAGGTGTATGGGGAGGGGTGTGTGTGGGTGGGGATGTGTGTAGGGGAGGGTATGTGTGGGGGGAGGGGTGTGTGTTGGCGGGGTGTGTAAGAGGAGGTGTGTGGGTGGGGGAGGGGGGAGAGTGGGTGTGGGGGAGGGGTGTGTGTGGCGGGGATGTGTGTAGGGGAGGGGTGTGTGTGGGGGAGGGGTGTGTATGTGGAGGAGGGGGAGTCTGTTGGTGGGGTGTGTCTGGAGGGGAGGGGGCAGTGAGCGTTGTGGAGCCGGAGAGGGGTGGGCGGGTGTGAGGAGTGGGTGGGGGGAGGGAGGATGTGGGAGGAGGGGGAGGGGGAGGGAGGGGGTGTGCAGGCAGGGTGTGAGTGTGGGAGCGGTGTATTTCTTGCTGTAGATTAACAAAGCCTGTAATTGCAGAACAGAAAAATGCATTAATTTACATTTCAGTAAATTTATACTCACGATATTATTGTAAAAATGTCTGTAATGCAACCAAAGACTCAGTCCATGGTGCTTCACAGTTCATGGATGTGGTTTGTGTTGGGCAGTGTTCAAGAGCCTGATGGTTGCTGGGAAGAAGCTGTTCCTGAACCCGGAGGTCACGTTTTTTGGGCTTCTGAACAAAATAATGGGAGCATGGTGCAATGACACACAGATAACTAATAAAATAAAAATCCAGGAAATTAATAATTAATTGCTAGTGTAAAAAATATCTGTCGGGCAGCAAAAGACGCAGTCCATAATATCTCATCGTTGTGTGTTCATGTTAGAACTTAGATTCCTTTATTGTCATTCAGACCTTTCGGTCTGAACGAAATTTCGTTGCCTGCAGTCATACATGTAATAAATAACAAAACACACAATAAACACAAATTAACATCCACCACAGTGAGTTCACCAGGCACTTCCTCACTGTGATGGAAGCAAAAGTCTTAAAGTCTCTGTCTCTTCCCTCTTTGTTCTCCCTCCGCGCTGAGGCGATCCAGGCTTCTGACGTTGTGACCCCGCCGGGTGATGGTAAGTTAGTCCCGCGGCTGAATCCGTGCTCCGTCCGCGACGGGCCGGTTCAAACTTCCGCGGCCCGGGGTGGCCGAAGCTGCCGCCCTCCAGTCCAGCGGTCGCAGCTGTAGTTGCGGGAGCCCCAGAAAAACAGGTCACCCACCTGTGACCTGCGAGCTCCCGACGATGTCGTCCACCGGGCCTGCGGCCGAGCCTCCGGATTCAGGTCGCCACCAGTGTCCTCGGTCGCCACCGCCGGAACGACACCGCAGGCCCCGAAGCCGGCCAGCCCCGCGCTGGTAAGTCCTGGCTCTGCCTCCGGAGCCTCGAGGTCGGTCGGTCGCAGTTGTGCCAGTGTTCGAGAGCTTGTAATTACTGGGAAGAAGCTGCTCTTAAACATGGAGGTCAGTTTCCTGCTTCTGTTGGCTTTTCACAATGGTAGGGTGGGTGGGGTCTTTGATATTAGCTGCCTTTTGCAGGTAGCATCTCCTGTAAATCCCTTGACGGTGAAGAGATCATCACCTGTGACGGACTGAGCAGTTTCTGAGTAACACACGCGTAACAACCAACATCGTCACACGGGAAGAAGAGAGTGCACCAACTACAGGGACATCTGGATGTTACAGGAAAGGCCTTTGCCAGAGTGATCCTGCAAAGACTGCATGGACACGCTGACCTGAGGCACAATGCGGTTTCCATGGAGGTAGATCCACAATGGACATGATCTCCCTGCGTCAAATACAAGGAAAATGTCAAGAGCAGCAAACCCCATTGTTCATCTCCTTTGTGGATGTTACGAAAGCTTAGAGATAGTCATAGGTTTTGTGTGTGATTGCATTGATGTGCTGGACCCAGGACAGATCTTCAGAGATATGGACAACTAAGAACTTGGAATATAACGTTCTCCACCACTGTCCCCTGAATGAAGACAAGTTTGTGGATTATCGGCTTTCCCTCCTGAGGTCATCGACCGTCTGAAATGTTTCCTGTGATTGACCAGAGGACAATAACTGACGAGACGGCCATGAACAGGGCTGGCATGCAGAAGCTTCATCACAGCTGACTCTGCTGTGTTGCTGAGGAAGATCTGGTGTCACTGGAAATGCGGAGCTGATCCTCTGTAAACTGCCCTCGGTGGAAGACCATGATGGATATGTGTTTTTAGAGCTCGGCTGTCAGCGAAGTTGGAGCAGAAAACTGCTGGAGAAACTCAGCGGGTCAGGCAGCATCTGTGAAGGGAATGGACAGACGATGTTTGGATCGGGCCCCTTCAAGACTCCATTCTTGTCTCCTTTTACAAGGTTGGATTATGATGACAGGAAATGGCCAAGATTGATGATCACCGTGAATTGGAGTGACAGATGATTGAAGATCCTGAAGGCACAATCTTGCTCCACGTTCTCTGCGATCTTTCACTCCTGGAGCTGGAGAAGCTGTTGAGGAACAACTTGGTGGGATTTCTTGTGGCCCTGGATATCCTCCAGATTGTTTGAAGGACAAACATGACAGATGTCTGAGTGCTGGCGGTTGGCCGAGGACGGGCCGTCAGTGGGTGCCGGTGATCGGTCGAGGACGCGCCGCCAAGAGAACACGTCATCTGCGGAGGGAATGGACAGATGACGTTTGGATCGGGATCCTTCAAGACTCCATTCTTGTCTCCGTTGTGGAACATCTTGGTGGGACTTCTTGTCGCCCAGGATCTCCTCCAGACAGTGTGAAGGAGAAAGCATGAAACATCTGCCGACTGATGTGGTCGCCAGCTCTTTGCGAGGAACGTTCCCTCCGAAGACTTGCAGGAAAATGCCACTGGGGCAGATGATGAGACAGAACTGGACGAGTTTGACAAATTTCTTAAGCTAATCTAAACTAAAACAGAAGATCGATGTTTGGAACCCGAGTGCTGTTCGTGTGAAACCATCGGATTTGAAGCCACATCGGTGGGGACCGCACCAGAATTTCACACTCCGTCCAACAAAGGCCCTTTTAAAGGCCCACAACAAAGGCCCTTTTAAAGGCCCACTAGCCTCTTCCCCGCCCGCGCTCTCGTCTGCATTTGGGATTTCATCGTCAACATTTCCAGTACAACTGGCAGCGATCTGTTGCACATGAGAATCCACGGTGTTTAAGAAATTTGTCAAACTCTTCTGGCTCTGACTCATCATCTGCCCCAGTGACATTTTCCTGCAAGTCTTTGGAGAGAAAGTTCCTCGTAAACAGCTGGCGACCACAATAGTCAGCAGATGTTTCATGTTTTCCCCTTCACACCATCTGGAGGAGATCCAGGGCCACAAGAAGTCCCACCAAGTTGTTCCTCAACAGCTTCTCCAGCGCCAGGTTTGGAAAAGTCACGGATAACATGGAGTAAGATTGGCCTTTGGGATCTTCATGTTCTGCCATTCAAGTCCACAGTGATCATCAACCTCTGCCACATTCCTGAAATTGACCAAAGGACAAGATCTGAAGAGACCGCCACGGACCAGGGGTGGCACGCAGAAGCTTCATCACACCCGACCCTGCTGTTTTGCTGAGGGAACGTCCCGGTGAGCGGTGGCAGCCGTGCTGGAGTCGACCCAGCCGCTGGCACGGAGCCGGTCAAGACAGACTCGGCCGGCGGTGGCTGCAAACAAGGACCGAGCCCAGTGGTCAAAGTGTCTGCCTAGAACAAGGGTCAAGGACGGGCACCAGAGGTCGGTCGAGGTTGCGCCACCGAGAAAACAAAGAGGGACCAGACGTGTTTGGGGGGCGGTGGGGTGGGGCGCCAAGAAGGAAGAGGAACCATTGGGACCACATTGGTCACTCATCACCCCAACAGAAGAAGGACTTCAGGGGCTGATGGACAGACTGTGTCAAGCTCGCAACAAAGACCAACTGACAATCATCAGAGAGAGGGCGATGTCCCTCAACAGAAGCGTAATACCAACATCGTCACACTGCACAAGGACAAGGGATCACATCGAGTGCACCAACTACAGGGACATCTGAATTCTGAGTGTTACATGAAAGGCCTTTGCCAGAGTGATCCTACAAAGACTGCACAGACTCGCTGACCTGAGGCACAATGCGGTTTCCATGGAGATAGATTCACAATGAACATGATCTTCTTCCTGCGTCAAATCCAAGAAAATGTCAATAGCAGCAAACCCCATTGTTCATCATCTTTGTGGATCTTACAAAAGCTTTTGATTCTGTCAGCAGACACGGCCTCTACCAGCTACTGGAGAAGATTAGATGTCCACCACGTCTTCTAAACCTCACTAGTTCCTTCCATGAGAACATGCATCTACAGTGGAAATTGATGAAGCTACATCAGTCAGTTTCCCCATGAGAAGTGGAGTGAAACAAGTCTGTGTCCCAACTCCCATGTTGTTCAGCATCTTCTGATCTGCCCTTCTGTCCTTTGCCTTCCCAACAGACACAGAAGACATGTATCTTCAAACCAGAAGTGATGGGATGCTCTTCAATGTGGCAATGTTGAAAGCCAAGACGAAGGTGAGAACTGTGCTTATAAGGGAACTCCAGCCCGCTGATGATGCTGCACTCAGTTCCCAAAAGACATTGAGAACAAAACGTCAGCACGCAGCATTCCCTTAGATTATCAATCTCTCTCCTGTACTCCGGATCGTCATTACCCATCATTTGTCCAACGATGGTATCATTGGTGAAATTTAAAGAAGGCATTGGAATGGTCTGGCTGTGCAGTCCTGGTGATAGAGCAGGGGACTGAGCACACAGCCTTGAGCTGGTCCTGTGTTGGTTATAGAGGAGGAGGTGTTGCCTGTTTGTGCAGATTGTAGTCTGTTGATGAGGAAATTGAAGATCCAGTTGTACAGGATTGAGCAGAGACCATATGGTTAAGGAGATGTGTGAGGGCATCCAGGACAGATCTTCAGAGACATGGACACCCAGGAACTTGCAACATAACGTTCTCCACCACTGTCCCATGAATGAAGACAAGTTTGTGGATCATCGGCTTTCCCCTCCTGAAGTCATCAACCTTTGCCATGTTTCCTGTGATTGACCAGAGGGCAATATCTGAAGAGAAGGCCATGGACCAGGGCTGGCATGCAGAAGCTTCATCACAGCTGACCCAGCTGTGTTGCTGAGGAAGATCTGGTGTCACTGGAAATGCGGAGCTGTGATGTACTACTGTATTGATGTACTACTGTACATCACAAAACCACAAATTAGTATACCAAATATATTAAACTTAATTGAGGACTTTGGATCCTTTTCAGGATATAGAATAAATTGGAACAAAAGTGAAATTATGTCGATTAAACCAAAAGACTCAACACATCTCAGGAAATTCCCTTTTAAAATAGCTATGGAAAAATTCAAATATTTAGGAATTGAGATTACTAGAAATTACCATGATATGTTTAAAGCTAATTATAATCCCCTACTTAAGAAATTAAATAATCTGATTAAATTTTGGAAAACACTTCCGATGTCCTTAATAGGTAGGATAAATGCTATAAAAATGATTTTCTTACCACAAATCCTTTACCTATTTCAATCAATACCTATATATCTCCCAAAAAAGTTTTTCAAAAAACTGGACTCAGACATTACAAATTTTATATGGGATTACAAATCCCACAGAATACAAAGAACACACCTTAACAAACGAAAAGAGTTGGGGGGTCTAGCGCTCCCTAACTTTATGTATTATAACTGGGCAGTAAATATTAAAAATATGATTCACCTGCTGGACAATTCTGCCCAGCAGGTGGACTGGATTATAATGGAAAAAGGGGATTGCTCCCCGAATAATATAGGAGCGATTATTCTCTCTCCAATAAATTTGAATAATAAAAATTATAATAAAAATCCAATTATATATAGCACTATTAGAACATGGAAGCAAATAAAACAGAATCTAAAATTAAGAAACCTATCTTCTCTTAATACCAATAGTCAATAACCCATCGTTTAAACCTTCAATCATAGATAAAGCATTTATACAATGGGAAAGAATGGGAATTAAAACGCTCGAAGATCTGTATGAATTAGAAAAATTACTATCATTCCAACAACTACAACTGAAATATAATTTGAAAAATAATCAATATTTTAAATATCTACAAATCTGTGACTATTTGAAAACACACACAAAAGATTATTATAATATGCCTTCCGACTTACTAGATGAAGCAATGAAGACAAAGGCGGAATCAGTTAATTTAATATCATACTTATATAATATCATCTTAAATATAGAAATACCCAACAGATGGAATTAGAAGAGATTGGGAACAAGATCTAGGTATAAAAATTTCAAAAGAGAGTTGGGATAATCATTTATTACAGGTGCATAAATGCTCGATCAACGTACGACATACGCTTATCCAATTTAAAACATTACATAGATTATATTATTCAAAAACCAAACTAAATAAAATCTTTCCTAACGTCTCACCAATCTGTGATAAATGTATATGTCAAGAAGCTACCATAGCACATTCTTTTGTTTTTTGTACAAAAATCCAAAAATTCTGGTTTGAAATATTTGATATTTTTTCAAAATTAATCAAAATAAAACTGGTACCAAAACCAGAATGGATTATTTTTGGAATATCGGAAGGTATTCCTGAATTAAACGTGTATCAGAAGAATTTACTCAATTATGGGCTAATAATGGGAAAAAAGCTTATACTTAAATTCTGGAAAAATGCGCCCACACCAACAATAAAAATGTGGACATCAAATATGTTGGAAACATTACATCTGGAAGAGATGAGATTCCTCCTAGTAGGCAAAGTAGATCAATTTCAAAAGACGTGGTCTACGTTTTTGGACCTATTACAAGCATGAGGTGCAATAGTAATTTAGAAAAACAAATAAATAAATAAAAGGTATCTGGACCTGGTAATGGGAGGTAAAATAAAAACAGACTTGGTTGGTAGTTCCTTCTCTATGAAGTATGGTATAAGAGTTATAATAGAGCGATTGTTCCTTCTTTCTTTCTCTTTTTTTTCTAGGGTCTATTTTCTAACTTTACTTCCTTCTCTAACTTCTTTTCTAAGGGGCTTTCTTTTCCCAACACTCTTTTGCACTTCACAACCTTTGCGCACTTTCTTCACTTTTCTTACTTCTTTCTTTTTCTTTCTTAAAGTTTAAAAAAGCGAAGCGGTACAAAAAATGTATTAATATATACGTGTTGTACATTACTGTAATCTACCGTACTTCTAAAAAATAAAAAAAAAAAAAAAAAAAAAAAAAAAAATAAATAAAAAAAAAAAAAAAAAAAAAAAAAATGCGGAGCTGATCCTCTGTAAACTGCCCTCGGTGGAAGACCATGATGGATATGTGTTTTTAGAGCTCGGCTGTCAGCAAAGTTGGAGCAGAAAACTGCTGGAGAAATTCAGCGGGTCAGGCAGCATCTGTGAAGGGAATGGACAGACGATGTTTGGATCGGGACCCTTCAAGACTCCATTCTTGTCTCCATTTACAAGGTTGGATTATGATGACAGGAAATGGCCAAGATTGATGATCACCGTGAATTGGAGTGACAGATGATTGAAGATCCTGAAGACACAATCTTGCTCCACGTTCTCTGCGATCTTTCACACCTGGAGCTGGAGAAGCTGTTGAGGAACAACTTGGTGGGATTTCTTGTGGCCCTGGATATCCTCCAGATTGTTTGAAGGGACAAACATGACAGATGTCTGAGTGCTGGCGGTTGGCCGAGGACGGGCCGTCAGTGGGTGCCGGAGATCGGTCGAGGACGCGCCGCCAAGAGAACACGTCATCTGCGGAGGGAATGGACAGATGACGTTTGGATCGGGATCCTTCAAGACTCCATTCTTGTCTCCATTTACCAGGTCGGTTTCTGACGACTGGAAATGGCCAAGTTTGATGATCACCGTGGACTTGAATGACAGATCCTTGAAGATCCCAAAGACCCAACCTTGCTCCATGTTCTCTGCAACCTTCCACACCTGGAGCAGGTGAACCTGACTCGCTCACGGGAGAGTACCGCGCAGCCTTACTGGAGCCGATCTGGCAGCCGGCATGGAGCCAGTGAAGACTGGATTCTTGTCCTCTGGTCAATCTCAGGGACAAGACAGAGGTCGACGATCACAGTGGACTTGAATGACAGAACATTGAAGATGCCAAAGGCCAATCTTACTCCATGTTCTACGCGACCTTCCACACCTGGCGCTGGAGAAGCTGTTGTGGAACATCTTGGTGGGACTTCTTGTGGCCCAGGATCTCCTCCAGACAGTGTGATGGAGAAAGCATGTAACATCTGCCGACTGATGTGGTCGCCAGCTCTTTGCGAGGAACTTTCCCTCCGAAGACTTGCAGGAAAATGCCACTGGGGCAGATGATGAGACAGAACTGGACGAGTTTGACAAATTTCTTAAGCTAATCTAAATTAAAACAGAAGATCGATGTTTGGAACCCGAGTGCTGTTCGTGTGAAACCATCGGATTTGAAGCCACATCGGTGGGGACCGCACCAGAATTTCACACTCCGTCCAACAAAGGCCCTTTTAAAGGCCCACAACAAAGGCCCTTTTAAAGGCCTACTAGAAAGAGCTACAACCTCTTCCCCGCCCGCGCTCTCGTCTGCATTTGGGATTTCATCGTCAACATTTCCAAGTACAACTGGCAGCGATCTGTTGCACATGAGAATCCACGGTGTTTAAGAAATTTGTCAAACTCTTCTGGCTCTGACTCATCATCTGCCCCAGTGACATTTTCCTGCAAGTCTTTGGAGAGAAAGTTCCTCGTAAACAGCTGGCGACCACAATAGTCAGCAGATGTTTCATGTTTTCCCCTTCACACCATCTGGAGGAGATCCAGGGCCACAAGAAGTCCCACCAAGTTGTTCCTCAACAGCTTCTCCAGCGCCAGGTTTGGAAAGTCACGGATAACATGGAGTAAGATTGGCCTTTGGGATCTTCAATGTTCTGCCATTCAAGTCCACAGTGATCATCAACCTCTGCCACATTCCTGAAATTGACCAAAGGACAAGATCTGAAGAGACGGCCACGGACCAGGGGTGGCACGCAGAAGCTTCATCCACACCCGACCCTGCTGTTTTGCTGAGGGAACGTCCCGGTGAGCGGTGGCAGCCGTGCTGGAGTCGACCCAGCCGCTGGCACAGAGCCGGTCAAGACAGGACTCGGCCGGCGGTGGCCGCAAACAAGGACGAGCCCAGTGGTCAAAGTGTCTGCCTAGAACAAGGGTCAAGGACGGGCACCAGAGGTCGGTCGAGGTTGCGCCACCGAGAAAACAAAGAGGGACCAGACGTGTTTGGGGGGCGGTGGGGTGGGGCGCCAAGAAGGAAGAGGAACCATTGGGACCACATTGGTCACTCATCACCCCAACAGAAGAAGGACTTCAGGGGCTGATGGACAGACTGTGTCAAGCTCGCAACAAAGACCAACTGACAATCATCAGAGAGAGGGCGATGTCCCTCAACAGACGCGTAACACCAACATCGTCACACTGCACAAGGACAAGGGGATCACATCGAGTGCACCAACTACAGGGACACCTGAATTCTGAGTGTTACATGAAAGGCCTTTGCCAGAGTGATCCTACAAAGACTGCACAGACTCGCTGACCTGAGGCACAATGCGGTTTCCATGGAGATAGATTCACAATGGACATGATCTTCTTCCTGCGTCAAATCCAAGAAAATGTCAATAGCAGCAAACCCCATTGTTCATCATCTTTGTGGATCTTACAAAAGCTTTTGATTCTGTCAGCAGACACGGCCTCTACCAGCTACTGGAGAAGATTAGATGTCCACCACGTCTTCTAAACCTCACTAGTTCCTTCCATGAGAACATGCATCTACAGTGGAAATTGATGAAGCTACATCAGACAGTTTCCCCATGAGAAGTGGAGTGAAACAAGTCTGTGTCCCAACTCCCATGTTGTTCAGCATCTTCTGATCTGCCCTTCTGTCCTTTGCCTTCCCAACAGACACAGAAGACATGTATCTTCAAACCAGAAGTGATGGGATGCTCTTCAATGTGGCAATGTTGAAAGCCAAGACGAAGGTGAGAACTGTGCTTATAAGGGAACTCCAGCCCGCTGATGATGCTGCACTCAGTTCCCCAAAAGACATTGAGAACAAAATGTCAGCACGCAGCATTCCCTTAGATTATCAATCTCTCTCCTGTACTCCGGATCGTCATTACCCATCATTTGTCCAACGATGGTATCGTTGGTGAAATTTAAAGAAGGCATTGGAATGGTCTGGTTGTGCAGTCCTGGTGATAGAGCAGGGGACTGAGCACACAGCCTTGAGCTGGTCCTGTGTTGGTTATAGAGGAGGAGGTGTTGCCTGTTTGTGCAGATTGTAGTCTGTTGATGAGGAAATTGAAGATCCAGTTGTACAGGATTGAGCAGAGACCATATGGTTAAGGAGATGTGTGAGGACATCCAGGACAGATCTTCAGAGACATGGACACCCAGGAACTTGCAACATAACGTTCTCCACCACTGTCCCATGAATGAAGACAAGTTTGTGGATCATCGGCTTTCCCCTCCTGAAGTCATCGACCTTTGCCATGTTTCCTGTGATTGACCAGAGGGCAATATCTGAAGAGAAGGCCATGGACCAGGGCTGGCATGCAGAAGCTTCATCACACCTGACCCTGCTGTGTTGCTGAGGAAGATCTGGTGTCACTGGGAATGCGGAGCTGATCCTCTGTAAAGTGCCCTCAGTGCAAGACCGTGATAGAGATGTGTTTTTAGAGCTCGGCTGTCAGCGAAGGTGGAGCAGAAAACTGCTGGAGGAACTCAGCGGGTCAGGCAGCATCTGTGGAGGAAATGGACAGATGACATTTGGATCGAGACCCTTCAAGACTCCATTCTTGTCTCCATTTACCAAGTCAGTTTCTGATGACAGGAAATGGCCAAGATTGACGATCATCATGGACTTGCATGTCAGATGCTTGAAGATCCTGAAGACCCAATCTTGCTCCACGTTCTCTGCGAACTTCCACACCTGGCGCTGGAGAAGCTGTTGAACAACTTGGTTGGATTTCTTAGGGCGCTGGATCTCCTCCAGATTGATTGAAGCTGGGTGCCGGAGGTCGGTCGAGGACTCCGAGAGGACATTTCATCTGTGGAGGGTTTGGACAGACAACGGTTTGGATCAAGAATCTTCAAGACGCCATTCTTGTCTCCATTTACCATGTCGGTTTCTGATGACAGGAAATGGCCGAGATTGATGATCACCGTGGACTTGAATGATAGAAAATTGAAGCCGCTCAAGACTGGACTTGGCCCGCAGTGGCCACGAACAAGGATGAACCCGACAGCCGAAGTGACTTCCGAGACAAGTGTCAAGTACGGGCCCTCGGTAGGTGCCGGAGGTCAGACTGCTTATGGAATGGCGTGCCGCCGAGAAGGAAGAGGAACCATCGGGACCATATTGGTCACTCATCACCCCAACAGAAGAAGGACTTCAGGGGCTGATGGACAGACTGTCTCATGCTTGCAATGATTACCGACTGGCAATCAGTATTAGGATGACTGTTGTCATGGGTCAAGGCACTCCACTCCCCTCTGAAATCATCCTAAACACCAGTCAGCAGAAAATTGTCATCCAATTCACCTACCTAGGATCAACGGTGACTGATAGCCACTCTCTGGACGAGGAAATCAATTCACCTACAGTAAACCACCTTCCTATACAGTAACCACATTCTGGAGGATATCCAAGCAGACATGGGAAGAACAGGAGTAATAATGTCCAATTGGCAGCATTCCCTCAGATTATCAATCTCCCTCCTGTACTCTGACTCGTCATTACCCATTATTTGTCCAACAACGGTTGTACCATCGGTGAAATTTAAAGACGGCATCGGAATGGTCTGTCAGCATTGAATATATGTTATTGTTCACATTTTTATTGTAAATATGAGAATGCACAAGGATGAGAGTCTTGTGTACATAGATACTGTTTAGCGACATTCACAGAAGAAGTAACTCAACGGTTCAGGCAGCATCTCTGGAGAAAAGGAATAGGTGATGTTTTGGGTTGAGACCCTTCTTCAGAACAAATTAATTACATTTACACTTCTGCACCATGCCTGAAGATTGTTGGGTTCCTAGTCCTGCCCATCTTTTGACCACATCCCTTTTATAGCACCAGATCCTATTCTTCAGAAGGGTCTCAACCTGTAACATCACCTATTCCTTTTCTCCAGAGATGGTACCTGACCTGCTTTTTGTGTTTATCTTCAGTGTAAACCAGCATCTGCAGTTCATTCCCACACGTCCTTTACAAAAGGAGTGTCAAGTCAAGTGTCAAGTCAAGTGAGTTTATTGTCATGTGTCCCTGATAGGACAATGAAATTCTTGCTTTGCTTCAGCACACAGAACATAGTAGGCATTTACTACAAAACAGATCAGTGTGTCCATACACTATAATATAAATATATACACACATGAATAAATAAACTGATAAAGTGCAGATAACAGATAATGGGTTATTAATAATCAGAGTTTTGTCCGAGCCAGGTTTAATAGCCTGATGGCTGTGGGGAAGTAGCTATTCCTGAACCTGGTTGTTGCAGTCTTCAGGCTCCTGTACCTTCTACCTGAAGGTAGCAGGGAGATGAGTGTGTGGCCAGGATGGTGTGGGCCTTTGATGATACTGCCAGCCTTTTTGAGGCAGCGACTGCAATAAATCCCCTCGATGGAAGGAAGGTCAGAGCCGATGATGGACTGGGCAGTGTTTACTACTTTTTGTAGTCTTTTCCTCTCCAGGGCGCTCAAGTTGCCGAACAAGCCACAATGCAACCAGTCAGCATGCTCTCTACTGTGCAATAAGATAAGAGTGTTTAATAAGATGAGAGAGTATCACGTGCGTTTCTGGTCGTCGCACGATAGGAAGGATGTGATTGCACAGAAGACATTCATCAGAATGGGCATTGGATGGTTATTTAATAATAGAAAAACATTGAATAGGCTGGATTCATTTTTTCCAGAGAAAAGGAGGCTGATAGAAGTGTATAAAATTATAAGGCACATATGGGATAGATGGGCAGCACGATTTGCCTACAGTGCTGTCAGAAACAAAAGGGCATGGGTTTAAAGAGAGGAAGGAGTTTTAAAGGGGACGTGAGGGGTAAGTACATTACACAGATAATGTGCGATAGCTTAACTTACTACCAGATAAGGTGATGGAATCCAATATGTGCAAGAGGCCTTTATGCAGACACTTAAGTAGGAAAGATGTACAAGAAGACACAAGAGATGCAAATGTTGGAATATTGAACAAAATACAAACTGCTGGAGGAGTGTTAGGCAGCATTACTGGAGGGAAATTAACATGTTTTTGGTGGGGACCCTCTTTCAGAGTGTCTGTGTCAGAACATGGCCAGAGATCCGTATGAATCACAGGGTGGGGTGGGGCAATGAGAGAACGCCCGTTGAAGAGAATAACTTCTTTAAAGAGGACATACTTTGAGATTTCCACGTTGGGAAGTTAAATGGAAACAAAAAGGCAGCCAACATCATCAGAGACCCACACCATCATTTCACCCTTGCCATCGGGAAGAAGGTACAGGAGCCTGATAACTGTAACGTCCAGGTTCAGGAACAGCTTCTTCTCTTCAGCCTTCAGGCTATTAAACAACAAATAAGGTCTGAACTACAATAGACTTATTATTATTGCACTATAATTGTTTGTTTATTGTGTTTGTGTATGTATACTGAATTTTTTTAAATGAAGTCTACTGCTGGAGAAACGCAGCAGGTCGAGTAGCGATTGTAGGAGAAAATGGGCAGACAACGTTTTGGGTCGAGATCTATATTCTGTAGGAGATTGTGTTCGGATTATGTGGGTTGAAGCAAGGGCCACTCCCTGCGCTGTTTGTACAATGTTCTTAGATGCTGCATGATCCGCTGAGTGCCTCCAGCAGCCTGTGTTTTTACTCAAAATGATAGAAGGACACGGACCCAATGCAGGTAAAGGGGATTAGTGCAGATGGCCAAGAGGGTTGGCGTGGACACGATGGGCCGAAGGGACGTTTGCGTGCTGCTGCCGCCATGTGGGTCGGTGTTGCAGAGCGAGGTCCTCCCAACTCAGACCTCCGGCTTCCCACAATACCCGGACCTCCAGAATCCCACAATCCCACGGCGTGACCGAGCAGGCGGGCGGCGGGCGGCGGGCGGGCGATGGCGGAGCCTGACGACTGGGGTGAGCGCGGGATTGGGGACTGGGACTGGGACTGGGCCCGGGCCAAAGGCCGGGCGGCGACGCGAGTCGGGTGGCGGCGTCCCCCTCCCCATCACGGTCCGTCCTCTCGTTAACCGGCGGCTTCCATCTCTTGCAGACACCGTGGACTTCGGAACGCCGGAGGAGTCGGAGACGAAGCCGGTGATCTTGGACAAATGGGAAGGCGAGGACGAGGAGGAGGACGTGAAGGTAAAGGCCGGGCCGAGCGGCCAGACCGCGCCGGGCCCAGGCTCCTCGGCGTGGGGGAGAAACTGCTGGAGCCGCTGGCTCGGCCACTACCCTACCCGGGCTGCCCCCACGTTTATCATGTGGGTGTGGGGAGTGTATCAGGGTGTGGAGGGAACAACCTGTCGCCAGCCTGGGGGGAAGTGCCAGCATTCACCCTGGAGTTATGTACACGTCATGTGTTCGCCCCGCTCGGCCAAGTTGTCCGTCCTCGCCTCCATAATTGGATTCCGGTGTCTTTTTGGCCTCATCCGTGGTAATATTTGCCTCGGTAATTTCTGGCCTAATACCCACAACAGATTTCTGTGCTTCTCCTGGTTTCTTAGCTGGGTTTAATAGAGTCATACAGCTCGGAAACAGGCCCTTCGGCACAATACTTCAGATGTGTCCTGCACCTCCCAATCCCAGTATCCTCTTTCTATCTTTAGTTTCCCCTGAGGTAAATCTTTCCCTCATTTGTTAACACTGAATCGAAGTTAGAAACAAGGAACTGCAGATGCTGGTTTACAACATAAGTGGCCATATGCTGGCACCAGCAGACCCCCACTCTGCCTCTAAATAACACTTCATACTTGTTTTGGCCTATTCCCTGCCGTGCTTTGTCCCGTCCCTACTCTCTTACAGCTTTATTTTCCCACCCCTACTATCAGTTTGAAGAAGGGTCCCGACCTGAAACCTCGCCTATCCCATTTGTCCTAAGATGCTGCTTAACCCGCTGAGCTATTCCAGCACCCTGTGTCTTCTCCTGAATACGTTATTGCATTTGCTTCTCAAAAATAAACTTTATTCACAATATATGAGGTAATATATTTGAACCATTAACTCAATATATTCTCATACAGTGTATCAAAAGTACTTGTGTTTCCTCCTCAAGCAATGTGAAATGTTTGAGGTGTTACGCAGCACCCAACCTGTCAGTACGTGTGATAGTAAGATCCTAGATACAGACTAAACCCAAGCAATCTAGGAAAAACGTGCAAACTTTACACAGATAGCACCCGAGGTAATTACCAAACCCGAGTCTCTTGCGCTGTGAGGCAGCAGCTCTACCAGCTGCACCATTGCTGTCTGTTGGATTGTGCTCGTTGGCAGCATTTACTCATGAACATCCTACACTGGAGGACACGTATCTTAGTGATCTTTATGGAAAAAGTTTTGTGGTTGGTTTGCTATGCTTTTCAATAAGGTTTCCCACTCTCCTGCTTATGATACACATTTTAGTTATGGTGAACTATGTACTTTGCTGGATATTATGGTATTGGGCTTAATACCCTTGTGATTAGTAATGGTAAATAAATTGCTTCGCTTCACAAACCTTTTTCTGGGGAATTAAAGTGGAAAAGATGGTGAATGTTCAGGTTTCTCCATACACCTTTATCTGTGGCAATGTTTAATTCTGAAATGTTAGCGAGAAAAATTAAAATTATGTTTGTCAGTAGGCTTTAGATTGGTCCCTTTGCTATTGATTTGCACCAAAGATGTTGCTAGGAGTGTTGAATTGTATGCATTCAAGTAGATTAATATGGCATCCCAAATGTTGGTGTGGATCATTGGGACAAAAAGCTTACTGGTAGTTTATTTGATTTGGGTGAGTAGGGGTTGATGAAGAGTGGACTTATTATACACAACATCACAGATTTTGGGTCTTCTGCCTACATTGTAGTAGAGGATAATATCCCATTGTGTGGGAAAGAACTGCAGATACTGGTTTAAAATGAAAATAGACACAAAATGCTGGAGTAACTCAGCGGGACAGGTAGCATCTCTGGAGAGAAGGAATGGGTGACGTTTCAGGTCGAGAGCCTTCTTCAGATAATATCCCATTGTTCTATTGAAGCCCTCTTGTTCTTCTCAGTATTTTAAACATACCTGAAAACTGCTTGAAATTGGTGTTCAGTTGAAACATGAATAGACACATCATGTGTTTAAAGAGGATTCTGGAAGGTCTTTAGAGGTGATACTCCCACTTGCCAAGTTGCTCTATCTATTGGAAAATACTTGGTTTTCCCATTTTCCATGCTTCCTGCACTCCTTCAAGGCCCAATTGCTCACCTGGTCCCCTGCTTCCTCATGAGAGGGAGAGGGAGGTTTCAGGTCCACACCCTTCTTCAGACTGGATGTTCTGACATTCAATCTCTAAGTCCTCTGACAACTTTGGTTACTTGGCTACGCCATGTGTAAAATGCTGATAAAATTCAGTATCACCCAATACTGAATTCCCTTTATTGTAGATCCAGTGAAAACATTGGCGATGTAAAACAATATTGGCATGAAGTCGTGTTGTAAAACTGTTCTGATAGTCCCGAAAGCAAGAACAAGGGTGAAAAGTTTTAAAATGTCAGCAAAATCAGTATGCTGAATTAACCCCTTAATCTTCTGCTGACTATTACAAACCATTCGAGCTTTGTGTCATCAGATTGATACAAGGCATTAGGCTGACTGTTGATTTTTTTTTAATGTTATTGTACAATGAATTTCATCTTTCAAAAGCAGGACTTGTGTATTTACTACTATCATTGTGGCAATCTTGGAATTAGTATAGGAATCAATAATCACAAGCCATAAAGCAAAGTCCAGCAGATCTGGCAAATTTTGAGTAAAAATGGAAAATGGTCGCAACAGTCAGCAGGATAGACAGCAGCTGTGGAGAATGAAATGTGGTATTAATGTTTCGGGTCAATTAATTTTTTGAGAACCTGGTTCCATTTTAATTTGAGCTATGAAAGATGTGCATTATTAAATTTAATCCTTTAAAATTTGGATTGTGTAGCTATATTTGTCACCAGTATTGTGAGCAAGTTAATGAATATCACAGGAGTAAGTAATCAAATATCAAACATTAAGAGCTTCTGAAGATAGCAGTTTTCTGGTTTTTTGTGTGTTGGCATCTTAATTTGATGTGTCCCTCTAACACACATTATTGTTAATAAAATCCCAGGATGAATTTGGGAGAAATGTCTTTTTCCAGATAATGCTAAACACGTGGAAATCACCTTGTGGAATGGTTGAGGCATAGATCCATGTAAAAGATAGCTAACGGAGGTGGAAGTAGCGAGATATCAAGTGATATACTAATGTAGAGAAGCTAGTGTAGAGTAGAGATATCAACATAGACAAATTGGGCCACATGACCAGTTTTGGTTCAAAGTGTTCTATTACTTTCTGCAGTAATACTTCTATGAAGTCATACAGCACAAAACCAGTCCATTCAGCCCAACTGATCGATGCCAAGGTCTTAAGCTAGTTCCTTTTGCCTGCTTTTGGTCTGTAACCATTGGCATTTTTCCTGTTATGTAGCTGTCCAAATTTATTTTAAATTCCTCAACACTTTATCTGCCAGTTAATTCCATAAATGCACCACCCTCTGTGTAAAATGGTTACCCGTAGGTTCCTTTAAATCTTTTTCCTCTCACCTTGTATCTCTAGTTTTTGATTCCCCTTCATCTGGGTTGCTAGATGACAGTTTGTATGTAATGTGAAACAGTACATAGATTTTCAAAGCCATGTAAAGTGTTGTGGACAGCATTCATTAATGAAACTAGTGGGGGAATCTTTGGATAGAAAAGCCATGTTAGAAAGGCAAAGTTACAATGGTCATCGTTGAAAACATCAACGGGCACGGTGCCTTACAATGCTATGTACAACAGTGACCACAACTTCTACTGAAGTGTGGATGGCTGTTGGCTCGCTAGGAGCTCATCTGCCCTTTGATAGGTCTTGTTTTTGGTCCTGCTGGGAGTCCACAGCCCCTTCCTCACCTGGCAAACCAGGTGGGGGAGACGGTTTAGACGCTGACTATCCGACCATGGAGCAGGTAGCACGGGATTACATGGTACCCGTGGCGATGGGAACTCCCCCTGACCTGACCTAAAATGGTCATGGAGGATTTCAATATGCAAGTAGACTGGGAAAATCAGGTTGGTACTAGATCCCAAGAGAAGGAATTTGTAGAATTCCTACAATTTCCACAGCAGATGGGCAAGGTCCTCAATGAGTATTTCTCCTCTGTTTTTCCTGTGGAGAAAGACATGAGGACTGGGAAACTTGGGGTAGTCAATGGAAGTGTCTTGAGAGCAATCAGTATTACAGTTGAAGAGGTGCTGAAGGTCCTGATGCATATGATGGTAGACAAATCTCCTGGGCCTGATCAGGTATTCAAGTACACTGTGGGAAGCTATAGAGGAAATTGCAGGTCACCTGGGTAAGATTTACGAGTCGTCATTAAATACAGGTGAGGTGCTAGAAGTCTGGAGGGTGGCATATGTCATGCCTCTATTCAGGAGGGGCTGTAGGGAAGAGCCTGGGAACTACAGGGCACAGAGCCTAAAATCTGTGGTCGGAAAGATACTAGAAAATATTCTGAGGGATAAGATACATGCATTTAGATGGACATGAGCTGATTAGGGATTGTCAGCATGGTTTTGTACATGGGAGGTCATGCCTCACGAATCTGATTTGAGTTTTTTGAGGATGTGACCAAAAATGTTAATGAGGTCAGTGCTGCAGACGTATATGTGGATTTCAGCAAGGTATAGTAAGTTTGCATTCATATAGTAAGTTTGCAGATGGCACAAAATTGGCAGAGTTGTCAAAGTATGCAGCAGAAAATAGATCATCTGTAGAAATGGGCAGAGAAATGACGGATGGCGTTTACTCCAAGCAAATGTGAAACAAATGAGAAAGTAAGGGGAAAGTATATAGTTAATGGCAAGATCCTTCATTGATATCTTTTGGCTGCTTCCACTACAAATTGTTCATCAAAACTATGCAAATATATTACTGTGTCCATCTCCTTGCTGTATGGATAACTTTTCAGCCTATATCATGAGGAATTTCTAACAAATTCTGCTGCAAATTGCCTGGCATTTTCCTATTTGACTGTTCAAAGGGCAAAATGTGTGGCTTGGTAAATGAAGTTGTAAATTTAGTGAGTCCTAATTCAAATATTTGCCTGATAATATGTTGGAGATGTTGATACAGACTAGTATTCCAGCTCTGCAATATCAACTCTACAGATTTGAATGTGTTCTCAACTTTTTAATTTCTAAAGAATTGTTAGAAAGAAAGTTTAGCAGCTGTAGGGGATGACAGTGGGCAATGGAAGTATTAAATGGGCTCTCACTTAACTTTTTTTCTCTGATGCCAGCCGGGCAAACTAGGCAGCTTTTTAGGTTGCCGAATGACAGTTTAGGTGGTCATTTAAGACGGCTTGCATGACGCGTGCGATAATGTGCTCGGACGAAGTGCGTAGTTACCAGTCGGAATTATGTTCAATGAAGCATTCACATATTATTTCTGCTTCAAATAAAGTCACAAACTAAACATATTCACCAATCAAAACATGATATGTACCACAATGACATGCAGCAAAATTACAATACAGTATCTCAACTCTTTTTACACGTTGCAGTGAATGCAATTTCTATGATTTCTTTCCACTTTCAAACAAAAATGTGGTTGGATTATTCAGCGTATGATCAACCTCAGTGAGACCAAGCAAGCGCAGTCTTGGCGATCGCTTCGCACAACACCTCCACTCAGTTCGCAATAACCAACCTGATCTCCCGGTGGCTCAGCACTTCAACTCCCCCTCCCATTCCGAATCTGACCTTTCTGTCCTGAGCCTCCTCCATGGCCAGAGTGAGGCCCACTGCATATTGGAGGAACAGCGCCTCATATTTCGCTTGGGTAGTTTACACCCCAGCGCTATGAACATTGGCTCCTCCAATTTCAGGTAGTCCTTGCTTTCTCCCTCCTTCCCCTCCCATTCCCAGCTCTCCCACAGCCTACTGTCTCCACCTCTTCCTTTCTTTTTCCCGCCCGACATCAGTCTGAAGAAGGGTCTCGACCCGAAACGTCGCCTATTCCTTTGTTCCATAGATGCTGCCTCACCCACTGATTTTCATAGGATACATTTTCACAAAGATATTTACTCTTTGTAGAAAAAGAGGCCACAAAACCCTAAATTAAATTTCTTTTGGGGTAGTTTTGGTGTGGCTCAATCTCATTTTACTTGTTGCACCTTCAGTGGAACATTTGGGACAATTTGCTACATTTATAGATGGAAGATGTTGCATCAACAAATGGTCATTTAAATTGTCTTTGTTTCCATAGGACAACTGGGATGATGAGGACGAAAAGAAGTCAATTAAGACAGGTAAAAATGAAGATTGCTATATAATTCTAAGGGAGACACAAAAAGCTGTAGCAACTCAGCGGGTGAGGCAGCATCTCTCGAGAGAAGGAATGGGTGACGTTTCGAGTCGAGACCCTTCAGACTAGTAAGGGGAAAGGGATGTAGATGCTGATGTAGAGATAAAGAATGAAAAATATGCAAAAAAGTAACGATGATAAATGAAACAGGCAAATGTAGGCTGTTTGTTGGGTGAAAACGAGAAACTGGTGTGACGGGTGGGAGAAGGATGGAGAGAGGGAATGCCGGGGTTACTTGAAGTTAGAGAAATCAAATTCATACCACTGGGCTGTAAGCTGCCCAAGCAAAATATGAGATGCTGTTCCTCCAATGTGCGTTTAGCCTCACTCTGACAATGGAGAAGACCTAGGATAGAAAGGGCAGTGTTGGAATGGGAAGGAGAATTGATGTGTTTAGCAACCGGGAGATCAGGTTGATCCAGGTGGACTGAGCGAAGGTGTTCAGCGAAACAATTGCCCAGTCTACGTTTGGTCTCGCCGATGTACAAGAGTCCACATCTTGAACAATGGGTACAGTAGATGACCTGTGATTCATGATAGAAATAAATAAAAATATGAGAGGCATAGATAGACAGTCAGAATCTTTTCCCAGGATGGAAATATTAAATACTACATGGAATAGCTTTAAGGTGATTGGGGCAAAGTTTAAAAGAGATGTGTGGGATGTTTTTTTACAGAGGGTGGAGACGCTACAGGGCGTGGTGGTTAAAGCAGATATATTGGTGGTATTTAAAAGACTTTTCGAAAGGCATATGGATATGCAGGGGATGGAGTGATATGGGTTATGTGCAGGTAGATAGGTGATGGTAGACATGAAATGCTCGAGTAACTCAGCGTGACAGGCAGCATTGCTGGAGAGAAGGAATGGGTGACATTTCGGGTTGAGACCCTTCAGACTGGTGTCGGGAGTGGGCGGGACAGAGATAGAATGTAGTCAGAGACAGTAAGACTGGTGGGAGAACTGGGAAGGGGGAGGGGGTGGAGAGAGAGGGGAAAACAAGGGCTATTTGAAGTTAGAGAAGTCAATATTCATACCGCAGGGGTGTAAGCTACCCAAGCGAAATATGAGGTGCTGTTCCTCCAATTTGCACTGAGCCTCACTCTGACAATGGAGGAGGCCCAGGACAGAAAGGTCAGATTGGGAATGGGAGGGGGAGTTAAAGTGCTGAGCAACCGGGAGATCAGGTAGGTTAAGGCGGACTGAGTGGTAGTGTTCAGCGAAATGATCGCCGAGCCTGTGCTTGGTGGTCTTAGCATTATGTTTGGCACAGACACTGTGGACCAAAGGGCCTGTTCTTGTGCTGTACTGTTCTATGTTTTATGCCTGAACAATGTTGCAACATAATGTACCAACTCTCATTCTCAATGTCTTGTCCTATGCTGTAAAGCATAGCCCCCATTCACCTATATCGCCACTTTCAGTGAGCTATGGACTTTCACCGCAAGGCCTCTCTGTACATCATTGCCCCTAATCTCCCTGCCATTTACTCTATATATCCTGCCACGCGGTGACTTCCCAAATGTATTACTTCATACTTGTTTGGATTCATTTCCAGCTGCCCCGCTCCACCCAACTATCCAGCTGATCTGTATCCCACTGTGCCCTTAGACAACCATCGTTGACTATGGTTCCCCCAATTTTTGTGTCATGTGCATACTAATCACTATGTTCTCATTCAAGCCATTTTAATATAATATAAACAACAAACATCCCTAATCCACCACAACCTTCTGTCTCCTAGCACCAATTTTGGATCAATTTTGCCAACATGCCTTGGGTCCTATAAGTCTTAACCTATTGGATCAACATACCATGCAAGACCTTGCCAAAAGCCTTATTAAAGTCCATGTAAACCAAGTCTACCACCCTGTCTTCATCAATTGTCTTTGTTACCTCTTACCACCTCAAAAAGTAAAATTTGTGAGACATGATCTCCTTCACAAAACCACATTGGACTCCTAATTTGTCACATCCTTTCCAAGTTAACCTTTATTCTCTACCTTGGAATCTTCTCCAACAACTTTCCTGCTACTAATGTAAGAGCTCCTGACAATAGTTTCTTGGCTTGTCCGTACTGCCCCTTTGGAACAACATCCTCCAATCTTCTCGTACCTCACCAATGGCTAATAAATATACAATATATCTCTGTCAGAGTCTGTCTTTGTTAAAGTTCTCTCCTATAAACCCTATAAACTTCAATTTTTCAATATCAATTCACTACTCTTGACATGGCTTCCCATGATCAAACCTTCAATATCCTTTAAGGATATCTAATCTTACCATCTTTGCTTTTTTACCTTTGCGGGAGCATGCTGACTCTCAACTCTTACTATCTTACTTATTAGATGCTGTTTTTGATTCTTCCCCTTTTAATGATCCTTCCATAAGCTAGGGTACAGTTCTATTCCCTTCTATCTCATTGTGGACATTGACTCTGAAACTGATGCTCTACAATGATAATTATATTTCTGCACTTTGTATCTTTCCCATCACTCATTTACTTTTTGTTTGGCTTGATTGTATTTATGTATAGTGTTATCTGATTTGATATGATAGATGCAAAAGGATGCTTTTCACTATACGTAGATACACGTGACAAATAAACCAAAACCTAAATAAAAAATGGAAATAGAACTCCATCCACTAAACCCACATCAGACAAATGAAAACATTACGTTGGATATTGCAGGTCAGATCGAAATGGCAAACCTAAATGCATAATTTTGACTTATAACTGATAAAATGATATAAACCATGTCACCAGCTGGGGGGCTGATCTTTCTGGAATTTTTAATACAGGCAAGGTTTCAGAAAAGAAGAAATTAAGTGACAGGATTAAAGAGAAAGAGGAAAAAGAAAAGCTACTGAAGAAGAAAATCGCAGCTCTAAAAAATGTAAGTTGCTTCTTTTCATGGGGAAATTCCTGCAAGCATCTCTTCAGCCAGTAGAGGGCCCTCGCGGGGGAATTGAATCCCATTATAGATTATAAATGTGACAGTGAAATGCTCTAGCATTCAGCATTGACCTAAATTCAGGACTAACCACAAAGCAGTCAGGATGTACACTTCTGCTGAACCCTCCCTTGGAAATTTGGAAATGCAAAAGGAGTTTTAACTGCAACAGTAAATATTCATTGTAATTTTATTGAAGAAGTAAAAGGTGGCATTTGAGGAGAATGGGTGGTTTGTTTTTATCACATTTCTGTCAGTATTATTTTGTTTTACATTTGTTTTTTATGATATGTTATCTGACCTCAGGCAAACATCCCACAAATTAGTATTTATGTCAGACTTCAAAGTCACAACTCAATCCCTGTTTTAAGATCATTCATTGGCTCATTATATTTCTTTAAAATTTGCTCTCACATTTTTAACACAGACAGTGAATGCAAACATGTTGCACCATTATCTCTGATGCTGGTGAACATGAGGATTTCTAATGGAACAATCCATAAAGGAGTGGCATGGTTTTTAACACAGCTGACTAGACATGCTCTCTTCTGCATTCAGTCCTTGGAATATTTTATATTCGGCTTGATTGGATCACTGTTTGGATACGAGTTGTTGCACAAGGAGTTTTATGGTATTTTCATGAAATACCCTATCTCAATGAATCGAAAGCCCATACTCACCAATAAGGAAGATGATTCACCCCAGGAAAATTGATACACACCTTTCTGAGCCGCCTTTTCTAGTAGACTAGGAGTTTAATGTGAATTCAAATCACAGCGTGGCAGTTTGACAACTTGGTACAAATTAATTATAAAGCAGTTCTCAAAGTGACTGAAGGTAATGGATTGTTCCAAAACCTAGCTGATTTACTCATGTTCTTTAGGAAGTTGCCCAGTATGGATCTGTATGCAACTCCAGCTCAACATCCACTTGGTTGACTCTTAACTGCCCCTGGCATAACATTGCATTGTTTAGACCTTAGGCAGTTCAGGAAGGTGGTCCATTTCCTCCTTAACCAAGTCAGGAATAGGCAATGTCATGTCTTGAGAAATAATTAATATCGAATTTGTGAAATAATGAGGAATAGGAAAAGTAAAAATTTACAGGTGTGGTATTTTGATGTTACTGAGAGGTACTGTAGGCACGTCATACTGCAGCAGTCTAACATTTCTTTTAAGTCGTTAAAAGCGCAGGAACCAGCAGAGCTCTCGACAGAGGAACAACTAGCAGAGAAACTTCGACTAGCGAAGCTACAGGAGCAGGCAGACTTGGAAGTTGCGAAGGACACATTTGGTAAGCTGGCAATGAATGTTCTTTAAGTTAAATTCGGATACAGCATTATTTGGATAGTTTCTTGTTGATAGAGTATCCAAGGTGATAGTGTGGCACTGCATGTGTGCCCAGCGTTTTCTGAAATTATTGGGCTCTGATTTCAATTGATTTTCAGTAAATAGCTGCTAGAACTCCCCTGGGCACAATCACCTTGTTTTTCATACTCTGTGGCAAAGTGTTGTTAACAGTTCCAGAAAGTGTGAGTCTGAAGGCCGTTTGATTTGTTTAACTGAGCTAAACTGACCAAGAACGTCCCAACACTAATCCCTGGTCAACATGAAATTAACTAATGTTAGCCAGGGAATTAAGAGATTTTATCAATAGGCTGTTATTGAAATTAAGCCGACTAATTCGCAGTGGAAGTGCCTTACCTGTTTTCATTTGTGAGAGACCGATGTCTCTGGCGTGGCTGGGGTTTTCTGCCCATCCATAATTGGCCCTGGGAATTTATGTGTGAGCTGCTGCCTTGAACTACTGCAATGCTTGTGGAGCTATTCTGATAGTGTTTCCCATATTTGATGGATGTGGAGGACTTTGCAGCTGAAGAGCAGCCCATAAAATGGAAAAATTAATTAACAAAGCCTTCCACCTACTGAAGAGTGTTAGAAGGAACAGCTAATTGGCTGAGAGCAGATTGTCTTGGTGGATCCCAGAACCGAAATTTACTCCCATCATCGTGATGATCACTTGACATCCTTCCACTGGCTCTCATGTTAATTGCACATTTAAATTTAAGCTATGAAATAAATGTGGAAGGTTTTGGAATAAGGAACAGGGCGTGGAACTATTTAAATGACTTTTAAAGAACTGGCACAGATGCAATGCATTGAATAGCCTCCTGGGGGGATGATGATCAAGAAATTTAGAGAAGCAATTGCAGTAAAACTTGGTGCAGTTCTGTTTTTTTGCTATAGATGGGGCTGAAACGCCACAGCTAAAGCTGCATGGATGTTTGAAGTCAGGACATTTTATTATTTCTGTTTGCACTTAGTCTTAGACTTGGACTTTTGAGTGGTTCAATATGCAGAAAAAATGATTTTCTATTGCTTTTACCTCATGTGAGCAATCCCATTTCATAAGCACAGCAGGATTTGCCCATTCTGATTTTTCTGGTCCAGAGTTATCTAGCTGCACTCCATTCAATTATTTAAGCACATTTTTAAAATAGAAGGCCTTGCCTTTAACATTCAGTGTCGCACTTTCTGCATTTTCTGAAGTCAGCAGATATTTACGTATGTCCAGAATAGTTAGCTGTTTTTCATAATTAGTTTGTAGGTCTTTCTGAAAGATGAAGGATCACAGCACTTACAATAAAGCCTGGAACTTTTGGTACAGTTCTCAAATTGCTATTTAAATCCATTTTGAAAGTTTATTCAAATTCTGTGCAAATTCCAGTGTAGAGCGCTGCAGCTACAGTGCCCTCCATAATGTTTGGGATAAAGACCCATCACTCATTTATTTGCCTCTGTACTCTACTATTTGAGATTTGTAATAGAAAAAAATCACGTGGTTAAAGTGCACATTGTCAGATTTTATTAAAGGCCATTTTTATACATTTGGTTTCACCATGTAGAAATTACAGCAATTAATTGGGTGCATTCTCAGAATGTGACATGATTGGCTTAGCAATACTATTGGTGGAAAATATTACCAAAAGCTCCTGATTCTTTTATGTTTTCCTTTCCATTCCAGATTGTTGGAAGGATATATAAACATGTTTCAGCTATGATGGCCCAAGGTGTTGTGGCATTTCTAGAGTCCATGGGAGTGGACACCAAATTTTGGTGCCTTCCGAGTTGAAAATTATGAATAAGGGTTATCTGTGCTGTTAATATTAGTGCTGAGATGGTTTAAAAAAAAGACTGACAAGCTTTGCTGTGAAAATGAATGAGATCAGTGGGAAAATATTTTTATTGCTTTTAAATTAAAGCTTCAATCTAGACAGACATAAGAAAATTAATAGAGGTTTAAAGATCAGGAATTGAGGCCAGGTCATTTGCAGAAGAGGTAATATGGCCTTTGACATTTCAGTAATTTTGCAACATTTCCATGCGAATTGTGGGGAGCAAAGTGTATTGTACAAAGCTGGCTTTGATATCTGACAGCTATACCAAGGAATGTCTAAAAGCCAAAGTGGAAGGAATAATGGGAGCCAGATTAGTTCTTGAAATAAACTCTCTTCTTTGTAATTCTTTAAATTCCAGAAGTGAAAATATCACCTATTTTCTTGGTATATTGACCATTGGTTAATTCAGAAGGACAGTGAGCCACATTGTATGACTGGCGTGTGCTCACTTTGTGCTTGGCTTTATGTAATATTACATTCTGGGCTCTTGTGCACCACAATAAGTAGTTCTACTGCTCCAAACTGATCTCCAATTTCAATGCTCACAGGTATAAACCATCTGGGCAATCCGTTGAGGGATTAATATTGGCAACTAATGGATGACTTAAGAGTTCAGAATTTAGCTTCATACTTATATTACACTGGTGGGAATTGGCCATTAGTTCCTATTCCAGTTTACCAGAAATTTTCAAAATGTAACAATAGGTGTTACATCAATACCCACTGCAAATGAAGATTAGCCAGTTCCAATCTTACAGTTGGCTGCATTCAGATTCCTCTTTGAGACAGTTTTTTATTGTGCTCTAGATTGCATGTGGGAGGATTTTTTACATTATTTTGTTGTGTTG
This sequence comes from Malacoraja senta, assembly GCA_038087875.1. Lineage (NCBI taxonomy): Eukaryota > Metazoa > Chordata > Chondrichthyes > Rajiformes > Rajidae > Malacoraja > Malacoraja senta. The sequence continues at coordinate 11,298,640 of CM075989.1, read as the reverse complement.
TGGCTTGTAGGTTTGTGCCATTATTTCCCAGTGAGGGTTGAGGTCGTGTGTGGACAGTCTGGCTGGGAGGAGAATTGTGCTTTAGGAACAAAGCTCTTGTCAATTCCAGTCCTGGAATATTACATATGGTCAGGATAAATCTGGTCTTAAAGTAAGGAACTTTTACATAAAGGGAAACTCTGAAGTTACATTTGTTTTTTGAATCAGTGTGTGTAGGACATTATTTGCTTCACTATTTGAATTTGTGATCCGAGGTAAACAACTTTATTAAATATATAGCGTGGGACCTGGGGGACTCTTTTTCATGGACTTCACAGCTCCATTGATGATTTGATCCATGGCATCTGAGCCTCTGCTTGGCTCCTTTCCTGCTTGTTGCAGTGAGTGGTGTAAAGTACCATTGAATTGATTGTGGCTGAAGGTGCAGGACCAGGACTTCAATGAGTGTGTCAATGATTAAATCAAGTGGTGTTGATCATCTTCAATTGATCTGAAAACATTGATGAAAAGCTGTATAGATTAACTGCTCCACTTCATCTTATCCTGCTCTCCCTGAGGGCATATTTTAGAAGCCCTTTGATTAGGTTCCACATGTGAGGCTTGTAATAAGATAGGAGCCCATGGTAGTAGAGGCAAGGTTCTAGCATGGATAGAGATTGTCAGTGGAAATAAAGGGGGCCTTTTCTGGTTGGCTGTCGATGACTTAATAGAGTTCAGCAAGGGTTAGTGTTGGATACGCTACTCTTTAATTTGTATATTAATGATCTGAATGAGGGAATTGATGGCTTTGTGGCCATGTTTGCAGATGATACAAAGATAGTTGGAAGGGCAAGTAGTGTTAAGGTAGCAGATAGACTGCTGAAGGACTTGGACAGGTTGGGAGAGCGAGCAAAGCAGTGGGAAATGGAATATAGTGTAGCAAAGTGTCCAGTCATGCACTTTGGTAGAAGGAATAAAGATACAGATACTTTCTAAATGGTGAGAGGATTCAAAAATCGAAAGTGCAAATGGACTTGGTGCAGCATTCCCAAAAGGTTAATTTACAGGTTGAGTCTGTGATAAAGAAGGTAAATACAATGTCTGCATTTAATTTTAGGGGACTAGAATATAAACACATTGATGTAATGTCAAGGCTTTATCAGGTGCTGGTGAGGCCACATTTGGAATATTGTGAGCAGTTTTGGGCTCCATATCTGAGAAAGGGTGAGCTGGCTTTGGAGAGGGTCCAAAGGAGGTTTACGAGAGTGATCCGGGGATGATCGAGTTAATGCAGACCGTTTCAAGCTGGGCCTGTACTCGCTTGAGTTTAGATGCGATGCAATCTCATTGAAACCTACCAGATAATGAAAGGGCTACATAGAGTGGACATGAACAGGATGTTTCCAGTAATGGGAAGGTCTAGAACCAGAGGGTCCAGCCTCTGAATAGAAGGATGTACCTTCAGCATCGAGATGAGGTGGAATTTATTTAGCCAGAAGGCGGTGAATCTGTGTTTATTGCCACAGGTGTCTGTGGAGGCCTAGTCATTGGGTATTTTGAAAGCACAGGATAGATTCTTCATTAGTAAGGGTGTCAAAGGTTATGGGGACAAAGCAAGAGAACGGGGTTAATGGGGGGAAAAATACATCAGTTATGATTGAATGGCACAGTAGACTCACTTGGCTGAATGGCCTAATTTTGCTCCTGTCTCATGGTCTTGTATCCCTGTCTCTCGGCTTCCTCATTGCTCATCGTTGTGTGAAGACGGAGAAAGACCTTATTTTGGAATTGACTAAGGAATATAATGTTGACGTCTACAGAGCATTGATGGCCACCTTGGGCACTGAAACATTCTTGTAATACTCCAGATAAATGTTACATGTCTTGCTGTCAGCTGCATCCTCCTTGCAAATAATTGATTTTCTATATGGCAAAATTTTAAATAATTTGTAATTAAGTGGTTTTTTGATTTGATGAAATGGTGAAGGTGTCTTTTGAAGCAGAAAAATATTAAGAGATGTATGGAATGTCATTATTTTGAGTTAGCATTGTAACTGTTTCCAAGCAGTAATACCAATATTACTGTAGTCCAAAATAAAGACCTTGTTAATAATATGACTGATTCCTGCTCATTGTGAACCCAGTTTTGGTGCTGACTCTCCAAGGTTCCATATCATAATAAAATGTCCTCTAGTTGAATCTTCATCTTCCAAGCAATTTAGTAGAATATGTTTTTAGTAGAAAGAGTGGCACAGCTGGTAGAGCTGCTGCTTCACAGTATCAGAGACCTGGTTCATTCCTGACCTCTGGCATTATGTGGAATCTCTCTGTGGAGTGACCACATGCGTTTCCTCCAGGCGCTCAAGTTCCCTTCCACATCCCAAAGGGCGAGTGTGTAGGTTAATTGGCTCCGTAAAATTGCCCTTCATGTGCAGGGAGTGGATGAGAGAGTGGATAGTAGAACTAGAGTGCACGTAGGTGTAGACTTGGTGGGCCAAGGAGCCTGTTCCCATACTGTATATCTAAACTAAACAATAAAGTAAATCTCCATGTTATGGGAAGAAAGATGAACTTGCATTCCTTTGAACTTGAGGAAGATCAGAGCAGTTTTCCTGAGCACTGGTAAATATTTATCTACCAGCGAGCAACAAAAATAACACATTGATTTATAAATTGTTGTTTTTGAGACTTTGCCTACTGGATGCTGTGCTCCACAAATAAACAATTGGCTGTAAATATTTTAGTACGCGCTGAAGCCATGATTGGTCTTGGTCTCCTTTTCCCCCCTGCTAATGTGGGAGTTACACCTGGTCTGTAGCCCTGAATCACTGGAACTGAAAAACTTCTAATTTTTGTAGTTGAAGTATTCAAGCTAGGTAATCTGGGGACTGCCTTACACCTAAGGTATGTTGGGCGGAAAACCAAGAATTGTGAGGAGGACTTTGATAATGCATTACCTAGGGGGAGAGGTATAATCTAAGTGCATAAAGTCTTTGCTGCAGAACTTTGCCTCTCTACTGTAGGAGTATCTTAACTCTATTATCGCTGATTTTTGTCTTTCTTATTGATGACATTTACTGAATCACATGAAAGACTGTTTATGTTGTGAAGTGCATTGGGGTGTGAGGAACTGGAATTTTGAGACTCGTCCCAAGTAATAGAATTTTTGTTTCACGTTACCTTCCTCCAGGCATGAACAATGTAACGCAGTTTGGAATTGACTCCATGTGCCCATCTACTAGAGAAGACTTTACAGAATTTGGGAAACTTTTGAAGGAAAAGATTACACAGTTTGAAAAATCTATACATTATGTGGACTTCTTGGAAACCTTACTCCGAGACATTAGCATTTCATGTAAGTTGATTATGTGGGTGTAGACATTTTTGTTGGTTTATATATTTTGGCATTGTCAAAAATTAGTAATCATGCTGGAATGGTCTTCTAATAGTCTTGTAGGATTTCAGAGTCTAACATTGAGCTTTTGTGTTATCAAAAATTGATCCGCCTCCAAGGTACATTTGGACGTAATCTTCATACAGGATTCCTTGCATAATCAAACACGGGAATTTAATTCTGTTCGTGTTTAATTTATGCAGAGTCCAGAGGCATTTGTCTGAAGGGTTCCATCTCCAGGGTAGTAATTTTAGGTGTTAAAATGTTGCTGTTTACTACTGGGCCCATGTGTGTTTGGGGTTGCAGGAGTTCAGCTCTGACTTTTTTTTCAGTGGAAGTTGACGACTTGAAAAAGCTGAACAACTCTTTGACGTCACTGAGTTCTGAAAAACTTAAACAAGAAAAGGTAAGATGATCCTCGGCATCTCAATTTTTCCCACCTCATATTGGAGTCAAGAGGTGGATAAAATAGTATTGAATTTATAAACAGAGGCACAGAGATTCCGTTCAGGTCACAATCAAAAAGTAGGTGTGGCCTTGTGTAGAGTCACCACTAAGTCAGAGAGATTAAGATAAACATTCTGCCAAACATTTGATCTTAAAATTCTGGTTGTTCCATATGCAATACTGAGAGTCCTGATATGTTGGAATTGCAATATTTTGGAAGAAACGTTGCCCAGCTTTGGGTTAATATTTCACCTGTGAGATGTTTCCATCCAATTCACCTCTGTAAGTGGCACATTACTCACTCTCACCATTCCCTTACCAACACTCACCCTGCATCCATAATATTGTTCATGTGGGTGGCAAAGTTTGATCAGCAAAGTCACCAGCCTATACCTTTGGAATATAAGTGTTCATCCAGATAAATGCTGTGAGAGTACTTGCTTCCTTCACCCACTTAGCGTCCAGATTTCAACCACTGGGTGAAAACGTTCTGCCTGAGATACCTGTAAAGCCTCTAATGCTTTACCCTAAATTTATGCCCTCTAGCTTTAACTTTATACCTGTAAGTAAATTATATTGTGCTGGTTTGTATAAATCCAGACTTATTTTGGATACGTTTTAATGAGATAATTTGAGGAAGGACATCCTTGTGATTGAGGCAGTGCTGGCTTGAATGGCCTCCTGCACCTATTTTTCTATGTCACAGAGAAAAAACTTAAAAGTAATACAAATTATTTTTGGGAGCATTATCACTAATACTGGTTCACTGACTTTTGTGAGCCATTACTTCTGAAGTGATTTTTTTTTTTGGTTTACTATCAGTACTTGAACAATGAACTCTGAACCTTTAGACCTGGAATGCCAATGTCCTTTAAGACTTGCTTAATTCACAAAGCATTTGGCCACCAGTCCTTTGATTTGATGTTAGTTTTTTGTTCAATAACAATCATATGAAGAACTTTGAGATTTTTTGATATTGAAGGTACAGGTTGTTGTAGAAGATTTACACACAAATAAACTCCTTTCAAATCTTCTGGTGAGGAAGGCTGACTATTTTTGTTTCAACCCTTTAGCAAAACAAAGCCAAGAAGAAGAAAAAGGCCCCTGTCCTCGCGGGTGGATTTAAGGCAAACCTGAAAGATGACCTTGATGACTATGATTACACGCAGGAGTACGATGAGTTCATGTGATATTGTCCTCATGACCCAGGCTTCTTCCAGCATGTTTTTTGTAGACAACCTTCTGTTGCTGGTTTGTCCTTGAGCTGCACAGAACCCTTGCGTTGTTATGGAACTAGCCAGGACACTGGATGCCCCATAATAACATCAACAGGTTTTACTACTGGTACCATAATTACGCATCGTTACTGTCAGTGACAACACTCGCATAGCACTGTGGAGAAAGTACCTGCATGGATTTGGGGTGGGTGGGGAAGAGAGCTATATATTTGGAAAAAAATATGGAGCCTTGCAGTGTCAATGCCTCAGCATCTATATTGTGACCTGAACTGACCTAATATCACGTTTATTGTGATACTGTAGAATTGCAGTCAGATTACTATTTTTAAACGTTCTTAAATTTTGCCAGTGTTTTCTCTCTCAGAAACTAAAACAGTCCAACTAGAGAACCTGATTTTCTGACATTGTGTCTTTTAGTTTCTGAGTCGGTCTGCCTTAAGAGAACATGCCCTCAATGCTTACTCTGAATTGGGCTAATAGGCAAGAGCCATGTGATCTCCTTATGGTGTTGCTTTTTTTGCCCCGCCCCCTTGGGAAACTGAAGACTTTAAAGAAAATAACATTTCCATTTACTCTCTGCTCTTCCACCATCACTTTAAAATAATGATCTTTTCATCAAATTGCTGTTTGTGGGAGCTTGCCGGTTACAGATTAACTGCTGCATTTCTTGCATTAAAACAGTGATTACAAAGAGTACTGTAAAGCACCTTGTTCCATCCTGAGTTTGTGAGAGGCGCTATATAAAAACAATGCTCTTATTTCAGGGGTAAAATATTGTGTGGCTAGGGTTATGAGGAGAGTTCATCTATTGGCCTAGGTGTTCTCACTTAATGTATGACTGGTGTGGACAAAATCTAGTTGCAACAACGCCCACTTTGCTGGCATAGCTTGCTGGCGAGGAATGACTGACTGGTTGACAGACTGGACTGATGCCACTTTTTTTTAAATGGGATTATACTTTGAAGTCTGGCTTTAGGCAAGTCAGGGAAACTTACTGAGCCTTGAATGTTTCAATGCTGCCTATTTAATTGGTCCTATCAGAGACCTGGCATTTGGCTTTAAGCATTTTTGTTGAAAGCATGAGATAGCAGAAAGTAGACCCTTGCGAAAGGGTTTTGAATCAAAGATGCTAACAATAGGGGAAATTACTCTTCATGCCAGCGACTTGCACTAATTGGAACTGAATGCAGAAACTTCAATGAAAATGCTGCAGTGTGAAATGTGGCCTTTATTTTTACATATTCCACTCTAGAGTTGTGGGATAAACTCTTGCACGGTGTTGAAGGCATGTGCTGCTTACTAGCTGTAACTCTGGCCGGTCTTTTGTAATGGGTTGGAAGTGTGTATAAAGTGACATCAGTGCAGTAAATGTTCAGTTTATTCATTTTAACTGCACTTTACATAGATTCTACAATGATCATGAGGTGCTTTTGCAACCCAGTATAATTTCTTAGTAATGGGAAATTATGCATTATTTTCAAAGTCCCTTTGTATTATTTTAATTAGCAATAGTTGCATTATGCAGTCTTGAACACAAACAGCTAACAGTAGCTCTTGTATTGACCTCTCTACCTGTCCCAAATTTATTATATGAAACATAACTTCCCACTATCCATTGAACAGTACAACAGATGAGTAATTTATTTTTACATTAATCTTATCTGTTGTTGATTAGTCAGGAAGGCTTTACTACATGTAAACATAATTGGACACTTGCTATGTTTCAGGAAAATAAATGAATATAATATCATTTTCTGCATTGTTTCTCGTGCCCTTCAGAAAATATAAACCAGACCTAGTTGTGCTTTACAAAGATTGCAGCATACATTCCCATTTGTTATAACTTTTTTTATTTAAAGAGGACTGCTTTTCTAATTTTACCCATCTTTGATTTCACTCCTGTGAGATCAGAATTGTACTATACTAGGATGGTTTTGCCTTGTATATGGGATATTAACTGCTAATTATTTACCTCCAGGAGAACAAGTGGTCATCCAAGACACTATATTGAAATATCATTCCTTCAAGGCTTGATCTGAAACTGCTAGTGATAACAGTATGGTTAAATGGCCATTCAGCCACCACAATTCTGTACCAGCTGTAGGTAGGTCAATCCCATTTTCTTCCACTATACCACTTTCCTTGTATTTCTGGTAAATTATAGCCTGTAAAAGCCTGCTTGACACCACCCTTGCAGGGGCTGTGTATAATTAAAGAAACCTTTCCCAACCATGCTTTACCTGTCACATAAAATTGGCAGCCCTATTCATTGAACATCCTGCTGGTAGAAGGTTCAAATCCCATGGATCCTTCTGCCTGCCTTTGTTGTCCAGATCCTAGCCTAGATATGTATAGATGAGATGGTGCTACTATGAGAGGTTTGTATTACTGTCATCCAAGCTTTAGTAATCTTAAACCATGCATTCTAGCCAAGTGCTAGAAGTTGGTAATTATGGCTACTTTCTGAGTATTCAGTGGAGTTGTTACAGACCTGTAATGGTGGTACAGACCAGTGAATGGATGCAGGCAGCAAAAACATGTTAAAAAAATCATTCATTGTTTTATTTCAGCCACTGTATTCAGTTCCAGCATGTTCTTGGGCTTTAATTTACGTTTGAAGGATAAATGCATGGTAGTCACTCTAATACCATTCAGAAACTCTACCCTGTACTGCACTTTGCTCAACTGCTATTTCCAAGTAGCAGCTGTATATATACACCGGGTCTGTACTATTCATTCACCAAGACATAGTTGCTTTTAGTCTGAATGTAAATAAGCATTGTACTAAACACCAGTGAAATATTTAATGTGTAAGAAGGAACTGCAGATGCTGGTTTAAACCGAAGATATAGACACAAAACGCTGGAGTAACTCAGCGGGGCAGGCAGCATCTCTGGAGAGGTTTGAAAAAGTGCGTCACCCATTCCTTCTCTCCAGAGATGCTGCCCGTTACTCCAGCTTTTTGTGTCTACCAGTGAAATATTGGTCAACTCAAAAGCAAAACGTATTTACATAATTACATTTTTTTACAATCTGAACAGACTTTTTATATGTATTGAGCTTCAACCCAAACTGAAAACTTAGAGCATAAATACTTAGCTGGCAATCATGTCTTTTAGGTAACATCTTGTCTGGGGTTCTTTAAGGAGCTTGTTTGCTATGTCTGTGAAATTGTGTTCATAAGCCATTTTATAAAACAGGTAGACATCTTCACAGTACTGCAGTAACCGCTTCAGATTTTGACTTGCTCCAGCATTTCCCTTTTGTTGTTTAAATCTGGAAGTATTAAAAAAAAGACATCCCAATTTCCAATCTTGTACAAGGAAATCTTTTTAATTACTGCATGGATTCTCTTTTCAAACATCTTTATAACTGGAATTCAGTTTGGCTTCACAAATCTTATTCTTGTTACTTTCTGTGATAATTTATATCAGTGTGGTGTGAACATCGACTGGCAAATTTGTATTATTTTCTCTTTCCCAACAAATTTGCCTTTTCACACATGAGCTAAGGTTATGGGCCATATTTTTTAATTTCTTCAATAATAGGACACCAGCTTGGTGTGTTACCTATCACCTAATTGACCCTGAAATAAGGGAATAGTTAAGAGGGCCGTGGGTCTGGATTCACTCGTAGGCCAGCCTGAGGAAAGAGGGCAAATTTTCTTCCTTGAAGGATATCAGAACCAGGTGAAATTTTACAATCTGTTGGTTGTTTACATAACCTGACTGGCTGCTTTTAATTATTCTTCCTTTGATATCACTGGATATTCTATAGAGATCCTTAGAAACAATTGTCAATGAGCAAATAAAAACTTTTCTCTCCTCTTACAAATAAATCATTTGTGTATCTTTAGGTTTTGTCTCAATTCTCCCTTCCCGACCAATAGCTATAGGAATAATATATCAATGAAATGGAGCCTTCAGCCTAAATCATCCAAGCCAACCAACATGAGGTAGTCCAATAATAGTTTTAACTTTTTGTATCAATAATACTTACTTAGTGGAAATTTCCTCAAACAGGCTGTGCTGGAGCTGGTGCTGTTGTTTAAACTCCTCTAGATATGTAAAATCACCACAAACAATCACATGCTGGTAAAGAACTTCTGCCCAATCAGGTATAAAGTCGTATGCCTCTGCAACTATGGAAGCCTAGAAAGAAGAAAAAGAGAGAGAATTGAATGAGTTCAGCAGTTAAGGTAAATATTATCATTGACCAAGAAACTCAATGGACTTTGGGGCTTACAACAGGAATGTATATGTCTATAAACTATTTTAATGGTTGAGTTATCAGTAATGCTGATTTCTCGCAAGATAGTTAATTGCATAGAATTCCAATATGTTACTGCAACATTTTTTTTGTTCTGGACTTTCTGTCCCCAGATAATCGCAGTCTAATTATCTGGATGAGTGTAGCTGGAAGCTCAGCATTTTCCAGGGTTTTTAAACATTCATGCCTTCACCACAGGTTTACAGTAGCTATGGTGTGTACCATCTACAAATTGCAGTTACTCACCATAGCTACTCTGACAACAACCTTCGTTTAGTTGTCATGTGTGCCGAGGTACAATAAAAAGCTTTTGTTGCATGCTAACCAGTCAGTGGAAAGACAATACATGATTACAATCGAGCCGTCCAGTGTACTGATACATGATAAATGGAATAACATTTAGTGCAAGGTAAAGTCCAATTAAAGATAGTCCAAGGGTCTTCAACGAGGTAGATAGCTCAGGACTGCTCTCTCGTCCTGTCCCAAACCTATGGTTTGTGACCAAGGTGAAGAGCAGAAAAGTTGCCATTTAATAGTGTACACCATCAGAAAACACTAGTCTCCACAGACAATTTTTAGCCTTTGGATTTCTCCCCAACCCCAGCTAATTGTCTGATCCATATCACAATTGGAAAGCTGGTGCTGTGCACAGCCTTGATGAAGGGAGCAAAATCTGCAACTACTTTACCTGAATTGAAGCAAAAAGATCAGAATTAAAAGAGCAGCTTTAAGTAAGAACAACCGTTGCTGGAAATCTGAACTAGAAACAAAATTGGAAATGTATCACTGCTTCACTTGGAAGAACACACAATGGCCCCTGTGTAGGACCATACACCAGCAGAAAAATGATTTCTGGTGGGAAGGGATGAAGTAAAAGAGCATCTCCTGAGGTTGAATGACAAAGTGGGAAGGGAAGTGGTTGGTGCGTCTCAAAGATGGAGCTGCGCAGATCAGATATGTCTGGTGGTGCTGAAGCCAGCACAACTTGTGACTTACCAAGGCCAATGGAGTGAATGAATGGCTGATGTAAGAATCAGGGGAACTGTATCCATGCTCTGTCAAGAAGAGGGAATGGGAGCTGAAGTGCAGGAAAGCTGAGCTACACTTTATGGCTCTGTCCACTGTGGTAAAGCCAAAAAGGTCTTGTCATTGAAGGCAATTTGAGAGAGACTGAAACTTGGAGAAATAAATGGAATCCTTACAATATGTAGTCGATGGCTGGAGAGTTTTGGGGCTTCTGTGGATATTCATTGTCAATTTTTCTGTTGAGGTAGATATAGAGGGGGGGAAAAGCAAACCCGTTAACGTGTTCAGCCAATCTGCCAACCTGTAACTAAAGTGAGCTAAATTGATCCATACAGCTAATGTAACTAAACAATTATTCACAGTACCTGATAGAACTTTGGTAAGGAGAGGATACAAGTCATCAAGTCATTTCTCTGCAGATTAATTAACTGCACATCCTGGTTGCTGTTTAAGAAGTGGAGCTGGAGGGTCACCAGTTTGGCTAGCTTCACACACTGAGAGGCTCGGCGGATACACGAGTCCTAGAAACAGGAAGGTTAGCAAGTATTGAAACTCAGTAAAAACCAGTGATTTAACATGATAGCATTAGCCCCATTACCACAGAGTTATTAACTAAGGGAAAAGTTGCAATTTGGGTTGGCACCATCATACTCAACAACCTGGTTCCAGAAGATTAAGGATCACACCTAACAACAAGATAACAGTCTTTATTTGAGCATTCCCTGTCTACTTCAGTAGATAAATCTGCTTCCTCTAAATGGCTTTAATGTGGGTGGGATGTATAAATAATCTTTTATTTGTATTGGTTTTGAACTGAGAGTATAGATCTTAACAAACCTTGCTATAAATCAAAATAAAAATCTGTTTTTTACACTACATTTATTCTGGTACAAAACATGGAGCTATTCCCAGTGGCTGACTAAAACATATTCGTCAACATTTAACAACAGTATTCAAGCTGTAAAGCACTTTCATGTCATATAATCATACAGCCCTTTGGCCCAAATTGCTATTGCTGAACAAGGTGCCCCATCTAAGCAATTTATATTTGGCACATATCGCTCTGAACGTTTCCTATCCATGTACCTCATCCAAATTATTTTAACAGGTGATCGATGTGGACTCACATGGCCTGTTTCCTTGTGGTATCCCTAAACTAAACTAAATGTTATTGTACCTGCATCAATTAGTTCCTCTTATAGCTTGTTCCAGAGCTGCACCAGCCTCTGTATGTAAATATTGGCCCCGAGGACCCCATTAAAACTTTCTTCTCACCCTAAATCTATGCGTTTGTTCTTGAATCCCCCTACCTTGGGAATATTATTCACCCTATTTCCTCATGATTTTATACACCTGTATAGGTTCAGCGCACTAAGGAATAATGCAGTGGGTCAGACAGCATCTAGAGGATATGGATAGGTCAACCTTTCATGAATCTCAGGCCCTTGAGATTCTTTTCTGCACTCCTTCCAGCTTAATGGCATCTATCTAATAACAAGGTTGCCAAAACTGAACACAATATTCCAAATGTGGCCTCACCAATGTCTTGCACAACTGTAACAGTGTCCCAACTTCTATGGAGATACAGGAAACTGCAGATGCTGGAATCTTGGACAAAAATAAACTGCTGGAGGAACTGAGCAGGTCAGGCAGCATCTGTGAAGGGGATGGACAGACAATGTTTTGGGTTGGGACCCTTCTTCAGGCGGGAATCTAGCTAAACTCCAGTCTGAAGTCGAGTCCCAACCTGAAATGTCGCCTGTCCATTCTCGCCACAGATGGTGAGTGAACCTCTGAATTCCTCCAGCACTTTGCTTTTGTCCCAACTAAGGTACTCAATTCCCTGACTGATGAAGCCAGCGTGCCAAAACTCTTCTTCACCTCCCTATCTATCTGCGATGCCACTTTCAGGGAACTATGTAGTTATTCTAGATCCCTTTGCTTGACAACACTCCCCAGGGCCTTACCATTCACTGTGAAGATCCTGCCCTGGTTTGACTTACCAAAATGAAATACTTCATACTTATCTGAACAAAGTACCATTCCTCAGGCACTTGCCCAGCTGATCAAGATCCCACTGTAATTCTTGATAACCACCCATACTGTCTATCTTACAAGATACATTTATTTGTCACATGTGCCATTTGGCACAGTGAAATGTGATCACCATACAATAAAATAAAGAACACAACACACGATAGAGTTCAACATAAAACATCCCCACACAGCAGAATCAAAAGTTTCCCACTGTGAGGGAAGGCACCAAAGTCAGTCCTCTTACCACTACTTTAATGCTATCTGCAAACATGCTAACTATAATTACACATTCTCATCAAAATCATTGATATGGATGACAAAACAGCAATGGTTCAACACTGATCCCTGAGGCACACCATTAGTCACAGGCTACCAGTCCAAAAAATATATTACCACCAACATCCTTTGCTTCTTTCCATGAAGCCAATTCTGGATCCCAAGCGTCTAACCTTCCAGAGCAGCCTACAATGCAGAAAGTTATCAAAGGCCTTGATTAAGTCCATGTAGACAATGCCTACAACCCTGGAGCTGTGAAAGGTGTTATATAAATGGAAGTTTTATATTCCTGTCCAATGTCCCAGGCACATGGTGGAGGAGCTGGCTGTATGAATGAAGAGCAAGAAGCTTGTTTGTAATTTACTGATGACACTGATCAGAAAGATAACAGTCTGCTTACCAGCGATATACAGATAAAATAGTATGTACAATGCAAATAAGAAATTCATTCTACATAATAGTTCCATATGCCAGGCTTAATGTAATTTGCATCTTCAAAGAGTTCATGCAGAAAGAGGTTTGTGAATTATGAATTATAATTATATGATTCGCTTGCTTTGGAAATTCAGTGAGTTAAATGACATATAGACTATAATGGCTACAAATTTTAACTTTTGTTAGGTGACAATTTCTGGAGAAACAGCAAGGAGGTTAAAAGATAGAGGATGAATTAGCAAGTCTAAAACTAACAACCAATACTTTCCTGATTTTATTTGAATTCTGCCAACAGACATATAAAAAGCCTTACATTTATATAGAGGCACAAGGAACTGCAGATGCTGGTTTATAAAAACACAAATTGCTGGGGTAACTGGGTCAGGCAGCATTTCTGAGTACATGGACTGGTAATGTTTTGGGTCAGGACCTTTCTTCAGACTGATTGTAGTGTGGGGCAGGACACACCCAGGCAACTGGAAGGTGGGTACAGGTGAGGGGGGTTTGATTGGCAGATAGGTGGACAAAGGCTGATGATGGTAAGGAGGCAAGGAAGGAGAGGAGTGATATATGGGGGGGGGGGGTTATATATATTTATTTCAATAATATGCCCATGAAGCACCTTGTACGTTAAAATATTTTTATAATGATCTCCAAGAAACAAAATAAACATAAATATCCAAGGAATATGTAAGGGTTTGCCATAAATTCCAAATGTTATCAGGAGAACTGAAAGTGGAGTTTCACCTGGAACAAACTTTTTGTCATTCACTGACCAAGCAGAGAAAACACCCTAAAATATTCTCGACACGTACGTTTGAGAACCAATCAACTTTAATTGAAGCACAGTATATTGTTCTCTCCAAATCTCGAGACTGGCAGGGATCATAACAAAATCCAGCACTTAACAGCAAGAACACTCAATCACAGACATGACCATCACGTTGAAAGCAGCCTGTACAACATATTGACACAGAATCCATCCTGTGCTGTGGCATATTTTAAGCAGAGCAAAGGTGTTGTTTCCAGGCTACACATCTTGTAATTGGAATGTAAACACTTAAGGAGTCTGCAGCTTCATTTGAACAGAAATATCTTCTGATGTGCTGGTCAATATCTTCCTTCAATCAATACAATTTGATAACAAAAGAACTCAGCAGGTCAAGCAATATCTCTGGAAGCAAACGGTGTAAATTAATGTTTCAGGCTGAGACCCTACATCAGGACTGAGGAGGAGGAAAGATTGCCAATACATAGAGTACAGGCTAGAGATACAGCATGGAAACAGGCCTTTCGGCCAACCAAGAACACAACGACCATCAATCACCCGTTCACACTGGTTCTATGTTCTCTCACTTTCATATCCACTCCCTACACTCTAGCGAACAATTTACTGAGGCCAGACCTCCACCTAGTTCCATCTAACCATCACCCTCTCCACAGGTTCCACCTATTATCTACCAGACTCTGCCCCCCTCCCTCCTTCATTCTTCCATATACTGACAATCTTTCTTCCGTCTCGGTCCTAATGCAGGGGTTTGACTTGAAATGTCTAACAACTTTTACCTCCACACATGCTACTGGACCCACCAAAGAAATGATACCAAAAAAACAAATTGCTGGGGTAACACTGTGGCCTTTTTTTGTATCATTTCTTTGGTGTTTGCTGAAAATATCAGCGTTTGAAGTTTCTGCATTCAAAAGCAATTCATGATGACATTTTTTTTAACGTGATACACCTATACAAGAAACCATTTTGTATCACTGGTAACATTTGAGAATTTAAGCCCCAAGTATCAAGGCATTTACCTTTGAATAGCTCTCAGCAGCATCTTTGAGGAAACTCAGAATCTTCACCAAAGATTTATTCAACTCAGGAGTCACCTCTGAAATGTTTTTAAAAAATGGCAGTTTGATAGTTTCAGGTCATACACCTTGGACAATTTAAAAAACAATTACAAATTTTCACAGGGCGTAATCTATCTATCTATCTATACATAACTAAAACTCTGATCATGTGCTCTTCCGGTTTATGCGTTTTTTCTATTTGCGCAAAAACGGTACGCGATAGCGCTACAATTTTTCATCAGCACACTCACCGTCCTCGTGTGCTGCAACAAGTTTCGTTCCGATTGGTAGTATATTGTATGAGTTAGCAAGGTTTAAAAATCTTAAAAACCGTGCGTGCGAACATTATTCCCCTCTCCTGCCAGTCAGCGGCGCGCAGATTGGTCTCTTCTCCTGTCACTCCCCGTGATGGTCCGCGCCATCACGTTTTTACTGGAGCTGAGGATGGCCGGCGGAGGTCTCCAAACGGTCACAATTTTCGAGGGACCAGAAGCGGCCTGGCGCGGAGTCGGAGATGTCGCCAAACGGAAAGCGGAGAGTCTGATCCCGGCGGAGGAGAGCATCCAGCGCCCGCTGTGAGTCCCAAACGCACCGCCATCGCAACGCCCTGCAGCTCCTGCCCCTTTCCCTCTGGTCCTCCTCGATGGCTCCTGCCCCCCCTCCCCCGTGATACACCCTTCTTCCCCATGGCTCTTCCCCTGTCTTTTCTCCAAGCTCTCCACTGCCCACCCACACGCTGTCGCGGCCGTAGCTGCAGGTGCTTCCGAGCCGAGGATCCGCGCCGACGGCTGATGCTCCTCCGGGGCACGCAAGAAGGGAGAGGAACGGTAACCTCGAGATCCTGGGGAGGTGGGGGAGGAGAGGGGATAGATGGAGAAGAGGGGTGTAGGGAGCGGAGAGGAGTTGTGGAGGGAGGGTGGGAGTGACGGAGGAATTGGGGGCAGGTAGGAGAGGGAAAAGAGGGAGGAGGTGAGTGGGGGAGGAGGGAGGGGAGCGGGGGAGATAGGGAGTGGGGAATAGAGGGATAGGAGGGCAGTGGGGGAGGTGAGGGATAGTGGGAGGGTTAGAGGGATAGGGAGGGGAGGAGTTATGGAGTGAAGGAGGGAGTGACTGAAGGTAGGGGAAAGGAGAGGTGAGGGAGGGATTGGGGAAAGAAGAGGGAGAGTGAAGAGGGGGTGAGAGTGCTAGGGATGAGGGGAAATGAGCTGCGCCTGTGCAGTTGGGGGCTATGGGTTAATGGTGGAATATTGCATTGGGGGACCAAGTCTGTGTGACGGACCCAACGGGTCCCACTTAGTCTAGTAAGTAAATAAAACTCAAGATTACATAAGGAGGTTCTGAAACATAATTCGAATATATGTTTTCAGCTGCAACTAGGATAGAAGCAAATTTTGCAGAAAATGAACCACATAGCTTGTTAAATGGTCCACTGACTACATTTTCAAACACAGCTGTAAATGCGATTCAGACTTGTGAAATTTTCCAATTTTATACCATAATAATTTTCTCAAAACACATTAGAATTATATCATTAGTGGAGTGAGCTAAGCTCATGACCCGCAATACTTGTAATCTGGTTTCCACAAGAAAAATCTGTTGGAATCAGCTGGTCCAGAAGTTATGCCTTAATTCATTATCACTTGTATTTTTCTCATTATATTTTAAGATGGTTTATGATTTAGTACCAGATCATGGAAAATAGCTGGGTCTGATATTGAAAGTTATTTATTTACTTGTTACAACACTGTAGGAGGCCATTTGGCCCACAAGTCCATGCTGGCTTGCAGATTGACCAAACCCCTCAGTGATATATCCCACACCTTATTTCACCAACGTATTCACTAGCACATGCCCATTAATGCCCCTTTGATTCTTTTTTGTAATTCAGCGCAGAGACAGGCTCTTCGGCACAACTCGTCCGTGCTGACCAGGATGCCCAAGCTAGTCCCATTTGCCTGCTCCTGCCCCATATGCCTCTAAACCTTCCCTGTCCAATTATCATTTAAATGTCTTAACTACACTAAGGATTAATTCAGTTGTTAATTAACCTACCAGTAAATCGTGGCGGTGTGGGAGGTAACCAGCGCATGTGGTTACAGGGAGAATGTACAAACTCCATACAGAGAGCATCAGAATCAGGACTCTGGAGCTGTGAGACAGTAGTACTAACCGCTGCGCCTCCAGACCAGCCACTGCACTGATTGACCTGGTTCGGAATGTTTTCAGGTTGCGCTCGCTGTTGCTGTAGAAGCAACAGCTGGCACACATGAAACTCTCACAGTCAAGTTTCTTCAGTGGTTGGAAAGCAGATTGTTCACAGATGGAGGATTGGACATCCTGAACAAAAATGCTTCTGTTTGGTGACAAATCTTTTTCCACTTCATTAATAAAGCTGAATCACATTTCATTATAAAGGAAATTATAACCTTTCAATGGTTCAGGTTTACACGGAAGATTTTGTTTTGGGGAGTTTTTGGTGGAAAGTCAAATTATAATCGGTACAATTTCAAGCTAATATTAGGACGAAAGTTCATACTCAATCCCTCTTTTTTCTGAATTGCAAAGTGCAGCGGTTCCTACAGCAGATACTCACCCCATGGTTGTGATTCTATGATTTTCAGCTGGACCCTGGCTGCACCCTCGTGGTTTTCCCCAATTTCACGACACATGCTGAAGCAGAAGGCCACCATGTTGTGCTTCTCACTGTCACCGGGCAAACAGCGCTTGATGTAGTCCAGAAGAGCCGTTTTCAGATTTCCATTCTGTGTTTCAGTAAAAAAAACCTGCCCAAAATCACTTTAAGGAAATTATCTGGAAGATTAGCAAAGTTGAGGAATGATTCTGGAGTGTTTGGAGAAACAACAAAGGTTAACAATCTGGAACCCCACACAATGAGCTCCTATCTATAGTGTATCACTATTATACATTTTGTATGTAAAGCTGTGGGAGAGTCTACGACCAGAGGGCACAACCTCAGAATAAAAGGACATACCTTTAGAATGGAGATGAGGATTTTTTTTTTAGCCAGAGGGTGGTGAATCTGCAGCATTCATTGCCACAGATGGCTGTGGAGGCTGTCATTTTCTTTAAAGCAGAGATTGATAGATTCTTGATTAGCAAGGGCATCAAAGGTTACAGGGAGAAGACGAGATTCGAGTTGAGGGGGAAAAATTGATCAGCCATGATCAAATGGCAGAGCAGGCTCGATAGGCTGAATGGCCTAATCCTACTCCTATGATTTATGAAGATTATGTGAAAATTCCCAAGGATGTTGCATGGACTGGAAGGCTTGAGTTATTAGGAGAGATTGGTAAGCTGGAACTACTTGCCTTGGACTGAGGTTGATCATAGAGGTTTATAACATGAGGGGCATAGATGAAGTGAATGGTCATGGTCTCAGAGTAGAGAAGGGAAAGATTTAAAGGGCCTGAGGAGCATGTTTTTCCACACGGTAGTGGATATGTGGAATGATCTGCCAAAGGAGGTTATGACAGTGGGTGCAATCACAACATTTAAAAACATTTGGCCAGGTACATGGATAGGAAAGGTTTTCAGGAATAGGGACAAAAGGGTCTTAGTTTATTTTCGTTGTGCACCGAGGTACAGTGAAAAACTTTGTTTTAATGGTATCTAGACAAATCATATCATACAATACAACAAACCATACATTGGTATAGTTTAGTTTGATACCTCTAGTGGTGTAGACAAGTTGAGTCGAAGGAACTGTTTCCAAACTGTATAACACTATGACTATGGGTGTGCCCAGTGGGGTTGGTGTCAGGACTCATAGTCCAGAAGCTAAGATGAAGTACACTCCAGAAAAATGGGAAATGGATTTGGTAAATGTGGTAATTTGAGGCCAGTATCGGCTTACAAAAGCAGCAAGGATTCAACTGGTCCAATGATGTAATGAAGAGGTATTTTTGACCAGTCCCATACTTTACAGTTGAATCAGTGGCCTCAAGGAAATGAGGGATGGTCTGGAGAAGGAGACTCTGTCGATGGCATCCACAGCCCCATGGCAAGTACTTTAAAAAAAAGTTCTGATAATATTCTTGATTATGAGGCCCGTCATCTTTTTATTACTATTAAACAGGAAAACTGAATTTGGGCTTAATTTTTCATGAAGGATAATATCTCCTATTTTCTAACACCAGTCCTACATTACATTGCTTAGTAAACAAAACTGGCTTGTTTAAACAATTTTTTTATATATCACATGTCGATACCAACAACATGTTAAATAATTAACTCTGTTAATAATTACACTGTCCCAGTCCTCCCTGTTTTCAGATGGAAAATACGAGGAAAGGTGAAACAGGTCGAACCGCTTGTCCATTGCACTCACCGACACAACGTTTTTCCTCAACAGCATTTCAAACCTATGATTCTCGTGGAGCAGGTCGAATATATAGGTCATGTCGTTGTATCGCCCGATGCCAGTGACCAACCGTACCTACAGAGACATGGTTTCTGGTTCATTCCTTACAGTGTGTTCACGATACTTTAATTACAATTTGTAGAGGCTTGGAAAGAAAGCGGATTCAGTAATGTGATAATACACAAAGACATTGGCAGATAATATTTTCTTATCTTTAAGAATTCCAGTTCCAACATTTCACATCTATTCCGATGAAAGATCAACAAGTTAACCATTCTTTCACCAGAGGCTACATGACTGGCTGAGCATTTTCAATTTGAAATATGTGTACATTAAATTAGCATGCAACTATTAAATAGGTACAAGCAGTAAACCTACAATTTCTGATGTGGTTAAATGTCAAATTCATCTTAAACCTTGAACTGAACAAATAGCCTGAACTATTTTTGTTTCAAATTTCCAGTTTCAGCAGTTTTATGCTGATTTTTTTTTTTTTCAATTCAATTCAATTTTAATTGTCATTGCACAGATACAAGTATGGGTACAACGAAATGCAGTTTAGCGTCTGTTCGTAGTAGCATTGCAATATAGAAATAAAATACAGAATAAGAATAAAATACAGAATAAAAATACAGAATAAGCAAACAATGTGGACGGAGATACACAAAAATGCTGGAGAAACTCAGTGGGTGCAGCAGCATCTATGGAGCGAAGGAAATAGGCAACGTTTCGGGCCGAAACCCTTCTTCAGATATGAAGAATACCCTCAAGGTATGCCTAATGTGGACGGAGAGACTGGAGAAATCTATTGGCGGGACTCCGAGTTCAGCAATGTGATAGTGTTGTTGAAAAAGCTGTTCCTCATCCTACTTGTACGAGACCTGAGGCTTCTGTACCGCCTCCCTGATGGGAGGAGGGCAAACAGTCCATGGCTAGGGTGGGAGCGGTCCTTGATGATCTTCCCGGCCCATCTCAGACACCGTTTTCGGTGGAGGGCATCCATTGCAGGGAGCGGGGCACCGATGATGTACTGAGCGGTCTTCACCACCCGTTGTAGTGCCTTCCTGTCAGCTACCGTGCAACTGCTGTACCATACCGTGATGCAGGTGGTCAGAATGCTTTCGATGGTACGGCGGTAAAAGTTGGTCAGGATCTGGGGGGACAGGTGAGCTTTCTTGAGCCTCCTCAGGAAGTAAAGGCGCTGCTGTGCCTTCTTGATCAGTTTGGAGGTATTGAGCGACCAGGACAAATCCTCCGAGATGTGTACCCCGGGGAATTTGTAGTTGGAGACGCGCTCCACCTCAGTCCCGTTTATATGGATGGGGGTATGTCTGCCCCCTCTGTTGTTCCTGAAGTCAACAATAATTTCCTTCGTCTTCTTGGAGTTGAGGACGAGGTTATTGTTGGCACACCAGACTGCCAGGTGCTGGACCTCCTCCCTGTAGGCTGACTCGTCGTTGTCACTGATCAGTCCTACCACCGTGGTGTCGTTGGCAAATTTAATGATGGCGTTGGAGCCATTCTTAGGGATGCAGTCATGGGTGAAGAGGGAGTAGAGGAGAGGGCTGAGCACACAGCCCTGTGGCACGCTGTGTTCAGTGTTATAGTGGAGGTGAGGTTGTTGACCCTAACAGACTGGTCTGTTGGTGAGGAAATCCAGTGTCCAATTGCAGAGGGAGGTGGAGATGCCAAGTCCGCTGAGTTTGGTGATCAAGCTAGCGGGGATGACAGTGTTAAAGGCGGAGCTGAAATCAATAAACAGCAGCCTGATGTAGGTGTTATTGCTGTCCAGGTGGGTCAGGGCAGAGTGTAGGGCCGCCGATATGGCGTCCTCTGTAGACCTGTTGGTCCGGTAGGCAAACTGATGGGGGTCCAGTGTGGGGGGAGGCTGGCTTTGAGGTGAGCCAGGATCAGCCGCTCAAAGCACTTTGCAATGACAGGGGTGAGTGCCACTGGGCGTAAGTCGTTGAGACTCCCTGCAGCTGATTGTTTGGGCACAATGGTTGATGTCTTGAGGCAAGTGGGGACGACACCCTGGGCCAGTGACAGATTGAAAATGTCAGTGAAGACCAGGGATAGTTGTCCAGCACATGCCCTGAGCACCCGCCCGGGGATGCCATCGGGGCCGGCAGCTTTGCGCTCATTCACCTTGCTCAGTGCATCTTGTACAGCAGAGGTGGAGAGACTGAGGGGTTGTTCGTTCGGGGGTGGAGCAGCTTTGATGGCTGGAGTTTTGTTGTCCCGGTCGAAGCGAGCATAGAAGTGGTTTAGCTCATCAGGAAGGGAGGCGTTATCTGGTGGGGGGGGGGGGGGGGGGGTTAACTTTATGGTAATCGGCAAGGGATTTGATTCCTTGCCACATGCGCCTAGGGTCGGAGTTGTTTTGGAAATGCTCCTCGATCCGCCGTTTGTGAGTTTAGCATTCCTAATTCCCCTTTTCAGATTGGCCCTGGATGAGCTGTATCCCTCAGCATCGCCAGATCGGAAAGCGGCATCGTGAGCCTTCAGCAGGAGTCTGACCTCCCTGCTCATCCACGGCTTCTGGTTAGAGAAGGTCTTTATCTCTTTGTGGGTAGTGACGTTGTCAGTGCAGAATTTTATATAGTCCAAAACGGTTGAGGTGTATGAGTCGATGTCCACTTGGGAGTCAAAGGTGGCCTGGGTGGCAAACAGACTCCAGTCTGTTTGCTGAAACTGTTTCTGTAAACCAGAGACAGCCCCCTCAGGCCAAACCTTCACTGTCTTCACGGTAGGTTTCACACGTCTGATCCGAGATGTGTATTTGGGGAGCAGGAACAGAGAGAGGTGGTCAGACTGTCCCAGGTGGGGAGGGGGAGGGCTTTGTAGGCCTCAGTAATAGTATATACTAAGTCCAGAGTATTGTTTCCTCTGGTTGGACAGGAGACATGCTGGTGGAATCTGGGGAGTACAGTTTTAAGGTTGGAGTGGTTAAAATCACCCGCAACAATAAAAGCCCCCTCTGGGTGTGCAGTTAGTTGTTTGCTGATAGCAGCTTGCAGCTCTTCCATTGCTAGCCTGGCATTAGCGTCCGGGGGTACATAGACTGCAGTAATGACAATCGATGTAAATTCCCTGGGCAGATAGAAGGGCCTGCACTTTATCCTCAGGTATTCCAGGTCAGCAGAGCAGTGACTATCAATCCTAACAACGTCCGTACACCATGAGTTGTTCACATAAATGCACAGTCCACAGCTGTTCTGTCGGCCCTGAAGACAGTGCGCCCCTCCAGCTCGATGGCGTTGTCCGGGATGTTGTCGTTGACCCATGTTTCGGTGAAGACCATGGCGTTGCAGTCGGCGATCCTTTTGTGTGGTGATCCGCAGCCGTAGCTCGTCGATTTTACTCACCAGGGACCGGACATTCGCGAGGAAAATGCTTGGCAGAGCTGGCTGGTGCGGGTTCGATTTCAGCCTAGCTCGATAGCCTCCCCGCTTCCCACGTCTTTGTTTGCGGTCCCTGCGCCGCCTCCGGGCACTTCCTGTCGGGGGAGCTGGCCCGCTAGACCATGGTGTCCTGGTGATCTCCGGCGGCAGTTGAAGCAGTTGAAAGTCGCTTCTGGGGTTCGTTGCGTAGAGACGGCCGAGCTCCAGTAGCTCCTGACGGCCGTACAGAGTATTCGCTCGTATTCACAGTATTTTCCAGTTTATTTACATTTGCAGTAAGATTTGTTGAGTTTGTGCTCAAGAATTAATTAAACATTTACTGGTTGGCTAAGCAACAACTCTTTGTGGACCTACCTGCAAAATGACTAAGGAGCCAAGTCCGTGATCTAAGATGGCTAACGTTGGGATTTGTGTGGCAGAACACTTAATATTAGCATGTGTGATGCAAAAGATTTCTCTATGCATGAAGGCACACACCTCACAGAGTAGGATAGCAAATTGGTTACATTACTAGACCCACATTCTCATCCAGCAATAGAAACTCACCATTCGTTATTGGGAATTTTCAACGATTAGAGTAAAATTGTAGTGCTACAAGGAGGGAAATGGGATTAATACCGAAGGCTCATAGAGCAAAGAACTGAATGCCCTCATTCTATGTTCAATGATCAAGTCGTAAGATTTTTAGGGTAAAAGAATTGAATATCAGTATTGCAAGTCCCATTCTCCAAACATTTCCCTATCGACCTGCCAAAAGAAAATAACTTCTTGCTTTTGTGTGACAATTCTTTTCCTGCAATTAGAAAGAAGACTTGGCATCAATTAATTCATATGAACATAATAATTGGAAGCAGTTCTCTTCTACCCACAGTAACCTTTCATCCCTGTACTTTTTAAGAATGTATCTACCGTTGCCTTAAAAGTACAGGCACTCTCAGACTTGCGTAAGGGTTACGATCCGTGAACCTTTACGTAAATTAGATTTTTCCTGTCAGAATCACCATCCCCATCCTGAAATAACTCACTGAGCCTGAAGGGTTCTGACTCGAAACATCGCCTGTTTGTATTCTCAAGAGATGCTGCCTGATCCATTGAGTTATTCCACCACTTTGCATCCATCACTGAGTATTGACTGTCTCAGCGGCATCCGGCTGTGAGCGGGGCACTTTCTGCCCTGCACGGCTTTGTGGATAAGCACCATCACTGTTGCTGGCTTGAGTTCCATCTCGCCGTTGGGGCACTTCCTGCAGCATGCGGCCGTCTGGGCAAACACCGCTACCATTGCCGGCTTTTCTTGCCGATCTACACTTGAGTGATCATATAGTGTTGTGGAAATTACAAACTGCCTTGATTGCATGAGGGCCTGAGTCCAGAATTTTTATGCAAGTGTTAGTTTACATAAGTCGCCTATGGTGTAAGTTGGGGAGTGTCAGTACTCATAATCTACTTCCACTGACCTTTGAGGAATATCATTCTTAGGCCTCAGAGAAAGGATCTCAATTTCTTCCTTTTATTTCAAGAGGAAATATGGCTCTGATGCAGGGGTGACTTGAACTGTTAACAATTCCTTTCCTTCCACAGACGCTGAGTTCCTCCAACAGTTTGCATGTTGCTTCAGATTCCAGCAATTGCAGTGTCTCGTGTCTGGAAGGATCTTACATGTTTCAATTCTCCTCACTTTGTCTTTAAACTTAAGCAGACACAATCGTAGCCTGCCTGCTCAACATTCCTCATGTCAGCCAGCCCATTCTAGCTGAATAAACTTTCTCTGAACTGCTTTTGATGCTGTAACATCCCTCCTTAAATAAGGTTAAAATGGTACACTGTATCCCAGATGTGGTCACACCAATGCCTTGTATAAGTGAAGCATAACCTTACAGTTGGATTCATTTCCTTTCACAATTAACATTCTGTTAGCTTTCCTAGTTCCTGTTATGTCTTCATATCATCTTTATATGAATCATGCACAACGACTCTGCATTTCAGACATCTGCGATTTCTCACCATTTAGATAACTTGTTCATTTAATATTTTAATGTTCCTATCAAAACAGAAAATGTCACTTTCCAACATTATATTTCATACGCTAGATCTTGCACATTTGATTAGCTTACCTTTATACCTGTGTAGCCTTCTTATGGCTGCTTCAGAACCTACTTGTCTTTAGTTTTTTTTAGCAAATTTGAAAACATACCTTTGATGCCTTCATCCAAATTCTTTGTACGTACTTGAAGCCCTAGTACCAGTCCCTGCGCTACAACATTCATAGCAAACAGAAAAGACCACATCAAATGCCTTTTTGGAGTCTACCTAGTTATACACAAGGGTTTTACTGTACCATGAGACTGTACTCTTCATTGGGAGCCAGGTGTTTGTGACTGAGATGGCGAGCAGCTTGCAATACTCGACTAATCCCCTCCATGTGGCACGTCAGGCTGAAGCAATCATGGGCCAGAATCAGCAGTTCCACAGCTTGAGGAATGATGGAGGAGTCAGAAGTCAACAAACAAACAAACAAACAACAGATCCTTTCATCACTAACATTAACTGGCATTTATACTATTTATTAATCTTTGATATTCCCAAATGCTTTATAGGAAATTAAAAACCGGGATTCCCTGGGTTATGAATGACCTGACTTACAAAAATCCGACTTTAAAGATGGAGCAACACAGTGGTGCAACTGGTAGAGCTGCTGCCTCACAGGGTCAGAGACCCGAGTTCGATCCTGATCTTGAGTATTGTTTATGCGGAGTTTGCAGAGCCTGTTTCCATGCTGTATCTTTCAACAATCAAGAAATCAAAATTCTCTTGCACATTAACAAAACATTTTTCAAGCTACTAATAATAAAGTTCCATGGTACTCATTTACACAGTATATATCCCACTAGTTTGATTATGGATAGTGTTCTTGCCAGATTGTGCAAGCTTCCTTCTGTCTTCTGGAGGGCTTATGAATCTTGGTTTCCAGCACCCCCAACAATACAGGTGTCCTCAGCACTGGGAGCACCAGACTGAATATGTGCTCAGATCTCCGGAGCGAGACTCAAACCCACAACCTTCTGACACAGCAGCATGAATGAGTGTAATCAATTGAGCAAGTACTTCCTGCTGAGTAAGCTGCAACAAAGGGCACCTACAATGGATTGTTAAAGAAGGAACTGCAGATGCTGGAAAATCGAAGGTACACAAAAATGCTGGAGAAACTCAGCGGGTGCAGCAGCATCTATGGAGCGAAGGAAATAGGTAACGTTTCGGGCCGAAACCCTTCTTCAGACAATGGATGTAGGTGTGTTAACGAGCTGGGGGGATAATCACATTTACAGACATCAAATATCCCTGCTGAATATTAAAAGAGATTTCAAAATGGAAATGGTTAAGTGAATAAATGGGAGGAAGATTGTAGGATAACGAGAGGATCAGAGGAGTGGAACTCATTGGTGAGTTTTCAAAGGGCTGGCACAGGCACAAAGGGGACACAGGTACAACAGAGGGGACGCGAGGAGGGAAAGATTTAAAGGGAATCAGCACGTTTTTCACACTAGCGTGGTGGGTATATGGAACGCGCCACCTGGGGTAGTAGAGGTAGGTACATTTACAATGTTTAAAAGGTATATGGACAGGTTATATATTCATATATATTTTCATTGGCTATATTTAAGAGGGAGTTAGATGTGGCTAAGGGGATCAAGGGGTATGGAGAGAAGGCAGGTACGGGATACTGAGTTGGATGATCAGCCATGATCATATTGAATGGCGGTGCAGGCTCGAAGGGCCGAATGGCCTACTCCTGCGCCTATTTTCTATGTTATGGATACAAAAGGTTTGGAACGATATGAGCCAAATTCAGGTAAAGAAAGGCACTTTGGAATCCAACTGTTCAAACTTAAGGTTGGTTGGTTCAGGTGAGCTATCTCTTGAATGTTCAGACAGTATTCAGCATCATTAGTCTACACTCACCATGACATCCTGGATCAGGGTTTAAGCTTTACACATCCAAATCAGGGGCAAGTAAGCTACCACTAAGATAAATAATTTTTCCTGACCTCAAAGCTATGGCCAAACAAAACAGCAGCTAACTTAGGATCTGCTCGGAGTTACCTTTGGAGGTAGTTTCAGAACTATTGTCAAAAATGAGTAATTGACAATATTTGGTTGACAGGAAATACTTTGGTTTAAATTATAACATAAAGCAGTTTTTGCACCCGCCTTGTCACTTTGTACTATTACTTCATCATGGCCATTCAGTAGAGCTTTTGAATTTCCAATTACTTACTGCACTCCAACTCCCCATTGGAAATGGATGA
This sequence comes from Malacoraja senta, assembly GCA_038087875.1. Taxonomy (NCBI): domain Eukaryota; kingdom Metazoa; phylum Chordata; class Chondrichthyes; order Rajiformes; family Rajidae; genus Malacoraja; species Malacoraja senta. The sequence goes on along the minus strand of CM075989.1, from coordinate 11,271,599 downwards.
GATTTTATCCAGTAGCTTCGTGCCAACAAGGATTGGGTCTTGGCACAGTTTAGCCAGCTGAAGAAAGGCCTCTTTCCCATCAAGAAGACTATAGATCTGCGTCATTCCCAGCCCTGTGTGAAAAGATAATTAATGGGACAACCGTCATGTATGTGAATTATATCCTCTGATCCAGACCTGCTCACCAAGTGTTCCATGATGGTTCCAAGTGCAGAAACACCTTTAAACAGCTGTAATTTTACCAACAGGTTGGGTCTAAAGAAGGGTCTCGAGCCGGAGCATCACCCATTCCTTCTCTCCAGTGATACTGCCTGTCCCACTGAGTTACTCCAGCGTTTTATGTCTATCTTAAGAAGATTGCTTCTCAGTTGTTTATGTCAGAATCCACGTGGGTCCAATTGGGTGACAATTCTCTCCCTTGGGTGAAAAGGCCAAGATTAAATCAGTTTGGAGAAACCCAAAGTGGCCCCTAACTATTGTAGTTATCATCACTGATCTATCTGGCATTTGATTCTAAACTCAATCCAAGACAGTCCACATGGAAACTATATTTAGACTTACCCAGCAACCGTGGGCAGCTTTACTCAGTGCAATACAACTCTGAGAAGAGAGCCAAGATATGACAGGACCAATACTTCTCAGATTGAACTTTTTTTCAGCTTTGTGTAGAGTTCATTAAAGCCCTCTGTTGTCTCTGAGTGTAGGGTGACCAACTTCTCCCAGCTATCTGCCAATATAACTTGCCTGGGTGGGTAATTTGTGACGTGTTGCAGTCAGCCTTCAAGTATGCTCCCAATATATTGACCTTCTCACGCCATCCTGAATGCTCTTTGTCCACTTAGGCAGGCAGTGAGAAAACTGAACAACCTTGCTCATATGTCATATCTTTTAAATGACATAATTGCATCTGTACCAGGAATTAGACCACATCACTTGCAGTGTCAGGTTTGAAGATTCTAACATTCAGCTTGTGTAGTCATGACAGCAGAATCAGGCCAAGTTACAGAGGTTATATTTATCCTTTATTATGTGCCAGAGCCTTTTGTCAAAAAAGTACTAGTTTGAATTTATTTGCCATTGCCATCAAGATTGAAAGACGCAAAGAGTAGAGGAATATATGGGGAAGAGTTACAAAGACATTTCATGGAGTCAAAGAGCTATACAGCACAATCAGCCCAACTCAGCAATGCTGACTAAGTTGCCTAACCTTGCCTGCAATTGCCTATATCCCTCTAAACCTTTGCTCTGCCAGAACATGTTCAAGTATCTTTTAAATGACATAATTGTACCTCCCTCTGCCACTTCCTTTGGCAAACCCCTCCAAACACACACCGCCCTCAGTGTGGAAAAGTTGTCCTGCTGGTTTCTTTTAAAATCTTTCCCCTCTCACCTTAAACCCATGTCCTCTAATTTTAATTCCCTTACCCTGGGAAAAGACTGTGGCTATTCACCTATCTCAGCCTCATATGCTCTTGGCAAAAAAAGTCCTAACCTAGCCAGCGTCGTCTCATAACTCAAACCCTCCAGACCCAGTAACATTCTTGTAAATCTTTTTTGCAACTTTTCCAGTTTAATGACATTTTTCCAATAGCAGAATTATCCCAAACTGTACATGTTACTCAAAATACGACCCTACCAACCGACATAACATGACATCCCAACTCCTCCACTCAATCTGGCTGATGAAAGAAAACTTGCCAACCTTTCATCAGCACCCTGTCTACTTGTGTCGCCACTTTCTTTGAACTAAATACTTGCATCCAATGGTGTACTACAATTCTCAAGGAGGATTTTCTCCCCCCCCAGAAAAAAGCTTTTCACTATACCTCGGTTACGTGTGGCAATAAACTAACCTAATTTATTGCGTACATCCTGTCCTATTTTGTCTGCACCTCATGCTCAATACATCACTTTGGCACCATTTAACCACAGAACCACGAACAGCCCTAATCTTGGTAAATGTCACAAACTCAACAAATTCCACAAATGGGCAATCAACTTCATGATATAATCTTTTTCAGATTCATACAAAAGGAGGCTTTGTTCTTTCACCAGAGTCAGTGTGTTCGAGGATCCTGTAGTTCAGATAGATTTTCATGCCGCTTATGTAAGGGACATGAAACTGAAATAAGAATTTTTTTTCATGCGAGTGAATTTGTCAATATTTTTACTGGTTTAGCTTGTAACTTAACTTTAATCTGATACAGGTATCATAATAATGACCTCACTGGGTAAGACACAGATGTGACTGCAGATGTGTCCATGGAGAACATAGTTGCAAAACTAAATGTCCTCAGACCAGTTATGAAGGCATATTAACATGTCCTTTGGAACTGCATCAGATATAGACGGCAAGAGTTATATCAGCAACTTATTTCTGGACCCATAAAAATCTTACTTTGTGCACCTCAAGTTTGCACCATTTCCCCATTTTCTTTTTGGAATGCTGTGACTTTTGCTGGGATAAAGTTCAAGGAATGTCAGACATTTCATTGATTATTCAGGCACAGACCAACTCGAAACCTCAGTGGACAATTGACCATTGCAGGCGAGATGCCTGGAACACAATCAGGTTGGGTTCAATCCTGCTCCTCCATCATTATCCAGCTAGGATCACCCGAGACACCATTCAAAATCAGGATAATGACCACATCCCTTGCTCCCTGTGCTAGCTGCTTAATCCAATTATAGAGTAAATGCAATAGTCTAATATAAGGTGACATGTTCCAAAAGAGCTGACACTGAATTGACGGACTCCACAAGAAACATATAGCTGACCCCTCCTTCAGAAGCTCTCATTCCTCCAAGTGTACTTCGATTTCATATTTCTGGCATTTACAATCTTTCTTTTTTGATCCAATATTATTATACCAGTGGTTTATAAGTATGAAATAGTTTGATGTTACCTCTGCCGTTTCCTCACCAATGTAAAGGTGACTTATTTTGAAGTCATGAATCAGATTTAAAATACGACTTCCAGACATGAGGACCTTTATTCGTCAATCAGTCTAACTTTTTCTCTGGAAGTTATCAATGAATTAACTTGTACTCTGGAATTGTAGCCACTGCTGAGAGAAACAGGGTTCTGGATTCCATACACAAATTGCACTCAGGTCTATACAAGGCACCCAGTAAATAGCAAGACAGAGTGTTTACCTTTAGATTGTGTTGAAGACAGCAGGGCCTGAACCACTACATCTGCCACGAGAGCTGCCACTGCCTCTGCTTTCAGTCCTTGCGTGGTGATAAATGCCTGGGCCTTTTTATAACGGTCCGGCTGTTGTGACGATAACACTTCCCTCAAAACTGTGTCAGAATCCTGAGTTGATATATCATTGAAGGAAAAGCCGAGCTCCTTTAGAGTAAGAAAATAAAAAATATGTGACTACGGAATTTTTTTTTACCTTCAGTGATTTTTTATTTCACCAGTTCATTAATGATGTGAAATAATTTATTCAAAAAGCCAAGTGAAATTATGGATCAGGATGCAAAAAACATAATTGGTGGTTTGATATTACAAAATACCTTGGTGAGCTATTCCAACAAGGCACACACGGAATTACCACTTTTCACTGATGTGTGAAATGTAAAATACTGCTGCTTGACCTGGCTAGGTTGTACAGTAGAGAATTGGAAAGGGGAATTGTGAACAGTGGAAAGTAAAGAGCCAGGAACAGCTCTAAGAAATGACAACATCAGGAGATCTGGTGAAATGCCAAAGGAACAAGTTAGAAAAGAAAAAAGCTGTAGATGAAAATATGAAATAAAACAGAATATGCTGGAAAAATCCAGGTCGGTCAGAATCTATGGAATGAAAAACAATTAATATCTCAGGCCTGGACTCTTCATCAGAATGAGGAAATAATAGACAAGGGGTAGAGAACAGAACAGATGCACAGAACAATGGGAATTCTAAGATAGGGTGAGACCAAATGAGCAAATGCAGCTGTCAGAATTAGACTATGTTTCTTAGTTTGCCAATGCCTCCCTTGTCTTCTCTGAAAGGCAAGTTATTTTTTCCCCTTTACCAGTTCTGATGAAGGACCTGAAATGTTAGGGGTTCCGCTTTCCACAGATGCTACCTAAGTTGGTGGATGTAATTCTCAATGTTCCCAAATGATGCCTCAGTAATTGGAGTCAGAGGACAAAAGCATAAATGGTGCTATTATGCATTGAACCCCTGACCTATAAAACAGTACAGCCCAGTACGAACTGCAATGTTTATTGCCAGAATATTAACACTAAAGTGAACAGGGATTCACAAGACAGAAGGGATTAGGATTGCACTAGATTACAAAAAAAACTTGACTCTTTTGTCTAACTTCACATTGACAGTGCAGCATCCATTTTAGCACAAACGCTGCAAATTAAGAAAGCTTGCTTTAACATAACTGTAAATACTAACAAAATGGAGTAAAATAATGTATCCCCAAGACAGTACCCCAAGATGAATGCATAGCACATTTGAACTGAGATAGTAAAGGATCATCTGTTGCACAAGTGATTTGTAGCAATGTGACTGATTACTGCTCACACATCAGCACTTTGGCAATGTTCAAGTGCACAAGGTGGATAACAGCAGGGATTGGAATGATACCATTATTAGTGAACACAATCCTACTTTATATCACTTCTCCCATTTCTGGGCATCTATTTGGACTAATTGAGTAAGACATTTCTTTCTTAACACTGATTAGCAGTGATTTACTTTTAGCTACATATAATTTAAGAACAGTGGTAATATTCGTTTCCAGATTGTTACACGAATTGTAAGAACAATTGAATGCAGTACCTTTGAGAGCTCGTATAAACTAAGAATCTGATGGCAATAACTCTTTCCATGGTGGCTCTTGTTAATGAGAATTTGCACATCCTTAACAACCTGGTCTTTAAAAATGTTGTCTTCCTGGCACTGAACAAATGATGAGGTTGCATTGCTCACTGTCAGCAGAATCAAATAAGGAAAGAAAAACATGATTGCTTATTGATTGTGCAACAAAAATATGATTGCTTATTGATTGTGCAATAAAAAACATGAGAACGTGATTTTAATGCGTAAAATCCGGTAGAGCCCAAATCTAGAACTCAGTGTCACCTGATGTAACCATTTAGCAACAAAATATACAAAGTTAATAATCAGATTAAATAAAGAAAATGTACAAAACAATATGCAATTATTATTTTGTCCAATAGATTAATAATACTCTCCTGAGCAATTATTGGATGGAAAGCAGAAATTGTCATGGTAAAGAATACATCTAAATCTAAACTATGAAAGGACAGAGTTCACCACCTCTCTCTATTTTTATGGCAACTATCTGATATTTCCAAAAGCAGGAAAGTACTGAGTTAGGAAAACTCTTTCTTGCAGGTTATGTTGTAAACCGATCAAATTTGCAACAGAAGCTACTCAACGGTTTTCTTTTCACTTCCATTTCTGATGCCTCAAAGTCCTTTAAATTTATGTAGAAGAGACTGTTCAGCCACAACAATTTACCAAGAGTTATCAAATCTATTCCCAATTTCCAGTTCATAGTCTTGTAAATTACAGCACATCAAATGCTTGCTTAAATACTTTATGTGTGCTTTATTTATTTATTTATTTATTTATAAGGTGGGGGGTATTACTGGTATTTACTCCCCACCACTAACTGGTGATGAGAAAGTGATGATAATCCACCTCCATGAATGGCTGCACGTCTTCTGTCAGGGTTCCCTCAGTACCCACCCCGATGTATAGAGATCCAGGATTTGGAGCTGGTAACTATGAATGAAGGGCCATTTTTTCTTGATATCAGGTGTGTTGAAGAGGAACCGTGTAAGTGGAGGGGTTCTCCTGCACCTACTGCCCACACCACTTGTAGCAGTGGTCAGAACTTAAGAGGTACTTTAGGAGTAGTCTTGGTTAGTAATTCTGGTGCATTTTGCAAATCATTTAAGTATGTTGCTTTGTCCTGCAAAAACTCAAGCCTCTGTAGTGTTGTCGGCACTGAACTCATCCAGGCAAGTACAGAATGATTCATCATACACCTAACCTAAACCTTCTGGATGGTAGGAAGGTTTTGGGATGTCAGGATGCAAATCATTTTCTGCAACATACCCAACCTGCTCTTGTAACTGTGGCATATATTTAGCTGGTAACATTAAATATTTTGATGATTGGGAATTCTGTCATAGTAAGGCGACTGAATGCCAAAGATAAATGATTGTACAATCCCTGGTTAATGAAGGCCATTGCTTGCGCCCATGTTTGAATGCAGCCCTGGTCTATGTCTCCAGATTATGGACAGCTCTGCTCAAAGAAATAAAGTGAATAGGAAGGACCAAACTAAGTTCCTCTATTTCATTTTAAACTCCTCTCGGCTGCCTTTATTCCAAAGTAAATAACCACAGCAAAAGCAATCTCTCTGTGTAATGAAAGTTTGTCAATTAAGATATAATCAGTGCACATCAGCTTTTTCAAACACTTACATCCTTCCTGCATTGTGTTAACCCTGGATTGTGTGGGTGATAGTGGTGGCCTATTTTTATACAGTTCTAGCATAACCTCGATTTATTTTATAGCTCAGCCAACTGTGGAAAGTAACCCAAATGCCATCTTAATAACCTTATCAACAGCCTTGCCACCATCAGAGGTGAACAAAATGCATGGTTTAAAATGGTTTAGTTTAGTTTAGAGATACACCACGGAAATAGGCCCTTCGGCCCACCGAGTTCGCGCCGACCAGCGATCCCCACACATTATCACTACCCTACACACACTAGAGACACATTTACATTTATGCCAAGTTACAAACCTGTATGTCTTTGAAGTGTGGAAGGAAACCAAAGATCTCAGAGAAACCCACGCAGGTCATGGGGAGAACTTACAAACTCTGTACAGAGAGCACTCATAGTCAGGATCGAACCCGGGTCCCTGGCGCTGTAAGGCAGCAACTCTGCCGCTGCGCCACTGTGCCGCCCTATGGTAGTTAATTACATTCAAGTCCAATTACCCCAACTAATTTTACCTCATTCACACAAATGTTGTTCACTTCTTGTGTGCTGCTTGAATATGAAATGAACCAGTACTCCCAAACTTCTGCAGAGTGCTTTAAAATCAGCATACTTCTACACATCCAACCTCTTCCACACACTGTTATTGACTATCTGTGAAATCATTCACATTGTGATAATTATTCCACGCTCAGTCAATGACAGGAACATTACCCGTTGGACAGAGTTAATTCTCACAATGATGAACATTAATTGTCCTGACACCAATGAGGAGAGGAAGGATTAAATTGCATTTAGAATTAACAATTAACATTGGAATGATTTATGCTGTACCCTGAGTCAATGCTCCCTTTACTATCTCTATCAACTTTGCATTTTAAGAGGCCTCTAAACATGACAAATAAGCACACTGTTGCAAGCTCATCGTTACATCAATACAAACTGAAGAAAATAAACAGAATGAATTGTCAAAGTCTTAAACTCTTGTTGAAGATTCCGTGATATGGGAGAAGCTATTATATGCTGTTAAAACATTATTGATGGGGCATAAATTGACATCAACAGGAATGAGACTTTCTTCTCTTCCATTTCCACATCTTTTACCTCCACACCATTTATCTCACACACCCCAAATGCCTAGTGAAGTCCAGCACATTGTTGGCCATTTTTGAACACCATTAATCTGATTTGCTACTGGACTGTCTGCAAGCACTCTCTTCCAGTTGCTTTGCTATTGAGCAGTTTAGTCCTGGAACACACTAACAGATAATTTTGTGAAATAATATTTGAAACGCACCAGGTTAGGACAAAAAGCTTGGAATTGAGTTACTAAGTTCAGACGCTTCTTTCAAAGAGTGAAAAACAAACTGCTGAAGAAACTCAACGAGTTAAGCAGCATCTGTAGAGGCAAAGGGGTAGTTGTCTTTTTGTGTCATGACCCTGCTTCAGGGGTCTAGAATCAAGATGTCCGCCATTCCTGTTCCTCCACATTTGCTGCTAAACCTGCCGAGTTCGTCCAGTAGATTGTTCTGATTTGCAGTCTCTTGTGCTGTGCCCTTTCAAAGATCCTGGTACAAACACTGTAGGCCAAATGGCCTCCTGAAGGAGTTGTAACAATGACAAATAAACCAACTTACAGCTTGGTGTCCTTTTTCGATGGTGTCTCATCTCTCCATTCAAAGCAACATCTGTAGTCAAAAGAATCTTGATTGAAGGGTGGAAATCAGTTGTTTGTGCTTCTCCTGAAGCTAAAGCTCTACAGTGGAGAACTAGTGATAAGTCCTGGTTATAAAATTCAAAGTATCTACAGACTCTACTGGCTTGATGGATGTATCCTCCATCTAATAAATTGCCAATCAAAATATGAAGGGCTTCTTTCTCTGCTGCTCCTAGCCTACATTTGGAAGCCAAGTCCTTGTTTGGAAATCCTTCCAGCCTGAGGTACTTTGATGAGTTCAGAGCCGGCAGGTTTGAGAATATGAACTCTTTGGTGGCATCTTCAAAGGTAATTTCGCCACAGATCGAAACCTGCCAAGCACACCTTGAAGCTGTGGACATCAGCAAAGTCTGCTGACTGATGTAGCATAACCAAATCCTCTTCTCCACCTCCTCCAGCTGTTCCAAGAGTGGCGGTGTGCTGCTTGACAACCAATGGCCAGCTATCATCAGCAACATGCATTTTTCCTGAATATCCAGAAGCTGTTCTTTCAAAGGTAATGGCGATTGCGACTTAGTGGACAGCTTATTATTGGCCTGGGACAGGAAGAATTCAGAGGCAACGACATTGGAGATCAAATTCTTTTTGAAACAATCGTGGCACTTTTTCCAAAAATTTATTCTCGTCTCTTTCCTTTGCCACTGACCACGTCGTTTCAAATCTTGTAATTCCTGAGACACCTGTAAGAGAAGAAGAAATTAAATAATGGATCGAAACACAATATGGAATTTACTATTTTCGTTTGTTCAGTTTAGTTTAGAGAATAAGCATGGAAAAAGGCCCTTCAGCTCATCGAGATCTTGCCGACCATCACCGATCAAGGAATGGGTGACGTTTAGGGTCTGAAGAAGGGTATCAACCCGAAACGTCACCCATTCCTTCTCTCCAGAGATGCTGCCTCACCCCCTGAGTTACTCCAGCATTTTGTGTCCAGCTTCATTATAGAGGTGGTCCATATTGTTCCACTGTTGAGGTAAGATTAAGGTTTTACAGGTTGGTTCAACCTGATGGTTATAAGAAAGTTTTTGACCATTCCGCTTCCCAACTTTCCAGCTGATTATGTCCCACTGTATCTGTACATAGCCTTCTTTGTTATCTATGTCCCCCAATTTTTGTGTCTTCTGAAAACCTAGTAACCATAAGCTCTACATTCTGATCCAAGTCATTTGTACATATTATAACCAATGAAAGTTGCAGCACGATCCTGTGGTACACTATGTTACATATTTTCACTTGGAAAAGCATGCATGCACCACTACACAGTGCCTGCTATCACCCAACCAATGCCTTTCATGCCTTGTACCCTAATGGGCCTGTCCACTGAGGCGATTTTTCAGGCGACTCCGGCAACTGTCAAGTTGCCGGCAGTTGCCTGAAAAAACGGCAAAAGGAATGGCGGCAGTCAGAGTGGAACACACACACAAACACATCGCTTCCTTCACCAGTCCGTTATGCAAGCGGGGGACAGGGCAAGCGGGGGGGAGTGCTGTCTGAGTGAAGTTCACACAGAGCAAAGCCAAAGTGATACAGACACACACCGCGATGAACAAGAAGGTTGACGCTGTAATTCAGACGGCTAAAGCACAGTGTACGGTAAGTCCTTTAAAAGAGGGGGGAGAAGGAGTGGAGACAACTTTTAATAAGCCAGAGATACACGGCTGTGAAGCTCGGCGGACATTTAACATTACCGGTCGGTTATCCTTGGTTCTGAAAACTACTGCTTACGTTTTTTTTCCCCAATGAGCCAATGAAATTCACCGGTTAGCAACAGCTACAACTTACGACAAGATTCAACCTCCTGGCAACCCACTAGGACCTCCTGGCGACCTACCTACGGATAGAATTCTTGCTACTCTCCATGGCGGCTTCATTCTAGTCACCACTAATTTTTCAACATGTTGAGCAATTCGCGGTGGCTATAAGGAGGCCGCGTCTAGATCCCAGAATGCGGGAACTCCTCACGACCATGAAGGCCACTCCCCGGCAACCACCCGCAAACATGTGGCGACTGCATAATCACCTGCAGTCGTCTAAAAAGCGCCTAAGTGGGACAGGCCCATTACCATCTGGACTAGCCTACCATGTGAGACTTTGTCAAAAGTCTTACTACAGTCCATACAGGTAGCATCTACCTTCATCAATCTTCTTGGTTACCTCCTCAATACTCAATCAAATCAGTGAAACCTACAGTAGAGTCAGGAATGCCGTTAACCAGTTGGTAGATTAAAGCAAGGCCCTCTCACGTAGTCAGAAAATATCATTATCTTGAGGAGTAGAGCAACTCTCCTCAACATCCAGGCCAATATATATCCCTCTCACAGTGTTATTAAATATGGTCAGTATCCAATTGGTATTTGTCGCGATTTGCAGTGCATAGAATGTCAACCATATGCTCCATTTTATAACAGTGGCTACATTTCAAGCAGTACTGTAAAGCACTTTGTATTGTCCTGAAATGTATTTTTGGTTCTAATCTAAGGAACTTTCCAATCAGAATTAAATCTATGAACAGCTCTTGTTCCATCAATACCCTCTACTGAGAAAACAATTAATATGGCCAAAACCAAGGCATATTAGACTTAATTTATAGTTTTGTCCTATGATCAAACTAAATGAACAAAAACATCACCTCATCAACAAGCAAGCTGTCCACCGCCAGCTCGGCAAGATCTGCCACCTGCCTTGCCAGAACAAAGAGTCCTTTCTTCTGCAATTGGTTCAGAATATTCCCACACACATACTGTAGGGTTTCCACACTGCAGTCAGAGAAGAGCGAGTGATCGATGGAGATTGATGTTTCCTGCAGGAGATGAGCAAGTTGGCTCAGTTTTTGGAAATCCGGACCTAATTATGAGAGACAAACCTTCAATTATGCATTGCAACATAAACTAGATGTGAACATTTCAAAATTCAATTGGAATATTTACTCTCAAGTAACAATGTTCCATTATCCTGAGGAATGTAAGACAATAATGTGGAATAAACTTTGAGGTAACTATTTAGTTTTGGGGGGTTGGTGCAACCTACAAACTGGTAAAAAATCTTCACCGTTTATCAATATCCTGTGGACCTGATGACGTCCAACAATGCTGGAGGGGGCTTTTTTTTACATTAAAAATATCATTTTATACTGTACAAATTAATATCAAAATCATTTATCTGCCTGAGACAAATGCTGTATTAAAAAAATACAATTAACTGCATTTGTCTAATAACAAAATGTACTGCTGAAATTTTACACAAAGTTAATACTGGGCAACTGGTGGAGATGCTGGGATTGACAATGTGACTTTAACAAAGCCTCAAGGTGCCAAGAGGTCACAAAGTGCTGGAGTAACTCAATGGGTTAGGCAGCACCTCTGGAGAACATGGACAGGTGACGTTTTGGGCTGGGACCCTTTATCAGACTCCAGTTGCTTGTTTCTGCAAGGTGGGCTCACAAAAATTGTCATTTCACTTTCTTCAATGGAGGTGAAATTGAAAAAAAAAAGTTAACAGGAAAGGAAAAAATGCCATATGACGGTGATAGGGTTACCCGACCTTGAGAATATCAGAGATATCTATAAAAATTGTTACAGAACTCCTTCATTGTAACAATGTGAAAATAAATGTGATGTGCGTATAATTATATGAGGGTAACAATTGAAGAGTGTTTAGCCTGATTTTCAGGCACAGTTTTTGACCGTTGTGCGGCAGTAACACAGACATCACCATCAATGGGATGGAGTATCGACCTGTGATTGAATTATAAAGGATATCTCTGCTTTGCTGATCACCACACAAGCTAAGACACCCAGTAAATTCATGTTTTGCACTGATTTAACCATTATTGGCTGTTAAATGGCACCACTGTTGATCAAGCGGTAATTTTTGTAAACCTACTTAAAACATCAGCAGAATCACTTCTTGCCTCCGCATCAGAACCATGTGCTGCTCCTGCCACACACGCTTTCCATGTCTTGATCCCTCTCTAATTCCCACTTTTTCCCAGAAATGCCTGAATCCAGCACCCAGCTAGTTAATGTTGGTCCACAGAATGGATGAATTTGTTCCTGGGCTGAGCTAATGGTTACAGCAAGCCTGCCATCTACTGACGGTGTGTGAAGACAAGCATAGCAAGGTCCTCTCTAGCATTGTTTAGGCACAGTGGTTGTTCACACTGCAACTCAACATCGTTATCAATTTCTCCTGTTTAAATTACTTGCAGTTTCTGCTTAATTAGAACTTCTATTGCTAAAATAGACAAATTAGTCGAGGGTGTCCAAAAATCAAAGTCAGATTTGAACAGTCATGAGTACTTATGTAGAATATTATCGAGCTGCAAATACTGGCTGTTCCATTCATTAGCAGAATACACGGAAAACGTTCTGTAGAGTTTCATTTTGTTACCAGTAACTTATCAAAAATTATTTCACATTTGTGAAAAGTTCCAAATGGGGACTTTTCGTCCGCTAACAAACCAAAGAAAAGGTGAATCTAATCATCATGGGTTCCCTTTCAGCAGAAACTTGGTTTGAAAGCTTTTTGTTCTTCTATAAAAGGTAGAATAAACATCTTTGAAATCATTTTAAATGATACCCTATTTGTTGAATAGAGAGGTTACAGTAAGCTATCACCTTCCTGCATGATTCATGACAAATAGAAAATTGCTTCCATATGATTAGATTCTGGTTTATCCTGTATGAAATTAATTTCCTTGTTCAGGAATCAAAGCTTTTACAAATAATGCAAACCATATGCCATCCTTCTCCTTCAGATGTAGACTGATCTGGGAGCTGTGTGCTGATTTCATTACCTAGCATTTTTCCATTTGATACCAGATTTTATTCACAAGCACAGTGAAGCCGTCCTAGACATTTGCTTAACGGCAAGGTACATGGGTCATGACAGGGAGCGTTGAAAAGTGTCAGGCAATTACAAATCAAATGCTGATCCCGGATTCCCACTGAAAATGATCCTGGCACAGTCTTCTAACCTGTCATTTACAAAAAGATCTGATTGAAGTCGCTATCACACCTGAGACACATCTAACGGCAGGAGAGCAGTTTAGAAAATCTAACACAGACTGTTTAGAAAAATGAGGAACATATGAGGACACCTTTTTATGGAACAGATATATTGTGATGTATTTCACAAGGTGTTTGAAATGTGAATCAACCAAATATCCCTCAGATAAAAGGAATAATGGAACCTTCATGGTATTAGGATTATATACAGCTTCCGATTTATTGACAACCAAATTCTTCATTGTCTATGGTCATGACTTGCCCCCAACCTTTTGTCAAAACGATTCCGTTCGGTGTGGGTGCACAACTAGAGTTCGCTGTAGCTTGCTCTGTTCTTACCCAACACAAGAGGAAGCACCTGATTGTCATTTCATTTTGTAAGGAACCTAAGGCAGTACAGGAGATTTCATGGAGAAAATGCTCTTCATTTTGACACGCAACTTGCATGTGAGCCGTTTGTAATGTCGGACATGGGTCAGGAAGCTAACAATTGTCAAGAAAAAAAATAACATCGAGTGTTATGGGTCATATTGTTCCTAAATGCCTCAGGCAGTTAGCCTCAGCAATAAGTGGTTTGTTTTTCATGATATACCACACGGAATGCAAAACTCTGTGTTTAGCAAGAAATTAGGAAAGCAAACGGTATTATAGCCTATTTTACAAAAGAATTGTAGAATAATAATAAAGAACTCCCAATGCAAATGTGTTGGGGCTTGTGAAACCACACCTGAAGCAAGGTGTCCCTTTTATTCCCTAAATCAGAAGACATGTTTGCCTTAAAGGGAATCTAATAGACCTTCCTAGGCAGAGGGAATTAGCTGATGAAGAGAGAGAATTAGACTGGGCCTACAACCCTTTGTACAGAGAATGACAAGCAATCTATTTGAAGTATAAAGTTCTTCAAGCAAATGCTGAGAGGCTAATCTGCTGCAGAGTCTAGAAATGTGCCCATTCACTTAGTATATGTGGTCAGCCACCTGAGCGTGATGTGAATAGAAACTCCGCTCAAAGGATTCCCAACATTGAGAATTCCCCATCCCTAGTGACTTGATCTTTGAGTATATATGATGTGCTAGAAGGTATCCCAAGTTGGGGAAAAGCACTATGTTAATAAAGATCTCAATTTACAAACATCTTTACCATTCGATACAAAGGTGTAGTCCACATCAGCCAGTAACTGCAAAAGCTTTCCAAGTTCATACTGTGTTGGACATTGTTGCATCATCAGCTTCAGCAGCAGACTAGCCTGTGACTCCATCCACTCCACTGGAATGTCCGTGTCTGGTAAATCTGCAGCCTTCAGCTGTGGTAGGGAAAATAAAGACTGGTAAGAATCAAGTCTGTACATCTGGGATATTTTAAGACACTCAGAATCATTCTGATCTTGTTATGACTTTTGCTAAACTATAGGCTTCTGGTGGTCTTGGATTATCACGCACTATCACAATTTTCAGCAGGATGCCCACAAGGTCTGTTGTACCACAACTGCTTAATGTTCCTTCATATCAACAGACCAAATTCTAGGCTAACATATGGAATGTACTGTATATATGGACAATGTAATCAAAGCAGCCTTGTTATTCAGCACATAATCTAGTTTAGTCCTGAGAGTGCGATGTCGCAGCAGGTAATAAAGCTGCTGCCTCACCGTTCCAGGGACCCGGGTTCCATCCTGGCCTTGGGTGTTTGTCTGTGTGGAGTTTGCATGTCCCCTCCATAACTGTGTGGCTTTCTTCTGAGTTCTACGGTTTCCTCCCACATCCCAAAGGTATGTTGGTAGGTAAATTGGCCGTTGTAAATTATTCCTTGGCGTATGCAATTTACACAAAGAGTTAATAGGGAGACGATGGGCATATGAAAAACATGCAAGTTGCAGGATAGAGGGAGATGAAGAAAAGAGCAATGGGATTAATGATTGCCCTGGGAACTGGCATGGATCTGATGCTTCAAATGGTTTTCTTCTGTGTTGTTGGAAGTATAAAAAAGATTACACATTGTGACTAAAAATGACATCCAATATAATTCTGCCTGAATTGTACTTTAAAATTATCACATCAGTTATCTCTAGGAAACAATCCATAATTCTATTTCGCTGTAAAATATCTATGGACTTTTCTTCAAAGGATATTTCCAAGGTCATTTCCCAACTTGGTGACAAACAACTGTGTAAAAATATACCAGGCGCAAAATTAACACTGCACCAAATACAGCTCAATATCTGCCTCATCCTCTGTACTTCCCTTCAAAAAGGTGATAACCCACTGACTATGCTGTAAAATGGCAATTCACTGAATAGGATATACTATTAAAGGATGGTATGTTATCAAACCAGCGCCATCCATTGTTAGATTCCGCAGTCCACTATCTGAAGCGGAAGTTCAAGATGGTTACACAACATCTGTGGAGATCCGGGTCATGGCAAGGCTGCAAGTGGATATCATGGAACCATTAAGCACACAAGAAGCCATTTGCTGGACAAACCAAATAGTCCCCCACACTGTTCTTTCCCCATCTCTCTGCACTTTATTCCCCTTTGGGAACTATCCACTCTAATCCAAGAACCACATCATGAAGATGTCAAGACCTTGGAGTGGATGCAGAGAAAAATCATTGGACTAGTTCCATGGATGAAGGATTAACATCGACAGAAAAATTGGGATTGTTCTCCTTAAAGCACAAGAGATTAGATGGTTTCAGTCAA
The DNA here is from genome assembly GCA_038087875.1 of Malacoraja senta. Taxonomy (NCBI): domain Eukaryota; kingdom Metazoa; phylum Chordata; class Chondrichthyes; order Rajiformes; family Rajidae; genus Malacoraja; species Malacoraja senta. Next base: position 11,255,680 of record CM075989.1, on the reverse strand, counting down.
AATCAAGAGGGGATTACACTCAAAAAGGGAAACCATCAACAATTTCAACTTTGAACAGATTTTAATGAGCCATTATTTTGAACTGCTGTGGTGTTTCTGGTGAAGATATGACTTGATGATATCGGGAGGGGAATTTCAGGATTTAGACACAGTGACCAAGAAGGAATGGCAATATATTTGTCGTCAGGAAGGTGTGTGCAAAGAGAACCAGAGACAACATGTAGAAACCTTATATTGTGCTATGAACAATTAGTATCTGGAATTTGCTGCCTGTTGGAACAGAGAAACCATGTTGAATTTGATGTAAGAATTTTGTTTGTCTCTTCTTTCTTTCCTCCCCAGGCCATTTTATTAAAAAAGAATTGTTTGTCATCTGTATTAATGATTTGTAAGAGAGAGTAGAAGGCATGTAAATTTGCAAATGACACCAGAATTGTAGATATGGTGGACTGTGAAGAAGGTTGCTTCAGGTTTCAAGAGTGTATAGGTCAACAGGAAAAATAGTAAGAGAATGGTCGATGGTTTTAACTCTGTCAAATGCTTTGGGAAGTTAAACTAGTGCAAGACATTCACACCTGACGGCAGAGCCCTGGGGAATGTTGTTGAACAATGAGATTTTAGGGTAGGGAGGGAGGTGAAGGCGGCATATGAAGAAGGTGAAAAAAGTGTATGGCTCGCTTGTCTTCATTGGCTGAGGTACTAAGTACAAGAGTAGGGACATCATGTTACAGCTGTACAAAATAGTGTGTGTGTGCGTGCGTGCGTGCGTGCGTACGTGTGTGTGTGTGGAATTCTGGATGCCACACTATGGCAAAGATATGATTATGCTAAAGGGGATGCAGAAAAGATTCACAAGGATATTGCCTGGATTGGAGAGCATGAGATCTAAGGAGAGGCTGAATCTGTTTTTGCTGAAGCAAAGGAGGCTGAGAAGTGAAATGATGGATGAGTGAAATGTTGAACAACTCGTACTCATCAACCTCTCCTTTTCTCTCGTAGTTCGTGTTGAGTTTACTGTGTACAATTCCCTGATTGATGGCAAACGCCAGTCTGCTGATAATAGTTTTGCAGATGAAGTTACGATGGATATGAAGTTGGATATGGTTGCGCCAATAAGAGTGAGGGTCTTTATCTAGTCTTCAAGACCTCACTCGTGAGGCAGCTTCTGAGAGTTCAAGAACAGTGCCAGGAATTTTCAGAATTCAGCGGCAGACATGTCACTTGTGCATCTCAAATGCCAACATGCCAACTGAGGAACCTGAAGTGCTGAAACGAGAACGTAGTGTTGATATGGAAACTGATCTGGTAATGAGTTTCACTGGATATAAAATTAAAACCAGCTTCTCTGACCATTTTTCTGCTGTTCTTTGCTTATTCTGGAAAGGAGCCAGGAATGAAAACCATGTCATCACAGATGGCATGAAGCTGGGGTTATTATGAGGAGGATCTGGAAATCAGCCAGGCCATGCATCTGGTAATATTTTAACATTGTTCCTTAACCTTTGAGTGAATCCACCAGTTTAAAAGAAGTCTGAAGAAGGATCTCAACCCCAAAATGACACCTATTCCTTTTCTCCAGAGATGCTGCCTGGCCCGCTGAGTTACTCCAGCATTTTGTGTCTATCTTCAGTTTAAAAGAAAAGCCATGCTCCCCTTAAAGGGAACTTCACTGTATTCCATAACCCAGCTTCAGAATCCTTTGTCAAATATTCTAATACACGAGCAGAAACAGCCACGTTGTAACTCTGTGAGCAGTTAAATGTAATGTGGATCTTGCTGCATCACTGATAATCTACTCACCCACCACTTGGCACGGTATAAATGATTTACTACACATGAAATTTGGCAGAGCTTTCCTGTCTGGTGAAAAAGTTTTCATATGCTAAATAAAACAATCCAAGTTTAACTACGCAAGTATCCTTTCCTTGAAAGGCTAAGTGCCATTATATAACAATCTTTCAAAAATCCCTCACATATCTTGTGCAATACAGTTAAAAACAAATAGTAGTGTGGATGCAGCACTTAAAAATATATCTCAAACTACAGTTAAATTATGTTTATATTGGGACCATGTTCATTGGGAAATTCTGAGGATGACATATTGACACTGAGGAACCTTTGCACCTTTTAAAATGTACTGCAGCTTTGACAGGGATGATGTTACAGTTACCCACCATTCAAACAAAACACCAACATTAACTATCACCCTGCAATCCTTTGTATTGTTAGGCAATACTCAATCATACAAAGAACTCATGTTAGTGTGCTCAAGGGTGTCATGGATTATGGGGAGAAGGCAGGAGAATGGGGTTGAAATGGAACGTTAGATCAGCCTTGATTGATTGGTGGAGTGGATTCGATGGGCTGAATGGCCTAACTCTGCTCCTATGACATGAACCTATGAAGGACCCCATGTTGAATATTGCGAACTAAGAAAATTACAAATGCTTCGAATGTACGTGCATTAATAGAATTTCTGCTGGATCAAATTTACAAACGTGGCCCTCTTGTTGAAACGGCTGAGTCTCATACATTTCCTAACTTAAATGGTTATCCTACACTCTTTGAAACACCAGATCAGACCTAGAATGGGCCAGCAAGCGAACAACAGGAAAGTTGATATCTCATGGATCTCTTAGGAGCCTTTAAGACATGGAAAACATATTTAGAACAATTTATGAAGTGCTCAGTGAACAATTGCTTCCTTGTCATGTAATTTGATATGAGAAAGGGATGGGGAAAGAGAGTTTTTCCATACAGTTGCTATTCTTCAGTTAATGCTGCCAAATTCAATGATGCTGCATTGATATTTAAACATATAAAGTTCAATTGTTAAATACAGCTTGACGTCAATTCTTCCTGCAATCCCCCCCCCCCCCCCCCCCCAATTGACTCTCTTTCTGAGAACCACAGATACCCATTAGAGACAATGGCCTCTCTCAGCATGCTGACAAGCCCATGGGCAATGTACCCCATCTATTTCCTGCATCTCACCAGGCTCCATGTTCAATAGATCATCCTTCACAATCTCTGCCACCTTCAATGAGATTCACCACCACGCCACTTTCCCACTTGTTTTCCCATTCAGCACTGAAGGGACTATGCCCTTCACAACTGCCTGGTCTGCTCTTCTATATCTACCATTCCACCTCATAGCTTGTCCCAATGCAATCAGAGGAGATGCAGCATCTGTCTCTTTACCTTGTCTTGACCCACCATTCGGTGACCCAATCTGTGCAGTTTCACGTGAAGCTGAAGAATTTGCCTTTCTTCAAACTTGTGCTGACTGTGTGATCTCATCTCCACTGATGTACCCAAATGCAGATTAGATCACCACTATGCAGAGTGACTGCATTCAGCCCATAAGAGTGGCCCTGAACTTCCAGTTGCCTGTCATTTTAATTCTCTACCCTGACCTTTCTTCCATATGCTACACTGTTACTACAAAGCCCAATGCAAGTCTGAGAATCAGCACTTCAACTTCTGTCTCGGCAGATTTCTGACCTGCCTTTCACAGCTTGAATGAATCCCCTTCATTGCTTCCATCGCAGTAACAGCCCTCAATAATCTATTCACTAGCCAGGTCCATAAACATTGAAATCGTCTGAGCTAACCTCAAAGTCAAAGTCAAATTTATTCGTCACATGCATCAACTAAGGCACAGTGAAATGAATTTGCCAGCAGCGATACAGTTGGAAAAACCACACACTACACAATAGAATTCAACACAAACATCCACCACAGCATTCTTCACTGTGGTGGAAGGCAACAAAGTTCAGTCAGTTCTCCTCCTTTTGTTCATCCGTGGTCAGGGCCATAAACCCTCCGTAGTCGCTGCTACGGACGGCCGGATGTACAGGCCCTCTCGTCTGGATGATCGAAACTCCGACGTCGGGACAGTCGAACACACTCCGCTGCTTGGCCACTTTCTTACTGGAGACCACGGCTTCAGGATGTTATAGGCCGCAGGCCGGCGGTCGGAGCTCTTCCCAGGTGATCGCCAGCAAGGGTTCCCAGACTACGGATGGTAAGTCCACGCCATGCCCGCGGCTAGAAGCTCCGCAGACCACAACCCCATGATGCCAAAGACCCCAGGCCACCGATCGGAGCACTCCTTTCTGGCGACCCCCGGCAAGGGTTCGCCCCTGTTCCGCGATGGAAAAGTCCACGCTGCGCCCGCTGCTGAAGCTCTGGGCCCGACTCCGGGAAAGGCCGCTCCAATCCAAGCTGTTAGGCCGCGAGAGGAGAGGCGGAGAAGCGACATGGAAAAAGTTACCTCTCCGTCAAGAAGTGACTGAAAAACGGTTTCCCCCTTTTCCCTCCCACCACCCTCCACACAAGACACACCGAGAGACACTAAAACACACATTCGGACATACTAAAAAAAACAAAAAAAGTCTAAATAACGAACACGTGTGGAACATTGAAATCATCTGAGCTAACCTGGTCTCACACCTTAAGTGATATTTCATTTGTAATGCCCTTCACTCCCCAACTCTTTCCATAAACTAACATATTTTCTTGCTTTCCCATTCTAATAAAGGGTCTTCCACCAAAATATTAACTCTGTTTCTGTTTCCACGGTTGCTGCCTGACCTGTTGAGTATTTATTTCCAACATTTTTTTTAAAATTTCAGATTAGCACCATTTGCATTTTGTTGATTTTAATTTTTTTTACAGAGTTGTACTTTAAGAGATGTACTTTGTCTGATCTCAGTTGCAAAGCTACAATAAAATCAGCCACAATGAGCAGAAGAATCTAGGGGTGGAAGTACATTGTTCCCTGAAAGTGGCATTGCAAGGAGATGGGATGGTGAAGATGGCTTTTGGCACATTGGCCCTCATCAGTAAGGAGAGTGCATGTAGCAGTTGGGATGTTATGTTACAGTTGTATAATGCATTGGTGATGCCACACTTGCAGTATTGTGTTCCGTTCCGGTCAACCTGCTGTAGGAAGAATGCCATTAAGCTGAAATGGTTGCAGGAAAGATTTATGAGGATTTTGCCAGGACTTAGGGGGGTAATTTGAATTTCACTGTACCTTAATTGTACATGTGACAATAAACTGACCTTGAAACCTTGAGTTATAGGGAGAGGTTGGAGAGGCTAGGACTTTATTCCTTGGAGCGCAGGATGGTGAGGAGTGATCTTATAGAGACATATAAAATCATGAGAGGAAGATATAGGGTGAATGTAGGAAACCTGTTTCTTGGGTAAAGGGAATCAAGAATTAGAGGGCATAGGTTTAAGGTGAGAGGAGGAAGATTTAATAGGAACCTTATTGCAACTTTTTCACACAGCGTATAGGGGGTATATGGAACGAGTTGCCAGAAGTAGTTGCGACAGGTATAATAACAACATTTAAAAGATATTTCGGCAGGTGCATGGATAGGAAATGGAACATATTAGTGGGAGAGGCAAAACATCTTAGATGGGCCATCTTGGTTGGCATGGATGAGTTGGGCCGAAGAACTTGTTTCTTTGTTGTAAGACTATGACTCTGACAAAGGGAAACAATCTGAAAACATCTTGAATCCCTGTAAATTATTCTAACTTTCCTTCCAAGTGACAGGGTCCAATGAGTAAAAAAGGGCAGAGGGAGACTTAACATCATTTGAAAACAATTATAGTAACACTGAGTTTATTACATTGCGTTATTGGAAAAGCTCCAAATTGTGAGACAGATTCCATTATTTCAGTAATTACAAACCCCAGGAAAATTGATTTTTGCCTCTAACTTAGTCTGACTGTCAAACATCATTACAGTCTTAAAATGTTGACTCCAAAACATTGAAGTTACAAAGATCCCCATTTAATGAGCTTGGAACTAAAAGTCTGCAGGTGGAACTCAGATCAGGCAGCATCTGTTGAGAAAAATGGCCATTCGACATTTCGGGTCGAGACCCTTCCCCTTCCAGCATCTGCGGTTGTTTGTGCCTTCATTTAATGAGGCTGCATGAGTAAAACTAACCTTTACGCATTGTTTTCAGAAGTGGAAAATAATAAATGGTCATAATGATTTGATTGGGAGACTAATAATCACCACCAAGCAGACAAGGAAATCATGTACAGTTAAAACTGGTATTGGTTAAAGGTGACCATGCAACCACTGCATTGTTGCCAATACCCACCTGCACACTAATGTTCTTTGGGATAGGAAATCGCTCTGCCCTCAACCTGTGGTCTGATCCTCACCTCAATGCCACACCAATATAGGTAATTCGTAACTACCCGCTGAGATGGCCCAGCAATCTATTCAGTCATCAATGTCGCAAGGACAATTGGTGAACAACACCAAATGTTGGCCTTGATAAAACTGCCAACATTCCATGAATGTTTTTTTTTTTAAAAGGTATTTAATCTTTAGAGATTTCACAGCCTATTCAATCACAGGTGCAAATTGCTCCTTTAAAGATAGGATTATGGATTTTAATTTACTTTAGTTTAGAGATACAGCGTGGAAACAGGCCCTTCAGTCCACACTGACCAACAATCACCCGTACACTAGTTCTATCCTACACTCTAGGGAGAATTTACAGAAGCCATTTATCCCACAAACCTGCATGCTTTTGGAACGTAGGATGAAACTGGAGCACCCGGAGAAAACCCATGTAATCACAGGGAGACCGTACAAACTGTGTACAGACAGCATCTGTAGTCAGGATCGAACCCGGTTCTCTAGCGCTGTAAAGCAGGAACTCTACTGCTGAGCTACTGTGCCTAAACACCTCTGGGTGTATGCTGTACATTCTCATTGACATCAAATAATCAAATAGCAAGGTAAATAAACATATTTCCATTTAATATGGACTCCTAGAAAATCATTTATTTTGGTCATATAAGACCATTCGGTTATAGTACTATGATATACTCTTTTGACTCAAATACAATCAATAAAAAATTGGGCCACAATAAGGACACAAAGTCCAATAAACTCTGACACCAGGTTTCCTGTAAATGTTTTTTTGCAGCTTTTAGCTATCATCATAATTCCACCTTAAGTTTCAAGTAAAATTGCTGTTAGTCGTTCTTTGCACAGGAGTATTACGAAGATGGTGGTAAAGGATAGGGGCAGAGAAGAGTAAAGTTATTAGATACATTTTTTTAAATAAAAGAAAATTATAGAATGGTGAATATGAAGATGATAAATGAAGCAGGACAAAATCACCTTAAATAGGTTATAATAAAAGACCTCATCCCAAATATTTTTACTTGTAGAAATACCCCATATTTTAATATGCTCTACTTACCGAAGCAAAACACTTGAGACAGACCTTAATGATATACTAGTTACATCTGGTGAGGCTCTGACCTGCTTCCACTGAAGGAGTACAAATATAACCTTGCCTGATTTTGCATTGTTTCCACCCACTAAAATCAAACAGCACCCCCCATTGCTACAGGACATGATACCTTGCTGAAAGGGGAATTTTTAAATATTGAACTTTGAGTTATTAGGGTCAGGGCACGTCAGAACAAGAGCAGCATATGGTGAAATCAAGAAATGCACAAAGAATACAACCCAATGCTGCTGTATCATATCTTGTGGGAAAGACCAGCAGCAACTCTCAACGAACATTCACTTTTTAATGCAACATCCTATAGGATACTATTCGGCACATTTTGTACTTCCTCTTTGAAAGAGCTCTTCAATTAGTTCAACTCCCTATCGAGATGGAACATCTATTGATTTGTGACATATTAATCGCTCCGTTGATTTGAATACGCCTCAGTGCCCTTAATTCTATTTCTTGGAGATTTTCCATGATTAAGACATGCTTAGGAGATTTTACTGATTAAATCTTATTTAGCCAAATTGCAACAACTGTATCTACAAATCTTACATCTGGGCAAGATGGGGTTTTTTGCCTTTGGCCTGGTTGAATTATTGATAAACAGGAAGGTTGAATGGCAGGCACACAAATAAAATATAATCCTCACACAAGTAGTTTTGCATGTGTATGCATGTAAACGGAAGTTATTTGCACTGCTAAGCAATTTTAAAGCTGTAGTTTGCAGGAGCACCAGATTCAAATTCATTGAAAGCTATGAATTGCTCTTTACAAGTTTAAGAGATAAGATCATGAGATAGTAAAAGAAAAACATTGGACAGATGTTTAATGGTTTGTGGTTTTACTCCCAAATTTGTAGATATGTCAGAGATGCACATTTTGTGTTTTCTTGTGTGTAGGACTTGGGTGTAGAAGGGCACTGCACTCAAGTCCCACATACTCATACTTACTTTATCAGCCAAGTATGTTTTGCAACATACGAGTAATTTGATTTGCCATACAGTCATACTTAGACTACACATGGGAAAACACAAAGTGTGCATCTCTGACTAATGGCCCTGTCCCACTTTCCCGAGTTACTCACGAACTCTCCCGAGTTTTCCCCTTGATTCGAACTCGGAGAATTACGGTAATAGCCGTTCGTAGGTACTCGGGGCTATTTTTTTAACTCGTGGACATTGTTCAACATGTTGAAAAAACGTCCTGACTTACCTGATGCGCCCGAGTTCCTACGGCTGGCATTACGAGCCGCTACGAAACATCTGCGGACTCCTACGGACTTGCTACCGACATTCCCCGAGTTCGAATCAAGGGGGAAACTCGGAAGAGTTCGTGAGTAACTCGGGAAAGTGGGACAGGGCATTTATTGGAGCTTATGTTCTGTTTTGCTTTAAGACAAGGCAGGTCAACTGACACAGAATGATGATAGATTGTAGACTCACAGACAGAAGACATTTTTGGAATTCCTGAATTTTCAATGTTGCTTCTTGGTAATTTTTGTGTTCTGTGCAAAGTTTATACATCTCCAGCATGCAGACCCAGGGACAGTCCTTCAAAAAAAAAATCAAGTTAAAGTAACTAGGGGGAAAATACACTCTTTTATTAATGTCTGAAATTTATAGCATTGGGTGTCAAGTTCAGCTACAAACCAAGCAATATATTTTTGTCTACAAAACTGATGTACAATACGAGCAGTGAAAATGTTATAGGGCGACTGGTTTATGCATAACATTGTAGACAGTCTGCAAACTCACAAAGTAAGCAACAAGATAAATGAACAAATGATCCATCATTTTGGCGATATTGACCAAGGGAGGAAAGTTGGTCAAAGAGCTCTCATCTGCAAATACTGTCTTGGGGTTTTCAACATCTCTTAGCACAACAGAACTCAGAGTTTCTGTTTCAGAGATATTGTTTCAGCAATATGTAGTTTCTGCAATCGGATGTGTCTCCTTTATTAATAAGTCACAATTACAATATCTTTGAGATTTTCTGTCACATCTTCCTCTTCCTGTAATGGGAGATAAGGCTGTGAACTTTCAGTTCCTTGTCTGCATGTTTTAGAATTTGAACTCCATTTGAATTAGCATTCCATACTCCCTATTTGGTAATCATTCCTTTCCAGAGGTTTGTAAACTGCCCGACACTGGCAATAAAGTCATACAAAAGGACCAGTTTGTTTCCCTCCATGATACCATCGCATTGTCATCTTCACTCATCAGATTTAATGCGGAAAACAAGTATTGACAGATTGACAAGTCACAAAATGCTGGAGAAACTCTCCAGATCAGGCAGCATTTCAGGAGAACATGGATGGGTGACGTTTCGGGTCTGGACCCTTATTCAGACTCGCAGAGTGAGATGCTGCCAGACCCGCTGATTTATTCCAGCATTTTGCGTATATCTTTGGTATAAACCAACACCTGCAGTTCCTTTTTTATTACATATTATCAATGGATCTTTATTTCCAATTTCCAGCAGTCTGCAATATTTTCTTTTGTAATTTCAAATGATCCACTTTGCTCAGTAAAGTTGGCTATCCCAACAGAACTAATTAAATTATAATTCAGGTGGTTGGTAAGGTCAAGCAGCATGGAGACCCACTAGGCTGTCTTTCTTTGCTTTGATAAACTTTTCATATATACTGGCAAAGATATTCCAGATGAATTTACATTGAAAATCATGTAAAAACGCTTGCTGTAGATAAAAATAAACCAGAAAATGCTGGAAACACCCAATAGCATCCACAGAGAAGCAGAGCTAATGTTCCAGATCGATGGCATTTTGCTATAACAAATGTCACCGACCTATTATGATGAAAGGTCATCACGTTCAAATATTCAGCCCATTTCTTTCTCCACAGACACTGTCTAAACTGCTGAATATTTCCAACATTTTACATTTTTATTTCCAATAAAATATATGCATCATCCATTACCTTCTGAAAAAGTTGAAATCCTCGGACAAGTTGTTTACTTTTCCTTCTTCCCAACAGCACCTTCCACATCAGCGACAGATCGTGGAGATTCCACTCGTGGTACTCCACCGAATCATCGAGGTGTTTTGTAACTTCAGAGATGGTCACATTATCAGAGGACATCACAATCCAAACACAAAGACACTGAAGAACGTCAGTTTCCTGTGAATGAGAGGGAGAGTAATTCCTCACTGCAGCACTGGAATAGAGATGGCGCTGAAGGCTAAAACCATTACCTCTCAAGTCATAGATTTTCCTGCCCCCAGCTTAATCCAGATCTATACAGCGCTGGAGGCTGAGGGGCGACTTATACAGGTTTATAAAATCATGAAGAGCACAGATAAGATGAATGGTCTGTTATTTTTCCAGGGTAGGGTAGTGTAAAAAGTAGAGGACATAGGATTAAGGTGAGAGGGGAAAGAATTGAGCTCAGTGGCAAAGTTTTCACCTTGAGGTGTTGGGTGTAAGGAAGGGGCTGCCAGAGGAAGTAGTAGAGGAAGATACAATTGCAATGTTTAAAAGACACTTAGACAGTTTCATGTATAGAAAGGTTTGGTGGGGATGTGGGCCAAAGGCAGGCAAATGGCTCAGGAAGGCACCTTGATCGTAATATAAAGTTGTGCAGAAGGGCCTGCTTCCGTCCTGTGTAACTATATGACTGGAGTCACTTAATCCCATCTTCCTACCTCACCTCATGAACACATTCTGTGGTGATTAAGTAGAAATCCAGACTAAATTATCTGTCAGATAAATTGAAATCCCATCACCTCTGTAGAGAATGAAATTTTAAAAATAAAATATTATTGTCATGTTGATGATCGCCTCAGTTTAATTCTTTAATATCATTTTTATAGCTCTCAGAAAAAGTTAGTTATGATAAAGGGTCTCATATAAAAGTTCATGTCTCTAAATTTAATTTCATGAATTTTCCATGTGGGCTTTAATAGGAAAAATGTTTAATCATCAGAAAGTATCATCAATAATAAGACTACATCTGCAATTTATCTGTTAGTTGATTGATCATGTGTGGCACAATGAAAACTTTGCTTTATATAATGAGGATTTATCGACATAAGCACTTCCTTTCAATGATGAATGTCCTAGTAAAGATCAGTTCAGACAAATTTTAAATAGTTTCATACACAGAATTGACTGGAGAGCAAGGTCACTGAATTACGTGGATTCCATATGTAGCTACGTTTCTCCAGACTAGTGACATTCCATAAATCTGTGAGGAAGCATTCTAAATTTGTATTAGTAAATTTTTCCTTGAATATGATATTCTGTCACACCTATGGAATTTCAGGTCATTTACTTTAAGATGCTGTGATTAAGTAAAGTTTAGTTCTCAAGGGCTTAGGTCCCAGAGAGCATATTCTGAAAATGTGATTTCAACACAGTTGAAGCTTCTGCCCTTGTTCGGTCTCACTTTGGGACAATAGGCTCCGTTGTCACATTTGTGAGAGCGAGGGTGTGGTGTGATGTCAAGAGGTCAGAAGGATGCAGCTGCCCAGGAAGTCAACATGAGGACAGCTAGATTATTTACAATGCAAGGCAGCTCTTGGGCAGAGAGCTGGGGACAAGAGAGAGGTCAAGTCTTTGGCTTCCTGGTGGGAAGCTGAAAGGTCAAGAGTAAACTCAAGTGGAAGTCAGACACAGGGTTAATAAAAAACTTTTACAGGTTTGCACCAACTATTTACAAGTGAGGGTAGCAGGCGAAAACAGACAGGATGGGAGGGAAGATTCAAACACATAAGGACATGTTGTAATTCACTCATAATTATTTCTAAATTACAACAGAAAGGATAATTACGGATGCAACATGTTGTCAAATTGCAGCAGGCTTTTTCACAAACTATTTCTCTATTTTGTGCAAAGGTTGAGAGATTAGCTTATTTTCAATTGATATGTACACCAAATCTTATTTTAATGTGTATTAAGTACTAATAACTGGAATGAAAGTCAAATTATTTGGAGATTATAATTTCATACTGCGCCAGAGTTCAAAAATTCAAATTATTTCTCAGTAATGTCAAGAAAGTGAACCATCTGTCAATCTGGGTCTCATAGAGGCTCACCAAGTTTAAAAAGCATGTTCCTCTACAATGCCACATTAATCCACTCTAGTTCGCAAATGAACTAAATGCTCTCCTAGGGAATCCAGGAGAGGGGAGAGGTGAGTTTCCATTGTATTACACATCCTGAAAAATATGTAGTCAAACAGTGCTCTACATGTTGCCAATTCTCCACGTTGCAAGGTTAAAACAAAAATGTCTGGCTTTGATTATCAGAATACAATTATAATTACATACAACCCTTGTGATGTGATGAAAAGAAAATTTCAAACAAGGGCAATCTGATGGAAATTACTGAGTAATAGGCTATTTGGTTTTTTTTTAAAGTCGTAAATACCAGCTGAAAGTCAGGGTCATTCTACAGGATAATGCAGTGATGGAAGAAAGATTGCTTAAAGCCGTAAGTAACAATTACATCGTATTAAACCAAGATCATGTCTCTCTAGTGGATTTTAAGAAATCCATATCAGCATATTCAAGAATGGAAGGGGATGGGGGCTAATGTTTGGGGTATCATCACCAATGTCCCAGTCAATGTTTAACATTCAATCAAAAAAAAATGATCTAGTCATTTTAACATGAGGTGATTTGGAGAACTTACCATGTTCAAATTGGCTACCATGTTTCCTGTAAAAGTGACTACACTGCATAATATATTTTCAGAGATCCAGAAATCAAGAAATGAGCCCCATAAACGCAAGTTTCCTTTTTCAGTTTCTTCCACATATTTGTAACAATGGTTTTAGTATGAATATTTAATTCAGCAAGAAAAATCTGACCTTATGCTGAGACTGAAAATTGGTGCCCAATTTGCTTTCATTCTCTTTTACACGGGCAGATAAACATAATTATACAAAAGTCATCAAAAAACATTAGATAAACGATTAATCAAGCTAACGCCATTATTCAATTCTGCATTGGTGGCAATTTCCAGATTATTAAATTTACCGGATGGCACCCACTACAAAGATATTGTGAATGAATAGACTACTATCATTCTCGTTAAGGAATGCAAATATGTTCGGGTCAATCCTGCACATATATACATTGGTTAAATAGAATTTCTTGGCAATTAGAAACAGGTTTTGAGAAAAGACAAACAGTTCACTAAGAATCTATATGAGCTGAATTTATTGATCACATAATACTTCTACAGTAGCACCTGTGAAGTGTGAAGAACAGTGCTAATGTTTCAGGTTGGCTTTTCATCCGAATTGGCCAGGTCCGACCCAAATTTGATTATCTGAAATTGTTGAATTCAGTGTCAAGTCTCAGTCATGTGTAAACAGACTAGGAACATGAGGAGCCCATATGACATGAAGAAATTCACCATCCTCTGCTTGAAGACATTCCTTCTCATCAAAATCCACAAGGGTCTACCCCATATTGTGAAACGGTGACCTCTGGTTCTTACTCCTTAACCAGGAGAAACATACTCCCTACATCTGGCTTGTGGAGAATTTTATAAATTTCAATGAGATCTCCTATCATTTTTTCTACACTCTCTAGCAATGTTACAAAATTTTGAGATTTAAAAAATAAAGTCTGCAATTTATCCCATCAGATAAAGCATAAAAAGAAGTTTAATTTGACACTTAATTCACTTTCATATCTTCAGTATTAAAAAAGTTATGGCCATTATCATACTCAGAAATTAGCATCTAGTTCCCTATTGCTTTTCCATTGACTTAACACAAAAGCTGTGATCGAGGACAGTTAAAAGCCCATAACTTTCTTAAAAATTATGGTAACTGAAAGAAATTTTCAGGTATTATAGATTGAAGCATTCTGAAACAAATATGAAACAATCTTACTTCGAAGACATGAAAGTAAAGCATATAATTAGTTAGTTACCTAATTGTAGCTAATTACAAAATTCAATTACTAGATCTAAACATCTATCAATTTCTTAAGAATAGATTAACATTTTTAAATAGCCTAAGTGTCCAAATAACATTCACACAATAATTCACAATATAACATAATTTTTAAATCTAATTTTCATGAATTTACAGGCCAAATGGAAGGAATTGAATGTTTAATACCTGTAAATTAATGGGGATTTAATTCATCTTGCGAGTGAGAATTTCTGGAACGCGATCTTTTGGAACGTTCATTTGCGGTGAATTTAACCCCGTATTGGCATGAAAAATACTGCCGTTAATTCGGGGAATAAAATCACCGTGTCGCATGACAAAATGTGAATTAAAGGCTTCTTAAGAAGCACTTTTATACATTTAAAGAAAGCACTTTCGTTTACCTGTCCATTATGTGAAATCCGTCCCCGTTATTGGCGTTGACGCTTCAGGAGCTGCTTTTAAAATGACTGTAGCGCTGACATTGATGATTTAATAAAAAAAAAAAATTCACAAAACGCCGGTAGGAACGATTTTGTCAGTGAAGTTTTGTACTCCAACAAAATATTTCCAGGACAAGGGAGGATAAACCGCGTTTTAACCCCGCCCCCCCCTTAAAGGCGCCAAAATCGCGCACACGGCCAGTGGCAGAATTACAGCGCGACTGAAGGTAAGTTTTGTAACATACCTACAATAACGGGGACGGATTTCACACAATGGACAGGTAAACGAAAGTGCTTTCTTTAAATGTATAAAAGTGCTTCTTAAGAAGCCTTTAATTCACATTTTGTCATGCGACACGGTGATTTTATTCCCCGAATTAACGGCAGTATTTTTCATGCCAATACGGGGTTAAATTCACCGCAAATGAACGTTCCAAAAGATCGCGTTCCAGTAATCCTCACCCGCAAGATGAATTAAATCCCCATTAATTTACAGGTATTAAACATTCAATTCCTTCCATTTGGCCTGTAAATTCATGAAAATTAGATTTAAAAATTATGTTATATCGTGAATTATTGTGTGAATGTTATTTGGACACTTAGGCTATTTAAAAATGTTAATCTATTCTTAAGAAATTGATAGATGTTTAGATCTAGTAATTGAATTTTGTAATTAGCTACAATTAGGTAACTAACTAATTATATGCTTTACTTTCATGTCTTCGAAGTAAGATTGTTTCATATTTGTTTCAGAATGCTTCAATCTATAATACCTGAAAATTTCTTTGAGTTACCATAATTTTTAAGAAAGTTATGGGCTTTTAACTGTCCTCGATCACAGCTTTTGTGTTAAGTCAATGGAAAAGCAATAGGGAACTAGATGCTAATTTCTGAGTATGATAATGGCCATAACTTTTTTAATACTGAAGATATGAAAGTGAATTAAGTGTCAAATTAAACTTCTTTTTATGCTTTATCTGATGGGATAAATTGCAGACTTTATTTTTTAAATCTCAAAATTTTGTAACATTGCTAGTTATTGGCGTTGACGCTTCAGGAGCTGCTTTTAAAATGACTGTAGCGCTGACATTGACGATTTAATAAAAAAAAAATTCACAAAACGCCGGTAGGAACGATTTTGTCAGCGAAGTTTTGTACTCCAACAAAATATTTCCAGGACAAGGGAGGATAAACCGCGTTTTAACCCCGCCCCCCCCTTAAAGGCGCCAAAATCGCGCACACGGCCAGTGGCAGAATTACAGCGCGACTGAAGGTAAGTTTTGTAACATACCTACACTCTCTAGAATACAGGCCCAGTCAACTCAATTCATCCTCATATAGCAAACTCCCGCCCTCCCCCTAGACCTTAGTGGATCTTTGCTGCACATACACGAGTAACATGCGTGCAAACATGCCATACAAAGCAATCATCCAATTTGTTTGGTTTCTGAAATGGAGTGGAGGCCCTAATGCGTGAAACGGAATCACCGCTTCACCTGGGATGATGAAACTGTGAGAGGTCTGTTCCATGAACCCCATACCACAACAATAGGGTTCCAATTATCCGTGCCTACCACACATTCAACACATCACCCACCATCATGATTTCCGCCACCATCAACATGATGCTACCATGGCATTCATCTTCTCCTCCCTGACAGCATTCTAACAGTTAACCATATTACCTGCCTGTCCTTTTAACTCTTTCTTTCCCATCATCAGGGACTGCCTTGCAGAAGACCTCTGTTTCCAAGGGAATGCTGAGTTTCCTGTCAGCTGTCACTTTAATGCTCCATTCCACTCCCACTGTGTAGTTTTTATTGCATCTTTCCTCTAACATTATTCGGATTATATTTCCACCAGAGATATCACCTGAAATTAGCCTTCACACCAGCGCTACCACCATTAGCCTCATTAAATCTTGTGTCCCTCTCCCCTCTCTGCAACAACACATTTGATTTTTAACTTTGTCAATTTCTGATGAAAGGCCTGATAGATTATGCCTGTTTCTCTCTTCACAGATGCTACCGGATCTGAGTATTTAGAACCGTTTCTATTTTTCTTTCACGTCTGCAGCATCCACTATATTTCATTTTTTAATAATATTCACATTGTTTTGCTATTTACAAGGTTGAATTTAAAGGACATTTAAATGTGGGAATATTTATTCTCCCACAACCTTTTCTCATCATTGAACTCGATCAGTGTATCCTCCATCCTTTCCTCTTCATGCAACTTATCAAATATCTGAGCTATGCATCTGAACCACTGCACTTGTTAGCCATATCCTCAATTCTGTCTGTGCTCTGGGAAAGGAAGATTCTTCTGAACTCGTTAATGGGTTTGTAATAGCAACATAATTATCCCTATGTGCACTGTGATCAAAATGTCATTAACTGGTCATTAATTCAGCCACAAGAAACACCTACCTGAAAACATGCAGCCAGAACGCTCAACACTGGTGCGTTTTGCCGTACTGCCTCGCTCAAAAGATATCGCCAAGGATTTGTATTATCTTGGCACCTATAGAGAACTTGAAAGAGATCTTTTGGGGACTTGGTCTCTTTGTCGGGTTCTTTCTTCATCACAGTACAACTCGCTGGCTTTTCGTGAGAAACAAATTGCAAATTCTGAAAGGCTAACGTCAGATGGTCCTGCAGAATGGGACTGAAGTCTTTTAGCAGTCGCTTCACCTATAGAAAGGATCGGATGGTAACACAAGGACAAGGTTGTTTTTAAAAGTATAACAAAGCAAGAAAACACTAACAGTACTTTCTTAGTGTTTGATGAACTACTCAAGGCACTTAAAGCAATTTAAAGTCTTTTTTAAAAATGTCCAAGGCTGTTGATTAACTGGGCCCTTACAAGGTTCAACTTTATTTTCACATAAGTAATGTAATTCAGACAATACTTACATTTTCCGGTGCTGAGGTAGGGTGATATTTCAGGTTTATGGATAACATAACATAATAGATTCTCTGAGCAATTCCAGTTCAAAATTGAGGACTTTAGAAAAGGTAAACTGTCAGAGAATAATTTCCTCTTCGCAGAAAAGTGCTGCTGCATGAAGACATTTTGCACAAAATGTCTGATCCCCTTCTAATCAGTTGTGTGGAAAGAAAATGTCAGCTTTTATTCCTGTGCAGGTCCACAGGTTACAGATTATCTCCAAGCCCTTAGCCAGCCCACACACAGTTTAATCTCTATGTGACATCCATACTTTCCCCTGTTACCACTGAAGAGGCTCTCTTTCAAACGGAGCTAGTGGCGCAGCTGGTAGAGCTGCTGCCTCATGGTACCAGAGACCCGGGTTTGATCCTAACTTCAGGTGTTGTCTGGCTTGTTTATCAAGATAAAGAAATGGCAGACTTCTGGCCCAGACTTTTCCCACCAGTGTGGAAGAGGAAGGGAATGTACAAAAGCAAGGGCACAAAGACATTCATATCAAGGGTCACGAAAACCATATCTCGCTCCAAAATCATCTTAGCAGAGAGATGGAAACAGACTGTTCAGTTATCTATAATAAAATGTGGTGACACGAGAAGGAAAAGAGGCAAAGAGGAAGCAAATGCAACTTAATATTTCAAGCATTTTACCTCTTCTGGCTGGTAGTTGTGAAGTTGAGCAAATACTATAAACTGCAGCCATTCATCCTCTTGGGCACAAGCCTGAAGGTAGACCATGCTCAGGGGGATGTCATGAAGCCTGCAGAATTGTGCCATCAGTGACCACTCCTGACCAGCTTCTAAAGATACCCTGCAATTCAATAAGCTCAATGTTATATCTGATTTGATGAAGCTGCACCATAACAATTGTACAAAAAGCGAGAGATTAGTTATGCTTGCACATTTTTGATACCTCCTTATATTTTTTCTTTGTATGTTCTCCCAAGTAGCATTCTCTAAATGTGTAAGCAATTCTTCTGCTGATGAATTCCCTTCAACCAAGTTCTGAAGTTTTTCAGCTGAGAAAAACACAATGAGACATCAGGGATTAATTTTAAAGTGTATTTAAATATGACTTTATTGGAGTGTCCAGTGAACGTGGAAATTGGCTCACTAACTGATGCTGAAATCATGAACAAAAATTCATCAGAAAATGAGAGGTTCTAAAGGGGTTAGTCAGAATGTTAGATTATTAATACCGGATTTCCCGGCATCGAAGACACTATTTTTAACCGTAAAATAAGGCCCAAAAAATTACCTGCGTCTTGGAAGCCGAAGGTTAGGTTGTTCATAGGCCCTATAGCTGCAGCAAGTAAGAATTTCATTGTTCCATTGCCAGTATAGTATGACAATTAAAAAACGTTTGACTCTTGCGATAAAGGAAATTGATGGTGGGGAAAAGGTGGGATAGACAGAGAGGTAGTTGTAAACAAAATCTTTCTTTCAAAATTAATTATTTCTAGACGGTGGTGGCGGTGGACGGAGGGGAGGAATGGTGACGGTGAGTGAGCTGGGGCTTGGAGGCACTCTGGGGGTTCCACGGTCTGCTGCGGGAGGTGACCTGGGTCACGGAGGCAGAGTGGAGGCCGTGGGAGGCAAGGGAACAGCGTGTCGAAAGTCGAGGTGCTGGTGGAGTGGGCCGCTGGAGGCCCCGCAGCAGCCTGGTGCTCTATTGGATCGGGCGCTGCTCAGACTGTGCTATTCTACATTAGAGTTATAAGTAAATCTAAATTTAATGTAAAAAGAAAACCCTGAGGATGAGTCCTTTAAACTAGTAAAATGTTCAGACTTTTTAATATCACTAAATACTACCAATATTCCTTTGCTGCAATTCTTGACTTAAATGTGAATCTCTCAATTTTCACAGCCTTTGTTGGAGAGCTGCTATCCAAATACTACCCTTCATTGTATCTTTTCCACCATAGGTTTGCCCACTACAATGGAACGTGCCATCTGGAGCATATCACTGTTTGAACCAACAGTTTCTTGTAACTTGCCAGAACTATGCTGCTTGTAGAACTCTCTGCTCATTGCTATGAGAGAACAATCCAAATTAAAGATATTTCTAAAGGGTGTTCATCCAGCAGATGCAAGAGCAGCTTGGAAGTGCGAGGTGATGCATTTTTGGAAGTCCAAAAGAGGTAAGACAGATACAATAAAATAGGATGTTAAGAAATGTCGATTAACAGTGGGACCATGGAGTCCATCCACAGTTCTCTGAAGACAGCAACATAGCACGGTGAAGAAGGAATGTAGCATGCTTGTCTTCATAGGTCAGAGCATTGAATGTAAAGTTGGGATGTCATGTAGTAATTTTACATAATATTGGTTAGTCCGCACTGAAGTCTTGTACGCAGTTCTGGTCACCACACGAAAGGAAGGTTATGGTTGTGCTGGAGAGTGTGCAGAGAATATTCACCACAACATTGAAGTAGTTTAATTACAAGAAGAGATTGGATAGGCTGGGCTTATTTTCCCTGGAGCAAAGGAGGCTGAGGGGTGACTTAATAGAGGTATGTAAAATTAACAAAGGCATAAACAGGATAGATCGAATCCCTTTCCCTTGGTAGAGAGTGTCAAAAACAAGAGGGCATAGGTTTAAGGTGAAAGGAAGGACTCTTTAATCTGAAGGTAAAGGTTTTGTTTACATAGAGGATTGTCGACATCTGGAACATACTGCCTGAGGTGGTGATAGAGTCAGATACCATCACTACATTTAAGGGGCATTTAGATAAGCAAGGTAGAGAAGGAAACATGCCTTAATTGGGAAAATAGGATCAATATAGACAGACAAAACAGTCAACATAGATATAGTTGGCTGAAGGGCTTCTGTGATGGGCTATGACTCTCTCTATCCTTGCTCTAGATGGCAGGTGATCTGGAATCGTGATTTCCAGTGTCAATGTGGGTAGCAGCGGTAAAGAAAAGCACAAGCACAGCTGGATATATTTACTCTCCAGGATAGCCCATTGCCCCAGTGTAGAATTACCTGGTCTCTCTGTCAATATAACAAATATCAGATATTTCTCAAGATAAACCAGGACGACAAGGCAAAGAACCGTCAATACACCTCTACCAACTATTGTAAGTGCAAGTTGAGTTACTTGAGATCATAATGTGTTGCACTTGTGTTTTACAAAACATGAACACTGCTAAATAGCTGGTACCCAGGATTGTACTCTGTCCAAACCGCAAGGCAAAATGGATGATGGACAATGATGTCAAGACAAAAACCTTGCAGTTTATATTGTTTCATATACATTAAATACTGCACAATGAACATCCCCTTAAAATAATATACAACACAATATTTGCATTAATTGATAATTCTCACTACGATGGAACATTGCATGTCAAGAGAAGCAAGATAATTACCTAAAGCATGTTGTAATAAGATGTGTTGAGACTCTTCAGTGTTTGTACACTGATGTTTCAAAACCACGTTTGTCACTTTAAGGTCAATTCTAAGTTTAAAGCTGCCAACACCAAGTAACTCAAGAAAGGCAATACATGCTGTGGCAACAACAGGTACGGTGAAGTGGGCTAATCCAAGACCGTACGCTTCAGTGCTCACTCGCTCGATCCTGAATCAGAAAGAAGAACAAATCAGGTCTGCAATTATCATAGAAAAGGCATGTTCACAGAAAATCAAACTCAGGGTGAACAAAATAATTTCTGCTTTTATTTTCATTTCCAGCATCTGAAGTATTTTGTTATTGCATCGATCAGTTCAGCAAAAGAAACATTACATTATGTAGTAGTTAACAAAAGGCACCATAAAATGAGTCCCATTATTAGATAGTAAATAACTAAATGTAGACATTTTCCACCAAGAAATATCCAAAATCGGATCATTATTTGTCTATTGCTCACTGCAGAGGGAGGTAGATTATTTTCAAATGCTACATTTGTTACTCCGGCTGCCTTTTTGTGAGGAGGAGCCAGTTTTGCATCTCCTGCGTTTGAATGAACAGTCCCCGTGCATAACACACACTAATATTGATCCACACGCTAATATTATTTATTAATAGCTTTGTTTTTTTCTGTATTTACATAGTGCCTATCATTGATTTAAGAGATTCCAGAGTGCTTTAGGGCTGTTGTGATGCGGTAAAATGTGCTAATATGCCCACAGAAAGCTCCCACAAGTTATCAACTACAACTCCGTCTGAAGAAGGGTCTCGACCCAAAACATCACCTATTCCTTTTCTCCGGAGATGCTGTCTGACCCGCTGAGTTACCCCGCTGAGTTACTCCAGGTTTTTGTGTCTATCTTTAGCAACCACATAGGCTGCTTTAGTGGCATTGGTGAGGGAATAAATGGTGGCAAGGACACTAGTGATAACTCCCTGCTCTCTTTTTTTAGGTATCGTAATTTCTATGTTTCGTGGAAAAGGCAGAATCTACTTAAAATGTTTCATACAATTCAAGTCAAGTCGAGTATATTATCACAGGCGTGGTGAGGTACAGGTACAATGAAAATGTTATCTGCAACAGCATTACAGGCACATAGATCAGACATCACACAGAATATAAAAATATATAAATTATTCAAGTGAAAAGAAAAAGACAGCAAAATTAGACAGTAAAAAAACACAATTAGAAACAAGTCCATGGTAGTGCAAGAGGTTGTCCTTAGTGTTCTGTTTATGAAGTAGGATTAGCGTTATGCAGGTCATTCCAAGAACCTGATAATTGTAGGAAATAATCTATTCCTATATGTTGTGATGTAGGACATCAGGCTTCTGTACCTCCTGCACAACAGTTGGAATAAGAAGAGGGCATGGCCCAGATGGTGGGACTCATTGATGATAGATGCCATCTTCCTGATTCAGGGCCTCATGTACAGTAGATGCTTTTGAATAATTGCACCTTTGTATTGCAGAGCTTTTAAATCTGGAGTTTCAGCTTTGATCATATGACTGATTGGCTGGATACCACCTTTCTAACTCAGAGGAAGTTGGACTTCAAAGATATTATATCCATTTATTGGTGTTGTCTTTAAGAAAGCATTAAATTGAGTTACTCACAAGAGACGAACAAAAACAAAAACAGCTCAGTGAATCAAAAAGGAAATTCCCAAACAAGATTAAAGATTAGGTAGAGAGTTAGAACAGTGTACATTTAGTAAAGACATGGCGAGGAGGGCCCTTTACTGGTAAGAATATTTATAGGAAACAATAAAAAAGTTTTATAGTCAGTCTGAAGAAGGGTCCCAAAGCAAACCATTGTTTGTCTATTTCCCTCCACAGATGCTGCCTGACTTTCTATCCAGCACTTTGTGTTGTGCACGTTAGATTCAGCTTGGTTCTTGAATAATGTTGCCAAATGCTATATAATAAACCCCTTATGGCAACACAGACCAAACATAAACAGGAAAATATATGATATGTATTTTTTTTCAAATTAATTACTTCCACGAACATGGACATGTTCAACTGAACCAAGAGCACCCACATTTCATATTTAGAGATATTTAGAGCAGTGTATTTCTTAAAATACTTACAACTGCTTGGGTGAATTGCTCTTCACCAACTGCTGAACAAGGAAAGTTGCAAAAGCATATGATGGACGCCCATGATGCAGGTAGTAGGAAAAGTCTAACCTTTCTGTTATGGCATATTTGTTCACCAAATCAGGGCAAGAAAAGTGAGGTAAATCACTTGAAAAATCTGTGGACAAACAGCACAAATGTTGTTAGAATGGAAAATGGAGAGATCTTTCTCGCTCCTATCTGGTCTTGTGCAATTCACGTAAGCAAATGTAGGAGAAATTCTTCAGCATGCACAGTTTTCTGGAGTGGAAAATTCCAAAGAATTATAACCTCCAGTGAACCTCCTATCTCGGTTACAACAAACCCGTGAGGTTTCTCAGAATATTCAATGCCTATTACATTTACCCGAACTTCGTTAAAACTCTATAGATCAGCCCTTCATCCAAGCAACCAATCCAGTGGATCGTGAAACTAAGAATTTCCATTATAGCATTTATTTTCCTTTAAATTAACAATCCTAGTTGAACTGTTGAGTCAAATGTCTTTTGGAAATGTGTAAGAAGGAATTGCAGATGCTGGTTTACACCGAAGATAGACACAAAAAGCTGGAGTAACTCAGCGGGACAGGTAGCATCTCCGGAGAGAAGGAATGGGTGACATTTTTGGTCGAGACCTTTCTTCAGACTGGTTAGGGATAAGGGAAACGAGAAATATAGATGGTGATGTGGAGAGATAAAGGACAATGAATGACCTTCTCTCTCAATGTTAATTTAAATGCTTAGAACGGAAGACAACTTTTACTGGTGATTTGTCTCAAATTATGGTTCTTTGTCAACTTCTTCCCTTCTTGACTTTACCCCTGGATACATCTCTTTTGCACATGTCCTCTCTGCCATGTTGTCATAGTTACCAGTCCTTATGTACAATTAGATACTGAATGCAACAGATGAACACTTGTAAGGCATCACAGCAAGTCTACTCCTGTGATTGACTGAAGCTGACACACGGAAATGTTTCTGATGAACTCAAATTAGGGGAAGCAAGGCTGCTCTCAGGTAAAGTATCAAATCCAATTTGAGCATCTTCTACTTCTCATTCAGTTCCTTGGGATGGAGGATGACTTGCAAAGCCAGAGCAGAAGCAAGACGTTAATTCGAGAGTCTCAAATGTCAGGGTATGTCAATTCAAATGGCAATTGAAATGTGGTTGTTCTAGTCCTGTGCAGTTCAGTTAAATGTTACTTTTACCTGGGTGCCATTGTTATCTGCCTTTTAAATTTTTATTTCTGTTTGTAATGAACTGTCAAACCTATCATGAAAATACTATTCCTGGTTAGCTTTAGATAAGCAACACCCACCATGTCAAGGAGCAGAGACAGACCCAAACTTATAAGTCAAAACTAATGAGTTCAGCAGCTGACAACAGATATATGAAATTAGTGCCCTAATTGCCCTTGAAAGCTTTGGCAAGCTCCCCTACTGCCTTCTCTCCTGATTCTGTCTGTTGCTCTAGTTACATTCATTTATCTCAAAGGCACTCACCGCAAGTGGAGAGCAAGTTGGCAGACTGCCAACTGAAGAGCCTAGATGGGTCAAAGGGGTGCAGTGACTATAAGAAATAAAGGAAAATTAAATGAGCAAAGTCTCCTAGAATGAAAACATGAACGAAGGGTGGTGGATATAAAACATCTGTGCATGCTTAAAAAGAGCAGAAATCTTATTGAAGTTTACAGGTCAAAATGAATGCACAATAATGAGCTTTATGCAATCTCCCAGTGAACACACATAACAAGTTATGAACAATTTAGATGTTCTTTATTCTTGTTCTGCTCAAAATAAAAACATAATGAATCATTTTACATTGTACAATATGACACATCCTAAACTGTCCTTATGCAGTCGAATAGGTCTTCAAACCAACAAGGACATTTGTCATCATTAAAGCTGTGTTTATTCAAGTGTCGAATAGAAAAGCTGCAGTCAGCACCATTGCACACATAAATTACAAGGTCCCAAAAAGACTGTTGGAAGTATGGGATGGTTAACAATCTGGATGACAATGAGCAAACATCTCCAAATGTTTCATATCAAACTGAACGGTATGATTAATTGTAAGAGATTACCCTACATTGTTGCAATAAATTTACCCTTCAATTCCATTATGATTCAAGGTAATTTCATCTTGAGTGAAAATATTTTTAAACTTCATAGTACACCGAGGACAAAAATGATTCTAAAGGAGATCCTTTCACAAGTTAACATACAGCAGGGGCAGGGGCTATATTGAGCATTCTATAACTCTTGAGATCTACCCTACACATATTTTCAGCCAGTTTAGTACATATATTATGTATATCGCTCATGCTCTCCTGTCTGATTTACATATTTAAAAATTGGGCACTGATTGC
Organism: Malacoraja senta; assembly: GCA_038087875.1. NCBI lineage: Eukaryota > Metazoa > Chordata > Chondrichthyes > Rajiformes > Rajidae > Malacoraja > Malacoraja senta. The sequence goes on along the minus strand of CM075989.1, from coordinate 11,230,191 downwards.
CTCATTACTATCCTGTTACTGATTGCCTCATTACTATACCATTACTATCACTAACTGTGAAATCTGGTTCATTAGGATCAGTCACCTATTGGTGTTGGACAATAGATTAAAGGATTAGATTAAATAGATTAAAGTTTGGGTTAAAGGATGACAAAAAGCTGCCCATGGCAAGCAAGCTTATGCTGAATGCACACTGGCTGTTAATATTAGTTTAACTAAATTTGGAGTCTCTACTCTCCTTTGATACTCAGTTGTATTCCTTGGCTAGGATTGACATTTCAACTATATTGCAATCACTAGACTATAACTTCAAGAACCTTGGAAAATTACCCTGCCCATTATCATAAGTAGACAAAAAAATGCTGGAGAAACTCAGCGGGTGAGGCAGCATCTATGGAGAAAAGGAGTAGGCGACGTTTCGGGTCGAGACATGTCGGGGGGGGGGGGGGGGGGGGGGGGGGGAGGGATAACAGAGCCCGTTATCATGCTCTGTCCACACAGTGGAATGTAAGAAAAGTAACAACATTAACCATCCAGTTAACTCCAGGCCAGTTAACTCGAATTCTTAAGTTTCACACTTTTACAGATGGAACTATTCCTTCGAAAAGGACAAAATGAATGAAGGGCACTGCCTAGGGGGGTGGGAGAACTCCTTTGTGTTTATATACGGGCTTCTTCATGCCCACCTGCAAAGTAGACAAGGCCTTGATTAAATGCCTCAGCTAAGAGCAAGTATCTGTCACGTGTGCAAACCTGTAGAGAGAAGATCAGCCTGGATAATGAGCTCTGGTCTCTAGGTTACATTTAACCCACAAAATTCTGATTTAAAGGCAATTGTGGCAAACAACATTTGGACCATTCTTACCATTTCCCACTGACCATAATTCTATTTTTTTTTTTAAATAATTGCAGAAAGCGATATGACTGGTCCAAATGTTGAAGACCTAAGTTGGGCCAATTTTGATGGTATTTAATCTTGGGGCGTTCAAAAGTTGATTGGGGGAGGTAAAGGGACATCTGGTAAGTGGGAGGTTTCTAAAAGTGTAGGGAAAGTTCAGAACCAGCATGATCCTGTTAAGAGTGAAAGGCAAGGCATTCAGGATTAGGGAACCAAAGATGACAAGAGATATTGAGGCTCTGGTTATAAAAAGTCTTATGTCAGGCATAGGCAGCTGGGATGGCGAATCTCTTGAGTATAGGGGGTGCAGAAGCACACTTAAGTGGGAAATCAGGAAGCAAAAAGTGAACATGAGAGAGCTTTAGCAGATAAGGTAAAAGAGAATCCAAAGAAATTCTAGTAGGATATTAAGGGCAAGAATAATTGGGGAGAGAATAGGATCCCTTGAAAATTAACAAGGTTCTCTATGTGTGAAGCCACAAGAGATGGGCAAGGTGTTAAATGAGTATTTCTCATCTATACTCACTGTGGAGTAAGACGTGGATGCTAGGGAACTCAGGGAAGTTAATCATGAAGTCTTGAAGAGAGTCCAATTTAGAGAAGAGGTGCTAGTGATCTTGAAACGCATTACGGTAGATATATCATGATCAAGTGTATCCTAGGATATTGTAAACTAGCCAATTGGATACAGAGGGTAGTGGTAGAGGACTGTTTTTTAGACTGGAGACCTGCAATGAGAGACATGCTGCAGGAATCAGCATTGAGTCATTATGGTTCTTTAATATTGGTCATTGTTGGTCATTACTGGTTCATGATTTATATTCACAATTTGAATAAATGAATTTCTTAAGTACATGAGAAATAGAAGGTCCTACTTTCTTATGTTCTTACTCCATTTATTTTATGTAATGGTATCAAGATGCGATAATACTTGCTTAAAGGGGACAAAGAAAAGGAAACATGCATCGTGGTTCTAGGCAAAGAATGTAGAATATAACCAGTATTGCAATTGTACAACATCCAACACAGACACATTATTGTAAGAATGCTGTTTACGAACTTTATTAAAAAAGAAGCGAAACCCAAACATTTAATATGAGACGCATTGTGAATACCTGCAAAAGATGGTAGAGAGAGATGTCTGGTGGTGGAAGGCCATGAAGAGTGAGCTGCGGAAAGAGAGCAGCACGCAGCTTGGGATAAGGAGCCAGAGCCATTTTCAATAACTGCGGGTCAACCTTCCAGAGGGAATCACCAACATCTTCCTTTTTCTGCATCACCTAGAAAACCACAGATAAAGAGATGTATTTGGAGCCTGTCACAATTTTGAAAGGTCACAAAGGCATTTTAACTGACGAGAAAATGTTGAATGTTCGATGTTATCCTTTGCTTTTATGAGTTACGACAAATGACTAAGATATTCAAAATTAAGCAGGGCAGTTTAGAACAAATCAGAAAGACAATTTCTAATAATGAATGAATTAGTAATTGAGACTATAAATTTAAGATCATCCATTATAGAATGAAAGGAAGTCAAGAGATTAAAGTATTTTCTCCCAGAGGATTGCTAAATAAAATGCTCCCTGAGAAGGTGCTGAAAGAAGAGGCATATTAGACTTTGAAAGGCATATGAGTATGTATTTCAAAAGAACGTGAAAGGGGATGTGAAGATATGGCAGGAGGTCGGGAGAGTTGGTTAGCTCTCACAGACGGCATAGTTGAATTGCTGCAGTTTGAGCATAAAATTCCAAATGTTTGCCAAGTTTGGTTGAAAAGGCATATGGAATTGTCAGGTGTAAAACTCCAAGAGAAAACAGTTTACATGCATAACTTTAGTTTATTTTGAATTGGGATACAACTCCCCACGTTACCCCAATTTTCTGCTATATGCTCCAAAGAAGTGGGTGTTCTTATTCAATTAAAAAAACCTCATAAATCTATCACTACAAGAAACCTTGGAGCTTGGAATGACAACCTCATGCAATGGGATCAAACGTAAAAAGTAGGAGTTCCAATCTTTTAAAGGTACAGCCTTTTATAACTCACCCGATCAATTCCTCCAGGAGCAAACATAATGGTGGCTAACGCCATCAGAGTATGCCCTTCCAGAAGCATGCTGCTGACACTGGCTTGGTTACTAGGGATCAGCATTTGGGCATTTGCCAGACATGCTTGGAATGCCAGAGATGCATCTAAAGACATAAAATGGAAGTCAGTACATCTGCAAGCGAAAAACGAATGGAGCACATTAATGTAATATTTCAAACTAAGAATGAACACCCAGAGTACAGGAGATTGAGTCACACCACAAGCAATGCTGCAATTACCAGTATCCTAGTCCACACACAAATGTGACCTTTGCCACAGAGACTGTCACTCCTGCATTGGTCTCTTCAGCCACAAGCGTTGCTGCTCCAGCTGACGTTTGGAGCAAGCAGCCAACAACTAGGATGCATCACCCATGGTCAGTCATGACCGAGGGGGGCCTACGGGAAGTCCACCTGAGGTATTGCGATTGGGTGATCAATAATTAACCAGAGTCAAAGAGCTTTACCTAATACTAAACTGGAAGCAGAGGAATTGTTCTTTTGCAGGAATACTTTAGATACTTCCAACATTAGCTATATCTCCGCTAAAGTAACAACAGGACAATTTATAATGATTTAAAGAGACCCAAGGGAGAACCATGATAAAGAATTAAAACCATGACATACAAGGACAGATAATTAAAAGCCTGGACAAATGACAGGTTTTAAGAAGTATCTCAAATAAGATGCAGTTCCAGAACTTGAGTCTGAGACCTGAGAGCAGCTAGCAACAGTGGTGTGATTAAACATATGGACGATGAGTAGCCAGAATGGGAAGAGCAGAGACCACAGAGGGTTGCAGGCTGGGAATAACAAAAATAGGGGAAGGGGTGAGATCATGACAGATTTTGAGATAAACCTTTTTCAAAAATTGCTTAATTGATGACAGTAGTTTAATTAACTTAATAAGCATTAAATCACTTAAACTCAATTATGAATACCTGCTGGATTGTCAGCAACCTCTCTTATTCGCATTAAAAACTCAAACCAAGGATGTGCCACATGGAGAGCTTCGTCGTCCAGGAGAGGGCAGTTTGAGGGCCTCAACCTGTGAGCAAGTCATGAACAAAGTCGACAGTAAATGTCAAATGTAAGTAGTATACTGGAAAATTGGTGGACATCTAATATTTCATATGAATGTCAATTTTGGGGTGAACAAGGCAAATTATTATCCCAAACATTCACTACTGCTTCTCAACAATTCAAAAAAGATATATTTATCTTTTATTTGATTTGAAAATGTATTTGAATTTTAGTCCCCTTTAAATATGGAACAGGAAATTTAATAGCAATTTATGTTTTGTTCTTCTTCAGTTTGCAATATCTTTCTACTAGAAATGTTATTTTGTTGATGTTGATTTGCACAATGGCACAGTGGTAGAGTTGCTGCCTTACAGTGCTTGCAGCGCCGGTGACCCGAGTTCAATCCCGACTACGGGTGCTGTCTGTACGGAATTTGTGCGTTCTCCCAGTGACCTACGTGGGTTTTCTCCGAGATCTTCGGTTTCCTCCCACACTCCAAAGATGTACAGGTTTGTCGGTTAATTGGCTTGGTAAATGTAAAAATGGTCCCTAGTGTATGTAGGATAGTGTTAATGTGCGGGGAATCGCTGGTCGGCGCGAACTCGGAGGGCCGAAGGGCCTGTTTCCGTGCTGTATCTCTAAAAAAAACTAGGGCACAGGGAAGTCATAGGTGGCAAAAGTACTGGATGAAATTATACTTTAAAATGATGTGGTCAATTATATATTTTGGTGCGTATCGATTATTCTGAAACCACCATTGCACCCCTATGAGTGGTCATCAATTCAATGCCACTCTCCACCTGCCATATATGTTTTTAAATAAATGAAGCTCATATATCACCAATGTCACAGGATTTCAAATACAGCTCTTAATAATCATTCTTATTTTGGGAATGGGATGCAAAGATGGGCAGTGGAAACAATTGGAGAATTCATTCAAAGACCCTGTCCAGCTAAAAAGGCCAAATAGCATTTCCCGGTGCAGTAGACCTCTATGAGGCAAAGATATGAACTTAATACAAACAGTTTATTTGTTCTCAAAATATCTATCATGTTCGTCTGCGAGGAAGCCTAAACACAACCTTCTCTGATTATTTATAATGACCTCCAGCGGCCTTATTATGACTTACCCTGTCCTGCACTATCTATGTTATAGTTTGTCATTCATCACTTCATTGTTTTTGTAGAGGGATATTTAAACATTCTTGGTCTGTCATCTGGGAACATCAGGGAGGCAGATTGTCTACAGAGTTTTCAAAACTTCTGATATCAATAGAGCAATTTTTGCAAAGGAATTCACCCCTGAATTATTAAAGGAAGAGTACAACATGTTGCTGCTGATGTATAGTTTGCTAGACTGTTAACTAGGAATTAATTCATTTTCTGAAGGAATTGGAAATAATTTTCTGAAATGGAACCTTGAACCGAGTGAATTGTTTCCATCAGTGAATTAAGCCTGCACTTGATATACAAAACTATTGTTTTCAATATGCATTTAGTGATATAGAACCATCAGGCAGGTCAGTTGGCCTGTTGTGCCCACGTGGGCTCTTTGACTGAATTTCATAAAGAGTCCGAGATTCCTGCAAATTCCCCCTTTGATTAATTATTACTTCACCTTTGGAAGTTACTGATTCTGTTTCCATCACCTTCTCCGGCACTGTGCTCATTTCACAACCATTCACAGCATAAACCAAACAATGTGTAGGAAGGAATTGCAGAGGCTTTTTTAATCCGAAGATAGACACAAAAAGCTGGAGTAACTCAGCGGGGCAGACAGCATCTCTGGAGAGAAGGAATGGGTGACGTTTCGGGTCGAGACCTTTCATCTGTCTGAATAAATAACTCCACAAATAAGTTTGGTCTGAAGAAGGGTCTCGACCCGAAACGTCACCCATTCCTTCTCTCCAGAGATGCTCCCTGTCCCGCTGAGTTATTTCAGCTTTTTGTGTCTATCTTCCATAAATAAAACAATGTTCTTCTTCCCATTGGATTTACCTTTTGTGGTTAAACTTGTCTTAAATATGCCCTGTTTCGTGTCTTAAGCTTTTCGACAGTGGAAGAAAGTTCAGCAACTTATGAAGAAGTCGATCGCATTCTCCAGCAGTCTGAATGGGACATTATGTTACTTGATTAATTCTGTCTTTCACACCACAGTTATACTTCAGATGTATAATAAACCTGCAGTCCCACATATCTCAAATATATTAAGTCTCCAAGCAAAATAAAGTCTGAATGAGAAGGAAGGGGCAGGAGGGAGGCGATAGAAAAGGGTATACTGATCTGTCCTTTTCTATGTAAGGAGACGAAATGTGTAAAGGTCTGATGAAAGGTCTCCATCCAAAACGTCACCTATTCCTTTTCTCCAGAGATGCTGCCTGACCCACTGTTACTCCAGCATTTTGTGTCTCTCTTCTGTCCTTTTGATAACCGTTGTGGTGCAACTTAAACTGCTTTACATAAAATTCTCCACACGGGGGAGGTATGTTACAATAAATGTCCTTGGAATTCCATTGCCCATCACAATACTTCTATGCACTAGCTAATAAAATTGATCTAAAATATGATCTGATTCAGCCCATGGTGCCTTTCAAATAGTTGGTCCAGGTCCTTTGTGCTTCTGATGGGCCAAAGCAATGTTAAACAATGCAACGACTTTGTTTCTTATGTCACTTTGGCAAAGTTGTTCCATGCAGACATGGCCTGTAAATGGAGCTTACAATGTATACTGAAACAAGCCTTAATTCGACCTCAGGAAAGGCACAAAAAGCTGGAGTACCTGAGAGGGTCAGGTAGCATCCCTGGAGAACATGGACAGGTGACATTTCGGGTCGGGACCCTTCTTCAGTCTGATTGCAGGGGTGGGGTTTCTTTTACTTCAGCATTTTAGGTCTTTCTTTGGTAAATCAGCATCTGAAGTTCTTTGTTTCTAACTAAACCTCAGCTGGGAAGATAGTGTTAACCACCTTCTTCCAGCCAGGCTGAATAATCATATTCTCAACCAGGTTTTACCTATACCAATCTCCTCAGGACCCCAGCCCCTCTCTCTGGTTGAACCCACAATCAATCATCTCTTCAAGAAGCACTTCTCTGCAAGCATCTGGTTTCCCCCACCACCCCGTCAATGCACTGCTTGACTGACTTCCGCTGTGCATTCCACTCCACTATGGTGAGAGCTCATGGACAAATGGGTTTTTAACTACAGATTTAACCAAACGGAATATGTGAAGCCAAAATGTGTTAAGTTAATATAACACATGTTTTAAATAGAAAAGTCACAGTTAAAAGGAAAGAAAACTTTCCGTACCAAGTTCTTAAGACCTCACCTACAAATATTATAACCATCTTATCTCCTTCCATTTTTACAGTTCTGGTTGGCCTATTACAGGAAGGATGTGGAGCCTTTGGAGAGGGTGCATAAGAGGTCTACAAGAATGCTGACTGGATTGGAGGGTTTTAGTTATAAGGGTATGTTAGACAAGCTTAAACTGTTATCTCCCTAGCATCAGAGGTTGAGAGGAAACATGATAGAATAAATATCAAATTATAAGAGGCATAGTTATGATAAATAGTCAGGACCCTTTCCATAAAGACTAGGCATAACTTTAAGATCGAGTGGGAAAGTTTAAAGAAGATGTACGGGGCAAGTTTTTTTTGCAAAGCAGGGTGGGTGACTGGAATGTGCTGCCAGGGGTGGTGATGGAAGATAATTTAATAGTGGCATTTAAGAGGCTTTTACATGGGCACATGCTAATGCAGGAATGCAAGGACATGCATCACACCAGGCAGAGGAGATTAGTTTTGACTTGGCATCAAGTATGGCACAGACATTATGAGCTGAAGGGTCTGTTCTTGGCTGTACTTTTCTGTGCACTATGTTTCAAATGAAGAACAATTGACTGTAATTTATCCAGCATAGTTTTTACAAGGATTATTTAGAAAGGACATGATGAGGGGTGGGGAATTTTAAGATATTTAATTTTGCCTGGGAAGTTTAGAACCTGTAGTTTTTAGAATTCCAAATGTAGCACAGATAACAGTTGTTTGGCTTATCATGTTCCTTGGGCTGATCTATTCAATTAGTCCTACGCCCCTCCTCATTCCCCACAACCTGCATCTTTTGAGCATTTATCAAAATCAATTAAATTCAAAGTAGATTATCTGTGTTAATTACAATATTATAGAGAAGTCCTTCTCTGGTTATATTGTACGAAAGCCATAACGGCACAAAATAAGTTTTCAGAAGCAAAACATTAAAGGAGATTTTCCAAATAGTTAGCTTTTCAAAATTGTTACTGTTACAGCTTTGAAGTGAAATGGAACAGGTCACTCCACAATTAACATGAACACTGAGGTAGTGATTTGGTCTACATTAGCAGGCTGGACCATAAAGGCTGATCTTCATGTGTAGTCTTCCTTACAATGAAGGCTTTGGGGAAAGGCAACAAGGAGATAAACAATTCAGGTCACTGGCCAGACTAAATGAGCCACTGATAAACACCAAGTAATCCATCTTTATTCTTTGACCTCTTGCGTGACCATAGACTTATTTTGAAATTGTGTTTTTTGCATGAATGTTTGTTTTTTTTGCACAGCCTGTTTTGTTTTCACTGTCATGTGGAATTTATATGTAATCTATGTATAATTTATGTCTTGTGTGTTATCTGAGTCTATGTGCCTGTGATGCTGCTGTAAACAAGATTTTAATTGCACCTGTACCTCACCCTACGAGCGCATATGACAATAGACTTGACGATTAGGCTGCATCAGTGCGAAGAGAAACAGAACTAGCTTTGCAAGTCTAAGACGCTTCTTCAGAACCGGAAAGAAGACAAAGGAAGCTGGTTATGCTGCAAAGAGAGAGAGAGAGTGAGTGAGTGAGTGAGTGAGTGAGTGAGTGAGTGAGCGAGTGTGTGTGTGTGTGTGTGTGTGTGTGTGTGTGTGCACGGAGGGTAGAGAGAAGATTCTGATAGAGTAAAACGGGATGACCATGAAGATAATTGGAAACAAAGTTACCTCGTAAATGAATGAATGAGGAATTTCCTTTGTTCCATCCATTGCCTTCTCTGCTACCTGTACTAACCTATTTCTCAGTTCTAATGAAGGGTTTCAGACACAATACATTAATTGTTTCTCTTTCCACAGATGCTGCCTGACCTACTGAATTTTACCAGTGTTTGCTATTTTAATTCCATATTTCCAGCACCTGTAGTTTTTTGAATTCCAAAAAGTTTGTACTGGGTACCTATAGGGTTAAGAACAGGCACAATGGGATTGTGCCAAAACAAAGAATCAACTGGAGACATGGAGAATGAGATATGTGTAGAAAGGATGTTTTTAATTATGCATCATAAAAAAGTGAACATGTCCCAGGCAAGAAAGATTGAGTAACAATGTAGGATGGCACAACTCAGAATGATAGACGCTATGCTTCTCCACTGCTCCACTTTAAATTATTCTCCAACCTCATTTGAAGCCAGAGTATTAAACACTCTTCAGACATCAAGGGTACAATAGCATAGTAGTTCTACTGCAAGACTACTAATGTTGAAGCCTCAACTAATGATCGAGAGACACAAATTCAAATCCCATGAAGGTGGCTGGGGAATTTAAATGCTGTTAATTAAAACTGGAATAAAAAGCATATCATTAATTATGACCATGAAATTACTGGATTGCTGTAAAAACCCATCTGGTTCACTAATAACCTTCACAAAAGGCACTCTGCCAGTCTTACATGATCTGGCCTCCATGTGGTGCCACATCCACTGTTAACTCTTGCCTGCCCTCTGAAGGAGCCAAGCGAGTCACTCAGTTACACCAAACCACTGCAAGTTGGACAAGTGGCTGTCCTGCAGTTCATGATGATCAACAGCTGAGCCATTAGATACAGACAGTACACAACTTATACATATCAATGAAATGAAAATAATTGACTACCAATATCAATTTATGTTTGATGAGAACATAATTCTACAGATGTCTATCGGACAGCAGAACTCTATAAACATGTAAGAGGACAATGAATGTCAGATTTTAAGATTTCTTTTTATGCTCTTGATTGGCGGAAGATAATGCCCATTATTTAGAACATCATTTATTGTGAAAGCTGCTTCTGCCTCGATACTTTTCACTAACTGATTATTTTTCACGCTTATGAGAGATTCATTCATTTCTGGAACTGTGTATCCTGACACACAAAGTCACTGTTTCAAGAGACATTCTCAAGTCATTGTGGCCTTCTAACTCATTTTTGAGTTTCTACCACTTTGTTTCCTTCTTTCTGGGAAGGCACTTGGCCTGCTGCAGTGAAATTTTACATTACACTCGACAAGCCAATCTTCAGCAAGTGAGCCTGCCTATACATTCAATCACTGACAGTATTATAGTTGACTTTGACCACATTCTCACTCAACACTTAAAGCATAACTATAGATTAGTTGTCTGACAACACATCAATCTATAAATCGTTCCTAAGTGCTGCATATAGTAGTGATTTACTTTTGAGAATTTTTTCTAAGTATGCACAAATTCCAACAGGGATTATGACTGTCATAAAGGAGCACACACTGGCATTTACATAACACTTTCCCACCTCAAGTATATCCCAAAGCCTTATGACAACGTAGTACAATGAATGTTGTATCATATGGCATGTGGTGATCAAATTCCACAAGATCCCACAAACAGCAGGCTTATAATTTGTTTTGGATGTGTATTTCTTTCATCACTTGTGCATAACCTGTCCCTGCACCCGTCATAAAGTCTTAAGATGCTTAGCACTCTCTTGGATGCTCCCTCTCCATGTTGAAGAATAATTGGCAAATGATTCCCATGTTGATTGAATGCTAACTGCAAGGAAATGCCTTGTAATCACCTTTATTATTGTGCCATGGCATCATTTACCCCAGAAGGTAGACTGGCTCTTGCTTATTACCAAACAATAGCCTTTGGAATATTGAAGCACTCTCAAAATTTCACTAAGGGGAAAGTCAAAATATTGCTTAGGGATCTTGAGCCCACAGACATCTGACTCAGGAGGCATCATTGCTACCTACTGGGAGATTGAATGATAAACTCCCTGCAACTGCAGGACAGCACTATATTTAGTTTAGTTTAGTTTAGTTTAGTTTAGAGATACAACACAGAAACAGGCCCTTCGGCTCACCGACTCTGCGCCGACCAGCAATCCCCATATATTAACACTATCCTACACACACTAGGGACAATTTACATTTATACAAAGCCAATTAACCTACAAACCTGTACATCTTTGGAGTGTGAGAGGAAAGCGAAGATCTCGGAGAAAACCCACGCGGTCACGGGGAGAACGTAATAACTCCATACAGACTGCACCCATAGTCGGGATCAAACACGTCTCCGGCGCTGAAAGGCAGAAAATCTGCCACTGTGCCACCGTGCCGCACATATATGAATGCATGCCTATATAAATGGAAATATTGACTAGGCTGTTCCCTTAGCCCAGATGGGTTCTGGCAGAGAATGGCGAGTTCAGCAGGCCAGAAACTCAACTCCATTTTGCATCTCTGGAGTAAGAAACTATTAATGCTACAGGTCTGAAAGGGCCAGTGTTCAATCAGCAAGCTGAAGTGATAATTATATTCCTCTTATTCACACATGCTGCTTTACATAACAGGGAGCATTTCTAACATTTTATAGTTCTATTTCTTTCAAAATATTTCAAGTATATACAATTTGCACATGAATTTAGTTCTTTAAGTGCACCATGATTTGGAGTGCTTGATAGACAGAATGTGAGTAGTTTGTTGAGTTTCCCTCATTTCACAGTACTATTCTTTGGAGAATTGGGATCTCATTAAACAATATCAAGGTTGTCACATATACCATGATCTGCACGGAGCTCCACTTACCCATAATAATCCAAATAAGCATACAGGAGATAGCGCTGCTCGTACTTGAGGCAGTGGAGGATGAAACAGCTATGGAAATGAAGTCCTTCACTAGACTGATACACTGGAACTAGGTGAGGGTCCTGCATCACTCCCCCTGTGCAACTAAGCCTTGCCAAGAGCTGTTCAAAGTCTGCAACCTCCGATGGGACAAATATCCTTCTTCTGTTTAAAAACAAATACAAAAATATAAACTTAAAAACAAATTGACAAGATGTCAAAAAATTCACGATGTACCCTTATTTACCATACAAAATGTATAAATTAGGTGCAGGATTAGGCCGCTCAGCCCTTCAAGTAATCTCTGCCAGCTAATCATAGAATGGCTGATTACTGGTCCACACTTGGAAAGAAAAGGAGACCAGGGCTACACTGTTTGGATACTAGTTATTGCACAGTGCCTACTACATCTGGCAACATCAGCATTTTGTGGCACTGATTTCCCAAATATTCTTTGGGAATGTTCAATGTTGAGAAAGTACATGTGAATTGTCTAATTTTGTATAACAATAAACTAAAATTTCCAGTTGCCTGTATGCACACCTGTGTACACATCTGCCATTGAGACTTAAGATGTTAGTGCTCTGCTGGATGCTTCCCCTCCATGTTGAAGAATAGTTGGCCAGAGATTACGAATAGTCAGGGAGAATGCTTGAGAACCTTGTAGAAGTGTTTCCTCTGTCCCCTGGGAGAACACTTGCCATGATGGAATTCAGAGCACTGTGCTTGTTTTTAGGGGTCCAGTGTCAGGACAACCTGTCCTGTCCATTGAAGTTTGTTTTGAGTGTGGTCAGAGCCTTGATGCAGCGGTCATTGGCCTGGGAGAGGACTCTGACTTTATTGCACCTATCCTGCCAACGGATGGTACTTTCCCAGTGGTCTGAACTGCCTCCTGCATGTTGCCACATCTCCCACCAATACGGGAAGGTGTAGACCACTTGGTAGACCATGAAGTTAGCACCGGTTAGTCTTCAAGCACTGTTGAACGCATTCGCATTGGTATACTAGAGCTTTAGTTGAGAGGTGGCTCCCAAGATATGCAAGATAATCTATGCTTCCAAGAGACTTGTGCAAGGTGGGGGAGGTGGTAGGCTGCGCAGTTGGCCCTCCTGAATTTAGTGTAAAGACCATACTTTCAAATGCTTCAGTGAAAAAAATCAACAATGATTTGGACTTGAGTCACTGAATGTGCACGTCAACCCAAGGGGCATTACGGAGAATCCTTCTCAAATATGGTAGTCCTTAGAAATCCATTACCATTGCACTGTTACTCAGTGACATGCAGATCATGATCCTAACCAATGGGTTCATCACAGATTTCTCATACAGTACATCTGCAGTGTAATACTGTATTTCACTCCAACAAGCCTTCCCAAGGACAAACGAGATATTCATCATCTCTCATCCAAACCCAACACTCTTAATTGCAATTCGGAGTCAATGAACAGTTTGTATAGTTTGACACTTTTACTTAAGGCATGTGTCATGACAATAAATGAATACAGAAGATTCTATGTAAGTGATATACGATACTATTCTTTGCAGTATTAAGAGCATCACAGTTCATTGGGACAAAAGTTCACAAACATTCCTGGAACCAGTTAATTATATTACAAACATAAGGTTTCCAACCGTGAAAAAATACACTGTAAGGAAAAGGAATTGCTTACGGTAAAATCAGCAGCAGCAGCAGCAACCAATTGCACTTTAATAGCACCAGTGCTTTTTAAAAATTTAAGCATATAGGTGCTAGTATGCATATAAAAGTTATATGCATACAGGAGCAGTGTTAATGGCTCCTGTACATCAATCTAGTTTTTAATCTTTTCGAGATGTCGGTCGGTGCGTGACACCGGCATGTTCCGTCACATAAAAAGCACTGGATAGCATCAATTATACCGGAAAACATTCTGAGTGGTTTCACAGGCATGAAGTTTAACAGCATGTGACACCAAATTACACAAAGTGACATTACGCTCGACGATCAAAAGAGTGTTCGGAGAGGTAGCTTTTAAGGATCCTCTAAAAGGAGGAGATGGAATTATAAAGGGGCTTAGTGGGTGAATTCCAAAGCTGAGGGCCCAGGCAAACAGAAGCTGCATGGGAGTTGTGTTTTAGTAATATATTCAGAGTTAATGCAATTTATATTGGTGCAACAAGCATATTTTCCAATTTCATGTGAAATAATTATTTTTGTTAACCACATTCTTGATAATAGAATGCTGACAAAGCAACTGTGGATTTAAGCAGGACTGTGGATTTAAGGTATTGAATTGTCTCAAGCTTGTTGCTTGAAATGTATTAGTACTAATCCATTTTATATAAAAGGAAAATATCAAACAGAATAGGCTATTAAAACATTTATTTTCTTAACCTCACATTCTAATCCTTTGAGAGGATTGTTTAAGTAACCTGCCAATGTTTATTCTGAAGACATGAAGCATACAGAATGCTTGCCTTCACCATCATAGCCGAAATGCAAGGTCGGGGAGGGGGGGGGGGGTCAAGTTCAAATAGTGTCCACATTAGTCAGATCTTGGGAGTGCTGTGAGCAATCTGATCACAACATTACAGGAGAGAAGTGATAGCACTGGAAAGGGTGCGGAGAGCATTTGCCAGGAACATAACATTCTAATTACAAAGAAAGATTGAGTCGGCTGGGCCTTTGCTTTCTTTGGATCAGAGTTGGTCAAGGGAAAATTTAAATAAGGCACGCACAATTCTGATGGTATGTGGAGAAAGGTAAAACGGCTGGAAGAACTTGCTGAGAACTTGGCAGATGAAGGTTAAGACAGTTTTCCCTTATGTAAGGCATATGGAATACTGGAGCACACTGCATGAAAGAGGGATTAAAGAATCCTCATTCAATGGAAAAGAATGCACCTGATGGGCTAGATCTTTCTCAGCTGGCATGGATTCAATGGACTGAACCACCTTTCTCTCTGCCATTAGGATCTTTGATTCCATGAAGAGAAGACATGCATTCAAGTATGACTTGTTCTGCTATATGTTGAATTCAGGAATCCACTATATGGGCAATAGAGAAAGTCAACCTAAATAGAGCACGCACACACACTCTACATGCCTAAAATCTTAATAATCTGCATCCATTCAATTGTACCAGAACCAATTCCTTCCTTAGATATCATCCAAACAGTGTGAGCAGTTGAATTCTGCTTGCTTAAGTTGACGCATTAAAGAGTGAAATTTAATATTTACCTTGCAAGTTTGTCTAATATTTCATTTCTCATGTAGCGACTGCAACACGTGTTCTGATTCACAATCTCGGCTGTTAGAGTTGGCCAGCTTGCAGAAGGCTCACTACTCTGGAAAACTTGGATCCAGTTAGAAATTCTGGCCCAACTATGTCTGGAAGTGAGGTAGCTCCACAGTACCTCGGGACTGCTGGACTGAATTGCTGTGAAAATATTTGTGCAACAGCATCACTAATTAACAAGATATTTGATAAAAGATTCTCTATATTCAATTCTAAACAAAAGGCAAAATAACAGTATGAAATTACACTGCCCTCATTTGGATCCCACCACACTATGAAGGCATCCAAGACCCGAGAGGGTTGAGTGAAAGAACTCTACTGTGGAAATGTAGGCTCTTCTTCCTGAAAAATGGCAGTACTTGAGCACATAGTGTTTTAAACATTACAGAAGGAACGTGGAATCAAAATGTGTATGGGGAAAATGCCAATATTTAAGAAAACCTCCCTCAACGGATCTGAATAGCATCATTTTTTTTGTTCCTGCGAAACAAATATGTGTAATTGATATTGTATATGCATTTCAGAAAGTCAATGCATATTTTCTCTGTAGATTTGTGTATTATGGGAAATTTAAATTCACATCCCCGATTATCCTGATGAGGAGGTGGTGAGCAAGTTAATTGCTGCACTACTTAGCCTGGAGTAAATGTTGAATAAATTCTACCATGGCCCTTGTGAAATTAAGTTCAGTTAATTAAATACCCTCTGGAATCAAAAAACTAATATAAGTAACGGTGTCCAAGAAACTACACAATTGTCAGAAAAATCCATCTTATTCACCACTATCATTCATGGAAGGAAATGCATAACAATATTGGAATAGTGACTATGCTTAAAATAGTTAAAACATGGAAAGAGCTTAAAAGCCCTGTCCCACTATACGAGTTCATTCAAAGAGTTCTCCCGAGTTTGCCCTGATTCGAACTCGGAGATCTACGGAATAGCTGCTCGTAAGTACTCGGGGCTCTCGTGGACATTTTTCAACATGTTGAAAAATTTTCACGAGTCTTCCCGAGCTTACCTTCCGTTAGCGAGTCTTCCCGAGTACCTGCTGTTAGCATTATGAGCCGCTAAGAGACGTCCCCGAGCTCCGACGTACCCGCCACGTTCATTCTACGTGCTTAGCACGAGTTTGATTTTTTTTTAAACTCGGAAGAGCACTTGAATGAACTCGTACAGTGGGACAGGGCCATTAGAACCTCTGAGATTGTGAGTGGAGTGATTCATTCTTCTCCATCTATAGCCAAAATCGGCATGCAGGACATTTTGGATACAAGGAACTACAGATACTGGTTTACAGAAAAAGATACAGAATGCTGGAGTAACTCAGCGAGTCAGGCCGCATCTCTGGAGAACGTGGATAGGTGCTGTTTCAGAACCTATCCACGTTGCAGGACATTTTAATGGCTTCTTGCTTGAAAATGAGCAGGATTTGAGCACATACAATGTTTGAAGCATTACAAAAGAGACATGGAATCAAAAGGCTCCACAGTCAAGCTCTGTGTCACAAGGATCACAAAGATTCAGCCCTGACACAGAGGGAATGAGTAGCTGTAGGGTTTAAGAGACTTACGTGGTATTTAAAACTGTTGGATAGGCACATGCAGGGAATGGAGGGATATGAATTATATGCAGGCAGATAAGAGTTGGTTTTGGCATCATGTTCGGCAGAGACATTGTGGGCTGAAGGATCTGTTCCTGTGCTGTACTGTTCTGTGTTCAATGTAATTAAAGACCTTAGGTCTTTACCCAAATCCAGTCTTGAAAATATTCTTTCAAATAATGAGACTGAGATACTAATTTAATGGTGATGTTTTGGACACCAATGAACCATTTCTAGTCCTTGAGAAATGCAGATGGGGCCACAGAGACAAAACTGTTTCCAATGTTTAGCTTTTGGGTCAAGAAACCTTCACAATGTTGTCACAAGGATCATATGCTCATGTAAATTATGCTCTTCTGAACTGTAGCAAAAGACAAACGTACCTGTATCGAATCCTCGGGACAATCGAATTCGCTCCTTTGAATTGCTATCCCACCATTTGGCCCAATTCAGTATGACCATACAACAACTTGGGTTTCTTTGTGAAGGATGCTCAGAGTTCCCAACTTTACTGTTCATGATTTGTTCCAGAACAACAGAATACCTGGGATCAACATCTTCAGCCTGAAATAAACTGGAAAGATTCATATAATTAGCACTTTGCATGGATATGGCTTCTGACCGTTAAATCAATTTGTTACTGCAAAGATAATTACACTAAGCTCTAGTTGTTCAGATGAGAAAACTCAAAATGCAAGCAGTTTTACGCATGGTAAATTAATTTACAACTATTACAAATAACTACTCTTTGCCGTTCCAACACTAAAAATCCACAATGCTACTTCCTTGAATAAATAATGCTGAATTTATTTTTAAATAATCATTATTGAAATACCTTTTAGAGCTCCCCAAAGCTAAATTAAACCCTCTGCCACATCTCCCTGAAAACATTGTCAGGCCAGTAACCAGTGTCTCTGTCCAATACATCTCCACACATTTGTTGTGTCAATTTTGACAAAATGTCTGGAGATTTTCACTATCTTGTCTTCACAATTTTGACATGCACATTGGATACAATTAAGAATGCCAGGGAAACTAGCAAGATTGCCCAATTCCAACATGTGAAAAGGCCCCATCAGCTTGATTGAGATCAGGTTATTCGGTAAAGTCAAGAGATGTGGTTTGTAGCGTGGTACAGATAACCACAGGGCAAATACAGTAAGCTATCGAGAGAACATATTGCATAATTTATTTGCTTCAAGGAACTTTTCAACATTTTGCCATCTGATGCCACAATAGTAACCAACCTCAAAAGTTGCAAAGAAATATATAAATGACTCAGAAGTGGATTTGAAAATGGCCAGGACCATGGCTCACAGATTCCTGACAAGGAATTGTGAAGCAGACATTCAACCAAGTATTGAAATCAGCAAATGGAATGCATCACACAATGGAACTCAACTATTGACGTCTACATGTGTGAAAGACTAAAACATGGGGCTAGGGGGTGTATCAATGCCGGATTATCAATAATAAATCCAAGAGGGAATAGAAGAGAACCCTTTTTACCTAAAGTGTGGTGAGAATATGCAACTCACAGGGAACAGTTGAATTAAATATCAGAGGTGCATTCAAGCAGTTGGCTAAATAAAACAAAGGAGAGTAGAATATTGACAGTGTAAGATGAATAGCTCACAGGGAGCATAAAGTCGAGCTTAAATCAATTAGGCAGTATGGTCTGTCGTACCCAAGTCAGGACCATATACAGCCTTCGGTTAAAGAAGAGTTGGGTGGACATATACTCACTAGGCTTACAGGTGTAATATACTCTTCAGTATGACATTATTTATATGTCCTATCTGTAATAAAGGCTACTCCTTTAAAGCTGTTTCATGTTGTAATTACTTCCTTTCAGCTGCAAAACGACTAGCAATACTAAGATGCATAATTAATGGTTTATATTAAAATGGATACCTGGAATCCCACAATGTAAAAACTGACAAGAAGTACATGTAAATACAAGATATTTAATATATTAATTGATGACAACAGTGAACAGTCAGAGGCAAATATTTATTTTCTGGCATCTAGATGATACATTTTAGAAGCAAATCCAAAGTACCTAAAAACTTTGAAGAGGTAAGATAAACCTATTAAATTTGGTCAAATTAGTTAATCAAAAAGCATGATAAAAATGCCAACATGCTGTTTCTCTGAAAATGACAACCATGAGGAATAGTCAAGAGGAATAGGCCTTTAGTGCTACTCTGATAAGCACTGTAGTGTCTATATTCAAACTGTACGTAAAGTATGACCCCCATGTTTCACATGTTTGGTGTTTCTCCACATGTATGGTGCAGCATCAGCTGTATGGAATGAAAGTTTTGTAAAAAAGAAAGCGAGGAAAGAAAAAATGAGATAAGGGAGAAGCATGGGGGAATCCGCAATGATAATGATGATCCACAATGGCTTCGCCTATGTAAAGATACTTCAAGACAACCATCTGTGTATCGGGTTTTGATGAAAACTGTAGCACTGCTGAAAAGCAGCATAACTCTTGGTAATCTGAATAATAATAATAATAATAATAATAATAAATACTTTATCCATCTTTTTAAGGCTTTTTAAGGCTTTAAAAAAAATGAATTAGTGTAGTATGAACTAGTATACATACTATATATACGATCATAATATATTATGATAGTTTTCATTCAATAAATATGGCCCCTTTTATTATCAAACAGTGAAAACTATTCCACGTCTGTGGAATTCTCTGCCTCAGAGGGCGGTGGAGGCCGTCTCTGGATACTTTCAAGAGAGAGCTGGATAGGGCTCTTAAAGATAGCGGTCAGGGGATATGGGGAGAAGGCAGGAACGGGATATTGATTGGGGATGATCAGCCATGATCACATTGAATGGCGGTGCTGGCTCGAAGGGCCGAATGGCCTACTCCTGCACCTATTGTCTAAAACTCAACGGAGGAAGAAGGGTCTCAACCCGAAACGTCACCCTTTCCTTCTCTCCAGAGTCTACTTTCTACCTTCTCTCCAGAGATGCTGCCTGTCCCGCTGAGTTACTCCAGCTTTTTGAGTCTATCTTCACCAATAGACAATAGACAATAGGTGCAGGAGTAGGCCATTCGGCCCTTCAAGCCAGCACCGCCATTCAATGTGATCATGGCTGATCATCCCCAATCAGTGCCCCGTTCCTGCCTTCTCCCCATATCCCCTGACTCCACTATTTTTAAGAGCCCTATCTAGCTCTCTCTCTCTCACCACAAAGGAAAGGGTCATTTTGTCCCTCCAATTTCAGCAGCTTTAGCAAGCCGTGTTCTTTCCCTGATAAACCCAAACAGTGAGAGGGAGCTTATGACAGTAATTCATTCTCTGGTCTCTCCCATCACTCAGAAATCGTTACGTTTCTCTGAGCTGCAATTGGTTGCTAGGGAGTATCATACATTTTTTAACTTTACCTGCTACATGCAGGAGTTTCCACAGTATGTATGGAGGAGGAATACAGATTCTCTACAAGGTGAACAAATGTCACCATCTCTTTCTCTTCATCAGATAAGTAATCCTGGAGGCTTTCCACCTAAAAAGGAGAGGAATTCGTTAAGAAAAAAAACAAAACCATTTTATTCCATTCATTACTCATTCTTTTACTCTTACAGTTGGCTCAAGCTATTTAAAGGCTTCTTGAATTACACAAAAAATGTTTCTGCTTTAAGTTGTTCAATCCTAGCCAGAATCCAAGAGAGAAAAAAGCGTGCTTGCTAACCTTAATCCTCGGCTCGGTTTAACTAATTGTGATGTCTGATTAGTCTTTTCCAGTTTAAAAACCTCCATCTAACCAGGCAAGCTTGACGAGAGCCCAATCTCCTCGCCTGTGTGCTTGTACCCCACCCTGCGTCCTTGTTACCCCACTGGCAGGACGGCACAGTGGAGCAGCTGGTAGAGCTGCTGCCTCATAGTGCCACAGACCCGTGTTCAATCACGACCTCGGTTTGTCAGGTTTAGAGGTTAATTGGCCTCTACATAATTGCCCCATATGTGTAGGAAATGTATTCAAAAGTGAGATGACATATAACTAATGGGAACAGTTGATCAATAGTCAGCATGGACCTGGTGGGCCGAAGGTGCTGTTTCCATGCTGTATCTTTAAACTACACTAAACTTGAACAATTTTACTCAATGAAATACGTTATTCTTGAATATTCAACATCTATATAAGTAGAGTCCTTATTCTCAATGTTTAAATTTATTTCAAACTTGGTTAAGAAGTGTCCAGTAGTTTCAACAAAACCTCCAAATATTTTGCACCTTCAATTTGACAGCATGAAAATTATACTTTATACAGAGTTAAATAAAAGCACATTGGTGTAACAAGGGCAGCACAGTGGCACAGAGTTGCTGCCTCACAGCATCAGAGACCCAGGGTCATCCCTGACTGGGGGTGCTGTCTATACGGAGTTTGTATCTTCACCCTGAGACCACGTGAGTTTTCTCCGGGTGCTCTCGTTTCCTCCCACACTTCAAAGACATACAGGTTTGCCTTCTGTAAACTCTAAATTGTCTCTAATGTGCAGGATAGTTCTAGTGTACAGGGTGATAACTGGTCGGTGCGGACTCAGAGGCCCAAAGGGCCCGTTTCCATGCAAAACCTCTCTAAAGTCTAAACTCACTCTCTCTAAAGTCAGAAGGAGTAATCTTCCAGAGAGGTTGGATCACTTCTATCTGGAGTCAGCTTGGGTTCTATCCCGAAACTTATGTTTCATACTTAACAGGGCAAAGTGGTTTCTAAAATAAATCTTACTGTACAAGATGCAAAAAACAATTGCCTTCACCCTCTACACAATTCAACTCAGCCAAAAGGAGTTGGGTATCGGAGGAAATCATGACTTCTCCTGTAATCATTCTATTTTAAAACCACTGCAGTGTAAACATCTTCAGTTCATTATCTAAATATTTTAAAAAGATATCATAAGGATCAGTTTAGACCGCAGCTTAGCCTCATGTTCATTTGGAGTGCTTCCAAAATACCCAGCTTCCTCTCCCCTAAAGCAACTATGAACTAATTATATAAATTGCTGAGCATTATAAAGCAGATGTCAATAAATGTACAGAGCACTGATGAAGTGGGAAGACTTTTGAAATGACCTTGGAAGAGGCAGACTCCTCATTAAGTCAACATCATTCACACTTTATTTTTACTTTTTATTTACAACATAAATGAAGGATGTGCTAATGGGGATGACTATGTCTTTCAAGCCGTTCCAAGAAGTCGTAATCTACTGGCAAAGAGGTCGACAGTATTTACAAGAGAGGTCAGATGCAGGCCACTGTTACTTGTATTGTTGCTCTGTTACTTGTATTGCAAGGTTTCACGGTGCAAGGTCAGTTTATTGTCACACGTAACAATTAAGGTACAGTGAAATTTGAGTTACCATACAGCCATTCTAAGTGAAAAGCAACAAGACACACAACCTCATAAAAGTTAACATAAATATCCATCACAGTGGATTCCACATTCCACATATTGGGCAATATTACTGAAAAAACGTAAACTGGACAGCCGGAGACTGTGGGATGTTGGGTGTTAACAGGAAAATATATAAGCGATAGAAATGTTAAAAGGGACTATGATTATATATTTTAATCTGAGTTTTCCAAGAATCGCTTTTAAATAGATATATTTTAGAGTCTACATTCCTGACAACCATAGGAAAATATTAGTTATCTTCTCTCTATTTTTTCCTCGCAAACTAGGAGGAGCACTTACAGGAAATGCTCGACAAGTCTAACAGTTAATAATACGTAACACTGTATTTAATTACAGTCCAGTTAAATCAGGCACAAGAACGATTCAAAGGGGTGAAAGGTGTCCGTGGATAGACAGGGAAGCAGAGTTGAGGTTGTAAATATTAAATGGTGGAGCAACTAGAGGGACCAAATGGCCTTCAATTGTATGCAAGTATTCTGAACCTGTCATGTGTGCTTGTAGAAGCAACGAGACAATGAGAGAAATGAGACAAATAGAGTACTTCCTTGTTTCATTCCATGCAGAATAGTGTACGGGTTGTCACATATCCTTCTCTTCGGCTTAAACAGGAATAAATGACTAACAAGGTGGAATCATATTGCCAACTGTACTGAACTGGGTCCCTGCGTGAGTTTAGTTTAGTTCAATGTCACATGTATCGAGATATAGTGAAAAGCTTTTGTTGCGTGCTAGCCAGTCAGCGGAAAGACAATACCCGATTACAATCGAGCCATTCAGTGTACAGATACATGATAAAGGGAATAACATGAATAGCATTTAGTGCAAGATAAAGCCAGTAAAGTCCGATCAAAGATAGTCCGAGAGTCACCAATGAGGTAGATAGTAGTTCATGACTGCTCTCTAGTTACGGTAGGATGGTTCAGTTGCCTGATAACAGCTGGGAAGAAACTGTCTCAGAATCTGTGCATTTTCACACTTCTCTACTTTTTGCCCGATGGGACACGGAAGAAGAGGGATTGTCCAGGGTGCGACATCCTTGATTATGCTGCTGGCCTTGCCAAGGCATCGTGAGGTATAAATGGAGTGGCTTTGTTCAGCAATGCGAAGGAAACATAAAAACTACTCTGAGTCCTATCACTGAAGTTGCCCACCGTCAGCTCACCGTCACAAATAAGACAGGTATTGTTGTATTCAACACGGTTAAATGGGATGTTCAGAAATGAACCTCTAACCATAAATCAGATAAATCAGATACCCTACCAGGAAATCTCGAAGGTCTCGATCAGCTGTGTAAAAACAGATACGATGTAGTTCTTTCTTCACGTCAAATCCCTAAAATTAAAGAGGATAACGGGTTCCATTATTAAAAGCAGATCAAATCAATCCCCAAATACTTCTTTCCCCAGTCCAACCAACATACTCACATAATCCTATAATTTTCAGCTCACAAATCACATCTGCAGCAAATTATGATAAGCTGTCTTGTTTTTGTGTCTATGAGGAAATACTCAGGCTGTCTGGTGTACAGTAAGCAACTCCCTGTGGTGACTTGCAGAGAATGATATCTCAGGTTAATAGCTGGATTCTTTACTGTGTGTGACAACATTTATCTCAGCTGCCACCTATAGACCTTGCAGTGCACAAGCCATCTGCTCAAAAGAGCTATAGCTTATTCAAAGAATAGGAAAGACAATACATATGCAAGATCACAGAAGATAAAATCTGCCCTTCCTTAGCAAGAAATAAAATGAAGTGCCTCTGTGTTATCACTGCAGCAGTGCAGGAAGAAAAGGCTTCAAGAAATAAGAAAAAACATTCGGGCATAATCTGAAATCGCCAATTTACATCAGGAGCGAGGGAAAGGAGAGGGCCAGAATAATGTAATTGTTAGATTAGTGCATTGGCACCCAAGGTTCAGGATCACTGATCCAAAGGCATGAATGTTGACACCTGAGGAATTTAAATTTCAAGCCATTCAATAAAATCTGCCATTAAAACATGATAGCCTCAGTGATCGTTACCCCAAACTACTAGACTGTCGTGAAAACCCATCTAGTTCACTCAAGTCTTCAGTGAAGAAAATCCACCATCCAGAGTCTAATGTGACTCCAGATCCACCATTGCCTCCTCTGGGAGAGGCAAATAGACATGGTAATAAATTGCCAGCATTGCCAGGAATTCCAGCAAAGAAACAAATCAATGGAAAAGAAAAATATGCTAAAAACAAACATTTCTTCATTGGCTGGCTATCAAAGCTTTGCAAATGAGAACATACAAATTAACTGACGCAAGTTTCTTGACCACATTTGTCTGATAAAGAACATTAAATCATATAGTGAATTCTACAATATTTATTTTCCAAACTATTTTTGTCAATATATCATGCAACAGAACTTTATTTAATTTCCAGTACTTCTGTAATTACCATGTTCCTTAGAAGTTTCTTAGCTTCCTGCAAGTCTTTTTTTAAGAGACAATCATAAGTCAGAGTTAAACCAGCTTGCATGAGTTTGTTCAAATCCTTTGTTGGTTTTTGTTGGGCTCGGAAATATCCCTGAGCTCGTGGAATCTGATTATTCAGTAGAGCGTCACGAATAATTTCCTGTAAAAGGATAACACAAATTTTTTAATATTCTTATCGCAGATGAAATCTTAGACATTCCCATCATAATTTAACACACTTTAACCAGTTTAAAATAAATTAATTCTTGCTGGGGATAAAAATATATACGCTTTGAAATTATTATTCGGGTTCAACCTGTGTGCAAAAGAAATTAAGGAGCAGGAGCAAGAGTCACATGGTCCCCTGAGCATGCCTCTACGGTTCCCTGAGAGAAAGGAGAATCCTACCTCATCCGTGCTTTAAATATTGTGACACTATTCCCTGCAATACTGGACACTCTTGAGGCGAAATCTTTGCAATTACCCTAGCAAGCTGCTAGAAATCTTAAGTTCCTCCAATTGTTCTGAACTCCAATGAGTTAAGGCCCAGCCTGTTTAGCTTATCCTCATTACACAACAAGGAGATGTGGTCACTGATAATATTCAAGGCAGACATCAATGGATTTCCAGATATTAAAGGTATCAAGGTCTATGGGTGAGTGTAGGAAGGTGATAGTTGCCTTCTTAATTATTTCATTCCAGTTGCCTTCTTAATTATTTGCTATGTCTGCCTACTAGCTTTCTATTTTGTGTTGACAAAGATTCAACATTCTGTACCTTTTCTTCACTTAAAAAAATGTTTGCTGTTTTATTCATCATACCAAAATAGAAAAATTGGTGAATGTGGAGAGGATGTTTTCACTCGTGGGAGAGATTAGGACCAGGGACCATAGCCTCAGAATAAAAAGACGTACCATTAGAAAGTAGACAAGGAGGAATTTCTTTAGTCAGAGGATGGTGAATCTGTGGAATTCATTACCACAGACGGCTGTGGAGGCCAAGTCAATGAATATTTTTAAGGCGGAGATTGACAGATTTGTGATCAGTAAGGGTGTCTGGGGTTATGGAGAGAAGGCGGGAGATTGGGATTGTGAGAGAAAGATAGATCAGACATAATTGAATGGTGTAGACGATGGGCAAAATGGCCTAATTCTGTTCCTAGAACTTATGAAAACGTCTAATTTCACCATATTACAGTCCACCTGCCCAATTGTTTTAAGTCCCTGCCTTTGCTCATGAACATACTTATTATTATTGGTGTAAAATAAGTGTTACATCCTGGGGGCATGAACATTGAATTCTCCCAACTCTGCTAGCCCTTGCTGTCCCCTCCCCTTCATCAGCCCTCTGGTTGTCTCCTCCCATCCCCCAGCCCTCGGGCTCCTCCTCCGCCTTTTTTCCTTTTCCCCTTTCTTCTCCCCACCCCCTATCAGTCTGAAGAAGGGTTTCGGCCCGAAACGTTGCCTATTTCCTTCGCTCCATAGATGCTGCTGCACCCGCTGAGTTTCTCCAGCATTTTTGTGTACCTTATTATTATTGGGCTGCTTTTAGAATCTTCTACTTTGAAAAAAAGTTTCAAAATTTGTTTTGTTTTATTTCTCAAAGTTATCTTCCAATGGATCACGTTTACGTCAGTGACTCTCTCCATGTACAAGCTCTTGCTGGTGGTTTATACATGATTCATAAACTATTACCAGTTTTTCCCAGTTCCAACCTGAAACATTAACCAATTTGCTTTCCACAGATGCTCCCTATCTGCCAAATGTTTCCAGCATTTTCTGCCTCAGAACAAACTGTAAGGATATATTGTCAGGGTGAGTTGCGGACAGGTGGGAGTAAGGAATAGAAATGCCCATGTACACCAGCTGGACTGCATGGCCTGTTTATGTACTGTACACTTGGCAGTTAGTTTAAAACATATCCCAAGTGAACCGATTACACATCTGGGTACTTACATTGGTATTGAGACTATTCCACTTTCCATAAACTGGATTAACGTCTGGTAGAGTATTTTCTTCATCCTCACACCCATCAGTGACGCTCTCCCTTGGTGGTTTATGCGGGTACTTCTTCATAAATTTACGGAGCTTGATAATATAACCAGTGAGATAGTCCACACATTTCTGCTTGTGCTCATCCAGTTCTGAAGATGTACAAAGATGTTTATTGCAACGGAATAGGACAGTAATTTATAATAAAAGCCAACGAAATGTCAACCAGAAAAAACACTTCATTCTAACTGGTATATTGTTGTTCCTTTATTGCTGGTGAGTTGTAATACTCAAATTCCCAATGCAATACTATCATGGGAGTACCATCACAGCTGGGAGTACCACTAACATGGGAGTACCATCACAGCAAGAACGTTCTAAAGTCGAGAGTAAGTCTGAGGTCATCCTTATCGGCCCCTCGGACTCAATCAAAATGAGAGCAGGCAGCCTTGGAAGCCTTACCCCACTACTCAAACCTCACGTCAAAAACCTTGGCGTGATATTTGACTCAGCACTGAAATTTGACAAACAAATCAATGCCGTGGTAAAAGCTAGCTTCTTTCAGCTTCGGACGATAGCTAAAATAAAACAATTCCACCAGTTTGATGACCTCGAAAAGATCATCCACACATTTATCTCCTCCCGCCTAGATTACTGCAACTCCCTTTACACTGGCATCAGCCAATCTTCCCTGTCCCGCCTGCAACTGGTCCAAAACGCCGCAACGAGACTCCTGACGGGCACCAGAAAAAGGGACCACATCACCCCGATCCTGGCCTCTCTCCACTGGCTCCCTGTGCGGTTCCGTATAAACTTCAAGATCCTCCTCCATGTCTACAAAGCCCTCAATGGGCTTGCCCCCACCTACATAAAAAGTCTTCTCACCCACCACTCCACCTCCAGGCCCCTCAGATCGGCCGACTTGGGGTTGCTGAATATCCCACGGTCTAGGCATAAGCTCAGGGGCGACCGCGCCTTTGCGGTTGCAGCCCCTAGACTGTGGAACAGCATCCCCTTTCCCATCAGAACTGCCCCCTCAATCGACTCTTTTAAGTCAAGACTAAAAACTTATCTATACTCCCAAGCCTTTCCTGACGTCCTCTGAGTGAGGGCTACATGTATATATGTATGTAGTTTGTTTTGTTTATGCTGTTCTTATAACAAATGTAAAGCACTTTGGTCAACGAGAGTTTTTTTTAAAATGTGCTATATAAATAAATGTGACTTGACTTGACTTGAAAGGAACTGAAACCAAATTATTGTTTTTGCAATCAAACAGTTTAGTTTAGCATAGTTTATTATTATCATGTCTACCGAGATACAATAGCTTAGTCTCTGTACTATCCAGTCATATCACACTATGTTTGCATAGTAATTAACAAGTACAAGAATGAAATGAATCCAAGCAGATCCTTTTCTGAAACAGCACACAAAGATTTTTTCCAGAATTTCTTTAATATTTCCAGCAGTTCTGGTTTTGTAATATGAACAACAGAATTCCCCAATGGCTGCAGCAGAAATCCTTTGGATCTGTTTAAGGAATTTCAATGAACATAAAAATGGATAATATTTGAAGTCTTCGTATACCGAAATAGAAAACTTCATCATATATGACTGATAATACAGGAAAGGTTATTAAACGAGCAGTTAAGTGCAGGTTCACAGTTGAGAAATATGGGATGTTTGTAATAAGAAAGGTGAAATAAGAAATACCATGACAAAATTTGATTCTTAATAGAAACTGGAGCTATTGGAAGCAGTGCAACTATAATGATAGCAGGAGGTAGAATGCTCATGATTGGGAATTCTAAGATATGGAGTCCTGAATCAAAAGACATCTATTAATAATGGAGTAAAGAAGAACGATGACAGGAAAATAAATGTAGAGATAAGGCAAACATGGTCATGGAGGGTTTTAAGCATAAGAACAATGATGTTTAATTTCAGGCAAAGGGAGACCTGGGGCAAAACATGGAGCAGGATGGGACATATTTTGGAAGCAGAATTTTGGATGCAGAATATATCTGTATAAAATGAAAAAAGAACCGACGAAGGATTATCTGTTATACTGACAAACAAATAAAAATGCATGCAGGATTCTGACATGAACATCAAAAAGCAGAAACTATATTGTTGTTTAAAAGCAGATTAGATATTCTGAAAAGGAATATACAAAGGGCGAGGAAAAGACAAAAAATGAAATTGGAGGAGAAGGCATGGCACTATTTATAATAAAAGCTTCATTTTGTGACGGTTTCACTGAGCCTATGAATTTTACTAAGCAATAAGGAAATACTCAAAACAAAAGATATATATGTAAATACATGTAAATATCTGTCAGTAATTTATAAAGCAGCGTATAAATAATTCCAATAAATTTAAACATTACTGAAAACAGAGGACCTTTAATCTTGCAGTGGTGTTAATGGAGTCCTTTCCAACATATATTGGGAATGAGCTAAACCTCAGTTCGCTTGCTTGTAATATATGCTAAATTCAGCTGATCATTGAACAGCATCATTAATATTAAAACAAAATGGAATAGGCTTTTTATAAAGAAAGCTCAATTAATTGAGACTTCCTTACATTTGTCAAATGCTGAGCACAAATAATGCATTACACTCATGGTGACAAAACTCTCCTTCATTACTCCAAACATCATAAATTCTGAATAAAGTAATCTTTTCTAAAAATGCCTTTTAATAAGTTACCCACTATAATTGCAGTGAAATGCTGATTGATAATATTGCTCCAAGGTACCCTGAGGTATTTTACTGCATTAAAGTAAGTTATGAAATTGCTAAACAATTTTAATCTTTGAAGAGGTTTGAGTTTTAAAACCCATGAAATTGAAGCAATTTATTGGAAAGTGTAAATTTAATAGAATTCATTGAGGAATCAAACACGTCATAGATAAAAAAAGCTTTCGTACTAACACAGTTATTGAAAAATAAATACGTTTGCTGATGAACCAGTGAGAGATTCCGTTAGTGTCTGGCAGGCTGTGAAATATTGTGGTATATGCACATTCAATTTGCAATTTTACATGCAATTAACTCCTAAGAGCATCCATGATAAGATCATAGTAATGATTGATCTCAAACAGGTGAGGAACTCTGAGGGCAGTGATTGAAAGGTGTTTTGATGCTCAGTGGTCATGCTACATGATACATGGTAGAACATGAGATGTGGGAAGGCAAGTAGCTTTTTTAAGGACACAATCAGTATAAAACAAATATCTCACCAGACATCATTTTTTTATTCCCTGCATTTGAATGGAGTGATTAGGTATAAATTACAGCCTACTGTAATCTATTCAGTATAATCCAAAGACTACTCAAAGCATCTCACCTCCTGGCTGCATCAGAAGCTCCTGGATTTGTTTGTTGAGAAAAGTCAACGTAAGGTTCAGAAGTTGCTCAGAGAACTGCCTGCTCTGAGTTTCAGAGTCGTGTTCCTTGATAGCTGAACACAGCAAGTCCAAAGCTGGCTTAATTTCCTCAACGTCTGCAATAAGCAAAGACAAAATGTCTGAATAAAAACAGAAATTGCTGAATACAATCTGCACATCAGGAACAGGTAAGGGAGGTTTTGGATAGGAAGATGGTTGGATAAAGGCCAGTGATGAAAAGACTAAAGGGAATAGGGGGAAGAAATGGTGAAGGAGGGGGAGGGGGCGGGTTTATTGTTACCTAAAATTGGAGAATTCAATGTTCATACCGTTGAGTTGTAAGTTACCTTAGCGGAATATGAGGTGCTGTTCCTCCAGTTTGCATGTGGCCTCACTCTGGCAATGGAGGAGACCCAGGACAGAAAGGTCAGTGTAGGAATGGGAAGGGGAGTTAAAGTGGTTTGCAACCGGGAGATCCAGTAGGCCTTGGAAGACTGAGCACAAGCATTCGGCGAAAGGGTCACCAAGTCTCTGCTTGGCCTTGCTGATAGAGCCCAAATCAGGAACTCTGGATGCCGCAGATGTGTTTAGAGGACGTGTACATCCTCTGCCTCACCTGGAAGGACTGCTGGGGTCCCTGAATGTATGCGAGGGAGGAGAGAGAGGGATAGATGTTACATCTCCTGCAGTTTCTGGGGAAAGTACCTGAGGAGGGAGTGATTTGGGTGGAAAAGGGATGAGTGAACCAAGGAGTTGCAGAGGGAGTGATCTCTGTGGAAGGCAAAAAGGGGTGAAGTTAGGAAGATGTGATTGGTGGTGGGATTATGTTGAAGGAGGCAGAAATGTTGGAGAATGACGTGTTGGTGGCTGGTGGAATAAAAGGTGAGTTCCAGGGGAACTCTACCCTTGTTCCGTCTGGGGGAAGGGACAGCGAGGTCAGAACTACAGGACGCAGTGGAGACGTGGGTGCGTGATCCATCTTCAACAGCAGGGTGGAAACCATGTTTTCTAAAGAAATCGAACATTGCTTTGGGGGACTCCATTCAAATGAATGTGGCTGCTCTAGATATGCCTTATACAGCTAGCATAAAGCTGAGGGGCCAGATATGAAGTGCATCTTAACCTGTTACAATCAAAAATCACTGCTGGACTCACTGCAGCACCATGTGACCTCCAGTGTGCTTAGCCTTTCCACACCGAGGTGTGGACAAGGAAGGCCAGAACATGACCATGGCACCACACTGGCGGAGCTGGTAGAGCTGATGCCTCACAGTACCAGATACCCAGGTTCAATCCTGACCACGGGTGCTGTCTGTGTGGAGTTTGCACGTTCTCTCCGTGACCATGTGGGTTTTCTCCAAGTGCTCCGGTTTCCTTCCACATCCCAAATAGGTTAATTGGCCTTTGTAATTTACCACTAGTGTGCAGGGAGTGGATGGAAAAGTGAGATAACATAAAACTAATATGAACGGGTGATCAATGGTCGGAGTGATCTTGATGGGCTGAAAGGCCTCTTTCCATGCTGTATCTTACAACCCAAAACAAACTGATGCATAGAATGCTGACATATGTCAGTTCCACATCAGTGTCACCATCTCATGAAGTTTCACTCAAATTATACTTTAGCAAATTTAATTAAGTACATCTATCCTACAATTGGTGACACAGATAGAGAGTTGCCCTCTGGTGTATGTAATAATTCTGAAATTTGTTTCTGCAATTTAATGACGTCAATGGAGCCAAATTTCAGTGTGCAACACGCCTAAATTACTCCTTCATCTGCTCAATGGAGGCAACGCAGAATTAATTTCTATCAAGTAATTAATGAGATCAGTTAGTTAATGTAAATGGAATCTTTAAAAAAAAGCAGTGACATATATTTGCTGTAAATATTCCATCAGCCACACATTGAAGAGATTGCATTTTACTCCAGGTGACTTACTTTTTAATTGCGCCCATGAAGTGAGCGTGGCTTCAGAATTCTCCTGCTTTAAAAATGCCGCTGGAGCGGAAAAAATATTTTCTTTGCTCTTCAGGAAAAAGTCCACCGTGTCCAGCTGTCTGTTCTCAATTCCAGCCTAGGATATTCAAGTGAAACAAATTATTTATTTCCTTTTAGCAGGCAGTGAATCACCACTCATTAATCACACTGCGGCACCTACTCGATGAGCCTCTTATGAAACAGGGTCACAGGGGGT
Source organism: Malacoraja senta (assembly GCA_038087875.1). Taxonomy (NCBI): domain Eukaryota; kingdom Metazoa; phylum Chordata; class Chondrichthyes; order Rajiformes; family Rajidae; genus Malacoraja; species Malacoraja senta. Next base: position 11,197,911 of record CM075989.1, on the reverse strand, counting down.
TGTCATCTGATTGACGATACCATCTACAAACCCTTGCACCTCTCTCCCTGGCCATCAATTATGTAGCTCAATTTTATTGATATTGCTCACACTCCTCAAATTTCCACATTAGGTACTTCTAACTTCAGGTCTGTCTTTGTACACACTGTGTTAAGAATAAAGCATGCCACTGTTTCATACTACGATTCTTTCTTGGCTATAACGTCCTTTAAGAAAAAAACAGATTTATAAAATACAGCATGGAAACATGCCCTTCAGCCCACACGGGCCATCGATCACCCTTTCCCAGAACTATGATTTCCCACTTTCTCATCCACTCCCTACAAACTCGGGGTAATCTACAGAGGCCATTTAATCCACAAACCCGCACGTCTTAGGTATGCGGGAAGAAACTAACCACCTAGAGTAAACCCATGTGATCACAGGGAGAAGACGCAAACTCCACAAAGACGGCGCCCGAGGTCAGGATCGAACCTGGGTCTCAGGAGCTGTGAGGCAGCAGCTCTACCAGCCATGCCAATGTGCCATCTCCTCCAACAGTCCAGCATTTATTTCTCTCTTTGTTTTATCTATCGATTAAAATGCCTTGTGTTTAGCACCGACCTCCTGCCATAAAATTTCCATAATTCCTATCAATATTGTTTGGTCCCATTCAGCACTCTCTAAGCATCTGAACAGATGACTATTCTCCTGGCATTATCCCCATTCCTGACCCCATCCAAGCTCTGTAATATTCTCCTCTGGACTCTTATACTTCCTGAGAAAATTCATGATTTCATATATTTTACATTTTAATTAAAATAATAAATGAACTGTGTATTTTAAAGTAAATTAAAACCAGCTCCCTGCCAATGCTTGAGAGTACAGCCAGCTTCCCTGGGTCTTCATTACTTATGGGGCTCTACTATAACTGCTGACATGGTTCATGATAAGAGTATCAGGAAATAAAGTCCTTTAATTAATCATAGCTCATATATTGTCTCAGTACCGAGCTGGGAAACAATAAAATGGCAGGGTAGACAGAAAATTCATGAAGGGTTACAACTTCTAATCTTATACAATCCTATCTCCAAAAAGTAAACATTCTCCTGAGTGTTATCAGATCCCGCTGGGAAATGTCTGGGATTAACTATTCATTTTTCGAGCCTCCTTTAATCTTGTGGTGCACCTTAAAGACTGTAGTGAATCTGGCTCCTCTGGTGTAATTGTTCATGGCACCTATCCTAAAACCTTCTGATCCCATCCTAGTTCCAATTTTGAACCAAAAAAAAGCCTTTTCATCAAGCCTGCCCTAACATTTACACCATGACTCAGGGTTCATTTCTTTTGAAATGTTTTTTTATTACTTCTTGTAAGTCTAAGGAAATAGATAAAATACAAGTTGTTTTTTAATAAAACTATACCGGTCTCAAAGGAAGTACATGGGGTGGTGGAAAACCAGGACAATTACACTAAAGTATAGGTACAATAAATATCTTGCTTGCAGCAGCACCAGACACACGACACAAATCATATATAAATTACATGTAAAACTATAAAGCAGTGAAAAGAAAAAGACTGCAAAAAAACAAAACAACACATGAGTGCATAAATACACAATTAGAAAACAAGACCATGATAGAGCAAGAGGTGATTTTTTGGCGTTCCATTGGCAAGATTGGATTAGGGATCTGGAGATCAGTTCAAGTACTCGATAGATGTAATGGTAGCACCGATAAGAGCTCATGATAGGAAGGTGGGGATCCTTGATGATAGATGCTGCCTTTTTGAGGCAGTGCCTCATGTGGGTGCTTTCGATGGCAGGGAGGACTGTGCCTATCATGGACCATGGCGAATCCACCACTCTCTGCAAACTCTTGAAGTTTCCACACCAGACCATAATGAACCGGTTAGGTTATTTTCTACAGTACATCTGTAGAAGTTTGTTAACAAATTTGGTGACATGCCAAAACTCTTTAAACTTCACAGAAAGCAGAGGTAAAAAGCAGAAAATAGTGCAAAGCTATCACAATGTGAAAACCATATTATATAGCTGCTGGAGACACTCAGCAGATCAGGCAGCATGAGTGGAGAGAAAAACAGAGTTGCATTTCAGGTCAATGACCCTCAGTTCAGGTCAGAACTGTGAAAGAGAGAAAAGTTGCAGAGAGGTGAGGAAGGAATGGATAGGACAAAGGCGATATATTTGCTAGGGTGAGGCCAGGATCGTCTTGTTGATTGAATTGAAGCTGTAGATGAATTCTACAATATATTGTATAGATCAAAGTCAGAATATTGGCTGATCCTGTAGTTATTACACTGCAAGAATTAAGCCATTACAAGCAACATTACAAGCAATGGCTGAGAGGAAAACAGTGAATGCTAGAAGCACTCAGCAGACCAGGCTACATCATTGGAGAGACAGTGTCATTTTCTGGCTCAAGGACCCTTCATCAAAATTAGAAAAGTTAGAAAACAAGTGTGCTTTAAATTGCAGAGGCGAGGATGAAGACAACAGAGGGTATAGACCAAAGTTGTCACAATAAATTGTAGTTTTAGATAGGAAAAAAAAGAGAAACAAATTAAATCAAAATGGTACAGCATTATCTGAGAAGTGAGAGGGGATTGTTAAATGCAATCTTGAGTCCTGGGACACCAATATGTCCAGACACAAGATAAGATGCTGTTCCTTGAGTTTACATAGTCCATTGTTAGAGCAATGTAGGCCGAAGATAGAGATTAGAGTGGGAGTGGGGCAGGGTATCAAAATGATCAGTGACTGAAAGCTAAAGGTCAACCTTGCAGACTGAATGCAGCTGCTCTGCAAATCTGTTTGAAGACGACATTGTTACAACCGAATGCAATGCACTATTAGAAGTGTATGCTTCACTTGGAAGGTCCCTAAATAATGGGAAGGGAAATGCTAAAAGAGCAGACAGTGAATCACTGGTAGCTGCATGGGGAGGTGCTGCAGTTGGTGAAGTTGCAAGGGGAACGGTGACTTTGCAAGAATTCTATCGATGGTGGCACAGGTTATGAAGGATGATCCATTGAATGTGGAGGCTCATAGGGTGGAAGGTGAGGACGAGGATAGTTCTATCTCGGTGGTGGCTGAGAGGAGTGGGGGTGAGAGCAGTAATGCTGGAAATCGAAGGAGCCAAAATTGAGGATTCTGTAGGGGGAGGCCATAGGTAAGGAATGACAACGGCACTTTAAAAAGTACTAGTGTGGAAAATCCCATATTTGGAGCAGAGAGGTGAAGGTAAAACTTTATAAAATATTGGTTAGGCCACAGTTAGAGTACTGAAAGGTGATTGCACTATAGGGGGTGCAAAAGAGATTCACCAGGATGTTGCCTGGGTCAAATCTTTCAGTGATGAGGAAAGACTAGATAAGCTGGGTTTGTTCTCCTTGGAGCAGAGAAGGCTGACGGGGCACCTGAGAGAGGTGTACAATATTGGAAAGGGCAGGGATAGGATAGATGATACTAAATTTATCTTACTAGCACAAATGCACAAAGCCGCAGGATATGGATTTAAGGCAGGGAGAAGGTTTAGAGGATATCTGTGGATTTTTTTCATCCAGATGGTGAACAGAAGCTTGAATGCACTGCCTGAGAGGATGGTGAAGACCAAGACACTCGTTACATTTAAACATCAGAGGAGAACTTGAATCATCAAGGCACAGAAAGCCAGAGGCCAAGTACTGATAATAAACACTGTAAAAAGAATAATGGAATTGAGCAGAGTTAGCATGGATATATGAAAGGAAAGTTAATTTGACAAATCTACTGAACTGGAAGGATCTGACTGGTACAATAGGGAAGGAGGAAGCAGAGGTTTTGGTGCATTTAGATTTACAGGTGGCTATTGGAAAAGTCTAACATAGGACATTGATCAACAAGGGCAGGGTATATAGAGTTAGAGTAATACACTGACATAGACTGAGAAACAGTCATTAAACAAAAAGTAAAGAATGGGAATAAATTTGTCCTTTTTAGGCTATGACAACTGGCACCTCCGGGATAGATGCTGGCACCCCAGCTGTTGATAATGTACATCAATGATTTGCCTACGAGCACCAACGTCATATTTCCATATTTGTTGATGATACAGAACTAGGTAGGATTGTGAGGAGAGAGGAAAATGTAAAAATACTTTGAGGGGAAGTAGACAAACTAAGTGACCAGACAACAACGTAACAGATGTAAAATAACTTGGAAAAATGAGGTTATCCACTCTGAGATAATATTTTTAGTGGTGAAAGAATGTGCATTGATGGTGTTCAAAGGGATTTAGAATTGTACAAAAAGGCAGTGAAAGCCAACATGCAGGAGCAGGCAAGTAGTCGGGAAGGTATATAGTATGCTGGCTTTATTGCAAGAGGGTTTGTGTAGTCAGTGCAGATGCCTTACTGCAATTAAATAGAGCTTTGGTGAGACCACACATGGCGGCATTTATACAGATTTATACCTTCAGGACCTTATATACGGGATATACCTTCATTGAGAGGGTGCTGGGGTGGTGGATTGGCTCTATGAGGAGAGATTACGTTCCCTGGAATTAAGAAGAATGAGACAACTCATTGTAATTTATTAAACTTTTACAGGGTTCATCAGGGCAGATGCAGGGATGATATTTCCCCTGACTGAAGAATCTAAAATCAGGGATCAGTCTCAGAATTACAAGGAGGCCAGTTATAACACAGATTAGGAAAAATTCCTTCATACAAAGCCGAGTGAATCTTTGGAATACAGTAATCTGGAAGGTCAGATATTGAATTTATTCAGAGCAATCGGGTTTTCTGGATATTAAGGAAATCAAAGGTAATGGAGCAGGACAATTATGCTGAGAAAAAAGATTAGCCATGATCTTGATGATAGCAGGGAGGACTTGGTGCCAAATGGCCTGCTTCTGCATCCTATGTATTATGTTCTTAAACTAACCTTGCAAACAGTCAAATAAAACTCATCTGTATTTTCAAAATGTCTCTTTCAAATGTAGGACCTGAACAATTATCTTTTGTACTTTCTCTATCTCCCATGATATTGACTGGCTGCTGTGTTCTATATTAAAAGTCTTTGCTGATCACTGTTAGTCAATATTTTGTGACTTTGCTGGAATTTTGCAAGATGGACAAGCTGCTCATGTTGAAACAAGGAACTGCAAGTGCTGGTTTGCAAAAACAGGCTTGAGAAAGTGGGGAAAGTGCTGGAGTAACTCAGCAGGTCATGCAGCATACAAAAAAAGGAAACAAAGTGCTGGGGCCTCTTTCCTTCTTCATGTAGAAATTATACTAATCACAATCCTCAATCTCACCTCTTTTTCTCCCTACGCACTCTATTGGAACGAGAATTATAGCTGTTGAACGTCTACTACTAATCTTTAAACAATGGGGATTATTAAGAGTTAGACATAGGAGGTAGGCTTCCCAAATTCCACCACACATTCATTACTCTATTGGCTGTGCAGCAAGAACAAATGTCCCTGGACCAGACTCTGTCTTTTCAAATTGCAAGATTAATTTACCTATTAAGACACTCACGAATTTCAGGTACTTACCTTATTTGCACTGGGAATACAAAATAAAATTAAACAGTGTCAAGAGACATTAATATTTTATGTAAAAATGCTCTTCAATATATTTTCCACCTCCCCTCCAACCCCAACACTGCACTGTTCCGGTTTAGTAGCTGCATGGCCCAATATGAGGACATTCCTGCACTAAATCAGGCCAATATCAGAGATGCTCACAATCTACAGTAAGCCAGGACAAGGAGATTATTGTTAACATTTAAAATGTTTGTCCAAATATGTTCCGCTGAAATCTTTTCTTTTCCAGATGGTGCAGAAATCTAATAGTATAAGAAAGAAACTAGAAACCATGGCTGCCAAGACACTGTGGGTATGCAGATATCATATTCCTTCCTGAAACTGGAGATTAAAGGTCATAATAAACGGCTCAGCAGAGTGACTAAAGCCCCCCACTGTTGTAAAGTAGATGAGTTCCTCCGAACATGGAAGAACTTTACCAAACCAAACACATTAATGTCACCATGCAGGTTAGATAAATATTTCCAAGGGGATTTATGACTTTGTTTTTTTTGGCTCAGTTACAACGTGTTCGTTCTACTGTTTCCAGACAATTTGATGTCAGGGGAAAATATTTTAAAAAGACAATTAATAACCACAGCGCTACACTTGTCAATTCCCAACTTGAAACGTTGTGATCAACACAGAGAACTTTGAGAGGAAGGTATGCAATTAGTTTTGTGTAAAACCGTGTAATGGAAATAAATCAGCACATCACTCAGCAAGTTTCATGAAAATCCAGTTAAAGAAATATAATTAAAAAATATGAAGCAGCGTTGGCAGATGTGGCAGTTAACAAAGTGCTCAGTTTTCATACCTAATTCTTTCAACATAAGATGCTTCAAGCAACAGCAACGGGAGCAATAATTATTTATTTCACTTTCAGAATGTGGGCATTACTAGCAAAATAATAGCTGCCGAAGAGTACTAGCTGGTGAAGAGAGGGATTGTTGGCCCTTTCAGAGTCCACCACACTGTTGTGGGTCTGGAGTCACATACAAGCCAGACTGAAGGGCACTGATGAACCAGATGGGAGTTTTATGACAGTCTGAGAGTTTGCACTACTAATGACCACCTTTATAATAAAATCCAGCTTATTTATTAAACTCAAATTCCAGAGCCATAATGAAGTGATTACAATTCTCGTCTCTCGATTGTCAATCCAATGATCCTACCATATATATCATAAAGAAAACCAATTGTGATTTTGTTATAAATAAGGAAATCATCAGACAAATTTCAAGTAAATTAGGAAGAGCAGTTGAGTTGTTCTTTACTCATTTACATTGTTGGGGCAAAACTATACTCAAAAGGAATTTTAAATCAGGGAAACTTATCAGGGAATCAGGAGCATCCATGGCAAGTGAAGCGGCCATGGATGCTCCTGATATACTCATTTGGATATACTCATCCAAAACCTTCCTTCCTTTATCCTATTCTGTTACTCATCTTACTTTTCTTAGATTCATATTTGCTCCTGGATTGGCAGTATTGCAATCTGGTAATTTTCTTCAGAGCACCATTTTGTTACTTTAATAGGTACTATAGTATATACACGCAAGCTATTGTTGGATCGACGTGCATGTTTACCCAACATTTCCATTAAAATATTACTGACACATGCTTTTAAATTGGAAGCCTTCAGTCTCCCCTTACCTCTAATGCATGAATGGGAATTGAACATCGATTCCAATTATTGAGATGGCACAATGAGTCAACGATGCCTGCTTTCCCATGAATCATTAAACGATTCAAGAGGTCTTCTTGTGAGAAACCAAACACCACCATGGAAAGGCCAGCGTCTAAACAAATTAGATTTGAAATACAAAAGTGAATGTTTGTATTAAAATGAATGAAGGCTTCAAAGCTTATTTTTTGTCATTTTATGGCATTTCACTTCTCAAATGGTAAACTTAGTAAACTTCCCAAATGACTAATTTGACGCTGGGCAGTCTGCATCACAACTTTCAGGAAGGTGCTGATTGATTTGCAGTTAGTCTGGCAATACCGGAACTCAGTTGGGAAGGCAACATTTGGGGGTAGTTGACCTCAAGATCTAGGAAATTGGTGCATAACAGCTATCCTGCTGTATGGACACATTGGTGCACTTTAGGCAAATAACTGTCAAGATGCAGATATAAAAAATGACGACAGTTCCTGTGAATTAATCGCCCAGCACACCAAAAGGAGGGGGTAGGGAGGACAGAGTACAAGTGAGAGGCAGAACAGTTAATGAAGATATATGTTGAATGCAATCATTATTTTGTCAATTCCATTTAGGAACCATTCCTTTTGAAATTATGCAGCTCTCACTCATTGGCGTACTTAAGTGTTACCATAGCAGCTTTTAAACAATTGGGACTTTTGGGATTACAGTTCCTCCCTAGGTTACGACGGAGTTCCATTCCCGAAGACTGACATAACTAAAAAGTTAGACCACAGCATTCAACTCGGATTTAAGCCAGATATTGCTGCAAACTGAGTTCACGCACAGCAGAAGATGGCTGCAGCCCCGGAACAGGGCGGCGCAGTGGTAGATTTGCTGCCTTACACCGCCAGAGGCCCGAGTTCGATCCTGACTAAGGGTGCTGTCCGCATGGCAGTGTGGGTTTTCTCTGGGTGCTCCAGTTTTCTCCCACACTCCAAAGACGTACAGGTTTGTAGGTTAATTGGCTTCTGTCTTAATTGTAAATTCTAGTCTGCAAGACAGTGCTAATGTACGGGGTGATCACTGGTCGGCATGGACTTAGTGGGCTGAAGGGTCTGTTTCCATGTGGTATTTTGAAAGTCAAGTAAAGCCGCCAAATCCATCCCACCAGGCTGCAAAACACTTGGTTGTATGAATGGGTTGTACACAAGCCAGGTGTTCATAATCATAACTGTAAGAGCAAAGTGCTTGTGATTTTCTGTTTTGTAGACAAATGGTTTATGGTCACTCCACCCCTTCAGAACCCAGTTTCAGAACATTAGGGCTGGGAGTGGGATGAATGGGATAGGAGAAGAATTAGGCCATTCGGCCCATCAAATCTACTCCACCATTCCATCATGGCTAATCTATCTTTCCCTCTCAACCCGATTCTCCTGCCTTCTCTCCATAACCCCTAATACCCTTACTAATCAAGGATTTGTCAATCTCCGCCTTAAAAATATCCATTGACTTGGCCTCCACAGCCATCTGTGGCAATGAATTCCACAGATTCACCACCCGCTGACTAAAGAAATTCCTCCTCGTCTCCTTTCTAAAGGTACATCCTTTTATTCAGAGGCTATGGCCTCTGGTCCTAATTCATTCAAGGTGCCTGTCCAAGCACGACATGATTTCCTTTCAGTGCTATGCCATGATGAGATGGGTTAAATGGGCATGCATTTATCCCAAATAATCTCTGCACAACTTTGTTCTCGGCTCAAATCACAGAGAACACACTTCATGTCCTGGTCCATGCAGTACACAATTGACAGATAGCCTGTTCTCATTGTTAATTATTCTGTTTCCTGCACATAGATCCAGCAAGTAGGACTGCTGTGTATACTGAAACACTGATATACTACTCGTGTCAGTATGACCCTTAATGGGAATGAGGATTTGAAAGATTAAACGTCCTTCAGCTAATGATGTTAAATTGAAATTCCAGCTGTCTGCCACAAGTTCCATCTAGGGAGCTGTCTTGGTGGAGAATTAATATTACTATCTACTTTGCAACCACTTCACAGCCAACCAACCTCATACCAAGACACGCTGCTGGGGAAAAAGCAGCATCAATCTCATTCTTCTCATAGCGGTTAATAGAACACTGCTGGCATGGAACAGCAGCTGCATTCGGCCAGCAAGGAAGACATCTCAAAATAGTGAATTAACGCGAATTGCTTGGAAAAGTATATGATAGAAGTGCTTTTTTTTTAAAACTGCATAAATATTTATTTTAAAATATCAAATGCTTACCTGTGAGAAACAGACATAATTCATCCTTGCCGCCTCCTTCCACTGGCAAGGAATGACCATCAATGTGATGGTACGTCACTTCTTCAGTTTGTAAGTCCCAGAATGCGATGGTCAACGCTCCAGAGTCAGGAGCAACAAGGGTGAGTAAAACACTGAATCCGGAAACAGATACGGTCTCTATAATCATGGATTCCTTGAGTCCCTGCAGGTGCAAGACTCTGTGCCATTTACTTTCTTGACTGTTTAGGTCCTCCTTCTGTCCAAAAGTGTTAGATTTATGAGAACGGATGTGACAGGGTGCAATATTTGAATTGGAACTGGACACATCATGATACCAGGGAGTGGATGATCTTGTCAGGAATTCTTCTGCCAATGAGACTTTAGTCTTATTGTAGAAAGCTCGCAATCGGGCTGCCCAGGATCTTAGTCAAACACAAATTATTTAATTTACTTACTCCTATAAATTCACACTTTCATACAATAAACTTTGTATTGCTGTAACATGTTAATCAGCGATTGAACCTACATTTTAAAATATGTTAGGAGCAAATGTGCAAAATAAAACCATAGAGCACAGAGAAGACCATTCAATCCATTGTAAATGTTCTAAACATTTGATAAAGCTTAGCATCAGCCCACTCTCCAGCTCTTTGCACAAGGCCTTACAAATTTCTTCTGTAGACTTTACTTTTGTACTTTAGAGACACAGTGCAGAAACAGGCTATTCTGCCCAACGATTCCCTGCCAACCAGCGATTACCCCGTACATGAGCAACATTCTACACACTAGGGACAAATTACAATTTTTACAGAAGCCAATCAACCTACAAACCTATACGTCTTTAGAGTGTGGGGAGGAAACCAAAGCACCCGAAGAAAACCCACGGGGTCACAGGGAGAACGTACAGACAGCACCTGTAGTCAGGATTGAACCCGGGTCTCTGGCGCTGTAAGGCAGCAACTCTACCGCTGCAACACTGTGCCTCTCTGTTTATTTTGAAAGTTCTTAATAAATTTGCTTTCTTCTGCCTTTCAAGCAATACCTTTCAGGTTATAAAGGGCAGCATAAAAAATTCTAATTCTCCCTTTGGATTTTGTCCAATTATTTCAAAATAAACATTTATAATATTTGTAATTCCTAACTCATTTCACTTCAAATAAATTAAAGTGCAATCAGCTCTGAGTTTCCAACCTTACCTATCTGGTTGAAATGGTAAATTGAGCACTTTTTCACTATAAACAGAACTAGTAAGGTCATCCTCATCGACGCCAATGGGAGCTCTCAAAGAGTTATTATTAGAACCTTTACTGGTGCACAGCAAGTCATCAGGATGTTCTCTGTAAGAAGAATAACATAACAGGAAATTTCACATATAAATATATCCTCAATTTTTAATGAACCTCCACTGAAGTAGTAGATCTTTAAGTTATCGTTTTAATCACCAGTGGACCGTTAATATTATCCTCAATTGTGATTTCAAAATTGTCATGCATTTTTCATCTCTGTAAAAGCGTAGAATGGCTACTGTAATTATAATGTAAAGCACAACAGATTACAATCTACTGCAAACCCACTGACTCCCAGTTATCTGGACTACACCTCCTCATCCTGCCTCTTGCAAGGATACCATCTCCTACTTGCAATTTCTCCATCTCCACCACATCTGCTGAGGCTTTCCATTCTAGGACATCCGAGAACCTCACCTTACCTGACATGCTTTTATCTCCTTTACATCTCTAGTCTTTGTCCACCCATCTGCCAATCAAAGCCCCCTCACGTATATCTACCTGTGACTTGCCGGACTCAAACTTCCATTTGGAGTCTAATACCCAAGGGGCAAAAGGGGCAAAAGTGTCAAGTGAAGCATTCCAGTAGTGTCAAGTGAAGAGTCCTACTAAAGTCAACATTTAGCTCCAGATGAGAAAAAATACAGGCATCAGTTGAGATGGGGCACTAATAGACAGGAGTGAAAGGAATCCTGTTATGATGCCAGAAGCAGTATTTACAGAGGATGAAATTGAAGTATCTTCTCATGTGATATATTTCTCACGTTCTATTCTTTTGTGAAGCAACTTGATAAATAGTGATGGATATTCTGATGATTTCTACCTTGATAGTAAAAATATAAAAACTAATATACCTGAAAAAATTATTCAAGCTGACACAAATAGCATGGTTAAAGCAGTTCACAGCCACAGCAACATCCAAGTCAGGCGATAACCCAAGTCTGCTCAGACAGGTTAAGTCACAGGCATCACGAGCTTCTTCACACACTCCCATCTGGCAGAGTGCAAGATTAACATTCCCAAGCTGTTTGCCATCTACAGTATCATAAATATCTGAAAAAGCATAATATTAAGGAATTTTATAACAATGGATAAACAGGTACTAAACTCAGCAATGGCTTCAATCTGGCAAATCTGTGTTTGGATCCAGTAAATCAGGATGTTTTGGGCCAGCACCCAAAATATTAGCATAAAAATCTCAGTTGTAAAAATCCAGCTGGTTCACTGAAAGAAACCACGGCTTTCATGGCTCTCATGGGTTTGGCCGACACGTAACTCCAATCCCATGTGAAAGACTTCACACCTCACAAGCCACTCAGTTGCCAGAATAACAAAACTGATCTGGACAAGTGCCACATAGATCCGCTGCAAATTCAAAGCACAGCTGTTAATTTGTGCGGGCTTGCTGCCTTTGCAGCTTGGCTTTTACCTACATAATATTCATAGGTGTGTGTATGAATCAGATTTCAATATTCTGAGCAGAACATGTTTTGTTTTACAATTACAAGATAACCATGGGAGCTCTGCCACTCAAAGATCATAAAACACAAAATATGGTTATACTTTATATCAGTTGATTAGCAAAGAGGACAACAGCAAAATAATACTTGATATTTCCTGCTACTTTAGTGTTGCAACTATGAGTATGTTCCATTGCCTTTCATGCTTGGCGAATTAGCTGCCTCGTCTGTCTTTCAAATGTTCATACGAAAATCTGTTTTTAGGTCTATTTCCTCCAAGTAATAAGCTAAACATAAGGCAGCAGCGTAGACAATGAGATCCTCATTCTATAATTAACTCTCCCAAGTCAAATGTAATTGGGACAAAAAAAAAGTAATGTTGGGCAGAGGTGAAGCAAGATTCCCAAAAGGTAAAGATAAACGAACTTGAAACTATCTTCCACACTACCGTGGAGCTATGGAGAAAAATAAACCAAGTAGTCAGAAATTAAGTTTGGAGAATGACGATTAATCTTTTTAAACTAATAATCAACAGACAATTTTTTCAAAATTAATGTGCATAAAGATGTTCTGTGATGGGTTAACACTTGTCATATGCTGTTCTTTCAGCTCTGCCATTCGAATTCCTTTTAGCAAACCAAGACAAGTCAAGTTTACAGGTCATTTCTAAAAATACGGTGAGGTACAGGTACGACATCTTGCTTGCAGCAGCATCACATGCACATAGGAAAGTAGATGTTGCTGAGCCTGGTGGGGTGTAACCTTTTAGTTTAGTTTAATTTAGTTTAGAGATATGATGCGGTAACAGGCCCTTCGGCCCACTGAGTCCGTGCCGACCAGAGATCCCCATATAGTAGCACTATTCATCACACACTAGGGACAATTTACAATTTTTACAAAACCAATTAATCTACAAACCTATACATCTCCGGAATGTGGGCGAAAACCCCCATTCCCACGCGGTCACGGGGAGAACGTACCAACTCTTTACAGACAGGGTCTCTGGCACTGTAAGGCAGCAACTCTATGCCACCGTGCTGCCCCAACTTGAAGCTTCTGGACCTCCTGCCCGATTACACATTTAATTACAACCTAATTAAAACCAAATTACAGCCTTAATTAAAAAAATATAGATATTTTATTAAATGCATCCACACACTGGGGTGAAAGTAGCAATACTCAAGACCCATTGCATCTGAATGTTCAGACGATAAATAGAAATCTTTCACTGACCGTTTCATTTCAACTGAAAGCACATTACTCTGTTAGAATCTATAACCAAGCTAATAACCCCATTCAATGAATACCAGTGAAAGTAAATATCAATAAAGCAATTGATGCACTGAAGTTGGTGAGTGCAATTGAAAAATGGATAATTAAATTTTAATACTTAAAAAAAAAAATCACTTTGTTAGATTTATCAGCACTGAAATCCCAAATGCATTTTCAACAATTTTTCTATGTCTGTACATCATCCACTATGATCCAAGATGAGTGATTACATTTCTGCTCCTTCTCTATAGTGAAAGAGGACTTGCAGCTCATATATTAAAGATTTAAAGCAGATCGGCTTTAGTTTGTCCAGTGCTTTGCATTAAGTTGTTCAAAACTACAAAGGATACAAATCCAGCCCGCGCTGTCCAATAGGAAAAGCATTTCCTGGCAAATCTGTCCATCCGTTATTCTCCCAGAGGCCTCAGGAGACAGACAAAGTTTAAAGCCATCGAATATATCTGCTTCAGAAGTGCCTTCCAACCAATACAGGTGAAGCAAGGTGCAATTATTGAGCAGTATGAAGGATGTGCTATTTTTAAACGATAGAATCTTCATAGTGAAGTTTGATTGCAGACCTGTAAATCAAAACCATTTTAGTTTGTACGCATCTGCAGTAACATCAGAAGAACTTGCAAAATGTTTTAATTCAAATTTATGTGATAAATCTACTTTTTATGCAATTTGGCATGGTCACTAAGACTACGCCAAAAAAAGAGAAATCTTAAAACTGATTAGAAATGCTCGATTAAACCAACACCTATTTTCCAAGAAACTGTAAGAGAGAATTGAAAGCTAATTAGCACAACATCTGCAACAAAAAATGCTAGAATCCATTGTTAAGGATTATATAGTGAAATAAAATAAATAGTTGTTTTGAGAATCCATCTGGTAGAATAGATTTTTGGGAGTTTTAGAGGAAATCAATAGGGTGCTGTAGAAGAGCTTGTCGCACAAGATGCAAGACTCATGAGACTGGGAGTGAGATATTAACTTGATTGAAGAATGGTTACGAGACAAAAGACAGGTTTTCTCCAGAACTATGAAGGTTTGGAAATCTCACGGGCCTGATCAGGTTAATCCTAGGACATTATGGGAAGTTAGAGAATTGCAGGAATCCTGGCTGAGATATATGAATCATCGTTAGACATGAGTGAGATGCCAATAGACTGAAGCATGGCTAATGTTGTACCTCTATTTTAAGAAGATCTGCAAAGAAATCCAGTAAGACTAATACCTAGGGTAGGAAAGTTACTGACAAAGACAAACAAAGGACATTTATTGTCACATACACCAATTGGTGTAGTGAAATTTGAGTTGCCATTTGCAGCACACCAATAAGAATAAAACACAACATTAAAGAATTTAACATAAAACATAAAAACATCCCCCCACAATGGTTCCCACTGTGAGGGAAGGCAGCAAAGTCCAGTCCTCTTCCTCTTGTTCACCCATGGTCAGGCCTATTGAGGCCTCCGCAGTCGCCGCGACGGTGGCCCAATGTTTCAGGCCGCCGTCGCTGGAGAAGATTCTGAAAATTACTGGGGAAGATATTCATGAATTTGGAAAGACAGGAGTTGATTGTGGATAGTCAGGATTGTTTTGTGCATGTGAGATCGTCTCACGAATTTGATTGAGATTGTTGAAGAAGTAAACAAGTTGATGAGTGCAAGGGCATAGATAGAGACTACATGGAATTCAGCAAGACCTTAGATAAGGTTCCGTATGGTAGGCTGCTCTGGAAGGTTAGATCTCATGGGATTCAGGGAAAGCAAGCGTACTACATGCAAACTTGGCTTAATGGACAGAAGCAGTTGGTGATGACGGTGGATGGTTGTTAGTGGTTGACTGGAGGCCCGTGACGAGTGGTGTGCCTCAAGGATCAGTGATGAGTCCATTGTGGTTTGTCATCTATATCAACAATTGGGATGAGAATGTACAAGGCATAGTTAGTAAATTTGCAGACATTAAAATACGTGGTATCATTGGATGATTGTCAACATTTTGATCAGCTGGGCAAGTGGGCTGAGGAAAGGCAAATTGAGTTTAATTCAGATATGTGTGAGGGGTTGCATTTTGTGAAGTTAAATGAGGACAGAACCTTCACACTTTACAGTAAAGCCCTGGGGAAAGTTGTAGAGGCCAAGCACGTAGTTTCCTGAAGTAGCATCACAGGTACATACAATGGTGATGAAGGTTTTTGGCACACTTGCCTTCATCAGACAGGGAATTGAATATAGATGTTGGAACGTTATGTTGCATTTGTACAGGATATTGGTGAGGCCACACTTGGAGTGTTGTGTTCAGTTTTGATCACCCAGCTGTAGAAAATAGGCCATTAAGCTGGATAAAGTGCAGAACGAGGATGTTTTGCCAAGTAATTTTGACAATGTGTTCAGGGAACCACCAACTCTTTCTCCTGCAGAGCCTCCAGGATTTTCTGAGCTGACTACTGCCTGTTGGGCTTGTGATCAAAGGTTATTCTCCCACTGCAACTATGTTCTCTGGTTATCAACCTTTCTACAATTGGAAAACTTATTTACGTAGCAACATTCCTGTATATCGTGGCACACAACCACCTCTTAATGCTATTTTGATCAATGCGATTTTCTTTAACAAACACAGTCGTATCACTCACTCAGGTTTTTGTTTTCCACCAGTTTCTGCAGTGCCTCCTCACTACAGCTGTGAGTGTTGGTAACGTCACAGATGCCATCCTGGACACAGAACTCGTAGATACCCAATTCGTTGCGGTTAGTCAGAGCAAGAAGACGTCCCCTGTTGGGCGAAGTCTGCAAATTCTCCGTTGTTTCCCAAACAAAGCTGCCAAACATAAATGTCGCAGGCAGAGAAAATACATCAGCTAGAGGAGCAGAAACACATCAAACCCCTAATGCTTACACCATCTGTGGTTACACCAGACAGCCAATCGTACCAGGAAACTGGCAATAGTTGAGCAGAGACTTATTGCAGCAGTTGGGCTATGTCAGCGATAGACACGAGGTTTCACAATATTTCAAGCAGTCTCATCGGTTAGCACCTCATTAGGGCATGATTAGCTGAATGGGAGCTATTTCTATACTCAATTACTACTATCAAAATCGAATTTTAATATAAGAAAGAACAATTACTAAATCTGGAGAGAGAAGAAACTACAAACAAAAGTAGAATGTAGGACTTTTGAGTTTAATACATTGTGGGAGCTCGTTCATTGGCAAGGGTGTCAAAATTTTAATGTTCTTAACCCAAGAATAGCCTGCATTCTGCTTCAGCCAGTTTATGATGTTTATTTGTAATACATTTAAATAAAAGATAATGGCACAGGAGTTGCGTGCATGCAAAAATATATACTATAAGATTGTTCTGCACTGTTGTACACTGATTCAATTTATCACAATTGCAAAACCATAAAACAGCTGACATCCTAAGCATTCTCTCTATGTAATTTTTAAAAAATCTTACAAGATGCGCTCACAACATCTTGCCCTTAAACAGTAATAAAACCTCACAAAAAAACCTTAGAGATGAGAAAAATAGCCAGGTGCAGAGCTGTTGGGGAGAAAGGGCTGTGAACAGTGACCTAAATGGGGTCAGATAGGACCAAATAGTGGGTGAGAAATAACCAGAGAAATTATTTTGGTGACACTGCAGACTGCACGTTAGAATCTAGAGCATAAAACAAACTGCTGGTGGAACACATGGTGTCGAGCAGCATCCACAGAGGGAAATGAACAATTTATGTTTTAGGTTGAGACCCTTCCTCTCGTAAAGTAGACTAGCTTAGATGAGCATGAGAGGTTGGGCCATGGAACCTTTTTCACTGCTGTATGACTATGATTCTATTATCTGGATTGTGATGGTTTTATTGAAAGGAAGCATATGGTATGCTTGCCATAATCGGGCCAGGCATTGATTAGAAGAGTCAGGATGCCCCAATACAGCTTTAAAAAACGTTGGTTCAGCTGCACTTGGAGTATTATGTGCAGTTTTGGTCATCTCATTAAGGAAGGATGTGGAGGGTGCAGACGAGGTTTACCAGAGTACTGATCAGAAGGTACTAGCTATAGGAGAGGTTAGATTAACTTGGATTGCTTCCTCTGGAGCCTTGGAGGTTGAGGAGAGACCTCACAGAAATATATAACATTGTGTGAGGCGTCTATGGACTGATGAGGCAGTCTGAAGAAGGGTTTCGGCCCGAAACGTTGCCCATTTCCTTCGCTCCATAGATGCTGTTGCACCCGCTAAGTTTCTCCAGCACTTTTGTCTACCACCAATTAATTTAGCAAACTGCAATCCCCCAATTGTACAGCACAAGGTTTCCATGGACAGGCAGAAGATGCCAGAGGTTCTGACTCTCTTGAAACCTGTGGAGTGTTAATGTTAAAGGTGGTTGATGCATTTTTGAGCCAGAGATGTCCAAGGGGGATGACAAGCATGTGGATTGATGGCACAGAACCACTCCGGTCAAGGACAGGCGATGAGTGCCGGAGGTCACGAGAGTCCACGTGATTGCCAGAGGAAGACGGGCCCGAATGAGTGACTGACACACCGCCGAGAACAAAGAGGGGGCCACCGAGAACAATGGGGAACCTTAAAATTCTGATTATATGTTTTCTATAAATCTCTGTATGGTGTCCTTGAGACCTCGGTATAAGGCGCCCGTAAATAAAATCCATTATTATTATTATTATTACTTTGTAACTTTGTCAGGGCCCTATATGTGGCGACTCTTTGCACACTAGTGTCTGCAAAACAAAGAATCGCACTGTGCCAGGTCACATGTGATAATCAAGTCTCATTCATTCATCATTCATAGAGACCAGACCAGGCCATGAGCTCATTGAGTGGGAGAGGTCAGGCGACCTGTGGGGAGAGGTCACGTGACTGGGGATTTCGCCCCCGGAACTACAACTCCCAGAATGCCGAGTGCGGTGCCCACGTGACGCCCCGGGCCCAGTACTGCCCCCAACCACCGACTCACTCGGTAAACTCCCCGCCCGCAGCGACCACCGTCCTCCGGCAGAAGCGCCCTGCGTCCTTGCACAAGGCGGTGAAGCACAGGCCGCTGCCCCTCTGCCCCTCGCCCGGCCGCCAGAGTCCGCACAGCGCCCGGCAACAGCCCACAGCTCTGGGCCGCGACAGGCCCTTGGCTTCCCTCCACTCGGGCGCGGCGTCCAGCAGCACCTCATGGACCTTGGCTCCCGTCTCCATGGCGCGGCGCGGGGCCCGACTGTTTACCGGAGGCCGGAGGCCCGAGACCAACTGCCGCCACAACCTAACTTGATGCCAGTGTGGCTGACTGACAGCCACGTTAACCTATCACCTGCATGGAGCTGGGGGTGCGCTCCATCACTCAGCCAATCAGTGAGCAAGAGGCGGGATGAACAACATCAAGTTTGCTTGAGTCGACAGCAAAGTCAGGCAGAAGCAATCGATATCACATAATGAGAATCATTCAACATTTTCACACAACATAAATTGCTCCCTCTCCAACCGTTATAAAAATTATTTTACCTTTATATGGTGGAACGGACTTGACGACAAACAGGGACTTAAATTGTTGAAATTCCCAGCTCAGATTCTGTTTTGCTTTTTTTATTCTAGTTTAGGGGGGTTTTGTTTCTTCCTTTTTTTTCTTTTTATCTTTTTTTTTTACATATATAAGTTTTCTTTTAAACATTTAACTATATTTACATAGAGACCGGGAGGTCTATATTCAATGTGTATTTTGATACTGGATTCATATTTAGGTTATACCTGTTATTAATGTAATCCTGATCCCTATGTATCAATATAATTGTTATGTTTATCATTATTTTTGTTTTGTTTTTGGAAAAAAAGCTAATAAAAAGATTTTAAAAGAAAGAGAATCCTGGATATCCCAACAGAAGGCGTTCTGTCCATCGCCTCCATGCGCGTTTCATGAATGAGTTACCTAATCTTTTCTCAAAGACCTGCAAACGTACCTTCAAGTATTTGTCCAATGCATGATTCATTAACCGTGCAATGGTTAAAATTCTTGCCTGCACTGATACAAGATGGGAGTGAAAAAATAAAGCCTTACTAGTCTTTTTGTGAATCATAAACTGAGACAAACCCCCTCCCCCAGATTACTTTGTATCTCATAATCCTGCCCTCACCGTTTAGTTTAGAGATACAATTTGGATACAAGTCCTTCGGCCCACCATATCCATGCCAACCGTTCACACCAGTTCCATATTATGCCACATTTGCATCTGCAGCCTCCACACTCAGATCAATTTCACAGTTTCAAACTAACCTACAAACCCACAAGTCTTTGGGATGTGGGAGGAAACCAGAGCACCCAGAGGAAACATACAGAACATCAATGGCGCTGTTGTCAATGTCATATCTCCCACCATGTTTTGTCCACTCATCACTACTGTGCCTGCTGGCGATTCCCCACTCAGTAAATCCTCGGTATCACTGACTGACACCTTCAGCATCAATGGCAAAGGCCAGACTGATTCAGTATAATTTACAATGGGCGGGAATGTGCTGCCTTAAAGGAAGTTCGGCTCAACACAATCCATAACCGCTTCCTTCAGTTACTAGCTGTTTTTTTCAGTCATACAACACGGAAAAAGGCCCTTCGGCCCAACTCGCCCTTGCCGACCAAGAGGTCACATCTACGCCAGTCCCATATCCCTCCAAACCTTTCTCATCCATGTACCAGTCCAAAGGTCTTCCAAATTTTGTTTTAATTTCTGCTTCAACTACCTCCTCTGACTACTCATTGGATATACCCACCCTCTATGTGAAAAAAGGTGCCCCTCAGGTTCTTCTTAAATTTCCCCTCTCCCCCCCCCCCCCTTCCCACCTTACACCTGTGCTCTCTAGTTCTTGATTACCCTACCCTGGGAAGAAGACTATGCGTTCACACTCAGGATCCTACATACCTTGAAAAGATTACCCTGCCTCCTGCGTCCTAGCGTGCCCAGCCTCTCCCTATAGCTCAGTGCTGTATGACCATTAGGTGGGACTAGTATAAATGTGGCATGTTGGTCAGTATGGACCAAAGGGCCTGTTTCCGTGCTGTATAACTATGACACAGGCCCACAAGTACTGGTAAAATCCGCACAAATCTCTGCATCTTTCCAGCTTAATGACATTGAAATATATGCTTTTTTTTCCCTGCCAACATGGACAAGATGAAAAATCTATGCAATGATACTGCTCTCTTGAGGCATGCTCAGTTGTACTATTGTTCCCAATATTCGAAGATGTTTCCCCCATCATCAACCCTGTGCATCACCATTGACTAAAATTTCAAAAGACTAGCCCCATTTCATCTGTCTTAGATGGGCGACATCTTGCATTCAAACAGTGACCCTTGATTCCTGACAAGAGGAAACATTCCACCATATTCAGATCCCTCAGAATCTCGTGTGTTTAAAAAAAGACACAAAGTGCTGGAGTAACTCAGCGGTCAGGCAGCGTCTCTGGAGACCATGGAGAGGTGATGTTTTGGGTTGGGACCCGTCAGACTGATATTGGTGGTGGGGGCAAGAAAGCTGTAAGAGAGGAGTGGTATTCCAGTGCAAATACAAAATCTAGAGACGAAAAATACAAAATGCTGGAGTAACTCAGCAAGTCAGGCAGCATCTCTGGAGAAAAGGAATAGATGGCGGTTTGGGTCAAGACCCTTATTCAGACTATCCTTCCTATCCAAATCTAGAGAAATTTGGAAACAAAAAATCAATGCATCAACTGTCCCACTAGCCACTTCTTTACAGACCCTTGGATGGTCCATCAGGACTTGGAAAATTGTCATCCCAACACCTCCAGTTGCGTCTGTACTCGATGTGTCAGGGCTGGCAGACCCGGAAGTTTAGCTTGTAGCAGTCTTGCAGCTGCTGCAGCGTAATGGCTGAAGGATGGAAATAGTCTCTGGGCTTGCGTCCTATGCCCTGGCAAAGTTCCTCTTTCTTTCGCGGCTATCAATTAAAGAAGATGCGGAGAAAATCAGAAAAATGGAAGAGAAATCGCTAGAAGTCTATGGTAAGGATTTATGCCCCCAGCATAAATTGATCGTAGTTCTGTGGACAGTCAAATTGTTGGCGTGAAACTTCAGCTCATCATAGAACAGTTTTACAACTTTTACAAGAACAATACATGTCCTTTGTCAGTCACTCGAATGCAGAAGTTGGTCAAAGAGGTCGACTTGGAACATTTATAGACACTGCATTTGGGAACTGGCACAATCGATCATGTTTGAAACGACAGAATAATAGCACTTTTAAATATATTTTCGAAAGTATAATGGTACCTCACCCTTGATGATGCCTTTGTACATGGCGAATATGTATATTCCTATCAACCATTTTATTTATTCGTTTTGGGTGATCTGGACATCACTGACAAGATCAGAGTTTATTGTCCATCCCTGATTGCGCTTGTGGGGGTGATTTACCTTCTAGAACCACTGCAATCCTTCTGGCATTGGCAAGAGTGTTCCAAGATTTCGACACAACAACATTGAAGGACTGGCGATGTGTTTCCAAGTTATAATTGCATGCAACTTGGAGGGAACGTGCAGAGTTGATGTTCCCATGCACCTGACGACCTTGTCCTTCTCAATGGTAGAGGATATGGATTGCAGTGGAGTAATGGTTCCCCAAGTCATGTGATCCAACTGATAGCCACATTGTTTCAAAGAGTTGCACGTTAATGACCTCAGTCAATTTAACGAGTCGTATCCAGCTATCATTTCGCAAATGCCAGCAGTGTTATTGCACAACAGGTAGTTGTTTAGTTGCAAGGCATACTGATGGCTCGACATTGATCTCTCAGCAGGGAGAACAAACAGTCGTGTTTATTCACCCACCAAGATGCACCACTATCACCACACTCTGGCAGACGGTCCTGTCAGCTACTTGACCATTAACAAAGATTGCACAGATGCATATTCAAAGCTGACGGTCCTCCCAATGAGACATGCTGAAGATTGCATGACTCACTCCAAGAAGTAGTATTGTGTTGATTAACTGAATGGAACTGAAATGACTTTGTTCCAGAAATCCACAATATGCAGGTGACATTAAGCCAATTTGGTTTGATGCAGACTTTGTGCTGAAATTGCCCCAACGTTTATTAATCATTTATCCTATTCATGTAAACAATTAATGAACACAGTGTACAGGTGACAAATAAAGGTTTGATACAACTATCTCTGCTGTTACTGAGCATACCAAGAACCCTCAGTAAAAAGCAGCAACTCTGGAGAAAACAGACAAGTGACGTTTTGGATCCTGAAGAAGTTCTTGACCAGAAATGTCACCTTTCCATTTTCTCCTCAGAGATGCTGCTTGGCCCACTGAGTTACACCAGCATCTGCAGTTCATTTGTATTATAAAAGTAATCCATTGTAGTTGGTGTCTCTCTTCTTTGTCAGACATTATTCGTACGATTCGTGATCCAGAAAAGCCGAACACTCTGGAAGAACTGGACGTGGTTACTGAAGAATGTGTAGAAGTGAAGTTGCTAGCTGATGATGAATATCTCATCATTATTCGATTCACACCAACAGTTCCTCACTGCTCTCTAGCTACTCTGATCGGTGAGTGAATAAAGAAACTGTATTTCGGTGAAATGAATGGTCCCGACCAAAAGCATTGTCTGTCCATTTCCTATCATGGATGCCGCCTAACCTATCAAGTTCATCCAACAGTTTGTTTAACTGTACTTCAGTAGCAACTTTCACAGACTCAAATCTCACAAAAAAGACTGTAAAGCACTCAAAGGTCAGGCAGCATTTATAGATAGAGAAGCAGTTAATGTCAATCACTTTGCATCAATTCTACATAATGCTGCATAACCTACTGACAGTTTCCAGCATTTTCTGGTTTTATTTCAGATCTGCAGTTTTAAAATGTTTCAATTGAGAGAACATCTGTTCCTCTGAATTAGTACCATGAAATAGTTTTCACCCAGACAGGGACAGGGCCTGTGCAAACAATTCCCTCGAAAGATGGCATCTCCAGCAATAGAGCATTCTCAAGGTACTGTCACAGATTCATACAGCATGGAAACAGGCCCTTCTGCCCAACTGGTCCATGCCAACCAAGATGCCTCATCTATGCTGGTCACATTTAACAGTGGCTGGCCCAAATGCCTCACAACCTTTCCTATTCTTTCCCATGTCCTGAAGAGTCAGGTTAGAGTTTGTCTCTTGAATAGGACTGGAATCCACAACCAACAAACTTGGGAGCAAGTGTTATTCACTGTGCTTTAGGAGTGAGAAGGGTTGCAATAAACTTCTCTTGGGTATCTCCTTAGTTGTCCTTGGTTAGCATGCCACTAGCCTGTCAACAGGTTGCTTGTCCATAGAACATAGCACAGTATAGCACATGAACAGGCCCTTTGGTCCATAATGTCTGTGCCAAACTTGATGCCAAGATAAATTAAATCTCTTCTGCTTGCATATACAATCCATATACAGTGGCTTGCAAAAGTATTCATACCCCTTGAACTTTTCCACATTTTGTCACGTTACAACCACAAACGTAAATGTATTTTATTGGGATTTTATGTGATAGACCAACACAAAGTGGCGCATAATTGTGAAGTGGAAGGAAAATGATACATGGTTTTCAAATTTTTTTACAAATAAAAAACTGAAAAGTGTGGCGTGCAAAAGTATTCAGCCCCCTTTACTCTGATACCCCTAAATAAAATCCAGTGCAACCAATTGCCTTCAGAAGTCACCTAATTAGTAAATAGAGTCCACTTGTGTGTAATCTAATCTCAGTATAAATACAGTGTTAAAGAAGGAACTGCAGATGCTGGAAAATCGAAGGTACACAAAAATGCTGGAGAAACTCAGCGGGTGCAGCAGCATCTATGGAGCGAAGGAAGAAGGGTTTCGGCCTGAAACGTTACCTATTTCCTTCGCTCCATAGATGCTGCTGCACCCGCTGAGTTTCTCCAGCATTTTTGTGTACCTTCAGTATAAATACAGCTGTTCTGTGAAGGCCTCAGAGGTTTGTTAGAGAACATTAGTGAACAAACAGCATCATGCAGCCCAAGGAACACACCAGACAGGTCAGGGATAAAGTTGTGGAGAAGTTTAAAGCAGGGTTAGGTTATAAAAAAAAGATCCCAAGCTTTGAACATCTCACGGAGCACTGTTCAATCCATCATCCGAAAATGGAAAGAGTATGGCACAACTGTAAACCTACCAAGACATGGCCGTCCACCTAAACTGACAGGCCGGGCAAGGAGAGCATTGATCAGAGAAGCAGCCAAGAGGCCCATGGTAACTCTGGAGGAGCTGCAGAGATCCACAGCTCAGGTGGGAGAATCTGTCCACAGGACAACTATTAGTCGTGCACTCCACAAATCGGGCCTTTATGGAAGAGTGGCAAGAAGAAAGCCATTGTTGAAAAAAAGCCATAAGAAGTCCCGTTTGCAGTTTGCCACAAGCCATGTGGGGGACACAGCAAACATGTGGAAGAAGGTGCTCTGGTCAGATGAGACCAAAATTGAAGTTTTTGGCCTAAATGCAAAATGCTATGTGTGGCGGAAACCTAACACTGCACATCACCCTGAACACACCATCCCCACTGTGAAACATGGTGGTGGCAGCATCATGCTGTGGGGATGCTTTTCTTCAGCAGGGACAGGGAAGCTGGTCAGAGTTGATGGGAAGATGGATGGAGCCAAATACAGGGCAATCTTGGAAGAAAACCTGTTAGAGTCTGCAAAAGACTTGAGACTGGGGCGGAGGTTCATCTTCCAGCAGGACAACGACCCTAAACATACAGCCAGAGCTACAATGGATTGGTTTAGATCAAAGCATATTCATGTGTTAGAATGGCCCAGTCAAAGTCCAGACATAAATCCAATTGAGAATCTCTGGCAAGACTTGAAAATTGCTGTTCACAGACGCTCTCCATCCAATCTGACTGAGCTTGAGCTATTTTGCAAAGAAGAATGGGCAAAAATTTCAGTCTCTAGATGTGCAAAGCTGGTAGAGACATACCCCAAAAGACTTGCAGCTGTAATTGCAGCGAAAGGTGGTTCTACAAAGTATTGACTCAGGGGGGCTGAATAATTTTGCACACCACACTTTTCAGTTTTTTATTTGTAAAAAAATTTGAAAACCATGTATCATTTTCCTTCCACTTCACAATTATGCACCACTTTGTGTTGGTCTATCACATAAAATCCCAATAAAATACATTTACGTTTGTGGTTGTAACATGACAAAATGTGGAAAAGTTCAAGGGGTATGAAAACTTTTGCAAGCCACTGTATACCTCCATTCCCTGCATAACCATGTGCATATCTAAAAGCGTCTTAAACATCACTATTGTATCTGCCTCCACCACCACTCCTGGTTGAACATTCCAGGCCCCCACAACTCTCTGTGTAAACAAAACTTTGCTCCCCTCACCTTAACGTTATGCCCTCTGGTCTTTGATATTGTCACCATGGGGAAAATGGTTATGACCGTCCACCCTACCAATGTCCATCTGGTCTCAGGAGAAATGAATGTGTGGGGAGACTAGGAAAATGGGGAGAGAGTACAGAGTCTCTTGCTCATTGGCAAAACTTTTCTAAAACAGAACTTCTACCAGATCTATCTGCTGCACTTATCCATTTTCTTAAAATAATGCAGATCATGGTCCTGGCGGGAGGGGTCATGTAATACCGTCAATAACCTTTTAATTCTGCCACCCCACTCTTATCAGCACTCAATGCTGTTTCCACGCTTTTGCTTTTGGGATGTTTCCTGATAGCAAGGATTCATGAGTCATTTATCTACCTTGACACACGATGTCACCATTCTTTCACCCTCCAAAACAAAAACTCTTCAGACTCATAGCTGGGTGCACTGCATTAATTTTTTTTAAAGTTGTAGGATTCTCAGGAGACCAGAGTCAGAATGGTCTCATTCTTTACCATTTAAATCTGATATTACACCCAGATATAAAAAATGCAATGACTAGAAAGTTGCAAACTTAATAACAAAAAATAATAGATTAATGCATGAAAATAAAAACGTCAGTGCACGGGGAACAAACTAGGAGTGATGGAATGGGACTAATTGGCTCTGTCAGAGAACATGAGCTGAATGGCCTCTTCCTGTACTATTTAATGTTATAATTCAAAGCGTATCAGCATTCATCTGTTGAATATATTACTGCTCAAGCTGCAGGAAGTCCAGGCGTCCAATTATAACCGATAAGAAAGGAAAATCTTATGCAGGCAAACTCTGTTTACTAATTTGTTTGATATAGAGCAGCTAATTCACACAATAATATGTTGACGATAGACACAAAAAGCTGGAGTAACTCAGCGGGTCAGGCAGCATCTCTGGAGAAAAGGAAGCGTGACACTTTTGGTCCCTTCTTCAGACAGAGTCAGGAAAGGAAAACGAGGGATATAGGCAGTACATAGAACAAATGTATGAAAGATATGCAAAAAGCAACGATGATCAAGGAAAGGTGGAGCCCACAATGGTCCATTGTTGGCTGTGGGATAGGTGATAACGAGTTATACAGACGGTGAAACTCGACAGGACGACAGTGAAACTAGTACAACAGAGGAGGGACGGAGAGAGAGTGGATTACTTGAAATTAGAGAAATCAATATACATATGGCTGGGTCATAAGCTGCCAAAGCAAAATATGAGGTTCTGTTCCTCCAATTTGCTTTTGGCCTCACTCGAGGGTTGTCAATAGCATCACAATGATGGCATTCAACTCTAACCTCAGTTCTTCATATAGATAACATTGATGTCAACATAGGAGAGGTGATGATTCTGTTTGGGCGAGGTTGCTAAAGGTGTTCATGAATCTCTCGGCTTCACCTATGGGTCAAAGTTTCAGGCTCACAGGAGAGAGATTGGCAGGAAAATAAATGGTGAAGAATTAGAGAACATACCCCATGTTTTGTAAAAGAAAAGCTGGTGAATAAGATCTCTTAATGGAAAAGTGATATCTTCCAGCTGCTTGGATAGTTCTGGGCAAGTAGACATCCAGTGGTGAACTGTGTGTCTAAGGTACAACTCTGCTCTCATGTCAGTGGGAACAATTTTCCATTTCTCCTCCATTTTCCTTCATTCCCATACACTTCAAGAATCCAGTTGTTGTCAGGGCGACTTGCTGACCCTTACTGAAATCCTAACAAAACAGATTAAAAAGGATGCTGTTTGAATTCTTTGTGGCATTAACGCCACAGCATTGTAGCTCAGCTCTGAGCAGGTGACGGTAGCCTTCCCAGCCTCTCATTTCTGTTTGTAAGATTCTGACCTTCCTCGATCAGAGTTAACCTCATTTTATTCTGTGCTCAGAGCTGTCACTCTTCGATGAACAAAATGGGGCTCCAGTTCCTGCAGATTCTGCTTCCTGTTTCATCGTTGCAGCAGGTTATGACCCACGCTAAACTATTTCAAGTAATTGTCTCAGGTTAAAAGGTTGGAGGTCAAAGGGCATTGAATTAAGTTTCTTGTCAGGAGTTGAAAGCATTTTCGCACAGTTGACCATCAAAGCTTTTCTTCCTCTGAATAATCCATTGATGAAACCAATTAGTTGTTGCCACGGCATGGGAACCAAGAAACAAAGAAAAGCTTGGACGTGGATTGTGCCTTTTATGGTGATGGGGCACCCAAAGCTCTTTATTGACAAAATACTTTTTGAAGTCACTGCTATGATTTAGGAAGTCCACCAACCAATCTGTGCAAGCAGGATCCTACAAACAATAAGATGCTAATAACTAACGGGATTAATAGTGGGGTAAATATTTACCAGGAAACCGTGGGGAACTGCCTTGATTCTTTACAAAAGAATGCAGTGCAGTCTTTTATACCCACCTGCAAGAATAGACACGGCCAGTGTTTAACAACTCATCCAAAAGAAGGTACTTCCAACACTCCTTACATACGGCGATGCAAGTCATTTCTCAAATTAATGGATGCACTAGACATGGATGTGCTCAGGTGAACTGAAACCATTAAAGGATTAGTTTGGACAAGATATGCTTTTTATCCTGGTCACTGATCCCTACTTTTATTGATCCAATAAAAGAGACATTTGAACAGAGATTGCTTGCTCTCCATTGGGAAGAGTCTTGGTGAAACAGGTGCATGGCAAGGTTGCCATCTTCCTCCCCTTGTGACAATGCAGCACACCCGTGTTGAGGAAAGATTGTTTTGGCAGGGCACCAGGCTGCACTCCCATCTCCAGAGTTCAGCTTGGATCCACTGAACACGCTGCTGAAATTCTTCCAAGTTACCAGTATGTAAGGGACCAGAGTAAACTTGGCCAACTTTTGTATGCCCAGGTCGCACAAATGTGCCTAAAACACAAATCTTGCCAAAATGCAGGAAATGGAAGTTATAGGATTGTATTCACAAATGTGGTCTTTGTCCTGGATTTGTAGACATTTTGAGGATCTGCATTCTTGTGCTGGTAAATGGCAAAGGGGATTAGACCTGCATTTTTTACAGTCCTCTTAAGAGCACAGCACCTCAGAACAAGCTCCCATATTGAACCAGTGTTTCACCTACCTTAGACAGTTGTGCTTGATATTAACTTTGGGCAGCATTCTCCAACCAATCCCATTGGAAGTGCAAGTGAGAATGGGATCATCTCTGCCATCGTAGAGCTTGCCAGGTCTGAAGGAATTTGTTATCATGGGGACTGAACCAGTAAACTGTCAGTCTTTAAAAGATGAAAGATAAATGGCAACGAAGGAAAGAATTAACGTCTGTGAATGATATTGCTTGATGTTGCACAATGTTTATACAATTATTTTATTTATACATGAAGGTCTCTGTCTACGAGTCAAGTTGCAACGATGTTTACCTTTCAAACACAAGGTAAGGAGAAATGGATTTTTGATCGATCCCTCTAGTCTTTATTAAGAAGGATCCTTGACAATCTAGTTTGCCAATGGAGTTTTAATTTCTCTGGAGCTTTCAAAATCTCTCAGCTCTAGTTTAGACAGTCAATGTCAAACCTCTGTCACAGCTTGATGATATTGATGGATCCAAGCAGCAGGTCAAGGTCCATCATCATAATCATAATTAGGAATTAAAACAAAGATTGTAAGAGAAAGGAAGGGCCTAAGGCAGTTCTTGGGAAAGCACGAGTTCTGATCTTCATCGATCAGTAGGTTGTTTGAGGGTAATATCATCTGAACTCACTGGCCTTCAGTGAGATGTAGACACAAGAGATTGCAGATGCTGAAATGTTAAGCAAAAATAACACTGCTGGAGGAATTCAGCCAGTCAGGCAGCATGCGTGGACGGAAACGGACAGATGACATTGAAGCATGACTTTTCTTTGGACTGAAGAAAAACTCTAACCGGACAGGTCATCTGTCCATTTTCCTCCAAGATGCTGCCTGATATCCTGAGCTCTTCCAGCAGTTTGTTCGGGGGATGTACTTTGGAATGGGATTAGACATTGAGTCTGTTCTATCATGTTGATCTATATCATAGAGTCATTTAGAACAGAAGAGGCCTTTTGGCCCAACACGCCCACAATGACTGTTATACTGATCTATTCCAATTCCATTTGTCCCTTTGTCTTGGCCTTCTGTGCATTGACAATTGAAACGCGATAACTGGTTAATCCAACAAAGTGCTTTGGTAGTTAATTTCTGTTTATATCTTCTCCGACCTGATTTCACTCTTCCTGTTGTACTTAATATATCCTCCATATAGACTCCCCCCAACCTATATTCATCTCTTGTTGCCTTGTTTCTATGATGTCTGAATCACACACAATGACAAATTTTGTCATTTCTTTCCGCAGTTTTACACATCATCTTTCTCCCTTCACTTCCTGCATGGATGTATATCCTACCTAGAGAATAATCTTTTCTCAATTCACTTAGGCATGCACATTCAAAGTCTCAGTTACCCAATGTCTGACATAATATTCAACACGGCATTCGTGTCGCTACAAGTCTGCTCAACCAAACTTGCATTCACCCTTGCTGTTTCCCTCTCACCAAGTGACTCCTAATGGTCCAAATCCAGTACCTGATTAGCAGAAATTGATTCCATCCAACTTTGTGTGTGATCAAAACTATTTTCACAGTCCCAGTAAGAAACCTCAGTTCATAGCCATCAATTCAGTTAAGCAATTCTTCCGTGTTAACAGTCTTATACTTAATTTCAAATCCCTCCACAATCTCACTCCTTGTTACGACTCCCGAATGCAGGTACTTCAGAGTCGCGTAACATAGTCAAAAACCAGGTTTAAGTTCAAAAATAGTTTTAATTATTTCAATAGGACACAAAAAAAACTAAACCTGATTTTAACAACCCAGTCAGGGATAGGAATGGACTAACAAACAATTTAAGGGTGCTCCAGCCAGCCGCGCGATGGACTGTCGAACCGGAGTCTTTAACCTGCCTAAGAATATCTAATCCTGAAACAAAATAACCCGAAAACTCTTTGGTCAGCCCTTATCCGTCCCAATTCAATGTTTGTTACTAATTATTGTTGAAAGTACAAAAAGTTCTATGCCATGTGGCCAGGCCTTCAGCAGCTCACTCCAGCCGTCAGCTCACAGTCAGGGTCGAAGACGAAGAGAAGAGAATTCTGGGAAGTTCTGGTATTTATGCTTCAGATGAGTCACCCGTCGCAGCTTGGCCAATCGGGTACAGGAGCCTTTTAACCCCTTGATTCCAGACTCACAGCCACGAGGCCTGCACTCGGGAAAGAAACAGAGAAAGGTTAATACATAGCATTGACCAGGAGGAGGAGTGCCTAACACTCCTCTAATCTCCAACTGGTTCTCCAAGAACAGATTTGTTGTACCTGAGCAACTACTGTATGCCTGTATTCTCTTACTGCCTTCGTCTGTGTTAGCCCACACATGTCGATTAGAGTTTTTCCCAGCTTTAAAGATTAAGACAGAAGCTACAGACGTTTACTTGAACCTTTCATAGCAAACACTGCTCAATATTGACTCAGATTCAATTGGTAAATTCCCCCTGTAACATGGTCATCTGTATTACTTGTTTTATGTTTTGACTGTCATTTCCTTAAAAAGTTGTCCGATTGCTTATTGACCTTGAGGGAGGACGGCACGGTGGCGCAGCGATAGAGTTGCTGCTTTACAGCGCCGGAGACCCAGGTTCGATCCCGACTACAGGGGCTGTCTGTACGGAGTTTGTATGTTTTCCCCGAGATCTGCGTGGGTTTTCTCCGAGACCTCCCACACTCCAAAGAGATACGTTTGTAGGTTAATTGGCTTGATACAAGTGTAAATTGCCCCTAGTGTGTGTAGGATAGTGTTAATATGCGGGAATCGCTGGTCGGTGCATCGCTGTTTTTTTGCGGACTCGGTGAGCCGAAGGGTCTGTTTCTGCGCTGTATTTCTAAGCTACTAAATCTGAAGCATTACGTCCATTTGTCTTTTCAAAGATGCTGCCTGACCCGAATATTCCCAGTACTTTGTTTTTGTTTTAGATTTCCAATATCCGCAGTCTTTAGCTATTTGATTGACATGCATGTTGTTTTACAGTTAGAAATCTACATATCTGAAGGGTCACACTCCACGGAGGAAGATAGTAAGTATGTTTTAATTAGGCTTTGAGGGATTTGATTTTTATCAGTAAATGATGATAAATGTCCCAGTCCACCCATGCTCTCTTCCCTAGTTTAAAAACTGTTGTTTATCATCACAGGTATAGGGCATTGAACAGAACTCTCCATTCTGTTCAGCTGCACGCTGCAGATTGCAATCGGGAACAATTATTTTATGCATCATTCAAGTAAACATTTTACCTCAAATCTTTGTAACATTTTAGAGCTGATTACCGCTCATCTTTCAATACTTTGTAGTTAAAGCTGGGGAAGATCATCAACTGTAGTAATCTTGGATTTGTGTAATCCTAACTATTCAAAAGGAGAAAAATGGAAATTAATGCCTAAAAATAAACATATATAGCATGATTGTGGCACAGAAGGAGACCACTCGCACCATCCCGTCAGTACTGGTTCATCTTTGTTTTGTCAAAATTATCAGCTTTTAAGTTTGCCGAACGTTGTTTTAATTACGTAGGAAGGAACTGCAGATGCTGGTGTAAACCGAAGGAAAATAAATCTACATTTCAGTTGCTATCAGAAGGGCAAAATGGGGATAACAGATATCCTTGGTAAATAAGGCAAAAAAAGAATGCTAAAATGTTCTATGTATACTGGGACTGGCCGAGGTCGGCACATTGTTTGGCATGGACAATTTTGACCAAAGTTTCTATGCTTTATCATTATGACTCTAACATCATTGTGTCATCAAACTAAGTAGCATTAACCATTTGGAAACCAGGCTATTTATTGCATTAGTGGTTGGTGAACAAGGTTCAGTACAGCTAAAGCACATTTTGTTCTCTGTTTGTTTTGAGAAGTGGGTTTGCCTGTAGCTTTTGGATTTGTCACGGCATAAATATTGACATTGTTGTATGTAGGGGGTGGCTTTCAGAAATAGGCTCCAATGCCCTGTACTGATGAGACAAAATACTGCCTTGGGTATTTAGATTTGCTGCCGGCAGTTTTCACCACATGTCCCATTATCCGTTGCTGATTCTCTCTCATTTCTTCATTTTAAAAAAGTTAACAAGCAAATTAACGACAAGGAGCGAGTGGCAGCTGCAATGGAGAACCCAAATTTGCGGGAGATCGTGGAGCAGTGTGTTCTGGAGCCCGATGATTAACAACTGCCAGGCTCGCTGGGGAAAGGACACATTGGTAGCCTGCAGTTCACCAGGTCTGCCAGTACAAGGACAGTCCACCGGGGGCTCCACTCTCTGCAACAAACTATAATGCACTGGCAATCATTTAAAAAAACACTTCATCTTTGTTTTGTATTCATGTTATGTGATGAGATTTCCATATTATTTCTATTGTTTTACATTGAGAAATTCATGCAAAACAAGAGTCTCTTTTGATATACGTGGAAGTGAATGCATCAGAATATTGCTCCAATGCAAATTGAGTGTTCAATTATTAAATCAGTATTTTTATAGAATACAAGAGATAACACTGAAGAATTTCAGCCACTGAGCTGAATTGTGGTGATCCCCGGCAATGGGAGAGGAAAGGTATCGGACCCCTTTGGTCCCATCATACCCAATCAAAAGGGAACGCAGTCTCAGACACTTGTTACAAAGCTGTATGGTGGTTGAAAGAAAATTTAAAAAATGCTAAAAGTGCTCAGCAGGTTAGGCAGCATATGTGGAGAGAGAAATCCAGGGGCAATGATACCAATGGTCGTCTCCCAACAGGAACTGGGACCTCCCAGTCTTCATGACTTGCTCGAACTGACCGAGTTACATGGCTCAGATGCTTCAAACTGAAAGGGCTTCTCCCCACCAGGTTAGCACACACTCAGGTGGAGTTTGTGTCTTCAGCAATTAGTGGAACTGAACTTCCTGCCATCCCAGTACATTGTCTTCCTTCCCCTTTTTAAACTTGCATTTCAACTTTTGTCATTGAACAGTAGATGAAGCCCACTTGGTGCAGAACTGCACCCTCGTGTATCCAGTGTTCCCATCAATACCTGTTGGCTGTTTGTCTCAACTATCCTGTGTATGGCTGTCAGTTCTATATTTTTGTAGGTCTGAGCATTCTGTTTTGAATGGTTTACCTGCAGGGGCAGGGATTTCTATCAATTTGGGATTAAAGATGCTTTGCACCGAGCCATGGTTTCAATGCAATTACATTGGGAGTATTTTCCAACTCAATAACTTCCAAGATATGTCACATCTGCTTATTTTACATTGAGTTTCTAAATCCTACTTACTGAAGGGATTGCAAACCCATGTCTCACTGTTCTGTGGTGCCATTTAATAAAACAGCCCGATCTTCTAACTTTACTCCACCTACCATGTGGAGCTCAGTATCCATATCAGTCTTTGGTATATTCAACAATCACCCACAGCCCCGGAGGCTGGAGAATTCCAAGGATTCCAAGACATTTCTCATCCTGACTTCTAGCCAGAAATAAACATTGTACCCGCACTTTCGCAGTCTTTCTGCAACCAAGATTCTTTCTCTTCATTGTTCCTTCATTTGTTCTCTCCATCTAATTCTTGGTCATTAATGACTCCTCTCTATCCCAACACTTGAACCCAAATATCAACACATTTCCTTTCATACAAAGAATGATTTGTGCCCAGAATTCACTCCCTCGCAGTCTACATTTACTTACATTTGTACATGTAAACACCTCAATGCCCTTCAGTAATGCCAGCCAATAAAATTCGATCCCAATCCATGCAAGGAGAACATTTAGAGCAGATGTCCAGAAGCTTGTTTAAAGGATTAAAGAGTTTGTTGAAGGGTAGAAAGGACAGAGAGAAATTTAGGGAGGAAATGAAAGGGGTTAGAGCTGGTTTAAGTGAAGACATGGCCTCCAATGCTGATGTAAAAAAGCCCAGGAGGAACAAGAGATTAGGATTGGAATGACAACAAAGGGTTGTAGAACTGGGGAAAGGGTGAGGGGTTAGAGATTACAGAAGGATGGAAGAGTAGGGTTGAGCATAGAGGCTTTTACAGAACCACGTGCAGTTGGATCGTGAAACCACACTATTGATGTTATGAACCACTGTTTCAATGAACGAAAACTTGGAGCAACTCAGGTCAGGCAGCATTTATGGAGGAAATGAACAGACGCCATTTCGATTTGGGACTCTTCTTCAGCAGTCTGATTTATGCTCACAATTCCAGTATCTGCAGTTACTTGTGTCCTCATTGATTCAATGGAATGGTTTTGTTGTTTTCTTTGTGTGTCACACTATGGTCCAATAAAGTACTTTTCCCTCCATGAGGAATTGTTATACTCTATCGTTTGTAAATTCATAACTGCACTGCACCCATTGCTTGCTCTCTTGGTTTCCATCTGTAGAGTGGTTTCCCCAGTTAGCCCCAGAACACAATGGGAAAGTCTGGAAATCTTTGATGCTACTATTCACATGCGTTTCCCCACAGAAATAAACATTTTACCCCCTCCCCAATCTTTGCACATCCCCAATCCTTTCCACTCGTCACTTTAAATTCCTGTATCTTGTGTTTTATGACTGTTGGTAGATCAATTTCCCTCCTGGGATAAATAAAGATCTATCGTATCGCAACTAATATTTATTTTTCTCCCACTTTAATTTTCAATTTGGGGAATTATATTTATGAAAATATGCATTGAAACAGACTGGTTCTCAGCTGTAATCCACTACTGAACAAGTTAAGTGTTCAGATTTATAAAACAACTAGTCCACCGTCCACCGCCCATCCAAATCCCAGTTAAGAGCCACCCTTCTCTCTTGTGGGGAGACGGACCAAGTGTGGAATAGGTAGACAGCTAATTAGTTAAACTGACATGTGTTGACTCAGGTGCTGGAGCTTGATTTACTGAACTGCCACTGGCCTAATAAATTGTTTAAACGTGTGGTGACTTCCCTATGTCTCTATCGGATGTCAAGGCCATCGATCATTAGCAACTGGGAATAGATATCGTCGCATTGAAACTCCTGGTATTGTCTTTCCTAAACTTTAACAACTCTGTGTCCCTTTAGTGTGCTTTTGAGAAGTGTGGTTGGACTCGCTTTGAATTAGTTTGCTAACATTAATCCTGTCACTTTTATTTAATTGCATGTTCCCTCTTCCTAGCTGTTAGGGGCATAATCCCAGGCAAAGGTGACTCAGTAAATAAGACTGGGTTCACGAAAATGTAGCAGGTTAAGGACAGATTTGATTTTTAGGATTTTGGAAAGAATTGAGAAGATAAATGAGGAGGATTTTTGTTCCGGCTGCACGCCAAGACAACTGTGGAGTTTTAAAATCAGTGGCAGTCCTTCAGAGAGGATGGACAACATTTTGAGAGCTAACCTCAGCAGGGAAGAGGTTCGTCCACCAAAGTTGAATGGCACTGCCCTTTTCTGCAGATTTAATGGTTGGGAATGGCACAGAATGAGTGAAGGGCTGCATGTTCAAAGGGGTGAGATTGGAGTTGGCGAGGGGATGGTTGATGTATCAGCAGCAGTTGGTAATGAAAATGTGGAGAGAGGGTACAAGGCTGGCAGGAGGTGTCCATGAGGAAGTGTTGGAGACAGGAGAAAGGATATTCAGTAGGGGACAAAGATTCCTTGTCAAATAAATTGGTGCAGAGGCAACAGAAGAGGAGAAGAACCTCGTGGTGGGCTCAGATGTCATTGAGGAATGGGTGCAGGATTCTAAAGGCAAGGCTTCTATGGGTAGCAAGACCAAACCAGTACGCTACATTCCAAATGTGGTCTGCCCAGACCTAAAGTAATTGGACTGTACTGTGTAAAGAACATAACATTCACATCTCTTGGTTTATACCAGGTTGTCCGAGCCACACTGTCGTCAAACCCCACAATAAAATAACCACTGACCGATCAGATTGCAGTCAGCAAGATTACACTCTGCAGACTGGGGTGGGGGTGCTGTTAGCCGGCAGCCCTGTCAGCAGCTTGTTAGTCTTTTCAACTTTTTTTGTTTTTTTAGTATGTTTTAATGTATGTTTTTAATGTTTCTTTGTGTGTCTTGTGTGGGGGGTGGTGTGGGGGGGTAAGGGGGAAACCGTTTTGGTCTTCTCCACGGAGAGGCGACTTTTTCCAGGTCGCCTCCCCTGTGGCCTAATATCGAGGATTGGGCAGCCTTTCCCGGAGACGCGCCCAGGGCTTCAGCGGCGGGCGCAGTGTGGACTCTCGGCTTGGAGCGGGCGAGCCCTCGCCAGGGCTCGCCGGATGGGAGCGCTCCGTTCGCTGGCCCGCGGCATACTGAAGCTGCGGTCTGCAGAGCTCCAGCTGGCGCGGCGTTCGCAGCCTGGGGTCCCTCGTTGGGGACCCAGGAGAAGAAGACGCCACCACTGCCGGCCCGCGGCCTACTTCTACCGCGGGCCCGGCTTGGCTTGGCTGGAGGGGAGCTTCGACCGCCGGCCCTGCGGTCTGCGGTGCTTCTGGCTGCGGCGCAGTGGGGACTTTAAATCTTCGACCGCCGGCCTGTGGCCTACACCAACCTAAAGCCGCGGTCGCCGGTGGGGAAGAGCCGACTCTGGACTTACCTGGACTTTTACCTGTCTGTACATCTGGACGCCCGCAGCGACGGCTGCGGAGGGTTGAGGTCCCGACCACGGGGGAAAATGGAGGAGGACCGGCCAAATTTTGTGCCTTCCACCACAGTGATGAATGCTGTGGTGGATGTTTGTTTTAAATTTTTTAAGTGTGTTTTGTGTGTTCTTTATCATTGTACCGCTGCTGGCAAATTCATTTCACTTGCACTTTATGTGCAATGTGACAAATAAAACCGTATTGTATTGTATGGTAGATTATGTCTCGTGCAAAACCCCACCTGGACAAAGGAAGTCATGTAGTGAAGAATTTATTTGTTAGATGAAGTGAGCATTGATGAGCAAGGTGGGGAACATCCATACAGGATGAACAGTGCTTATGTGAGAGATGGGGAGAAATTAAAATATGTGGGCTGGCACATAAACTAAGGTAAACACATAACCCAAGGGTGTAGTCCTGATCTCCCAATCTACCTTGTTATTACCATTGCAATTTTTCTCATTTGCACTTTCACCAACTGTAAACTATTTTGCACTCTATTTCTCCTTTTGCACTCTTTGTACTTGTGTATGACTTGATTGTATTTGTAGATAATATTATTTGATTGGATAGTGCACAAACACATTTTCACTGTATCTTACTACAGATAACAATAGAACACCATGTTGAGCACACAGCTCCACATTAAATCCTGACCTGTATGTGTGAAGTTTGTATATTCTCCCCCTGACCAGTTTCCTCCTGGTGATCTAGTTTCCTCCCAGATCTTAAAAATGTGTGGGTTGATAGGTTTTGTTAATAAGCCTTTGTATTTTTCCCCCTGATGTGTAGGCAAGTGGTGGAATCTGGGGAGTGTGGATGGGAATATGGAGAGAATAAATGGATTGAGGTATTATTGGAAGAAGGATCAAGCACCCATCAATACGACTTTGCGGGCTGAAGGGGCACTTTCTACGCTTGGACTCAGTTTCAGAAATAAATTGTTCCTGTTTGTTTCAGACATGCAACACAATCTGGGACTTCAATGAAAGTCAACTCCAGAAGTGTGCAAACACTACTGCACTCAGAGGAAGAATTTAGTCTGCAGGAAAGGGAAGAAGGCAAACAGTGGAATTGCAATCTAACATTGCTAGTTCTATTTATACAAAGAACATGGAAATATATTAATTTGATTACAGCCATGTAAGCACTCTTGGTATTCATTAATCTAAGGAATCCCGAGTAGAAGTAGATATTCAAACTGAAGCTACACAGGCTCTGTGCGTTTCCTCTTTAGGCTGCATTAAACCCTCATTTTTCACTTCTCATTACTTTCAGTTCAGCTGTTTTTCCAGCTGTTTCCCTGTGTGGGCATCTCCACATCTGTTGTACATTGGAGTTTCATCATTCGTTGCATTTTCTGGGAAGGAGCGAGGGGGGAGGGGAATCCCTTCAAGACGTTTTCTGCCGCAGCTCAGGAAACTTCTGTAATCACGGAGGCAGAAGCAGCTGCTCAGGGGATCAATGAACAGCAACGTATTTAGTAAAGGACAAAGGCTTTACTTCTTAAAGCTTTCTGTGTACGGAGCCCATTCAGCAAGCAGCCCAAACATCGCAGTACAATGCTTCACAAGTTGTGGAGCACACTTTGGGCATTATTGCTCAAGACACACCTGTAATATCTCCCCTTTGCTCTCATTAAGCCAGCCTTCAGAGAGCTTGTTTTAAACAATGTCAGTAAACGGATACCCAAACATTTCAAGAACAATTTTCCTTATAACAGCCAATGTGTTCCAAGAGGAGACACAGGAGTGTAGTGCCATGTTGGCTCGGTCCAAGGGTTTGTTTTAAGGAAAGTCTCTTCCACATAGTGAACTTGTGAAGGAATTTCAGAGAATCAAGCCTGATCCTGACGTGGATTCTCACAACATTATAATGCCCACCATTTACCTGGCAATGAGTTTGCATACCTCCGCTATGCAAGGAACTGCATTCAATGCTCTGCCTAATATCTCTGTGGAGGGATCACAGCAAACTGCAATGCTCCAGTGAAGTACCTCATGTTGAGGAGACTGGAGTAAATCCAAATCTGGGAGAAGGATTCAGCTCGTGAACGGTGTGGGCTCAAGGATGAAGAATTGGGTATCACTTGCCTTCCCAAGACCAAGGACTGGTGGGATCAGCTGCTGGGTACACTGCCTGCAGCTGGGGCCAAATAGCACTGACCCAGATCCGAACCCAGTCATGGGTGGTCTCAACAGCTCGGATACACCCTTCAAATGCAAGGTCATTGGCAGATCCTAGCGAAGTGAAGCTGGGAGGCTGATTGAAACCACACTCATTAAACCCAAACCTCTGATTGAATTGGGTTGCCTTGCTCGAGCATGTTGCACAAGCCCCTCAAACTAACAATGTTCCCAATAAAACCATCAGCTACACAGAGACTGAAACTGACCAGATGTCTCCCGTGACCTGCAGTGGCTTTAGGCTACTGCCTCGGTTTAGTGACATCGTTTTTGGCTCAACACGATTAATGACATTCAATGATAGGTGTGGTTTGAGTGCCACTCATATCCCAGAGGAGTAAACAGATCAACTGAAAACCCTCAGGGAAACATACAATGCAATTAAGCCTAATAAAGGAAACAGAGGAAACGTTTTAACACCAAGCGCTGGAGGCTCACTGTGGACTGGTGATCTCTCAGTAACTGTGGATCATAAAGGATGAAGTATTGAACAAAGTCCATTTCCTCTCTCAGCTGATTGTGTTACTGCAGTCTGGGCAGCAAGGTAATGGGCTCTGGATTTTGGGCTTAAGACTTGCTGACCAGGACTTTCTACATGAGGGGGCTGTGCTTTCGCCCCACTTCAGATAATGGAGCATAGAGTTAAGGTTAGGGGGGGGGGGGTAGCTACTCTGTCAGTGCAGATATTCCCTCCACCCCCCCCCCTCCCAAGACGGCACAGCGATAGCGTTGCTGCTTCACATCGTCAGATACACAGGTTCGATCCATCTCTGCAAGTAGTTTGTACATTCTCCCCATGACCTGCGTGGGTTTTCTCCAGGTGCTCCAGTTTCCTCCCACACTCCAAAGATGTACAGGTTTGTAGGTTAATTTGCTTGGTATAATTGTTCCTAGCGTTAGTGTACGTGGATCATTGGTCAGCGTGGACTCGGTGGGCCGAAGGGCCAGTTTCCACGCTGTATCTCCAAACTAAATAAAGCCCCCACTAAGATCCCTGCTGCCTTCATTTGGGGTCTCGTGTTGTGGAGAAATTAGCTGCTGCACTGCCAACATTTAGTTTAGTATTGCCACATGTACCGAGGTACAGCTAAAAGCTTTTGTGGCGTGCTATCCAGTCAAAGAAAAGACTAGCCATTGTTACAATCAAGCTGTCCAGTGTACAGATACAGCATAAACAGAACAATTTAAAAGATAGTTCAAAGATCTCTAATGAGGTAGATGGGTGGTCATGACGACACTAGCAGGTGAGAGGACCATCAAAGGGACTATCTCTTAAAGGATGAGAACAAATGAATCAACTGTGTCAGTCAGAGACAGATTATACTTCTTTGCCCAAGTCACAAGTTGCTACTAGCAGGGCTAATGGATGTGCCCAACAGGTTAGGCTGTACTAATAGAGAAAAAATCTGAGCCAATGTCACAGATAGATGACTGGCAGAAATGTAATTGTGCTTCCCTGTCAGGGAATCACACCTGAAAAGTTGACCGGTTTTCCTTCCACAGATGCAGATGTAAGCATTTCCAATTAATGCATCTGCAGTTCGTTTCCTTTTCAAAATCGTGGTAAATCTCCCCAGCACCCACTTTACTGGAGAAAGCATCTCATAATTCCCCACTACGAAAGATACACAGAAATTGGTTCTCCAAATAGGAGAGGGTGGACCTATTGACTCCAAATGTCCAGAGAAAGTAAATTAGAAAAAGCCAAGGTTCCTCAACATGGAGCAAAACAACATAGAAACAGGCCCTTCAGCCCACCTCGTTGACATATTGGGTTCATCCCACTTCCCTGCATTGGCCCATAGCCCTCTGAACTCTTCATTTTGATATATGTCCAAATTTATTTTAAATGTTGTAATTGTACCCACTTCTGTAGCACTTAAAGAAACCATTTTCCCATTTCAGAGACAGACCAGGGAACGATGCCTCTTAGCTTAACAGCTGCACCTTTTAGCTTAATAGCTGCTGTGTCTGCTGTAAGAAAAGTGAAATACCTCACAAAGCATAATTAACAGCAGTATGATGTCCATTCCATGCCTATTCTTTATTCCCTTCCAGATAATTATCATTACTTTAGCTCAGCGATGAGTGGGCAGTATAAATGCATGTCCTACACTGCTCACTGTGTAATTACATTCTCATTGTTTGATAATGGACTTTTAAGGAAAGAAGAATATCAAAGAACGAAGAGTATGAAAGTTAATTCATGATCATTACCAAGAAGGAAAGTGTGCAGCAGATTTTCACAAGAATTGGGTCAAAGGTTGAGAGCATGGAAATGGAAGGAGATTGAAACTTTAATCCAATCAATAACAAAGAACAAGGAGAGTTTCTCAAGTTTTGATGACTCATTGAAGCCCTAAGCATGGAAGTAGGTATAGACGTCCAACTCAATCCATGTTCCCACTCTTTCCCAATAACCCAACAGTATTCTCCTTTTCAAATTCACAAGTACACCATGGAAGTGCCAGGTAAATTGACATGGACATTAATCAGGTGATATAGACCAGTAAACCATTCTGCTATAATTCTAAGTCGTATTCAGGTCTCTCCAACTGATCGTCGTGGAAGGTCAACCTGGGTTCCAAGGCAGTATCGGTACTGTAGGATCTTGTGTGGCAGGAAAGACAGAAGATCTCCAAACCAGAGCCCCTCTCCCCACAGGCCTGGAACAGAGACAGTCATCCTCAGCCCCGCTCTAATGGGCTATTCCTAGATCAGGAACCAACACTCACTTCCTCCAGGGAACTCTCCAAATCAGCTTTTGGTGGGAATCTTCCTTTGCAAGAACAAAGCATAACACACACCCCATTCCCACAGTAGGTGCCCAATGAACACAAAGGAGATAACATTGGATGGGACTCCTTCTGCACAGCATTTGGAAATCTTGAATTCCTGCCTTGAAACACCGGGATATCCACATTTAAAACAGATAGTGCAAGTAGTGCTAACACATTGTCTAGGCGTCACCTTTGTCCGAGTGAACGATTCAGTGTTTCCAGAGTAATCAGAACCATGGGAGCTCCGTTAGATTGACTAATATCATGAAGGGTGATCGCTCAGTCATTGCCAGGTAGCTTTGTAAAGGGGTGGGAGGAGAAAAACAATGCAGTGCGGGATGTCGGATCAATCACAAGTACACCACTTGCAATCTGGTACCTCCAGCGGAGAGCACAACAATACCACGGGAGAAAGGAGTGCGCCTAGCTCGGAGAACTCCACACATTTACACCTCACCTACCATTCTGCAAGTTGGGCTACCTAAACCCAACATCCCTCAACACCCACCCCGCCTCTAACATCCTCCAGCCCCACCATCCTGGCCTAGAACTCTATTCTCCTATTTACTGCAGCTCCACAGTTTCAATCACCGGTGTATTAAATCAGCACAGGACATCACACAGAGTAGCACAAGGATGGAAGACCTTGAAGGGAGTACAGAGGATTCAGCAGAATGGTCCCAAGAATGCCAGTGGAGTGGCCCTGAGGATAAAGATAAGGACAGCTCATGCAGTCGGAGAAATACAGCACAGAAACAGGACATTTCCAATAGATGTCCACAGACACAAACATCCACATACACACTAGGTGCAATATTAATCCACATTTTTGGGATGTGGCAGGAAACCAATGTGGTCACAGGGAGATCATACAAACTCCATACAGGTAACACCCGAGGACAGGATTGAACCCAGGTGTCTGGCAGTGGCTCTACAAGGGTCTCGACTCAAAACATCACCCATTCCTTCTCTCCAGAGATGCTGCCTGTCCCTCTGAGTTACTCCAGTATTTTGTGTCTTTCTTCGATTTAAACCAGTATCTGCAGTTCTTTCCTCAACATTCAAAACCAGATTGGCTTGACAGATGGAGTGGAAAACTACATGGCCAGGAGTGTGTGTCACTAGTGAAGGCAGTGGGTAAAATTATATGCAAAAAATCCAGAGCAAAGGCAAAGAGAAAAACAAATACACTGCTGGAACTTAGCACATCAGTGGAGGGTGATTTTTCAGGACCCTCCTTCAGACCAATGGAGAGATTTTTCCATCAATTCTTGGAGTTGTGATGTGCAACATGCCGCTTTAAATGGCAGAGGATTCTGATCTGGTGAGAAATCTCAAAAGGGGATTGTATGAAACTAAAGAGAGCGCTGGCAGATATTTGAGATAAATGGCCTCATTCTGTGCTCTTGGATAATGAGTAATGGTTGTTTACTGAAACTAACAGGCGGGGGCAGTAGAGAGCCACAGAGGAAAAACAGATTTTAATCAGTAATCATCTTCTTTAAACATTTAACCTTAATCTCAGAAGAACTATTTGAACCATTGTGAATTTTATAAAGCAATGTTCAGTTTAGCCACATACCCTAGATTCCTGAATAATCCAAGTGTTCACTAGATGCTGCTTGTGAAGCTATTTCACTGACATCGCAGCCCAAGGTACTTAGAGTCATAGAGTGATACAGTATGGAAACAGGCCCTTCGGCCCAACTTGCCCACACCGGCCAACATGTACCAGCTACACTAGTCCCACCCGACAGCATTTGATCCATATCCCTCCAAACCCGTCCTATCCATGTACCTGTCTAATTGCTTCTTAAATGTTGGGATAGTCCCTGCCTCAACTACCTCCTCTGGCAGCTTGTTCCATATATCCACCACCTTTTGTGTGTAAAAATTACCTCTCAGATTCCTATTGAATCTTTTTCCCTTCACCTTAAATCCACGTGCTCTGGTCCTCGATTCCCCAACTCTGGGCAAGAGACTTGTATCTACCCAATCTATTCCTCTCATGAACCTATACACCTCTACAAGATCACCCCCGATCCCACTGCGCTACAAGGAATAGAGTCCCAGCATACTGCCTATAAGCTCAGACCCTCTAGTCCTGGCAACATCCCCGTAAATCTTCTCTGTACCCTTTC
Source organism: Malacoraja senta (assembly GCA_038087875.1). NCBI lineage: Eukaryota > Metazoa > Chordata > Chondrichthyes > Rajiformes > Rajidae > Malacoraja > Malacoraja senta. Next base: position 11,153,164 of record CM075989.1, on the reverse strand, counting down.
CAGCTTGACAACAATTATTAACCACTATACACAGGGCCATTCAGCCCACCGGACCCATGTTTGCTCCCAGAGGAACAATCCTATCGGTCTTGTTTTCTCCTCTTCTTGTTTCCCTGTAGCTCTGCAATTCTCCCCTCTCACTTGCCTTGGGTATCAAAAACAAGTAGACTTTATCATCATGCACAAGTATGGTGTGGTAAAGGTTCAATACAAAAACAGTTCGGTTTAGTTTATTGTCCCATGTACAGAGGTAATGAAAAGTTTTTGTTGCGTGCTAGCCAGCCAGCGGAAAGCCAATTCATGATTACAATCAAGCCAACACAAAAAGCTGGAGTAACTCAACGGGTCAGGCAGCATCTCCGAAGAGAAGGAATGAGTGACGTTTCGGGTCGAGACCCTTCTTCAGACTGATGTCAGAGGATGGATGGAACAGAGATAGAATCTTCGACTACATTTTATCTCTGTACCACACACACCCTTGAAATCAGTCTGAAGAAGGGACTCGACCCGAAACATCACCCATTCCTTCTCTCCAGACACGCTGCCTGTCCCGCTGAGTTGCTCCAGCATTTTGTGTCTACCTTCGATTTAGACCAGCATCTGCAGTTCTTTCCTACACATTACAATCAAGCCATTCAGTGTACATATACATAAGGAATCTTGCTTGCAGCAGCACCACCACAGACAAGTATACAAATTACACATTTAAAAAATAAAAACCAAACCAAAAAAGATATTTGTTCTAAACAAATTGGCATGATTTATGGCGAGACGAAGGAGTTTTAAAGGGGTCCTCAGGTGGAAGCTTTATTCAATGTACATTGCACGGCTGATATCTGGAACTCGGGTACAATCCTACATTTAAGTGATATTCAGACAGGCATTTAAATAGGCAAGACCTAGAAGGTTATGGACCCAATATTGGCAAATAGGATTCATGCAGATGGGCTAGAAGGTTAGCATGAACATGGTGTGATGAAGGGCCTGTTTCTATACTGTACAAATATCACACTGCGACTCAGTGCCCATCTATTACCTCTCAATCTCATTCCTTTCTGCATTTACCTGCATTAGGCTAATCTACAATGGTGGATTAAACCACCAGCACTTTGGTATACGAGGCAGTGGGGGAGGGGGAAACCAAAGCCTAGGACGGAACCTATGTGTTCACAGGAAGAGCATACAAACTCCACAAGGACAGCATTGGAAGCAGGGATTAAACAGATAGCTGGAGCAGCGTGGCAGCAGCACTAACCGCTGTGCCACACTCACAAGAAGCTCAGCATGCAGAAGGATCACTGCCCCACATCCTCCTGAAAAACTAAGATCGTGCCGGAGTGGGGCGACCCTGCATTCTCTTCCCACAGGAGGGTGGCCCATCACCTGTTACAACCGCTCCACTCTTTTAAATCTCTTTTTCAACCATATGCTGTACTACCTTCCCCTTTGCTCCACCTATTGTACTGAAGTTGGACATAATCATATTTATGTGTAGTATCATCTAATTCAATTGGATAGCATGCAAAAGAAAAATCTTTTCACTGTACCTTGGTACACGTGACAATAATAAATATAAACCACCCCACAGCCCTCATGCATTCTGCACTATGCAGGAGAAACTGACTAGAGGCACAACATTTGCCTGAGATAATGGGATTGCCAATACTCAAGGGACAAACAGGAATTGGAATTTAATCTCAGGATTCTGCCAGAGGCCAAAAGCAACAACGGTAAAAGGTCATTCAGGCATGAAGATAAAAATGCCTGTTTTTCTTAAAAATGTGCTTGGAATACTTTATAATTAAAAGTTAAGACAAATCACTTAGTTTAGAGATATAGCATGGAACCAGGCCCTTTGGCCCAAAGAGACCATGCTGACCATCGATCACCCATTCACACTCGTTCTCATCCACCCCCTACACTCACGGAGCAATTTACAGAGACCAATTAGCCGACAAACCCACACATCTGAGATGTAGGAGATAAACCACACAGTCACAGGAAGAACGTTCACACTCCACACAGACAGCACTCGGTCAGGATTGAACCTTGATCTCAGTCGCTGTGAGGTAGGAGCTCTACCAGTTGTTCAGCACAGGGATAAGAGAATGGTTTACTTTAGAGATACAGTGAGGAAACAGGCCAAGTCTACAATGACCAGCAATCCTCACACATTTAACACTATCCTAAACACACACACTACAGACAATTTAAAATGATACCAAAACAATTAACCTACAAACCTGTACATCTTTGGAGTGTGGGAGGAAACCAGAGCTCCCAGGGAAAACCCATGGAAGTCACGGGAGAACGTACAAACTCTGCCTTACAGCACCTGTAGTCTGGATCAAACCCGGATTTCTGGCGCTGTAAGGCAGCAGCTCTACCGCTGTGCCACCGTGCCACCCAATGCTGCGATTGACAGAATCTATGTCAGGGAAATAATGGA